>OY728135.1:765801052-767051052 GCA_963277665.1 Viscum album
TCTCAATTGTTTTCTTAAAGATGTTATTATTGAATAACTCAATGACAGGGATATTATTCTCCCTCAAACTGCTAAAATCAAGGAATCATTCTTAGAGCATGTCCTCTAAAACCTTTATATTCTATTCTGATTTTTCATCTTGTCTATGGCTGAAAATATTTTCTTATAAAACCCTATGTACCCATCAATTTCTATAATACCATCCATAATCATGATGTGAAACAATCACCTCTATCTAAAATTAATGTATGTGGGAACCCATTTAGTCATATAATCTCATGGAAATATAATCTTTACAGATCCTCAATAATGATAGTCTCTTAAATTGGAATGAAGTGGGATACTTTTTTGTTAGTTAGTAACTACCTACACCACATCGCAACCACTTAATGTCCTAGGTAAGCTGACTAAGAAATCCATAACAATATCTTCCCATTTCTATACCATGATAAGAATTTGATGTAAAATGTGGGTTGGTCTATAGTGTTATTCCTTCACATGCTGATATGTGGAACTCCTAGTGATAAATCCCATTATCTAAAATTTCATCACATTCCACCAATACTGATGTCACATATTTGGATATATCATGATGATACTAGGAATAACTGACCAATTAAAAGTGTGGGACTTAAGCATAAACTCCTCCCTTATATATGAGAGAACCCAGACATTCCCTTGAATATTCAAGATTCCTTTTCTTTCCACAGACTGATCCAATGAAGGATTATCTCTTGATATAATCTCACAATGTAAGAATCCCTTAGGATATGAAAATTTTATACACATCACATTCTCAGGGAGGGAATAGGTAACTATCAAGGATGAGAGGTATGGATTTTTGAAACCATCATCAAAATCAAAATGTTGATTAAAAAATTATTACATTGATTTTCATTTTTCATTGGCTTCCCAAATTTCATATGTTTGAGTTTTTCGAATCATCACATCAGGGAACACATTTCCATTCCCATGAATATAGGTAAGCCCAAAATTGATGGACTATAGATATTAGACCCATCTTCACTATCTTAAGTTTATGTCACACTATGTAATGATATATTTGAGGATATTATGTTCAATGTACACAAAAATGTACTAACCCAATAGATAATATCTCCAACAACATAATGAATGGATAACTGCTACAATCTCAAGGTTTTGTATTGTGTAATTTCTCTCACGATGCCTCAAATACTGAAATCCAAACAAAATGACTATATCCTCCAATAATTGTATTTTTACTAGGTTTATACATCATCCATCATAGAAGATAATATTACCTCAACCATTATCTGGAAGAATAAGAATAAGTGTTGAGACGATCCTCCCATCTAGCTACTGAAGGGATTTCCCTCACGATTCTAACCATGGGAGAAGAACATCATTATTTGTATGGACAATAAGAGGTGAAAGAAGACTTGTTAAGTCATGTATAAAACCCTTGTAATATCAAGATAGCCCCTTGAACTATGTATATCAAAAACGTTTTTCAGATACTCCCAGAAAACTACATCACTAACCCTTTTCTTGGTCAACAGATACACTTTATTTAGATTTGATATGTCTTTAGAATATATCATTATAAATATAGATGTCGAACATAGAAATATTAGAACAAATATGATGATATCTCAGGGTAATCTAAATGATCTCAAGGTTATTTTTATAGTTTTTAAGAGTATGATAATAAACCAATATTTTGTCCACAAATTCCATGACAAAAGAATACAGATAGAGATGTAAAACCCAATACATTAGTACTATGAAAATGGTGGTCATGTTCGTAAACCCGAATGACATAACTAGGTACTCATACATACCATACCTACTATGGAAGGATGTATGAGGTATGTATGATGGAATAATTCACACCTAACAATAGACTAATATCTGGTCGATTTTATAGAAGACCTTACCTAATCAGAACTAGTAAAAGTCATTATCTATTTGATTCGATGGATACTAAATCTTGATCGTAAGGTGGATCAAAATTATGTAATTGATGCATAGAGCTAAGGTTCAATACACCTTCTTCAAGAAAATCATGGCCCAACCCTAAGAGATGTATCGGGCCATATAAAACCATTGGCCTCTAAATCCAATAATTGGGCCTAGGGATCCTGAATCTTTGTGGGTTCCATCCGATATGAGTTAATTGACACTAGATTTTCTCCTGAAACAAGCTCAATAATAAACTATACATCTCTATGGAGAGGTAATCCAAAAAATATCATTTTAAAGACACACCTAAAACTATCTACAATATGATGGAAATCATCTTGACAAAAACATCAATCCTTCATGAAGATATTTTCAATTTTGGCAGTCAATCCACCTAGATCATGATTCTCTGGTCACCGTCTACATTCCTGGACATTCCAGTCACCCTTATGTAAATAACTTCTTCCCATTAGTGATGTAAAAAACCCTATGGTGATCATAGTCTACAAAATCATGAAACCAAACCAGCCAATCCATCACTAGAATTTCATCGTTACTTATAATATTGGTAATGAAAATGTTCCATTATAAATGGGTAACTATCTACCTCAAGGTGCAGTCCCTATATTGGCATATTCCGAATGAACGCACCCATAATGGTGCATATATGTTCATTACCCCATATAAATACTATGTCTTGAGACTAATTATTTCCATGATAGATACTGAGATAAAATAAATTGCATCTATCATATAAAATAAAGAAGATACCATAGTAGACACCACTAGAATAGTACCCCGTACTTAAGATGGTCTCGTAGTCTGAGTCACGGGTATCGTATATAGTGCATGAAAATATCCAAATCCCCTACCCTTAACAGTAGTCATACTACCTTGATCATAAATACTCGGTTGCCTCTACTAGTGATCTGGGATCTAGCTACCATGACCACAACCTCCTCCTCGACCAGTCCTATTGGTTCTATTCTAACACCACAACTGATGCTTTATAAAAGAACATTATTGATTACTATAAAAACAGTTGACAGGATAAAGACATTCACCTATGTATGACTTTATTTCACAATCCCATCCTCAAAGATTCTAGTATATGAATTCTCATTACCATCTAGAAGCGGTGAAAAGAACGTAAACTATATGAAATATGATAAATAATAATCAACTGTCATAGAATCCTACTTGAGATGCATGGACTATCTGGCTCAGTCATCTCTCAATGAATGAGGAAAGAACCGATCCTGGACGGATTTCAGGAAATCAATGCATAACATGCCCTGATGTTGACCAGTCGGGGTAATTACATCCTACAAGAGCTTGGACATACCATGAAGTATGTATGTAAAATGTTTTAACATTCGATATATGTGAATCTAAATATGATCAAAGATAAACCACATGGTCTCTTGAAAAGAGTGAGGATCATGAGGACTACCCCCACCCCTGAAAAGGTTGGAGGCAACTGCAACTGGATCTCCTGAGTCAAATTATCCATCTCAGTTGAAAATCAAGGAGCACAATGAATGGACTATGTAAAACATAGGAAAATATCATGAAATTAGGTGTTAGTGGAAAAATCAGGTACAATTAGTGGTGTCTCAATTAGAACTCCAATAGATATGACTAGTGTCTCATGACCCACCACATTAGTAGTGCGGTCATCGCTACCCTCCTGGCATACTATATGAGGATACTCTGAAGACATTTTTTAATAAATTCAAATCACACTCCTAAGAAAGAAAAATATTGTAGATATATAGATACATGTATAGAAGCTTAATAATTAATGGCTCACAAGCCAATTTATACTAACCCAACTACCCACATAGATGACCTGGTATTATTATGTGATCATGTATAAGTTTAATTTCATTTTAAATTTAATTACTAGTTTCACTAAATTATATTACATAAGCAAGAAAAAGTGTTATAAGGATGGGAAAACACATCATTTAAGATGTCATGAATCACTTTATAATGGATATCCATTCCCATTTAATCAGTTTCCATACACATTATCACTAAAAATTACATTGATTTACTATATCATAATGGATTTACTTAGAAAATTACTCATCATAACCAATGAGGGTCCAAAAAATCTCATGAATTGAAACACTCAAACACTAAATCATATCATAAAATTAGCATAATCAAATATACAAGGAAAGAATCACACAAAAATCATAGGCATATGTGGAAATGAACATAGTAAAATGCAACAATATGTCATGGAAATATTCATGACATGAAAATTCTTGGTACCTATAATGATGGATGTTATAATGATGCTTTTTCTCATATCATCGGGACATGTATGAATGAAATCCTGAATAAGATAAATAATTATAACCTCAATAAATAATGGGTGTCACGCAATGGTGAAATAATGTGAACTATTCTAGGAATAATAGAATAATAATTATATTTTGGGTTACATGGTCTTTACCCAGATCCTAGGTTTGTGATGCCCAATAATGAATTATGACCAAGTCACATTACATTCCTAAACTCTAATATATTATCACCAAATTGTAATGAAAGAATAGAGTCACCTATTATTCGACATTGTGACATCCCATACCACGATTCATTTTAATAGGTTATCCAATCCCAGTTGTCCACATAGACATAGGAACATTTCCCAAAATGATAGAGGTTGTCGACTAGTAGTGAGGGACAAGGGTGTGTCAATTGGAAGTCTATTCCCGCATTACTAGTGTGTAGCATAGTGGATAAATATAAATAATGGCAAATAGAATCTGCAATATGTGTAAATAGTATTCACAATTGAAATTAATTCAAGGATATTAATAACTAAAATTACTATAATGAAATAGATAAAATGATGATGATATTTCATGTATCTAGTAAGATGGAAAATATGCATACAAATTTGCAAGCATACATGAAAAACCAAAAGTTGAAAAGGGAAACACATAAACTATCCTCAACGTCCTAAATTGAAGCTTAGTATTTTGCTACCCACTCCATCCTAACCCAACAAGAAATCAAGTGTTTGAAGTCATTTTCTTACCTTGATCAACACCTACAATTATACAGTGTTCCATGTGTTCCAAATGGTTCCTGAAGAATGTGTGAGATAAATCTCAGTGGGCCACTGTCAATAGTGTCTATGACATCTGGACTGTGTAATGGAAAAGTAACAATGCGAAAGAATGCATATATAATGTAATGAAGAATGCTATAATAAAATTCAAAAGTACCCTCTTTATCACTCGTATAGTGTCTCAACTTGTAAGTAGTTCAATTTTTTATTATTAGCACATCATAAATAAGTCACATGTTAGCAATTGTGATGGTTCCATGATATAGATGGATTCAGGTATTGATATATAATAATGAATGTTCAAGGTAATAACCAATGAAACAGTGACCTCATGGGTATCTAACATAGAAATTAAAACATACTAGCTATGGGCAAGAGGGTAATACAATTAGAATAGTCTATAGAATTTCATGATAAGATTTATACCATGTCCAAGTATTTCATCTAAGGTAAAATAGAGATATACAATGACTTGGAGCAATGGGCTTCAACTATAGTACCTAATTCTCAATGATGGATTCGAGGAGTGTATCAAATACATGATGTATTATTTTTTAGGGATCCTATGGTTTCATATCATGAATCCAATGTAATACAAGGATTGGGATCTAGGTGGATATAAACCAAATCTAGTCACATCGTTGAATTGAAATATTGTTCCCAAGAGCTCAGGGCATTCCCTGTAGAATCCTAGGTGATCCAGAGTTAGGACAATCCTATTTAATAATGGTGTGATATAATTTATCCTATGTTTTAAGAAATTGAATTTCATTAGTCTGATAAGGCTAATTAAACATTCAACTATTTACACATGTCTTAATTAATCAATAAGTCAATTTGGTTTGAGAATTTCCTTTCATTTGTGTGACAAGTCCATGTATCATGTAACCATTAATATATTATATTTTAGTCATTTTAAATAGTAATGGAGCACTACACAAACTTCCATTAACATGGTATGGGTGCTATGGACATGTAGTCAATTCTTAAATTACATTCATGTAGGGAAAGACATATACTTAATATACATTCAAATTTCCATTTCACTTTTAATGATAAAATTAACAAACTTACCTTAGGCAGTAAAATGGTGAGAATACAAGTAATGTTCCATTATGAAATTCATAATTTATATAAATCCATTAAATAGAGAAAATATTACCCTTGGAATGTTCAATCCACGGAACACCCAAATGAGTGCTCGAATGTGTCAAAAAATTAAAATGGAAATTATGGAATAACATCCTACACGATATGGACCTAGTTGTGGGAATATCCACTAACATGTAATCATATATTTTGAAATATCATAACTATAATTCTCTAATAATTTTATCGTACAATATAAATTTATAAAAAGGAACGTGATGAAATCAGTGGGCCCCACCAATAATTCATAAAATCTTTGAACTTGAGGGATACATTATAGACCTCCCACCATAGTGTTATCTGACTCTCCACATATATTATTATCCTAAAATTCTTCTTGTAATAGATTACATATGAGAAAAGTTTAATAAACATTACACGTTGATAACTAGGTTGATAGCAAGAGAGAAAAATAATGGATCAAATGGACGAGAGAACATATAGTTGTGCATCCAACCTTACCCACATAAGCTCGATCTAATCCGTAATGAATGATATCTATTTATCCATAGTCTAGGACATAAAAAATGAAAATGGGTGTAAATGGAGGTTCAGTCCACCAGAAATATGATTATGGAAGAAGGTAGGCATCATTAGATTATTAAGGGGGAAAAGTTAAATTACCCAAAATTTATCATGTTCCATGATTTTCTACATATTTTGAAAAACCATGCACAAAATATTCATGAGTACCTAGAGATAAGGTTGTAAATCATGGTTAGTTTGCACGACTATGAAAACCATGCCCCGGCCGTGCGGTAAGGCTATGTCCGAAAAGCCTTTCCACCCATACGATTTTCTCTAACATCACATACACACCAAGTGGTTTGTTAAAAATAGTTATCCATGTGTAATTATAATATAATGATGGGTTTCAGGCTTAAAATTCCACATACACCCTTGAAGCCTTTTCTAACTCATTATGAATTTATATTATTTCCAAAATAATAAATTTAATTTTAATTAAAAGGATCCAAACCTGATTGAAAAAACATGGTTCTTAAAATTTGGATCCTCAATCCCAATCACACACTCATTTATATCATATAGATGTTTAGAGGCTATGTCCCTATCCAATAGTCACATATCCATTAATCTAACATATTCTACATATATCACAATAATCAATGTTAATCAACATTAACCCTATTATATCATTTATCATCATGATATACCCTTTCAACTATCAAAACATATCATGGATTATACTTTAAGAACATGGAATAATATTAGTAATAAAATATTAAACCATTTTTCATCATATAAACCATAAAAAACTACTACCCATTATGTTTAAAACAATATATCATAATCCTCATTACCAACTAATTCATAATCACATTAATTTTCGTATTGCACAATACCAATATCCCATTAATTAATTCAACATTTAATTAATCTAGTTTCATAATCCTAATATCCCTTCTATCACATAACCACAATATCCCATAAATTAATTAATCAATTATTTAATCAAATTTACTATACTAATATCCCATTAATTGTTCATCCAATTAATTAATCCATTTCCACAATCCCATATATTAAATAATCATTTAATTTATTTGAATAAAGATTTAATTGTAAAAATCATCAACTGAAATTCTTCAACCCATATATGCAATAAGAATTAATTTTGTGGGAGTTGAATTAATACAAAGTACCTAAAAAGTGTTCAGAATTAGTCAATAAAAATCCCCAATTGAAGTGTAACATCCAAGATCAAAATGAAGTATAAGATATATATCAAAAACTAGATATGAGTTTCAAACAAATTAGATATACAAAAACAATTAGATACATCACCAATATAAGAAAAATCCTTCAAAATGATGCGATATAGATGGGAGAGAGGGAGGAAACCACATGAGATGAGAATCTCTTACTAAGATATGTATATATAATAAATGAAGGATATGAATTTTCGTGAATGGATCTTGAATGGGATTGGAATCTATAAAATAACCTCAAAAAAGATTTGATACATTTAGGGTCTAATTAGTTTAATTTAGGGTGAAGTCTGAGGGTTTAATGAATTATTCATCTAATTTTCAGGTGTATAAAATTATAAAATAATGGTTACCCATACGGGTTACATGCAATTCCATATTCTTGATCCCTAACTATGTTTATCAACTAGAGGTGTCATATGGATACTTCTAATTGGGTGAAATGATTGATAACTCATACTCCGGTCATGAGAATCCCATATATATGGGTTCACACACTTTTCTACGTTCGATGCAAAATCATGAAAAACCACACACCAACCATTCACCACACTTCTCCCTTCAAAACATTTCTAACTTCACCTAATAATCCCCAAGGTTTAACTCAAACAAGACATACAGAATACAAGGAAGAAGTTAACCTGAAAAAAAAAATATCTTTGGGACATCTCTAGATAATGTTGGGATCTTACAAAATTACTATTCATTTAGTACATGAATAAGAAAATATATAAATTGTGGTTTTTATTAGGTAAACTACTTGTGATATCCTAATAAATATTATAGTAACACCTTGCATGGTAATGTTATTTCATGAACAAATATCATGGTGTGCATACTAGTTGGGTAATGGACTAAATATTGTTAGATGGGACTGAGGAATTAGGGGGGAATGTTGATAGGATTTTGAGGTAAATATTTAGATCATTTTTTAAATGCAATTTTATATCCTTAAATTAATTCATATATTGCATGTGATAGTTCTATTGTTTATGTTTTCCAAATATATGATTTCCTAACCTGCATATGGCCACACTATTGTATCATCTCTATGTTATTAGTATGGTTACCTTTCCACTAGATTTATACATTTTATTCTATAATTTCATAACAATTATAGATGTTTCTATTATTTTAAATTATTTTTTATGATACTAGATTTTATAACCTCCCAATATAGACTATTAGTCCATTATTTCTAGTCTTCATCATCTTGAATAAGGGGAGGGTTTGGATGAGGTCACATGATGCTACTGGTCTGGAATGTTTCATGTAATAAAAGAATAGATATTGTAATTTATTTATTTTTATTCCTAGAAAACTTCCCATGATTATTTTTGGAAATCCTGTGGTGGAACACTCAGTCTATCCACATTTTTTGGAATATCTCTAGAAGGATGGGGCATGTTTGAGTAATAATTAGGTAAGGATTTCAATCCTTGGATTTGAGTTTGGTTTTAGGAGTCCTATGAGGTTTAGTTGGAAAAATTAAGTGAACAGGGGTTAAGGGGTCTTTAGTTGACACTACAAACTTTTTAACCTCAAATTGGTTTGGGAAACTGATATATCATTTTTCTAAAACAAATTGAAATTTTTAAATGTAATTATAAATATAAGGATTATATTTTATTATTTTAAAAAACATTACAGATGAATTATATAATTTACGATTGTGATTGTTCATATCCATATTTATTTAACTAATATATATGTGACTAAATAACATTGTTATCATCAAGTGTACTATATGATTCCTCCCCGTTGATAAATATCTATGATTTAGTGGCAATGAGATTATGATCTCATGATTTTTCTGGAGTCTGTTTTTACTGGTCATTTATGTAATGAGGAACTAATTGAGGAAAACAATTGCGTGTAATTTACAACATGTATATAGAGGTATGATCCTATAACCATCTTATAGAGTGAATATGTGCTACCAAGTGATCATAAGGTATTTATAACTAGGTAAAATGAGGCAACCAATTAGTTAAAACCATTTTTAATTTTCATTAGTCAAATATCCAAAGGGCAGTGATGTAGTAACTGGGGATCCCTCACACTCAATATTATAGGTTTTCCAAACCAATATTATTCCCCACACATATTTAATCCACTTAATCCTGTGAATGGTTTTGTTAGATTTCATGTTCAGTAACACTAATTTCATTGTGTGGTGTTGATGGTATCATCGTTTTTTGTCTTCGACACCATCTAATATTTCATTATCAAGGAATTCCCCATTATCACTTACTCTCCTCCAATTAAGCCAACTTATATATCTTAACTAATTCCCACACTATGGTATATCTTGATTTTTATTAGCCTATAATATATCCATTTCCCTCATGTATTTTTGTTATTATAATTTTTCGGTAGTCATATTTTTGTAAGGGACCACCCAAATCAGCACACCTGTGGCCCCATATTCTAGAAATGTAATGTCACTAGCCTTTTACTCCCTCAGATGGCTGAGATGGGTAGTATTGAAACATATTTTTTACCTCCCCTTAAATCATAGGTTTTCTACTCGTAATTAAGGTGTATGAAATATAGTGGGGAGAATATACGCTTTGGTACATAATTGAAGTAAAAGTTGAAATATGATAAAAAAAGAAATAATAAAAAATATAAAGATAATAATAGATAAAAAACCAAATATGAAATATATATATATATATATAAATATATATGACATAATAGAAAATAAATTCACACTATAAAATATGTCAATCTAAATTTAGTTCTTTTCCATAGATGTAAAATAATAAAATGACTCATTATAAAAGTCTCCCAAAACCATTACCCTAAAAACCTTTCATAGTCTATCTCCATGCTCCAATCCTGTCCAGCCAGAAATAATTTTGTACATAGAGACCTATTACATATTCCAAACTATAATCCATGAAATATTATTTGATACTAAATGAAATCTCATCATGGTGTGATTAAAAATTCATTTCCTTCCACATATAGTGTTTAAAGTTTCTATTCTGACTAAATAATTATTTCTATATTAAAAAAGAAATGAAATTAATTACTAAATTAATTCAGAAAGCAAAAAAAACTTGTTAACCATAATTCATTTTTTGACACCCAAGGTCATAAAAACCATATTCTACATAATTTTTGAAATTTACATCAATTGATGGATCCAATTCATCATGAATGATCACTCATGCACTTAGAATATTCTACAATACAGGATGAATAGAACATATCAAATCTCATGTAATCATGTTTCCAAACCATAAGAAAAATGAAAATAAAATAAAATATTAGGCTATATATGAAATCCCATTCTATATCTACTTATGTGTTCCCAAGATGAAATATCTTGCTTAGAGAAAAAATAATTATATCCTAATGGGATCTATGATAATTCCCACACAATATATTCTTATTTGACCCCATGGTGTAATACCATACAAAGGTTTAATGTGTCATATAAATCATTGGGGTTTCCCATTTTAGGGAAACAAACATGAATAGAGTATATAATAATATATGTTAATTCTCATGAAAAGTATGTTCTTATAGTTCAAAAATAATTCACCAATATCCAAATCATTTCAATTCATCCAAAATGTCAAACATGTTAACACATGCCACGTTTTTTATTAATATTGAATTAATAATAATTAACCATTTAGTTAATTATGATACATTATAAAAAATAAAAGAATAATTGAATCATTTTCATTAAATATATCAATAAACACAATTAAAATCTAAATTTCAATCTAACTATATTGCAACATGTTGTAATGCTAATATGATTACAAGAAAATTAATAAATTTAAATCCATGTGATTATAAGTGAATTATATTACCATTATATAATGTTAATACAATATAAAACATTAATCCAATTCTATATCAATATTCCATTCATCATATTTATCATTGATCAATGAAACCATGTTCCAATCTACAGTCACAGTTTGAAACACCTCTTACTTAGATGAAAGACATGGTGTCACTGGAATCTGACCCAAAAAGCTTAGTGGGGGGTTTGGTAATATTTATTTCATAAACATAGTCAGATACCATTTAGGTAAAATCACACACTTGGTGTTTTATCATGATATGACTTATTTGACACACCTGGAAAATAAACAATATGGAGTATTAATTGGCCACCCATCTCAGAAAAAAAGATCAATGTTCTTTGATAGGATCAATGTGGAATGGAACCATATAAAATGAATATTAGTGTAATATTCTAATTAATAATTTAAGATGGTGAACCAAGGGGTACACAAGAAAAATTCCAAAAATAAGTGGATAAAAATGATTATGGATCACCTGATTGAATAACGCATCAAAGAACAATAGAGATGTGTTGGTAGATCTGTGAGAGCCATAGAGAGCCTTAGATTTTTTCTAATACTATATTATTTTACAAATAAGGGATTACAATGATTAAAATGTGGGTTTTATTTATTAAAAATACCACTTTAGCCATTCATGTCTGAAAAAATGTTACACCACCATGTAATTAGTTGGAAGCACAAGCTAATTTGTAGTGTCCTCATGCAAACATGCATGGTTGGGAATCCACCATATAGTTGGTGGGTCCCTAATGGGTGTCAGGTAGTTAATATATAGGAAACTCTTTCATCCCAGAACCCACCTACTGGCTGGTGGGACTCATTGATAGGTTAGTCTAGCTCCATTATCTTTAAGATGCTATTGAATATCCCACCAAAATACTGGTGGAATGTATTAGCTAGCTAATGTCTTTAAAATCTCACCATTACAATAAGAAGCCTCTAGTATCCTTCTATCATGGATTCTGGAGTCCATAAACCCCATTGAAACCACGTGTAACACTATGTTAAATACATGTTTTCTATGATTGTAATTATTTATCAAAAAATAGGTTCAATCGAAAAATTATTAAGAAACATAATGCGAAAAAATTGGATCAATGAACCCACCCACCATATAAAATCTCCACACCTAGCTATTATCTCAATCCACGCTGTGGGGTATAGGTGAATAAATCAAGACATTCAACCAATATATCAAATTGAATATCCTAATTCTCTTCTTGCACTTTCCAATGAAAAATCTATATTCACACATAAATGAAAATCTTCTATACAATATTCATCCCACTACGGTCAATCATATGTTTCTAATTCTCCCAAACATTTTCATCAAATTTATTGTAAACACCATCCAAATATATAACATAACAAGGGTTTTGGTTATATATGTGAAGCTGTGACATGTGTAACACATCATGGAATTGATCATAGCATTATTGAATTTCTTTGAGGAACACCATTGTACTGACACTCTCTACTATTTTTGTATTTTCCCAGGAAACTACACTCTATCTTTCCCTACTGGATATAGTGTTTCCCCGGCTGGGGTGATAGTGGAAGAAAATAATGATGTCTGACCTTGAACATCATAGGTCATGTATGGTGGTGGTTATATGAATAGTTGCAAATGTTCATAATCACCAACCAATATCTGATCAACTACACCAAATCAGACATCTCTTTTATGAGAAAGACTTCAATGAGTGATAACTCACCTACCTCTAATTAGTGAAGATGAGAAAAAAACAATAACCCTTAGATTTACTTTAATGGTTTCATTTGTATCAATGAAAATAAGAATTTATTAAATGTTAAATCCAAATTTTTTAGTTCATTCTACCATGAACCATAAAAATTGAAAACATAGTCTCACCACACATCCTAGAGAATCTGAATCATCTTCTCAGAAATTCAATAAATCCATGTATGGTAGGTTGTACTCATTATAACTTATTATCCCAACATTATTTTAAGAGCATTGAAGTACTCTAATGTGAAAAGTGGATCTTATTATGAAATTATACTCCCCAAAAGGTGGATTTTAACTATCTCATACACAAGCAATCTATGTATATCATTGATTGTGATGAACTCATTAATAGGTGATAAGTGGAACCCATTACTCATTCCATCCATGATCACCCATAATATTTCATTGTTTGAGGGATTCCTCAATAATACTTTCATGAAGTCCATGGTGACATATCCCACTTCCACCCTATAATGGGGAAATTATGTAGTAACCTAGAACGATGTTGATTATTATTATGATTCAACTATTCATAGGAGACACATCATCCCACATATCATATTTTCCCATTTTTTTCATCCCTGGACATTGGTAGATTTTATGGAGATCATTATATATATTTTATGTCCCATGATATAATTTACATTTAGAGGAATGAAATTCTCTAATCACCTCCATGCACAAAACCATAGGATCTGATACACTGCCATAAACATGAAGAACATGATCACTTCTAAAAAATGATTCTAATGGAGCCTCCCTGATATATAAGTTTTTTCATTAGTGTTAAGCTCTATAAATAAGTAAAATAACGTCTCTTCATACAACCTAGGATTATGAGAACAATTGATGTTGGTTATTGAGTTACTCTTCCAAATGACCCTTTAACATATATCTGATTCCATTAAAGTATTGAATCATCCCACAAAAATAATAAGACTCTAATACAGCCTATAAGGACATCTTCCAACTCAAGGAATCAACAGTCATGTTTCCATTTCGTAGAGTATATTCCAAATTAGTTTTGAAAGTATATTTATAATTGGAACACCTCCTCAACTAATGGTTTATGAAATACTATGAAAATATATAACTAAAGATATTCTAGCCCATTTATAATATAAAAAATCTCAAAAAATGATATATCCAATTTCATAGGGTGTTCACCATGAAATAAAACGCAATATAATGAGTACTATAACTTTAGTCATGATATCTCATCTATCAATATCCAAACGAAACCACTTTATCAAACTACACCAGGAGTCCCCATAGTCCAATGTTGTATTTTTCATTATATAAGATATAATCATTATCTAGATCTTATAACATGAGGATCTATCCAAATGTAAACCTAGAATTCACCCCAAGAAAATCCTCCTCACAACCATATGACTAAAAAATCATTAAACCATTCATGGTCAGACCGAATTTCGTTGCTACTAGATGGGGGATATCTAGGATGAAACACTGATAACAGCCCTCTAAACCTATACTGATTGAAATAAAAATGATTTTCATGGGTCTCTTATGTGATTCAATTACAATGATCTTCTCTAGTATATTAAAACCTTGAAATCTATGATGACATTTTCCAATGAAGTTGTCTTTATCAATACAGATGTCACATTTAGATTGATTAGAATAAAAATGATTTTCTCTTAGTGTACTCAGGATGATTATAATATTTTCTGAATGTTAATATATATAATTGGAGATCACAATGATTTCAGTGAAAAAAACCACCAAAAATTGATTTTGAAATAGATGGGAGATATGACTCATGGTGTCTTTTAATACTGCTAGTAAATTTGTAAAAAACATAATGAAAAAATTATAATCCATAGCAACTCCGAATGATTTCAGTAGTATTTAAGATGCTATCACTGTCAACTAGTGGTTACATAACCATAAGTCAATCTGTGATAAAATATGTTTACCATTTATATGATCAAATACAATGATGATATGCAGAAAGAGATACTAGTTCATTAGGGTCATAATGTGTAGTCCCCAATAATCCATCTTTAATCACAATTTTTCATTAGCCTTATTGGAAAAAAGATCAAGAGAAGGCCATATTGAAGTAATATGATGAATGAATCCCTTATCATAAAAAAATTCCACATCATTTTTAAATTAATGATGATCAACCCATTATATCAAATAATATAGATAAAACTTCTTCATAACCATGATTTAACATTAAAGTGACCTAGATATATCTCTAAGGTCGTAAAATGGAGAACATTATAGGAAATACATAATGAATCTCATCCATTATTATAGGAAATTTATTCTAATTCATTGCACAATCATTAAGAATAATTATTTCAGTTTGAGCATTAAGACAAGTCAATATTCATTGAATTGGTCCAGTTCTGCCATCTGAATGATTCCATTATACAACAAGGATATATCTTACCACTTTTGGAGAAAGAAAAATAACATTCATTTAAATTTAATTGATTTGATATTGGTATATTACTAGACAATCCAAAGATTGGATTAAATGATGCACATCCATTTCTTGCATAGACGACTCATAAAGTATAAGTAGCCAATTATTACAATTGAAAACTCCTCAAACCACCTAATACCTCTAATTACATCCTTAATGGTGTATTTATTATTATTACACCATATAATATATCCACAACCAAACCATATTAATATTTAAATTGAGTATATATGATGGAATGGGATGAACCTGTATTTAAAATATCATAGGAAAAGTTGGTGATATAATAATTGTACCAATGATAGAGAAGTGTCCTACAACCATTCTAGTAGGAGTATATATTATAAAATGTATTAGACTCACCCATCTACATGGGTCTTCATTATAACTTCCCACTTATTTTAACTCCATCTAGTACATTCACTAATGGTTGGGGGTGCCACATCCCCAACCCTATCCTAAAAAATAAGTGGAATTCTTTATACCTATCTAATTAGTGGTACCTACATCTTTCCAACACTTTGGTATTGATCTGGGTCTTCATATAACTCTCTAATGTTGATATATAGGAAACTGGATGTCCATGAGGTCATCCCTACCACTCTAAAAATAGTTCCCCTGACCACGATCCAATGACTTTCAACTCACCACTTGAGAGGGACTTCAGGTTCCCTTCCATAATGAGATAATTATTCATCATCATATGATGTTTTCAAGTAAACTATTTTCACCAGTGAAATGATCTCATAATGAGTCCTATCATGGATGTGATTCAAAATATATACCTCATAAACTAATAATGATGGAGAAAAAACTAAAGGCTAAAAAATGTATTGTGTAGTCCATCACTATAATTCTATTATATGTTAGGGGGATGAAATTTGGATCCTCATCATCACTCAATGTAAATAGATATAACAATATTAGGAACATTACCTCAATTTCTTTCCTGAACATGTCTACATTATGTCCATGTCATTCAATGATGTCACACCAATGATTGGTTGGTATTTATAGAATATACATAGTAATATTTACCCACCTTTCTAACGGTTTCTCTATGTTCTCTACAAACATATAGAATAAATTTATCTTGAAATAAGTTATCTGGGGGAATCCATACCTATTGAACATTAATGTTTGATTTTGGTATAACTCTTTAATTTAGATATAAATCAATAGAATGGTGTGATTAGTCTTCCTCTCCACAGATAAGGTGACCTAAAAGAAAATTTGGTGAAGTTGTGCATCCATATGGTTACCCAAAGAAGAAATATGTTTTATTGAAGCTTAATTAGTGGTGTGCTGATATCCACTCAAATAATGATCAACCTGAAGATGATGAATTTAAATTTTATATAAAATTATCAATACACTTATAAAATTATGGGATAAAAAACATTACAAATTATAGGTGGTCCAGACAATAACTAATAACCAATGACATAAGGATACTCCAATAAATTTCATAACATGAGAAATCATATTTCATAACAGTTCCAGTTTTTCCTTTTTATAATTTTTTATAATTTAATTACTTTTCAGTATTCATATAGGAAAATATATCACATACAAAAATGTAACCAATACAAAATATTTCATTTGAATTTTAGACCCTATATTCCAACCATGCTGCATTCATACTCACCTCATATCAAAGAGTCTCATACATAAAAGTAATAAAAATAGTAACATCATATAACAAGTGAATCAACGAAGGTGAAATAATATCATAAAATTAAAAGTAAAACACCTTGAATATAGATCACATCCCTAATAATTTCTTTTCCCTCTCACATGAGTTTCATAGTCCCACACAGAAGATTATTTTCAATCCCTAACACAACCTGCACTCCTCTCAACCTTTCCTAAATGTGTAATGAAAAGAAATTTACAAGTTAATAATCTGGAACCAAAATAAACTGATATAGTTCTATAATTTATCCATTCACATGGCCTAAATCATGCATCCTTTTATTACAAAGACATATTACTAGTATTGATGGTACAATGATGTCATAATGGGTAGAATATACCCTAATTGTCAAAGTAGCACCATCATATATTAGATAATGAAATAATCATTCAACAACAGAGGCAATATAAAGAACGGACTGAGTAGTAACAGCTAATAACAAATGATAAGATGAAAAAAATACCAATATGCAGTTATAAAATCTTGTCTAAATGAGGAAACATAATATAAAAAATAATCATGTATAAATTCATACAATACTGATAGTAAATGTACAGTGAATATGATAAAAAATTCACAATCGCTATTAACATGAGAATCCTATGAACTAGATCAATCATCTTCTCTTATAATCCCTTTTAAAAATATAATAGAAAAATAATATACCATGAAAATCAAGCTATAACAATGAGGTTTGTTCGGGTACAAAAGTGAAATAGTTTCCGAAAATGGGTGCGTGATAAACTTAACAGCCACCACAAATAAGACCTAAATCTAACATATTTTTAAAAATAAAATATAGAAGTGTTATGTTATACCAGATAAAGAAATTATGAATAAATTAATGTAAGAAAATAGAGCTCAGGTTCCCCTGGTACACCTATCCAACCATATATACATCATACCAAACCAAAATGTTTTTATGCTACTTCTATCGTGTATATATATGTATATTTATGCATACATTATACTACTGATTACAAAATCATGCATTCACTCTTGTAGATATGAGGTGTAATACCAAGGAATGCAGATAAGAAACAATAATAATGAGTATCACATCCTAATTAATGGGTTCCTTGTATGAGAATTATAAATTAAGGGACAAAATGACCAGGTTTCACAATAATCGACCCAATGACCATCTATCGTCAAGTAAAGAACATCATTCATAGGTACTCCAAGTGAAGTACCAGAAATTAAGGAATTCCATACCCAAGTATTATAAAGTAGGGAAACCATTCCTTGGGACTCCATGACCAACATCATAGATCTACGAACACCATTCCTGAATATCATAAGGAATGGGATACCATGCCTAAGGATTTATTTCCTATTATTATAAATTTGGGACTCCTTGGTCAGGGAATTCATGCTAAGTACCATAAATTATTGGATTTAATGAACAAATACCTTATGATCAGAGAAACCATGCCCTAGGATTTCATTCCAAGTATCATTAAGTACGGAACATCATGTGCAGGGATGTTATTCCCAGTATCATAAATTAAGGGATTACATTGTTTAATATCACATTATAGAGGTAACCACATGCCCTATGAGCCTTGAGGTCAATGTTTTATAATAATTAAATGATAATTTTTAAATGTCTACCCTAGTTACTCATATTTAGTTCATTATTACATAACATTGGCATGATCACAAGAGATCAAGTCTCGAATGACTTAATAGTTTAGTATCCATGGAAGTACTAGATACATACATATGTTTTACATTACATTTTGAAATGGAAAACAACAAAATTGTTTCCTATTTGAACACATTCATATCCCTTAGCATATTCCTGCTGGTTAATCATTACATACTTCTTTAAATCCGAGGAAAAATAAAACATAAAAAAATGTGTGAGCTCAGATGTTTAGTAAAGATAACAATTTACCAGAAACTATCATTAATGAGAATAAACATTTAAGTCAATTTATAAGACTAAAAGAAAATTCATTTAAACTTAAATTTTATTAGAATATAGAAAATATAAGTCAAATAATTACATTTACATATTCAAATGGATATTCTACTAGTCATATAATCCCAATTAATATCAATATCAAATTTCAAAATGATTAAATGCATAATTCCGGAAATCCTAACCACATAGTCATGGCCTCGCACCAAGACAAAAAATAAGATTTTGTCTAGACCTTATGCCAAGAAACTTGTATGTCTCATTCAACCTACCGATGCATTGAGAAACTATAGCGGTCTCCACCAGTCACTTACTATGTTCAATGCATTCCTCATATGAAAAGACTGAAACATAACAAAAATATTCATTTTAAAACTAGAATACTGAATGTTAATACATTAACCATAAATGATGAAAGGTATAAAAAAAGTACATCCATAGTCAATCATATCACAAAAAATTCAATACAATATGGAAGTTTGTATCGTAAAAAATCATCTTCAAACATGTTTAACATAAATTGAAGGATATTGACATAGATGAAATAAAAACTATTTGAGATAAATATGTCTTTATATTTTTAAATCATATAAAAGTCACATAATTATAATGGACAAAATTTATTTTGAAAATATTATTATAAAAATGTATGGGAATCTTCGAATGTGATATAACGGAGGAAAATAGCAGCTCCCACCGTATATGATAAAAAATATTCTTACCTTAATATGTTGAATATGTCATAAAGTACCTTATTTGGAAAACGACAGAAAGATTACATTCAAAACATTTTATAAAAATTCAAACAAGGGTATAAATGAATTTAAAGCATAGTACAAATAATAGTAAATATATTTTTAATAAACAAAGAAGGGTATGACAAATAAGTCCTAGTATATACTTACTTAAAAACAACCTCAGATAATAATGAGATTGTAAAATTAACAATTACCTTCTACTTTTCCTTAGTTTATGACAGGTTAACCTCTTATATAATGGTGAAATAATTGTTATTAAATTATAAAATAACCCCATATATAAATATGATATCCTATATGAACTTCTAATATTTCTTGGTTAATGATATGTCAGTAATATCATCATTTTGGGTGTTAACTGGATCATTTTCCTTTATATGTTTTGTTATGTATGTCATGTTTGTTATGGATAGTATGTATTTTATTCTTATCCATAATGATATAAAATTATTAAACATTATTTTAAATAATCAAATAAAAATTATTCTAGAATGGTCACAATGGGGAATGAATATCATCGCGTTCGTGGAGATGGTAATCCGTACATACACAAGCGTGACAATATCATTTTATTGATGGTGAAATAATATGTAATTGGATGGTATATAATATATATATATAAAATAATTAACATATTATATTTATTATTTTCATCAATTATACTCATTATTATAACTATCCAAATAATCACGTGTCGAATAACAAACTACAACATGATGTGGAGACGGTAAGTCATAAATACGCATGTATGGTGACTTTGTCATTAATAGGATGGATAGAATAATGAATATGGTTTTACCATATTTATAATAACATCACCGTATTTAAAAGGTATTGGAGTTGATATGTTTCTATGGAAACAACAAATAATGATGATGTGGAATATGAAAATATCATTGAAATAGGTTATTAAATTGTTACCTCTTCTTTGAGTGATTCATATTGATTTGATCAAAAGGGCTCTATAGGATGGATTTATGACCAAATTAAGTCTCTAGGATTAATTTAGGGTATTTTGGGAGGATATTGGGCAGCTTATGATGAGCCAAAAATTCTTTGGAGGTGTGATTTTGAGAGAAGGGGAAGTACCCTTCTATAAGAGAGGTGAGGGTCACTTCTGGAAAAGTTTGAAATTTTATATTATTATAAAATCAGTTTCGGTTTCTAAGGGATCCAAAAGGATTATTTCTTGGATAATGTGGGATGGTGTTGCAAACCATTCAACCAATAGGTTTTAGACATGTTTAGGTCACCATAGTAACCTTGTCTTTTAGATTTAACTCGTAGTTAAGTAGTTTAACTTTTAACTTGTATTGTTGTATTATTATGAAAAATGGTTAACAAACGTACTATCAATATCCAAGAGAAGGCCTAGTGGCTCATAATTGACATATATGACCTTAAATAAGTTCTTTAGTGGATCCTTATATTTTTTTTGGAATATTATATCATTTAATAAAATATAATTTATTTCAAAAACTCATTTATATCAATTATGACACTATTTGGTATTTGGTTTCTGTGAACGCCATAAAAACTTTATCACAATGAAAAAAATTATTTAATCAACCCTAACATGTCATATTAACTTCGAAAATTTTAGTAATGCTTCAAAAGTCTCAATTTACATTTATTTGGATATTTATAGTATCAATTATTTTAATCATTCATTAATAAGGTAATTAGTGCATCCTCATTGTGTCATAAATAAATTTATGTAATTAATATCTGAAAATAATAAATTAAATTAAAATATATAAAAAGTTTATAATCATTCAAATAAATATTCATAGTAAAATTTATCTTATGTATAACCCTATATTAAAAATGCTTTATTTATGAAAATATACATTTAACACATATAAATCTTCTTTAAATAAAATAATGAAAATTGTCCTAAACTAATCCATGTGGATCAAATAGGGTCATATTTTATTCTTAAGGTTTTTTGTCATAAATCACTTATCCAATAGAATTAGGACATGTGTTAGGGTAATTATAATATCTTTTATACCATTAATTACCCTGTAAATGTATAACGGTGGTAAATAAAATTCCAAAGTCACTATTCACCAAAAATTATTTTCATCCTATTAAACCACATTTTACTTACTAATGTCCACAATGTCTCTCAGATTTTTGAAATTTGATTGAAAAAAGTGTTAAAATTACATTTTCTGCAAATTTGTAAATGTGCCTTGAAAGTGGGTAAAAGATGTTTTAATGTTCAGTATAATTTTATACATATAATTTTATTATAAAATGAATCCAAGGAATTAAAATGAACAAATATAGGTTTTATGTATCTATTTTGAACTAAAATAAATTTAAATAAAATAAACAATTATTTAAATTAAATGTAGGTTTCAAACAATAACACAATGTTTTTCACTATTTATCAAAAAATTGAAAGTTTTCAAAAAAAGACCAAAAATCCACCCCAAGATAATTTTGATATTTAAAATCCTAAAATGAAGTCTATTTAGGGAAATAAAAGTTATGAAATTTCAAAAACTGGGTATTACTATTCATAAATACTATTTTTATTGGTTGTGGTGTGCTAGAACTCGAAGTTTCGTACAACGTAAGCTATTGCATTATTCAAAGTGAAACGTACTATGGACGCTTGGGGTGTTAAATTCTCCCATACATCAAAAAATTTGTTCCTCAAAATTTATAGAATATTACTAGAAATATTTTTTTGGTGGTTCTTCATCATAAGTTCCTCGGGATCCCACGTTGCCTCTTTTATCTTATGGTTTCAGAAAAGAAGTTTTACTTGACGAGTGGTCCAGTTTCTCAACACTTGTTCTCTAATATCAAGAATCCTTAAAGGCACATCACAATAAGAAAAATCAGGTTCTAGTTCTATTTCATCATAGTTGAGTATATGCATTAGGTCATGCATGTATTTTCTAAACTGCGATACATGGAACACATCATGAAATTTAGAGAGACTTGTAGGAATTTCCAAATGGAAAGCTGAAAATATATTTCGGTCTAGTATTTACAATAGTCCGATGTACCTAGAAATTAATTTACACTTCTTAAAAAATCACATTAAAACCTTCCATGGAGATAAAATCAAGAAAACATGATATCCTACTTGAAATTTTAAATCATTCCTTTAGTTATCGGCACAGCTGTTTTATATAATTTGAGAAGATTTGATGTGGGAATGTATAATCATCACCTTTTCCATTGTTTCATCAACAATTTCTACACCTAAGAGTTTTCTTTCACCAAAATCATCCCAAGAAGATGATGTGCGACATCTCTTTCCATATAATGTTTCATATGGTTCCATCGGAATTCTTGAATGGATGCTATTGTTATAGGAAAATTCTAACAGAGGTAAATACTGATCCATCATACCTCGAATGTCAAGTGAGTAAGATATCAACATGTCTTCTAATGTTTGAATAGTCTTTTATGATTGTCTATCAGTTAGAGGGTAGTAGGTAGTGCTCAAATGAAGTTCAATATCTGGTGTTTTATGGAGAATTTTCCAGAAAATTGATGTTATGCAGGGATAACGATTAGAAACAATCGATATGGGTATACCATAAAGTCTTACCAATTCATTAATATATTGTCCTATTAAACGTTCAAGTGTTAAATCATATCTTATATCAAGAAAATGTGGTAACATGGTAAAACGATCAACAATGACCCATATTTCATCATTACATCTAGGTGTATTTGGTATCCCCCTGAACAATGTCATCATAATATCATCCCATTTCCACTTAGGTATTGGAATAGGTTGCATTACTCCTCCAGGATGTTGTCTTCCAACCATAACCAGTTGAAAAACCATAATTTATGACACATAATCATCAATATCAATTTTTATGTTGTCCCACCAAAAATGTTCCTTCACATCTATATACATATTAGTGCTACCAAGATGTATAGAGAAATTGAATCCAGATCATTATCCAACAATTATATTTTTAGATCAGGTATATTAGAAACACATAGTTTTTCCCCAAATTTCAAAATTCAATCATTATATTCAATGTCAATAAATATCCCATCATTCAAACCATTAATTTTCATTTGAAACTCCTCCTCATCAGTCTAAGGACTTTTTAACCTTTCTAGTAAAGATGGTTTGGAAACCATTTGAAAAATTATTTATGTTTCACCTTCAATGACTATTCCCATATCCAGCTTTACTAAATTAAGGAACATATTATCCTTTTCAACTATAATATTGTTCAAAACTCCATGATCGTTTCTTCTCAAAGCATCTTCCACATTATTATCCTTCCCCAGGTGGTAGTGTATAGTGAGATCATAATCCTTCAGTTGTTAGAACCATATATTTTTCCTCATGTTGAGTTATTTTTTAGATAAAATATACTTTAAACTCTTCTGATCATTATATATCTCACATTGTTAAACAGAGAGATTGTGTCTCCCAATATTTAGGGAAATTATTACTTCTACTAAATCTAGATCATGAGTAGGATAGTTTTGTTCGTGAATTTTTACTTGTCATGATACATATGGGAATAACTCTATCATTCTGCATAGTGACACAACTAATTCCGTTCTTTAATGCATCACTATAAATAACAAACCCATAATTCCCCGATGATAGTGTCAAGATATGATAATTGTCTATTATTCTCCTCAGATCTTCAAAAGAATCTTCATATACTTTTTTACAAACAAATTTAACCCATTTATGTGTGATCTTGGTTAATGGGTTAGCCAATCGAGTAAAATTCTAGATGAAATACTAATAATAACCTACTGAACAAAAAAAACTGTGTACCTTGGTTATAATCATCGGTGCCCTCAATTATTTTATTTATCTTTTATTAGAATGATCAACGGAGATTCCATCCTTAGAGACAATATTTCCATGAAAATATATCTTATAATGCAAGAATTCAGACATGATAAATTTCTCATATAATTCATTTCTTCTATGAGTATTTAGAATAGTGTGCAAGTGGTTTTTATGATTGTCATAAGTTTTGGATTATACCAAGATATCCTTAATAAATACACCTACAAAGTCATCAATATATTCCCCCAAATATCTATTCATTAGATCCTTGAAGATAGAGGGTAAATTAGTTATTCCAAAAGACATTATACTAAACTTGTAATTCCTATACTTGGTAAAAAAAAATACTTCAGAATGTATTCCTTATTCACACACAACTGATGATATACAAATCGAAGGTCAATCAATGAATAATATTAAGCACCATGAAGTTGATCGAATAAATCATCAATGTGAGGTAGGGGATACTTGATCTTTATTGTTATATAATTGATCTCCTACTAGACAATGGACAACCTCATAGATCCATCTTTCTTTATAACAAAAAGGAACGGGGATCTCCATAGAGAAATAGAAGGCTGAATAAATCCTTTATTTCTCAATTCATCTATTTTTTAGATCCACTAATTCCCCATCAGCCATTCTCTAAGGGTTGTTTGATATGGTCCTTGAACCCTTGGACTTTTCTAATCAATTTTTCCTTGGTTCTTAGGACATTTATTTTCATAGTTTCCCATTTCGATAAAATTGTAGAATACAACATTGACATCCACTTTATTTCCGTTGCAATCAAGAGTTTTGTGGCCTTTTCACCACACTTGTAACAAACTCCCATTCCTTTCAGGTAAGTACCAGGGAGTTTATTCCAACATTTAATAGAGGATGGAAATTCCACTTTTCTTTTCTTCCCCTTATTTCAATTTCCCATGTGTTTAATAGATCTTTTCTTGTCATTATTTTCATTAAATATGTAATACTTATAGAATTCCTTTTCGGTCTTCATAGCACATGATACTACATCTTCATACAATGAGAAGGGTTATGAGACAAATGCTAAATATAGAAATGTTTTTTAACCCATAAAATAATCGATCAAATTTACTTCTTGGGTTACATATATAATCTATAGCATGCCTTTCTAGCCTTCTAAATTTAACCTCATACTTTGTGACATTATCATCCTCTTTTTTCCTCTGACTCCGAAATTGCCTTTCCATAACCGCTCGATGGTCAAAAGGAAATTATTTTTCTAATAAAATCTTTGTAATCCCCCTCCATTCTATATTTGATACTTCTTCATATTCCTTTTTGTTTTTAATTAATGACCATCATTGATCTGCATCTCTTGTAAGGCGATAAACTACCATGATAACTTTTACCCTTTCACTACTCCCCAAAGCCGGAAATAATTCTCTAAGGAACTTATCCATTGTTCAGATACAAATGGTTTTCTATTCCCATTGAATGTTGGTGGTTGTTGCCTCAGGAAGTAGTGTAACATTGATCCTCCACATTATGGATCAGGGTGCTCTATATGGGTAAGTATATTATTCATAACATGAGTGAGTTGTCATAGTATGGTTATAATTTTTTTAATACTTGTTGCATCACCAGCCCCACTATAATTATCTTGAGTAGGAGGTGAATCCCTACATGTATTTATTATGTTGATACGGTTTCCATTCATTCCACTAGGCACCATTTCTAAAAAATTGAATATACTATATTAGTTTATCAATCGCAATACATAATTCTAAAGAAGTAAAATACCTAACATAAATTGAATAGTTTAAACGTAATTTCCATAATCATGAAAAAAGTTTTCTTTGAGAAGAATTTACTCATAAATCATACATAATAGTTTGTATAGAAAATATAAATTATCCTTATCAAATCCTCCAAGAGTGATTTAACCATGAGTGTAGAAAACCCTGTTGTCATGTACCAGGATACCCCAGGTTATTCGCGAAACTCATTATCAGAGTTTTCACTCCAAGGTACTTATGTGTCAGAGCTGCCTAAACCTAATAATATCTAGACTGGGATTTAGTTAATGGAAAATTCACAAAATCCTTACATTACCGAAATTCTAGTAAATTATTCTATATTAATCCACACAGTCTATATTAGGGTAATGTTCTCGAATAAGAGTATCTTTAGATATAGTTTCCATGGTTTTTACAAAACATACTATCATACAAACTATCCCCGACCATAGTTGGTGCATTATTACATAACATTGGAATGTTCACAAGATATTAGGTCACGAAATATCAACTAGTTTAGTACCCTTGGATGTACTAGATACTTACATAAGATTTACATTATATTACGAAATAAAAAAACAAAAACATTATATCCCTTTTCAACACACTCATATCATGTATCCTATTCCAACTAGTTAATTGTAATATACTTCTTCACATCCTGGGAGAAAGAAAACATAAGAAAGGGATGAGTTCAGATGCTCAGTAAGGATAACAATATAATAGAAACTATCAAAAATGAGAATAAACTTTTAAGGAAATGTATAAGACTTACACAAAATCCTCTTAAACATAAAATTCAGCATAATATGGAAACAATAAGTAAAAAAATTACATTTACTTATTCACATGGATAATATAGTAGTTGAATAATCACATGTAATATCAATTGATAATTTCAAAATGATGGAATTCATAATGTCGGACATCACAACCACATAGTCAACGCCTCGTTCCAATAATACAAATAATATTTTGTTAAGGCCTTATTCCAGGACACTAGTTTGTCTCATGAGACATACTGATGCGTCAAGGAGCTATAGCGGGCTCCACCCATCACTAACTAAGTCCAAATCATTCCTCATATGAAAAGATCAAAACCTAACATAAAAATACATTTTAAAAATACCATATGAAATTATAATACATTAACCATAAACCGTGAATGGTATAAAAAACACATCCACAGTCAAAAATATCAAAAAACATTCAATACAATATTGAAGACTATATCATTATAAATCAATTTCAAACATGTTTAAAATCCATTAAAGTAAGTTCACATAGATGAAATCAAAACTATTTGTGAGAAATATCTCTTTCAATTTTGAAATAATTTAAAAGTCACATAATTATAAAAGAAAACATTTATTTTGAATATATTATTATATTCTTATAAGGGATGCTTCTAATGTGTTATAAGGAAGGAAAATTGTTTCACCAACCATATAAGATAAAAAAACATTCATACATTAATTTGTCAAAAAGGTCATAAAGTACCTTATTTGGAAAGTGATAGAAAGAATTATTACCTTACATTTAATAAAAATTAAATAAAGGGTATAAATGAATTTAAAACATAATGTTGAAAATACTAAATATATTTTTAAATACATTTTTAAGAAACACATATGTGTATGATATAGAGGCCCCAATAGATACTTACATATAAAAAATCTCGAATAATAAAGATATTGTAAAAGTAAACCTTACCTTGTACTTTTACTTAGTAAAAGGTATGTTAACATCTTGTAAAATGGTGAAATAATTGCTAGTAAATTATAAAAGAATCACATACATAAATATGATATCATATATGGTCTTCTAATATTTCTTTGTTAATGATATTTTATTAGTATCATCATTTTGTGTGTTAATAGATTAGTTTTACATTATATTTTTGGTTATGTAATTCCTGTTAGTTATGGAAAGTATTTATTTTTTTCTTATCCATAATGATAATAAGTTCTTAAACATTTTTTTTAATCATAAAATGAAAATTATTCTTGAATGGTTATGATGGGGAATGAATATCATCGCATTCATGGATACTGTAATCCGTACACACGCACGAGCGACGATATCATTATATTGATGATGAAATAGTATGTAATTGGATGGTATATCATATATATAGAGTCAATAACATGTTATATTTGTTACTTATATCAATTATACTCATTATTATACCAATATTATTAATGAAGTGTTGGATAACAAACAACACCATGACGAGGAGACAGAAAGTCGTATGTACCCACGTATGGTGACTATGTCATTCAAAGGATTGAAAGAATAATGAATATGGTTGTACCATATTTATAATAACATCAAAATATGTAAATGGTACTTGTTATATTATTTAGGTATGGAATCAACAAATATAGAGGACATGGAAGAAGAAAATATCTTTGAAATAAGTTATGAAATTATCATCTTTACTTTGTGTTCTTCATTTTGATTTGAATAAAAGGTCCCCATAGGTTTGATTTATAATAAAATTATGACCTCTAGGATGAAGCGAGGTTAGATGGCAAGTTATAAGAGTAGGGTTGTCCATTCCAGAATGCTTTGATGGTGTGATTTTTAGAGAACTGGAAGTACCCTTTTATAAGTGAGGTGAGGGTCACTTTAGGAAAAGATTGAAATATTATTTTATTATAAAATTATTATCACTTTATAATGGATCCAAAAGAATTTATTTCTAGGATAAGGTGGGGCTGGGTCCAAAACCATTCAACAAATATATTTTAGATAGGTTTTTGGTCACCATAATAAACTTATCTTTTAGATTTAACTCTTAGTTAAATAGTTTAAATTTTACTATTTATTCATGTACTATTATAAAAAAATTGTTAATAAAGTTACAATAAAAATCCAAGAGAACCCCAAGATGTTCATTATTGACATATCTCACCTTACAGAAGTCCTTCGGACAAATCTTAGAAATTTAGGAATATTATATCATATAATAAAATATTATATGTTTTAAAAACTCATTTATGTCAATTTTGACAATATTTGGTATTTGGTTTTTGTGAATGTCATAAAACATTATCACATTAAAAAAAATTATTTAACTAACCATAAAATGTCAGATAATCATTGAAAATTATTGGAACGCATCAAAAGTATCAATTTACATTTATTTGGATATTTATAATATCAATTATTTTAATCATTCATTAATAAGGTAATTACTGCATCATCATTATCCCATAAATAAATTTAATTATTTATGTCTAAATTTTTTAAAGAGAAATCGATTATATTGCAAAGCTATTTATCTTTCTAATGAATATTATAGTCGAATCTATCTTATATATTACCCTACATTAAAAATGTTTTAGTTATGAAAATTTAAATTTAAGATTTTTAAATCTTCTTTAGATAAAATAATAATAAGATTTCTAATCTAATTCATGTGGATATGAAAGGATCATATTTTATTTCAAATGTTGATTTTGGATGAAAACCTCTTATCCAATATAATTAAGATCTGTGTTAGAGTAATTATAATATCATTTTTACCTTTAATTTCCCTATATACTTTAAACCGTGGTAAACAAAATTCAAAAGTTACTATTCATCAAAAATTATTTTCATTTTATTGAATCATATTTTACATACTAATTTCAACCATGTCTCTCAAATTTTTAAAATTCAATTCATAGAAGTGTTAAAGTTACATTTTATGAATATTTTCAATAATCCTAGAAGGTGGTTAAAAGAAGTTAATGTGTTTCATAAAATTTTATACATCTTAATTTTTTATAAAATTAATTAAATTAATTAAATAGAACTTATATAGGTATTATGTATCTATTTTGATCTAAAATAAAGTTTAATAAAATAAATACTTATTTCAACAAAAATTAGGTTTCAAATAATCACGAAATGTTTTTCACTATTCTTTAAAATTTTGAATGTTTTCAGAAAAAATACCAAAAATTCACCCTATGTTTATTTTGATATTATGAATCCAAAAGTGATTTCCATTTTGAAAAATAAAATTTATAAAATTAAAAAAGTGGGTATTACTATTTCCAATTGATAGTTTGATTGGTCGCGGTGTGATGGAACACGAAGTTGTGTACAATGCAAGCTATTTCATTATTCAAAGAGAAACATAGTGTAAATGATTTTGGTGTTAAATCATCACTCAAGGATTTTTGACAATTAGTATAAATCATTTAGTATAAATTTTAATCCATGGGGATATTCAGGACAAATCCTACTGACCCATGATATTCTAACATCCTTAATTAATGTTATTCCATTGGTCCATTTCATTGGAGTACAATCATAATGGCAATGGGGATATCCCATTCAATAGTATATGTTATCAAATCCGATTTCATTAACAATTACACCCTATTAATTTATAGGAAAACACACCCAAAATGATTGTATTATTGTAAAATATTATATTTATTTCTGAAACACATTTTGTTCAATTGTAACATCTCATTCAAGGAGAATGATTTGAAAATACTCAAAAGAAATAATTTATAATGAAAACAAAATATGAGAAGAAGTATATAATCTTATTTATTTAAAATAACACAACCCATGAGTTTTTTAGTCATTAGAAAAAAAAAATTATTTTTAGTAAGTACCAGATCCCACGTTATAGGGAGGTTCAGGGTTAGATTAGAACCTCTATCAACGAAAAGGGGTTCAAGGTACCTCACATGGTTGTCCTAAAATTTAATTCATGGAATTTCATAAACTAGAAGTGACACTAAAAATGTATGTCATGTACTAAAATAGAAATATCATATAAATGATGTGATATTTGCAGTATAACTTATATAAAAACAAAACCGTAGTTAGGATATACATACTATCCAATATCTATCTTTGAATATATCTAAATCAAAAGAAATAAATGAAATATATGTATTCCCTAAAAATAGATTGAATTATAATTCAAACAGATGAAATTTAAATTGGATAAGGTGATTATAAAAGGTGGGAACATGTTTTTTAGATTCACTAATTCAATTAAAATGTGACAATCAATACTCTAAATAGAGTTTGAATGGTTGTGATATAAACCTGAATATTGGAGGTGTGGGGTAGCTCCACAAGCGACCTGCTTCTATGTAGGGAGGGGAGGAAAAGGAGGTGGTGATGATCTCAAATGTGGAATGTAAAAATAACAATTTCCCATGTTTTAAAAGAATTACAATTTTCTTGTATGTTTTGGATAACCGAATTCCAATAGTGCACACATATTGGCCAAAGGGTTATGACCCTCGCACATTTTAGCAACATGGTTGAAAAACAATGCACCTAATTATGCGGAGATATTAGTTAACTGGAACTAACAGTGTTTGATAGGATCAATATTTTGGAAATCTGAGCATATACCAGTAGGGTCACCCTATTCACCCCACCACTACACCAAATATCCCTCTTGTCCTAACACATAGTTTAGACGACCCTTGATTCTTATTAAATGAAGATGCATAGTTGAACCTCACAGTGAAACAAATCATGTTCTAACCATGTATTTCATTATGCATTTCAAAAAACATAATAATACAGTGAAACAAATTAATAAACCCAATCCAGCCCCCTGGAAACCTCAGAAGTCATATTATTTATCCAAAAGAAACAACTTTAGGTGTTACAACACTCATATTCACAATCTGAGCTCATATTATAATCAATATCAAGCACTAAAAGGGAAAAGCTAAAAATGTTGAATTTTATCATGTTCCAAAAAATGAGATAATACAGCTTCCACAGACTATAACTTCTCAACCATAAGAATACATTTGAGAAATAATGAAATATCACCTGAAATAATCAGGTGAAGATGATTCATTCAAATAGGTGTGTAATGTTTCCATACTCCCTATTCCCCTCCAAGAATCACTTTATGTTTATGGGATATAAGACATTAAGAATTGAGCTAACCTTTATATCCAGAACTAAAACATTATCAGGAATCATACTTCAAATTCTATGTCTTGACACACAATCATGTAGTTATCTCTTTCTCAAACTATCCCATTGTGCTCCAATAACATGTTATGATATTAAATGGGTGATTTATAGTTATATCACTCCCACCATTATAATTTTCTAATGAATACGTCTTTTATCATTCCTTGTTTCTCCTAACATTATTATCTACTAATTTAACAATTGATTTCCTATCAAACATGATTCAACCTTGTCTTTTTAGCTTTTCTATTAAGTCTAGGATGGGCTTGCACAACAGACATATCATCTTGATGAAGTGACTAATGTGGTTCCTCATTAACTGTATGTTGTGAAATAAAATGGAATGAAATCCATGAAACTACCATTTGAATAACCGAAAAATTCTTATCATTATTAGCTAACTCATAGAATATAAAAAACAATGTGCTTTTAACCACAATTTCTTTTAATTAAAGCATTCCCACCAAATCCCATAACAGGGGTTGTATGACATATCAAGTCCAAACATTTATTTATGAGGTCATTATATACCATGAAAAAGGATTTATACACAATCCGACACACATCAATTGGAACCAGGTAATTAAAATAAAATGATTTGAACTGCAAGCACAATGTAACCTCAAAATAATCTATTATACTTCAAGGAGCTCAGAAAATATAGCCCAAAATCCTTTGTTTATTATTTTTATACTTGTACCTTAAAACACAATCTATTACCACATGTGTTGATAATTTTATGATGGTTTATATTTTCTATGTTTCCTTGGGGGATGTTGAACTAGAAGATCTATCATCAATGGTGTGAGGTGATTATGGTTTATTTTAGATAGTAGACTACGGGTTATTGCACCAAGGATTTATTTTTACATATAATATGCCTTCCATACAATTATTTATTTTCAAAATTTATTTCATCATCTTGAATAAATCTAATGATGATTCTGTATGAATGTATAGTGTCTCATGTATTTATAATTTCTAATAGTTTGTTTCTTCGTATTATTTCTACGATTGTCAGTTATATTGTGTATTTGAGATGTGAATCTATTTCATGTTTTCATTCAAAAAACACCCCACATGTGTCATATATATTCCTAGAGAAATTATATGTTCCTTTTCATATTGGATGTTGTCTTGTCATGGTAGTGTAAACTAAAATTTCATTCAGGGAGAGACCTATGTGTGGGAGGACATGAAACCCTATAACTAGAACATTAAAATTTATTCTTTTTATATTAATAATATGTATATCATTATGTTACCTTTGTCTAATTGAATAATTATGAATATCCATGGAGGGATAACATCCATCATGGACATCACTAGTGATAAATGACTTTAATTACTCTATATATCATCATAGAAATTGTTTCATTTATGTTTAATAATTACATACTATCAAATCATTCAAAATGAGGGTATTCTTACCCTACAACTCACAATGAGACTAATCTCCCTATGTTATCTAGACCCAATAAGTCCATCTATAGTTCCAAGTAGTCTTTGGAAAGGGATTATGGTCACTCTGAGTTATAGGTCTTAATCACCTTCAACTAATTCATTAGTGGCTACATCTATTGACACATTCTCCTCAAGTGACAATATCAGTAATAGTTTTTTTCAAATTATAACAATAGAAGTCAACATGTAGGTCTTGCTCACAATATCAATATCAAATAACATAGAGGAATTCATCATGCCAACAATAACACCTTCCATTGATATCCTACCTATAGTATTATCATCATCCATAAAATACGTCATGTGCAAAATAACGATAGTGAGATCCAACTATGATTCGTAACTAAATTTCATGAATTATCCATTGATTGGAATAAGTTTCATGTCATCATAACTCCCTCAAAACAGTAGATAGAAAATGATATATTTGATATTGTTTCCATTTTATTATCTCTAGTCATGGAATAGATCCCATGATTCCAAATTTTAATCCTACCCAATAACAAACTATACCGAAACTTATATGTACTTTTGAACCTCAAAATCATAGGGTCCATAATAATTAGACTATATGAATGTATCATTGAACATAAATAAAGTTATTATTTTACAATGTGTAATTATTCGTATATATCATGAGGTTATCTGGAAATATAATCAGGTACCTCCACAAAAATCACAACTAGTAACCAAAAAGATTCACCCCATTCAATAGACTCACTAGGGATGAGGTCATCTTCAATCACGTAACTAGAAAAATATAAATTTTAGGGTATTTGAATGAACCCAATGTAACTAAATAACCATTGGTATGATGAATATATATTAATACATGTGATCTAAACAAACTAGTGAAACAATATTCAGATCTTTAGCTGGTTCTTATGATATATGGGTAGAGAATTTTTTTGGATAAAATACTAATTACATTTCATCCTCTTGTAACGAACATATAAGTTTCATGAAACTGAATAGGGAGGGAAAATATTTCATTTCATCTTAATAAAAATGGGTGACACTCAATAATTTCACTTATCAATGTTTGTCATATTTTTCATATAAAAAACTATATGATATTTTGTGAGTTAGTTTGGATGGTTTTCCTTACTATCTTAGTAGTGAAAGAATTACCTAAGACCAAAAAACTAAATCATAACATTAAACCTTCTTGTATTGGAAGCCAAGGGGTACTTTGATGACTTGAAGTAGAATAATTTCCCTATATTTCTATCAAGCATCGGGGAGATATGATCCTTTTACATTAACACTTTTTTCTATATTCATGAGGATTCCAATTGTTTATGAAATATTCCTCCAATAAAAATATAAAATACTAGTCCTTTTTAGAGATATTTTAGGTTTTTTTACAATTACTATTTTACCTTGTGTTGTGAACATTTTGTTTCAATTTTACTTTAGGGTATGTTTGGGAGAGATTTTGAAAAAAATGGATGAATGGGGGATGTACAATGTTTGGACACAGTTTTACCTAACTATTTGTCCTAGCCAAGAAAAATGTGAAACCCTGAATAGAAGGGTTTTCATGGACGAAACATGTTTTTTAAAACCATGTTCCCTCTTGGGAAAAACTATGAATCCCACTAAAAAAGGAACACTATCAGGGGAAACCATGTTACCCTTGTATAAAACCACACATATTGAATTTTAGTCCCTTGAATTGAACTGAAAAAATTTGGAAACCCATATATAATAAACCCTAACTCCATAGTAGAACCCATAATAGTTTTCTATCAATTTAAAAGCCTCTGATAGGGATTACCATCCATTATGACATTTTTTTTGTGATTCAAATATCATATTGAAAAACTAAACCCCTTTCGGTAAGTGAATCCTATTAATTTTTGTTTCTCATTCCTCATCATTTCTTCTCCCATTCTAGAAAGGGGTTATTCTTACTATTTTGATTAGATTTAGATCTGGTTTTTTAGATATAGATATATAATCTTGGATCTACATCAAGAATTAATGGGTCTTGATTTATTTTATCATGGATTTTTTTTTTTTTTGATCTCTTTCAATGTCGTTACTCCATTGTATTTTTGTATTTCTGTTGGATGATCCTTGATCAACATATTGAGGTAGGTGGTCTATTATTAAAAACCCATAGTCATGATTTCAATTACTTGTATTAAATTCTATAATTTCTAGGTTTTTCATATATATTTAATGTCCTAATTGAATTAAGAAATTTGGAGAAATAATGATAAATGGATTGTGAAAATTATGCATACATAATTGTTGAAATAATTATTTGAGTTTAAAAATTGTGGGATTTTGGTAATATTTAGTTTTTGATATAATTATTAGAATTATTAAATTAAGATAGATGGATAAATTAATTGATGTATTAATTGGGGTTGATGAGATTGAGAAGTGAATAATTAATTGATGAATTAATTAAGAGATATAGAGATTTAAAATATAAAAATTTATTATGGGATATTGGGATTTTGAATTTATTAATTTTTTATTTCATTAATTAATGTAATTGTTGAAATTATAAAATCAATTATTATGTATTAATTAATTGTTGAATTAATTATGACTGTTTTCTTATGAAATGTTATTAAAAGGATAATGTATATTATCCTGGATTGATGTGTTAAACTAATTATTGAATTTGTTTTAAATTTCGGTGGAAAAGTATTGTTGAATTATCACAAAATTGACATGGCTAACTAATTTTTGGATTATCACCATATTGATGTCACTAATTAATTATGGAATTAATTTTTGAAATGATGTATTTCTTCAATTTTTTAGTTTGACTAATTTATTAATGAATTATTTAACATGATGTTGTATTGAATTTAAAATTTTGATATTTCCATATGTGTGATAAATGTCTGCGGGTTATAGAATGACGATCCAAATACCTATATGTGTGATAAATGTTAGGGGGACTAGGAAAGAGGCTCCAAATTCCAATATATGTGAGATAATGTGTTTGTGGTAGTGATTGAGGCTCCAAAGAAAAATATGAGAATGTAAATATGGGATAATGACTAGGGATCCAAATACCAATGTGATATTGTAGTGTGGGATAAGGATAGAGGCTCCAAATACCAATGAGGATGATTGAAACCATGTTCTACACCCATGAGTAGGAATCAAACTTTCATTCCAATAAGTTGTGATATAAATTGAGATGATGAATAATAATAATAGAATTATTTTTTAAGAATTACCATGTGTATAATTCATAATTATACATGGGATGATGAATTTTTTGAGGATGAGGTGTCCTAGGGAACCAGGGGATTTATGTTGTCAAAGATAGAGTGATATTATAATAATAAACTATTTACCTTTTGCTGATATTTATTAATTATACATCTACATCCATTGTTTCGCAATATATTTTTTAGACACCGTTGGTTGGGGCATAATGAGATATACACTTACCCAATATGGGCCACCTGGTGAGTACCCTAGTTTATTTTATGGATTTATGAAATGTTAAGGGAAAATAACTCATGTTATATGGTTGATTGGGATGGATCATATATGAGGTAACTAGAGGTGGTTGGGGAGCCCCATTGAAGTTTTCATTGTCTTAACTATTTGTTTTTAATTTTGGGACATGTAATGTACATTGATATGACATATTAATTGTTCAATTTTGACATTTTATTTCCTGCATTAGTTATCATGAAACATTGGTATTGTTTTGGTTATATCATATCATTTGGTTTTTTATTATTTGTGCTAGTGTATTACTTTGATAAATAAAGGGTATATTATCCCATGATTATTATTATACCCTCCCACCTAGTTGGATGCCTATATAATATAGGGAGGCGCACCTATGGTCATGTAATTGACCGGTTCATGGGAACTGTGTGTGGAATCCAGGTCAGGACATAAATAATTGTTAAAAAATGATGTTTTCTTTTCTTTTCATTTCATTTATTCTGTCCTACACTAGGGGAGTGGTATACATGATCAAAGGAAGTGTTGGTCCTTGGTTTTGATCTCATGTATGGGATTATCTAACCCATTTATGGGTATTATACATGTACTAATGTCGATTTTTTTTGTTTTTTATGTTTGTATTTATAATAGAATATTATTTCACCTTGGGTGATGCATATATTTTGTGATTTCATTATTGATTCAAATATTTTTTATGATTTTACTTATTCCCTAGTATAAAAAGAGAGTTTAATTTTAATGTGTCATTATAGGAACATATGATTATTTTGAAATGCATCATTTTAGGCATTCATGAGAAAATAGGTCATAGGTATGTTTTTGAACTTGAACTATTTTCCAAATTTGTTAAAATGAAATAAAAAATGTGACTTATATGAAATTTAGAAAGATTGATAAATTAAGAAAAATGATAATAAATGGGTGTTTATATATTAATCCAAAATAATGAGAATGTGTTTACACTTGTCGACGACAACGTTGGTGTAGAATTCTTATGTGTAGTGATAGCGCCTCAGTTTTCACCATGTCGAGGGGATTTTTCGAAATGAATTTTTGTGGTATGTTTTGTTTCCCATAAATGTTTTAGAGTTTTTATGTTTCTTGAATATATATTTTCGAATTTTATAGATATTCTTCTATGATGAATTTTATTTAGATGAAAAAAAGAGGTTATCGATGGAGATGATCTAACAATAGTGGATGTAGAGGCTCGAATAGTGTTGTGTGAGGAAGTTGTTAAGGAGTTCTATGAGATACATTTCCACTTCATGATGATTATAGAGAGATTCCTATGGTGGGTTGAGAATATCATATCTGATCTAATGAGGTATTTTCAGCTACGGTACCCTATAAAATTTACTAGAGAGGTTGGAATTTAGGGAGATGAGTTTTAGATTTAGTACATAGAGAAAAAAGTTGAAAACTTAGAGACTTGGGTCAAGAAAAGGGTCATGTTTTCCATTTATAAGATACAAGGATCAGTGAATAACATGTTGTAAATTTAGGTGTTGATTACAAAGGTTGATTTTATGTTATCTAAATAGTTATTGGAGAATTTATTAGAGCACTTCTATCAAAATAAATTGAGGAAGTAGAAATTTGATGAGTTTATGCTGATGACATAGGGAATCATGTATGTGATAGAAAAAGTTGGATAATTTATATACCTGTAACACCTTTCTCAAATTTTGCTAAGGGATGAGAGAACTACATTGAGGAATTTTCAAGACATGATTAACTATGATATTAAGCACCATGTTAACCTCTTTCGAATAAATAAGTTTTCTAAGGTGATGGATCATGAAATAATTGATGAGGGGAACCTGAAAGAGGATTATAGTGTAGGATAGATATTTTTTGATATAAAATCAAGATATGTGATATCTGGGGGTAGTTTTGATCATTATGAAGATGTTAGCCAAGGGAGACCTGGAATAATGGCCTAGGGAATGGATCATTTACATAGGATGTTGCCAAAATTCTTTGTAACAAGTTTGTTAGGCCAAACCAATATCATATTAACTATCCCCAACCACATATAGAGTACTGATATAATGGCATTATGGGGTATCTATAGATGTTATGAAGGAAACTATGATAGATGAGTGGTGATGGAGGAGCTAGACTGAACCAGGTTGTGGGAAGGGGATCCTTTACACCATATCATCCTAGAATATAGTGTTCTAGTAAACATAGAAGTATGGGAAGTATACGTGGATATTCATGGAAATAGCACCCATATTAGGAGAGTAGTGTAGCTCAGTGGACTTAGATAGTTTTTTAGGTAAAAGGGTCATGATATTTTCATGTCGTTCCACCTATACTATTGGATAGTGAGGGTGGACCATCAATAGTGAGTGGGACCATTCCTGTAGATTTTCCATTATATAGTACATTATTTAATATATATTCATCTCATTACTTTATTTTTTTACAACATGTAGGTTGTATAATCCGGGCGGTGGAGTTCGTGAGTGGAGTTTTGGAAATAGATACAACGATGGTAATACGGTCGAGTGATATCTATTTGTGCAAGGGATTCTATCTAGAGGTTGTGGAATGTATTTTTCATTAAAAGCACAAAGTTAATTATATATTGGGTTTTGACATTATATTGGGTATGGATTGGTTGGTATAAATCTAATCACACGTTGATTGTTACTAAAGGAATGTGAATTTTACCTATCATACATGTGACTTCTATTTCCCTTATGTATAATGGAATATCTAGGAGGGATGAGAAGGGACCCATACATAGAAACTAGGATAGATCACAACCCAGATTTCGATTCATTAAAAAGATTATGGAGATGTAAAAAATGATTTATTTTCAAATGTAGTGGATCAGTTTAATAATTTGTTTCTTAAATACTTATTAGGGCTTTCACCTGAGAGAGATGTGCAATTTACTATTGTGATCATGAAGGGGGTTGAGTATATTTAATTCCACCATACAGAATGGTGCCGACAGAGCTTCACGAGATTTTTATGTATATGGATGAATATGGGGATAAGGGATTTATCCACAAAAGTACATCTCCATGGGGTTCTTCGGTGTTGGATTCCAAGAAGGATAACAGGTCTCTATGATTGTGTACTGTTTACAAGATGTTATTCTGAATGACTATAAAGAACCATTATCCTATATCATGTATTGATGATATATTTTACCATCTTAGGGAAGAATTTCTCTTTTCGAAATATTTAATTTAGAATAGTGTATCATCAGTTGAGAGTCTGACCATATGATATACCGATGACAACATTCAGAAGAATGTGTGGACTATATCAGTTCTCTGTAATTTCATTTGGGTTAGAAACTACAGATTTTCTTCTTATATCATTAGTGAACAAAATCACACCTATATACCTCTATAAATTTGTGTTAGTGTTTGTGGATGAAATTTTTGTGTAACATATGACTCATGGCGATCAAGTCCAACATCATTACATAGTCTTGAGTATAATTAGTGAGAATTATCTATTTGACAAGATATCAATGTGTTCGTTTTTTACTGACCATATACACTTCATTGGTCACATCATCCCAGCATGAGGTGTGTTTTTTGGACCAATAGAAGGTTTAGGCAGTGGTTTCATGGGATCTATCTATTAATATGATCGATATCCATATCTTTCTAGGGTTAGTAGGATATTATCAGTGATTCATCTAAGACTTTTACTATTTAGAAGAAGCACATCTTTGGCTTGAAAGAAAAGAAGATAATGTCTTAATGGTTATTATATTATGATAATATAATTTAAGAAATGAATAAAAATTTGTCATCAACACCAATTTTTATCCTACTCGGTGCAGGTGAGGAGTATACATTGTATTTTTACCAATATGGAATTGGATATGGAGCAGTGTTGATGTAGGTTGATCAAGTTTTGGTTTATGGGTCTCTCAAGTTTGGGAAAAATGAATGGAAATACAATACTTATTACCTTTATTTTGAAGTAGTTGTTTATTTCTTGATGCATTTGTAGAATTATATATTGGGTGATACTTTTTTTGTGTATATAGATCAAAAGATATAAATGTATATATTTTAGAATTAAGACTTGAATATATAGATGTGTATGTTACTGTATTAGATTAATTCATTATATTTTGAGCTAGAATATACATTTGGGAAATAATATAGTGTTTATTACACCCTATGTTGGAAAAAACAAAATCATATGGATTATGTGTCTAGTGCATAGTGGAAGATGATAACCTTAGTAGCTGATATGCTTGTTGTGGTTCTAGAGAGTCAGGAGAAGATGAATCTCATATTAGATTTAGTGTAGTATACACTTACAATAAATATCCAAGATATTTATCATGATGATATGGCATGATTGACAATGATGGTAATCCTAGAATGTGGGGAGACACCATCAGATTGGATCATATATGATGAAGAGATAATTTATATCTGGAGTCATGTTGTGGTTCATATAAGGATGTAGGAGAATTTGATGTTTTAATTTCATACCTCAAAGTAGGTGGTAAATACACCCATTAAGAAAATTTACCATGTAATGTGATGATAGTTTTGGTGCTCAAGAATAAAAATGATATATAAGGGTTTATGAAATTATTTTACACCTATTAGTAGGTGAAGGCTGAGAATAAATGACCCAGTGCTTATTAAATGCCTTCCTTGGTATGTAATGGATGTTGGATAATGTGACTATAGATTTTGTGGTCTGTATCCCAATGATTCATTGGATGAATGATTCTATTTGGTTTTTTTTAATATTGTAATAAAGTAGTATATTTATTGATAGTGCGAGATACCTCCTCAGAAGGGAAGTTAGCAGACTTCTACAGTTGAGGGATAGTTCATCTGTATGGAGTGATAAGTACTATAGATTTAGACCATGCATAATATTTTACTCCACAAATATTATAGGGATTACATATGTCTCTTGGTACATAGATTTTATTATGTAAATATTTTTAGACATAGTAATAAGTGATGTCAGAGTGTACTATATAGATGCTTTAGGATATGATGGGATCTTGTGTGCTTATCGTCAATGTGTCATGAGAGAAGAACATATATTTGGGGGAGTTTTCCTATACCAATAGGTATTATTCGACATTACATATGGAACCATATAAGGAACCGTATGGTAGGCCATGAAGATCACCCAATGCTATATTATGGTAGGTGATTCAGAGTTGCTTGGACTAAGTCTCATATTAATGAGACCAGAAAATGTTCATTTAATTTGGAAAAATATGTGTACGATTGAATTGAGATACAATTAATCTGAATATATTTGATGGTGACTACTAATTTTTACATATTATGATCATGTATTCTTTCATGTGTTTCCTAGATTGTGTCGCCATATGATATGGAGGCAAGGAAAGTCAGTTCACAAGATCATTATAATATCTGAGGATTTGGAGCGAATTTGGTTGGTTATTTTCCCATTGTCTCTTCCAAAAAGTTACATTTCTACTCATGATGTTTTGACATCTCACAAAATTTGTGGTATCACCATGTCCCTTATCATGTGATCAATGATGATGATATCTAGCTTTAGATATATACATTAATTGAGGAGCATCTGACACATTTGTTGGATCATAGTGAGAACATGTTGGTGAGAAAGATTATATTGACAGTTCATGTATTATGGAAGCATGGATATTTTCAAGAGTAATCTTGGAATATATAATCTGATGGGTGGGAAAGTTTCCCATCCTTTTTTGGATTATAATCTTAGAGATTCATGGGATTAGTGCTTGAGGAATAGCATTTACCAGGTGGGGAGATTGAAATACCGTATCAATTTCTAGAGATATTTTTATTCTCTTTTATAGGTAATATTTTTATTTGTGTTGAGTAATATTAATTTTGGGTTTCTTTTGTGTGTTTTTTTTGTGAAAATTTGGGAAAAATTAGGAATGATGTCATTTTGTGTTTGAAACCTGGTTTTTGCTAACCGTGCGTCCATGTCTAGCAACCCATGAAACCTTAAACAGTGGGGTTTTTCATAGCTAGTGCACGATTTGTAAAATTTTCATCTCTCATATGAGAAATAGTGAAACCCCTAGAAGAGGTGAATGGTTATGGAACACATTTACATGAAACTATGTGCTACGAGATCAAACCATTAGTATAATATTTTAATTCCCCAAATTTTAGTAAATAATTTATCATTCACCCTTATAATAACCTTGAATTCCCAATCTCAACAATTTATAATTTTATCTCAATTTCATATCCTCCCAAAGGGATTAATAGAAATTCTAACCATTTTGTGTTACGATTAAATGCCTGGATTGATGATATGCACCACTCTCAATATGTGATTCACGTCTCATTCCTCATATTTTCTTATCACATTCTAGACAAGGTTCATTCATCCAGTTTTTGATATGAACATGATCTAGTTTTGTAGATATAGTTCTTGTTTTGTGGATCAGGATCTAGATTTTAAGGATCATTATTTATTCGATCATATATTTTGGTTTTCGATTAGGACCTCACTCTATGTTATTACACAATTGAAATTAGGGATTTCTTTTGGGTGAACATTCATCAATGAATTGAGTTATGTGGTCCATTATTAAAATATCATCGTAATGATTTCAATTATTTGTATAAAATTAAATAATTTATAATGTTATAATATAAATAAATTTTATTAATTTAATTAATTAATTTGGTGAATTTATTAATTATGGTATTTTGATAATTATGAATTATTAATTTTATAATAAATTATTAGAATATTAAAGTTGTGTGATTTGGGAAATAATGAAATGTTGAGTTAATTATTGGAATTAATAAATTTATTTATATGGTATAATTCATTTATTATGTAATTAGGGTTATTTCTATTGTGACTATAATAATTAATTGACATTTTAGTTATGAGATATCTAGATTTCTAATTGAACTACAGATTTGATACAATAATTTTTGGGATATTGAGATTGTGAATTGATTAGTTAATTTTTGGAAAAATTAATGGGAATTTTTGTGATTTTACAATTGATTGAATTGAATTAATTAATTGGTTGTTTGATTGTGAAATTTTATAAGAAGGATAATTTTTATTTTTCTTGATTGATATGACAAACTAATTATTGAATATGTATAATGTTGACAAATAAAAATAATAGTGAAATTTAATTTATATTTATTTTGATAATGAATTGTTGGATTAGTACCAAATTTATGTGGATAAGTAATTATTGAATTAATTTACTAAAAGATGCGATTATGAAACTATTTAGTTTAATTAATTAATTGATTAATTATGTAATGTGATATTATGATTCATGTGAGATTGTTTTATTTCCATATGTTTGATATGTATGTGTTAAATTGGTAATTAGTCCTAAAATACCAATAAATGTGATAAATGTTTGTGGTACCCAGACTGAGGCTCCAAATTCACATATATGAGATAACATATGTACAACAGGGACTGATGCTCTAAATACCCTTATAGGAAAATAAATGTGGAACATGGATAGAGGCACAAATTACACATGTGATATAGTGGTGTGGGATAGTTATAGAGGATCTAAATACCAAGGAGGTTTTCGGACAGTTTATTCTATGTTCATGAGATGGAATTGGAATATGGATCCAATTGGTGGTGATATTTATTGATATCATGAATGGTTTTAATGGAATTATATTTTAGGAATTTTATTATGGATAGTTTAGAGTCTGGAATTGGCTGAAGCAACTATTGGGGTTCGAGTGTCCCAGAGAACCTAGGGATTTTTGTGGTTAAATAATGAGAACTATAATAAATGTAAACTATATAATTTATTGTTGTTATTACTTCATTATAAAAATTCATAAACTATTTGATAGGATATTGTTTTAGATTTCATTGGTGGTGTCTTGCTAATTTCTACTCAAATCCTAATCAGGCTACCTTATTAATAACATAATGGATTTGATGGTAGTAGGACATGTTATGTGAAAAGTATCCATGTTAGATCACTGATTGGGATAAGACATGGATGAAGGGACTATATGTGGTTTCATACCCACTTAAAATTCATCAATGTATTTACATTTTGGTTCTCATTTTTGGAACATGGAACGTACATTAAAATGAAATATTTATTTTTCATTATTGACATTGTATTTCCTACTTTGGTTATCATGAGATATTGGTATTGTTTTGGTTTTGTAATATATTTTGTTTTTTATCACTGGTGTATTACTCTAACAATAATAGTGTATATTCTACTCTTGATCGATATTATACCCTCGATACTAGTCTGAATCCTCTAACATATGGGAGGATCCCCTGAGGTCATGTAACTGACTATATCAGGGCATCTATGTGGGGCACCCAGGTTAGGATGTTACAAAATTTCATCATTATAGGTGTCTAAATTAATCATTTTTTGTGTCTATTTAAACATTAGACAATAAAATTTCAATTCTATTTCACAATAGGTTCACCCCATTATGATGGATTAATATAGTTTCACCCAATAAAATCAAGTCGCCAACCACCTCATTCACGAATCCATATTTGATGAAAATGATAAGTCCAAACCGAAAACTCTAAATAATTGAAATATGATGTACCCTCCTAGAGATAATATTCCATGATTCATACATGATAAATCTGAGGAACAACCTTTAGAAGACACCTTTCATCAACTATTTTCCAAAACATCATCTAAAGAGGTGAAAAGAGTCAAAATAGCCATTGTAGCATCATAGAGAAAACCATATCTGGTTATGATAGGGATATTTGAATCCAAAAAACTATCTCCTAAATATTTATCATACAAAAACTATATTTATATATGATTGTACCATCCTTATGAAAATCAATTTTCACAAAATTGTTGGAAATCTGACATACAAATAATTGATATTTTTACTGGAATATTCTTTAATTAGTGGATGTCTATGGTAACTCGATCACCATCATCTTCAAAAATAAATCCTTATGTTTAAAACAAAAATTAATTAACAATGATAACCTAAATATCTACTTGATGTAATATATATGAAACACCAATAAATAACCATATACAAGGATTTATCATGTTGATGCCTAAAAATGATATTCTATGATCAGTGAACCCCATTAATATATGAATGAGGATGATGACATAGTCCCCATAGATTATTCATTAGTAAATATATTTATTAATAAAATTTTTGTTTCCATTGAACTAGGTGGATAATTAATGAGATATGGATAAAATTATTACTAAATACCCATCAGTATATAATATTTAGAGACTGTTTCTTCATATAAAAATATGGAAACCCAATCATTTGGATCACTTTTTTATTTCCTTTTTCCCATTGTTTTTCGTATGTTGAAACGAGACAAGGGAAATCATGTTTCAACATCCATGACCAACTGAACAACTATTACCACATACTTTATTTTTTTAATGATAACTTAACTATGTTTAGAAAACCAAAACCATTGATGGCTCAGTGGTGTTATTTTCATAGCAATCATTCCCAATTATGATGGCATTAAATACAAATTCATACCACAATAAAATGATCTTACTCAAAAATAACTACCACAATTTATTTTAGTGTTAAAATTTATATCTAAATGGGTCCTAAAAAACAATTTTTCATCCATATAAATGTGTTTCCATGGGATTTCGAGAAGGATCAAGGAATAACAGATGTTCCATTTGGGCTATAACAAATTTGGTTTTTTTCATATACCAAAAAATTATGTGATATACATAAAAAAGATTCATCAGGATAAATAGAATTAATAAAAAAATTATTGAATATAACCTAGAACTAAGAAATGAGCATATTTTCGTATGAAAATTTTTAATACTTCTTTTAATTAAAGAATTACCATTTATAAAATTATATCTTGGATGTTGAAAATTCATACATATATCATGTCAAAAAATCATTTCATTATAGGAATCAAGGTTTGGTACCCTCATGTAGTGATCCAGATGTCCTTATTGAACATCTAGTCATCAATGTATATTTCAATGTGTTCTATCATGGATTTATTAAACACATGTCATAATAAATTTTAATTACAAATAAATCCTCCATAGTAGGAGGGATTCACTCTGTAAGAGGAGGAGAAAATATCCATGTTGTTCATTAAATTCTAGTGGAGAGCTATCTAGGGCGTCAGAGAATCCATTCTCTAACTCTTAATGAATACTAATATAATGTGGCCAAAATATTTTGATATTCTCATAACTGGTATTACATAATTCTAGGGTTGGGAAATGACATATTCAAATGAATATTATTATTTTATTAATCTATATAGAACACCATGTCTATGTTATAATAAAATTATTATTATTTGCATAAAATGCGCTAATCTCATGTATAAAATAAATAATATTTCTATGGAATAAATAAATTAATATTTAAAAAGGTAACATATAATATGAAATTTTTCATTGGAACATTAAACATTGTATTCAAATAACCATCAATATTTATTGGGCCATTACTAGTGGCCATTTAATTAATAAAATAAGTAACACAACATTATTCTATGGTAAATATATAAATATTATATTCACAGAAATTAGTGAATAAGTATATATTAAATTTTCACATAACCAAATAAATGAATATTTTTTTACATTTTTCATAATCTAGAATAAATAATTATTTTGAATTCACATAAATAAACATATACTATTACAAATGGAATGATTATTTATTAAATATTAAACTCATATATAGATATACTGTTAAAAAAAATATATTGAATATTTATAATCAAAGAAAAATGAATAATTATTAAAACACATATGGGAATAGTATTTATCGAATATGTTAAATTAAATTGTAATTTTACAGACATTATGAAAAACATTTTGTTTGACCTTCTTGGACACTTTTTAGTGAAATTAAGCAATGCAACCTAATACCCAAGGTTATCATCAAACAACGCATTAATGACCTCCTTGATAAACATGTTAATTTTAAAATTAAATGTTACCTCCTATGAACAAATGTTGTGTAATATAGTCCATATATATCTATAAATATAATCATTTAGTTTTTATACTAGGGTCATCAACATATACAATCGATGTCTATTTTATTCACTATATTGAAATTAAATTTCGAAAACATCACCATCACCATTGAAAATATCTGGTAGTAGAATTATCATAAAATGGATTAAGATATAAATTTTAAGTAATGATTAGAAGTGGTATTACCTTTCTATAATTACACATTAATATAACATCAATTGAAATTCACCCAATGTATTTTAGCCCACAATGAGCATATGGGATAAATTTTTTATTCAATAAATTATAGTATATGAGTCGGTAAATTTGATAATATGGAATATAAATTTTTAAGGATAGTGACTCATGTTTGTAGATAGGAATATCCAATAGAACATATAAATGTGGATTTCCAATTGGTGTGTCATGTTTTCATAATCACTATCATTGAAGATTACCAAGGGTGTATACCAAGGGAAAGCACCCAAATATATCATGAGTGTCAACCTATTTAATCTTGTATCATTTGTTCCATTTGGATCTCATAAAATCATACCATACATGTATATAAGATATATTTTAGAATACTAATATGTACTTATAGTTCTCATTATAGTGGGGAATGTTTATGAACTATCAATATTAAAATTACCCATAAAAAATTTTCAAGTACAATGTAATGTAAAAGAATAATCATGATGCGATAGTAAATTTTTTAATGTTCAAATACATGAATTACGGTAATCATAATGTATATATAATTTTTTTTTCTAGGGACCAAACTCAAATGGAGTCCCACATGCACTATAGTTATAGTCATATAACCTTTATTTTTCTAGAGCACACATGGTATTAATTATTCAACTAAGATAAATTATTAATCAAGGGTTATATCGTGTTACCATTTATGGAGTCTCTTATCATTGAGAATTATCATCATAAAAAATCCATTAAGAGGTTATATTTTAAGCGTATGAACATTTTATATTGATGTGATGTTGTCTCCAGTTTATGATCCACCATTATAATATAACCGTGGTATAATGTGATATAATCTATACTACTATGCACTATGTCATGATATAGGAAAAAAATTAATCCAAAATTATTTTATTGCTATATTATAACATTTTACTTACTCAGAATCCATATTATAATTGATAAAAACTGGATAAGTTTATATATTCCATATCACTAATCCTTCGTTGAGACTGATGACAAATATTAACTACTAATTAAGTTTATTTTACCAAAGATCCTATACCCAAGTGGTAAAGGCTCATACATGGGATTGAAAAGACCTAGGATTGAATCAAAGTAGGGACAGATTTTACGGGGTGTTGTAGCAATACTATAACAGGGCACTATAGAAATACTATAGAAACAACGGAATATAGAAGCATCAGAACTGTAGTGGATGATTCACTATAGAAGGATCTTTAGTGGAGGTGGTATGATAGCAGGCACTATAGCAGGTCGGGTACTGTAGTAGAACTATTCCCCAAAGAGCTCTTTGGAAACAAATGGGCCTTCAGACCTTGTATTCAGACCACATGGTCTTGGGCCTTTGGGCTCTGTAATGGGTATCCCTATACCCATTTAAAAATATGTCATTTTATTAAATAATCAATGAGGCTTCAGCAAAAACCTTTTAAAAAAAGTAATATTTTTTAAATATTTTCAGAAAAAAATTGTATATCCTCTATTGACTAGTTCTTTATCTCCTATATATACCAGGAATAAACCATGTGATTACATAAACTATATATGGGAATACATACCAGAATACCAAAATTGTTCTCATATAAAATCTTGATATCTAATGACCTTTCTTAAAGAATTCAATTAAAAAATCGTATTACATATAAGGAATACATGATAGATCCAATCATAGGTGGGTATGGGATCCTTCACGTTCTCACTCTCCCATATTGGGATTGATGGAACATTTTTTGGTTGATATTGATACAAATGATATTAGAACCTATAACCACTTATATCAATCATTATTTAAACTATATTGTATATGTTAAATGTATGTATTTTGGAATTGTACAATAATCATTTTACAACTATCCTCAATAACCAGGATTCCATGTACTTGTCATTATTCACTTAATTCTATCATGGAAAATAAATTTTTCTAAAACTCTATTACTAAATTAGTGGATGGTATGTCATTTATAATAAGTAATATTTAATCAACATATACTACATGGAATATGAATACATTACCACTAACCCACTTATAAACACAATATCGCATTTATTATTTATGAAACAAAACATTCATTTGGCTTCATAGAACCAAATCATCCATTACCTAGATTCTTGTATTAACATATAAATGGATCTATGCGACATTCATATCTTATTGTAATTCCCTAGAGACACAACCTATCTTGGTTGTGTCATATATGTTTCTTCTTTAATGTTTATAGTATGGAATTATATTTTGACATCCATCTGAAAAATAACATACTAATGGAATGATGCTATTGAAAGGGGATTTATGATGGAAATTAACATGACTATTATGGAAACGGTTTTCTCACAGTCAATATCAGGATAGTTTTTTAATCCCCTCATACAATAGTAATGCTTTATAGGTACTTATATTACCTTATATGATTAGTTCTCTCATGAATACCCATTTTCACCAATCTGCATTTAAATCATATTCTAGACCGAAGAAGAATGAATTCTTTATGATACATGTAATCTGTATTAGAATTTAGGGATTCATCATATATCATAGATTTTATGATCTATAATTTCAGTTTATTTGAGAGAATATAATTATTGTTAACCAATATATGTTCATCTGCTTTAGGAACTAAAGAAACACAACATTATGGTTATATTATGTAGTACATGTGTTTATGAAATAGTATCTTCAATTGGGGCCTATATAATCATCCACAACACTGAATCTTGTGTATCTTGAGAATCAATTTCATAAAATTCAATCTTTCTCCAACAAAAATTCTTGAGGATTTCCTTTCATGTATCAACAATGGATTATCTTGTAATAGTCACCTTCTTATAATAATGGTGGTATAGTGTATATACACTTGCTTCTTCATGACAACCAATAAATAAATATTTTACCCTATGAGTTTCACGTTTTTTTCAGAGTTATCCTTATCCAATTTCTCACAACTAATAGAACAATTACATGACAAAACATGTTTCATCGCACACCACAACTCAAAAGGAATTACATTTTCTACTGTAGTTGGTACATGATTTAGCATGTATTTTTTAGGGTGAGAGTGTATATCCCCAAAAGTATTATAGAGGACTGTAATGGCTCATAATAAAATGTACTATTTCAAGAAATGTATGGCTACTCCTTCAATTGGTACCATTCTACTTTGTCATATAAGGAGGAGTTAGTCGGGATATTATCCCAGGATTCCATAAAATATTGATGAATTCTTGGATATTATACTCACCACCACAACTGGATCAATGAATAATTATATTCATAAGATATTAATTGTATACATCATTATTGAATTCAATGAATTTATCTAAAGATTTTTACTTTTACCTCGTTGAGTATATGAGACCATATTTATATAAATCATTACTAAAAATAATTATTTAATAATACCCACCTATTTCTTATAGTGGAAATGGTCTCCACCAATATGTGTGTACTAATTATGAAATCTATATAGAACATTAACTAAGAATCCAAAAGGCACCTTGTTCAGTTTTTCTTATAAACAGGAATCAAATTTAACAAGTGGTTTTAGCTCAAAAGTGACCAGAAAACTCTCTAGATAGTGCCTTTTCAAATTATTATTATTTACTTGAAGAAGACTATGATTCCAAATATAGGTTTAAAATTTGTCAAATTAACTTTATTACTTATCAATTTATAATACATGGTTTATATAATTTAATACAGTAATAAACATTTTTTAATAAGCAATATCATAAAATATGATATATTTTTAAAATAATTAAATTTTATTTCCAATCATAAAAATAAATAATATTGTCTAGGTAGGGAATATGAACTATTTTTCTTAAAATATTTTGTATATAATAGCATTATTTGGAAACTGAAACCATATTAGTTTTTTAAAACAATGTTGTCGCCTCTAAGAAATAGAAAATCTATCGTCGCACCATTGGTAGAAAGTAAATCCATCCCTCCCATATAAATCTTTCGAACTCTAAATGGTTCATTTATTTTAATATATATATATATATATATGAGCACCAAAAAATATATATAACATCCAATGTGTAGATATATAAATATTTCAGTTGTTCATTATGGGTGGTTGGAAAGGCCTCAATGCGCCATCTTCTCTCCCAATCACGATAGCTAGGGTTACCCATTGGTCTCTTTTCCTATCCCCCTCAATCCTGGCTCGGTCTTGATGTCGTCTTCCTATGGAACAGCTGAGCATCGGCCTGCCATATAGTTCGCATGGCGTGGTGGGGCTCCGGCGTGGTTTGGTACTATCTTTGATCATTCTCGGTAATGGCGTGGCGCAGTGGGGCATAGACTTTTTAGCTTAGTTCGGCATGGCTCGACCCATTTAGCAATGTCATGGCTCACCCTATCTATGAATATTTATCTCATATTTCACATCTTTACACTTTCACCAAAGATGTGGATCATATGGATGAGGTTTCTCAGTTCGGTACAACACATCTAGGCAATGAATCCATCGATTTTTTGGTATGGCTTAACGATGGATCTAGATTGGATCGAAGGGGGGAGTTCATGGATTTTAGAGATTCTATAATTTTTTTGATTTTTTTATGTTTTGGAGATGTTCCTGGATGTTTGTAATGCAATAAAATTATATATTTGTCTATTTTTGATTTCACTTGTACGTCCATTCCCCTCACCACTGGTTCTCTCTCCCACATTATGTGGCTGGATTGTTTTAGAACCCGAGGATGTTAAATCTATGGATCTGATCTGAGATGATCCATTATAATAGAGGTGTTTCTGGTTCAGAGTGGACTAGATGCGAACATCAGTGATGTTCCCTTAAGGTGGTGTTCAGACATGCAGTCCTAAGTGATAATGGATCAACATCATGTCCCTTAGCTCATCTTTTGGGCTTTTATTGTTGTGATGGTGGCGAGTGACATGTGGAGTGCAGTGGGGTTTGCCTAGGATGGTCATTGATGGAGGTAAAATGGACTCACTAGTTATTCTTATGGGGTATTTGGTGTTTGTGATGGTGAATTGTGTGATATTGCATTTTTTGGTGTCATTTCATTGAATCTATACATTTCGTGGTTTGAGGGACTTTACAACCATTTCTCATACAAGGGGCTACTCTAGATGAGGGTTAGAGTGATAGTTTTTACCTATTCATTACTACCAGGCATTGGATGTCTGATAGGGTATGGAATTTCCATCAATACCAGGATCATGCTTCTAGCACGTGATAGATATCCGAGCAAGGATGAGTAAGTGAAAGTTGGTCTTATTGTTTTTGTGATGCTAAGTTGGGGATTTTTTATAGTCTTTAATGTGTTGTTTTTGGCATTGAACTCTTGGACCATGGAGTCTTCGTTGGTCCTTATGTCTATGATGTTAATATGGGATTTCCCTTTTCCCAAAAAAGGGGGTTTTATGCTAATAGAAAAAATTAATTTTCAGTCATTTGATATATAAATATTTCACTCCATAAAATGAACACATGAATCTTGGACATGGTTCCTTGACTATGTGAAGTTATTCTTCTACTGGATGAACTTTTAACATACAAATTATACATCATACATTACATTTACCAATATTTAGAAGTCCCTTTTCTTGGAAATATGGAGTTTAGGTGAATTATATTTTTAATGTGACTGGGGAAATATACTTTTTCATCCATTTATTAACAATAAAAACAATGAGATTTGCATGCCCCCTACCATTATCAAATTTTCAAAAAAATTTAAGTAGTTATGACAGTGAGTTATCACTATTTATAATATTATAAATTATTATAATAATGGGGAATCTCATAGTTAATGAGTAAATAATTAAAAATGTGCATCGATTGTTAAAGATCTTAAATTCCATGATATATAATTGACCAATGTATCCTATCATATTTATTACATGATTACCATTTTATATCCACTCATTATTCATTCACATGAATTATGAAATGGATGTCATATATCTCTGTTACCTCACCTTCTACTAAATTTTTTTTGGAGGTCATAAATGATTCTATACGTATCCATATCCTCACCATTCTTTAAAATATCACTATATATTGAAGGTAGAATCAAAATTTTCATATATGTGCAATTATAAAAATGATTTATATTGAACTACATTTCATCCTCACTAGCTATTTTAGGAACCCTAGAAACTGGTTTTTCCATCACAAATAATTTAGGTTCGTGGAATAAGATAACACATAGGTACCAATACCATTCCAACAAATTCTAGATGGTGGGAGGGTTATTGTTATATAATATTAATCATAATAATAGTGTACAAATAATTGTGTTTCTATTTTAAATAATAAATAATAATATATTTTTAGGACATAATATGTATTAATATGGATTAATATATTTGAAAATAAATTTTGAATTTATTAATCTCCCTCTATTTTTTTCAAATCCCATCTTCCCTCATCATTTGTTTTAGAATATATCATCACATGTATATTCAAGTGTAAAATATACATATTTCCTTTCTCTAAACATACACTTGGGACTGTAAATATACTGCAATGATTTTTATTATGCATAACTATCCAATTGAATTGACCTATAGAAACACAATATTTTTACTAGACTCCCAAATCCAAATATTCTATATAATAATATCCTCACTTCTATACCGCTTAGTTATGTTATGTCATTCTTGGGTATTTGACCATTGATTTGAATTAAGTTACATCAACCAAAGATCAAAAGTTAAAATTATACAATATTTTAATCCACCTCAACATGGGTCAAGAAATATCATTAAACTATGGTTGAATTTTATACCAGTTAGTGGAAGGATATAACATCTTAATATTTAATTTGATGGATTTTGATCATTATGAGTAAATTTCCCCTTTTATCTTGTTACATTATTATTAATTTTATATGGTTTTAACTTATTTGATTAATATATTTTAGATAATATTTTCACATATTATAAAATTTATCTTATATCATTTTCCTATTCAAATAAATTAAATTGTTTAAAGAAATAATCATCCACAAATAATTGACCATCAAATATATAGATGTAAAATAAATAATGTGTATTGACCATGAGTTCCTCTAATGGTTGGTTTATATGTCTTATGAAAAAATATATATAACCTTTAGTAACTAAATCCCCCTACCATGCATGTTTTGAGTTACATTGTTCCACCTATGATCTAGTATAACTCCTAGATTGGTTTTATAATGGATTTAAACATGAAGGACATCTACCCAACTGAGATCTATATCCATAAAATAAAATTACTCACCCAAATTTATGGGGAATTAAAGGATTGATTATGTTTGATTATAGAAAATATATATTGGGAACATTGGCCCAGGCATAATTATAGTAGATAAATGAAATACATGCCATTATTTAATAAAATATGTTATTATAACAAAAATTTCAATAATAAATTAAAAAACCCAATCACATAAAAATGTTGGACTATGATTATGGTCATCTTCATAATATAAAATCAATAAAAATTTGTACCCAATATATCATTTGTTTTAATATTTTTTATTATCATGATAAATGTGCTTGAATTAATTAATTAATTAATTAGTTCAATTTATATTAATGATTTTCTGATGGCCCTTGGGGATACCCAATATGTATAAAAAATTGGAAATAAATGAAAATATTTAATCAAAATAGATTATTATGTGAAATTAATTAATCATTTATTAATTATGAAAATCTTCATTGCATAGTCACCATATGATATGTGGATAGTGTGATTAGGATTCTAATGATATTGTTAATTAAAATTTTAAAAAATTAATATTGTTAATTAATTATTAACTAAAAAATGTTTACTAATGGAATAGATGTCATATTTTACAATTACCATGTATCTAGGAAATAGCGTAGGTACTTGGTGTATATCTCATCAAGGTTACACGACAAGTAAAAACAAACAAAATGTCTTGTGATTTTATTTCCTTCTGTCTGTGAAACTCACATATAGACTAAGGGTGTTATTTAAAAACAATAATTAATTATGCAAAATGAATTCATAAAATTTAAACACCATGTATCTTCTTAATGATAAATGATATTATCCTCATGTGACATGATGTTTTTTATTTTTCAACATGTATGTCATGAATTGCATCGGTAAACTATTTTTATCACTATAAATATTCTTCATCGGTATATTGTGTGGATAAATAGACCGTGTTCCATGATATCTTAATAAACATATAGTGTGAAGTAAATAAATTGTTTTTCATTAATCATTGATTCATCATGCATCTCAAGAAATGTCTATCTCTAGTAAATATGTCTCTCAATGTGTAATTTAGTCACATGTCATGTAACTATGTCTATAACCTAAAATCTACAATATCTTTTGATGCCCTTTATAATAAGTCTTCATGTTTTATTAATCTTATAATGTTAATGTGAACCTTGAAATAATCATATTAATTGATATAAAAAATTTATCTCAACTCTAGATTAAATAATGGAAAAACCATATTTAAAAACCTAATATTATTATATATAGTTTATCATCCAATAATATATATTTAAAAAGAATAATGTGACCTCTCTATTAATACAATATGATTTCACATGTAGTAGAAGTCATTGGTGGGGCATAACCAATTCATTTTTTTTAATAATCTATGAATAGTTCAAGATATATATGATGATGAATATTCAAGGCCAATATAATTTATTTTAATATGAATTGATGAGAACCTGGAACCATGATGTGAGGAACCTTTCACATATATTTTTTAATACAATTATTTTATTAAATAGTCTATATTAATTGAATTATTTATTCAATGTCGATAAATCGATAGAGGGATCCTTTTGTATCATTCTTGTATCATAGGAATCAAGTGTAAATTCCATTTATTGATGAGGAAAGTGTTCTTTGTGAACCTCTGATCATCAACGTATAATTTTTTGACTTACAGAAAGGATGGATCTAATGCTTCCTATAGTCCATGATAATAACAAATTTATAATTCAAGAATGAATTTATGCACTCTGGTGAAGTAAGAGAACTTATATTTGTTTTTTAGATCATTATAGTGAAGATCTCTCAAGGAAAAGGGCAAATCTTCTCTTTATCCTGTTATAAATTACAAAAGAATGTGACTTTAACAATTGGGCAAAGTAATAACCTAGTTTAAATAATACTAGAGTGAGAAAATAATAATTTCAATGGAGTTCTTATCAATTTATTAAAAACTAGAGAACCCCTTGATTAGAGTTTAATAAAATTATTACTATTTACATTACTTGTTCTATACTAATAGATAAAATAAATATTATTTCTCTTGAATAAATAATGTTTTATTTTATAAAATAATATTTATTATGAAATTTCACACTAGACCATTAAAATAATCATTCAAATCATCCTTAATATTTATTGGGCCTTGAATAATTAATAATTAATTAATAAATTAAATTTTACTACATTGTTCACTAACTTATATAAAAATATAATATTTAGTGAAATTAGTGAATAAATATTTAATAAATATTGACGTAATAAAAAATATAAATAATATTTTACATTATGAATTAACCAGAATAAATAAATTTTCATCGTGAACAGAAATATATATATATATATATATAACAACCTAGTGAATAAATATTTATTAATCGTTCAACTCAAATATAAATTGTCTCAGATAACTGGTGTTTTAAGATTTGAGATAAAAGAAACATGAATAATTGTTATTATGCATAAAATAATAATATTTATATAATATTTTTAGTTTCTGTAGAATTTTTTTGAGGAACTAATTACACTTTGTGTGTAACCCTACATGCCCCTTTCTCGATATAATTAGAATACACTGCCTAAAGACAAAGTATTTCAATAGGCGAAAAAACATGGCTCTTATAGAGAAATAAGTGATCCACTAAATGACATGTAACCTCTTATAAACACAAACAATATAAAATAATCCCTCAATTATTAAATCTCAAATATTGTTGGTTGCATCCTTATTTCATTAACCTGTATTAGTCAATTCTCTTTCATTGAATTTTTAAAAATAAAATTGTTGAAAACACTTACCTTTCCATGGAAATATTTAGGTAGTTCAATACCCATCATGGGACCTGAGTCTTCATCTTATATTGATTAAAACTAGGGAAAAATACATTATAATATTATTAATTATTACAACATCACTCATGAGGAACCCAACATATCGGTTTTAGTTAAAAATGAATCAGGAAAGAATCCTCATTTGGAAAAGAAAATGGTATGATGAGAACTGGCCAATCTAACATTTTTTATGTTGTGAAGAATATGTCATGGTTAAATGATTTTACATCAGTTCACCCATTTCTTTTTTTAATGAAAGATCCCAATTATTATCACATCCATAACTACAAAAATGCCTACTTTTCAAAGGTAGCTGGTTAGTTGGGGTTCCAAACCTAATGATGCTTAGTGAATCACATTGTTCAAAAGTATGAGAGGTTGGCCTAATCACACAATTTGTGGGGGGAAATTAATTGAAACTCTAGAAAACTCTTATATATTTAATATATTTATTAGATTATCTTCCAAATCCTGATATGGGAGTAGTTCCCATAAAAAATTACAATATTTTAAAACATTTTAATTTTATAACATGTGATATAATTAGTTATTTCATTTGTTTATATTTGACGTAATTCATATATTTCACAAAAAAGGATATCTAATTATATAATGAAGTCGCATAAAAAGAAACATCAGAATTATCTTCCATGTATGGAGGTGTTTAATATTCCATGGATGGGATTGTGCCATTACAATGTGTCACACATATCCTGTTTATTGCAAGAATCAAAACCCACATAGTTCATTAATCCCATTTAGTTAAATGTCTTGAAAAAATTATATATGTGTTGTGATTTAGGAATTGATTAATTGAGAATGAGTCATGATGAGACATCATATAAATCCTAGTAATTATAGGAATTATATTTATCATAGATAGATATTTCCCTTGGGATTAAAAAAATGTATATTCCCTTATATTATATCATTAAAATCATTCGAGATTACTTGATAATATTTCTGTAGATGGTGGAGATTCATGATGTGAATGGTAAGACCATTACAACCCATTACGGAAACCTAGTCCCACATGAGCCACAATTGAAGTCAGAAACAAATAACAAAAAGTAATCAATATCACTATTATGGATGTAGTAATTAAGTGACGGTAAATCCCCTCATTTTCTTGATATTGAGATCAGGCCTCTGGAAGGTGTCTTATGTATCCTTGTTATAGTAGGAATCACAGTTCTATTAGTTCAACTACTTCTCAACCCACTAGTGGATAAAGAAGTGATGATCAGCCCATGTGAATGATTGGGTCCTCACGGTTGATGTATCAAACATGTGGTTGGAATTATATTATGTTGGTGGCTTGTTTGATCATGGAACGTTTTGGATGAATCCTATATATTCTGTTTGTAGATGGAATCAGTTCCATTTTTGTTTCATTAGTTCGTGGATTACACACTAAGGTTTCCTTTATATTGAGGACATAACATATTCTTCCACTGATCGGGACATACTAACTAATTTTTCCTTATATGAATGAAATTATCATTTTAATACCCTAATCCAATGTGATATATTCTTCATGTTGAAAATAAGGTATTGAAAATAATCATTCTTGTTACATGTATATAGATGAATTATGTGTTGGGACTGACTAGTATAGGCATAATATACATATCTATCCTCAAAACAAGATTTTTATTTATCCTAGTAATGGAATAAATTAGTTTCATCATTGTTCATTTGGGTCAGGACATACACATTGAGGTTTATATTATATGGAGGCTCGATAAGACTATAATACCATGTGTTTCCTTCTTAAATAGGTGAGTATTTCTACAATACATTCATGAGTTTATTCATGGAATTACTTAATTGTCTAACCTTCCATGACTGTGGATGTCTCAATATTCCTAGTTATATTTCAGACAAGTCCATAGATAATACAATGATATTGTTGGCATGTCGAAGGGACATCACCTAACCTGGATGTCTGGCATCATGTGACAAAGGATGACCTATCTGGATGATGTTGCATGGCCCAGATGGCTGGTTATGGAATCAATAAAAAGATGTTGGATAACATTATTATATGGAATCATACGATAAATTTTACTACCCTTGTTTTCATCAAAAAAGATGAATGACACTATTAGAGGGTGTCGTGAGAGTCAGTGTGACTTTTCTGGTAGACGTCACATGATCTAGATAGCATCCACATAGTACATTGTAGGGTCATCTTGGAGTGCCCGAAGGACATCATGAGGGGTAGTGTGCCTAAATTTTAGCTGTCAAGACACTCAATCGACATTTATTGACTTCCCCATATGATTATAGAATCATGTCTGAGGGACACTATAAGTCCAGGATGGTGAGCCTGTTGGGCTTCATGAAACATTGGTGGCATGCCTAGGGAGCCAAGTGTCATTCTATTACCAATCTAGGGGACTTAAAATGACAAATATAGTTATCCAATGGAGCTTCATGAGTTATGGGAAACAATTATTGGTGTTTTCACTTGATTTGGGTGGTTCAAACGAAGCACATGAGCATCAACATATGTGTTGTTGTTTAAAGTCTCCCTCCTTTTAGTATTGGTTCTACCCTTTTATTTCACATGGATTATTTTTTTAGTTTCTGTTTTTTATGAGTCATGTGATTCAGATTATATGTAGGATCTTCATTTCATTTCCCACAATAAGTCATTTTCGTGATCTAAGGGTGATCATAGGATGTCTCTATACATGCCACATGATCGCTCCAGATTTATGAGTACCACCGGAGATGATCAAGATTTCCTCCATGATATGTAGAATCTATCCTCCTTATATGCATCTATATAGGATTACATTGATTCCACACATTTAGAGGTCACTCAGCTTATTTGTACCACCCATTAGGGAAATGTTATCCTCATATTCTCTTATTTGTTCCCTTTTTGCTCAGTCTTTCAAGAGATCTCCATTTTGGAAATAATTGATTATGGGATCAATATAACTAATAGTGTGTTCTGATTAACCAAGATATATGGTGGGTTTTACTTGGATTATTCTACCATATTGCATATGAGGATTTATAAGACCATTATTTAGTGTATGATACATAACATTTCTTCTTTAGATCAGGGTCAGCCATGTATGGGGATGCATCAGACAACGTGTTAGCAAAAGCATTCTGTGACCAAATAATAGGATGAAATTTGGTCTAAAAAGAAAATATTGCAATTAGTCACTAGACATATCTACTGAGAGAGTCCAATCATTTCATTTTTTATGGAAAATCATCCATTAATCCACAACATCAGTTGCTATAAATCATCATCGATATTTTGATTGACTATTTATAAGTGTAGGAATAATTCTAGGCCATTGATGAGGGATTGATATTCAGCCTCATTATTTGTGTAGTCTTAATATATTGATAAATATTCTTGGTTTAGAGTTAAGAATATAATCCCTAAATCAAATTGATTTAGATTTGTGGTTTCCATCCAATTATCATTATGAATTTCAGAGGTTCCATTTAATTACATATCGCATGTCTAGGGGGTGTCACGGTCATAGAATACCTCCTCATATGAGAGCTCGGTCTCCACTGGTGTATTCTCCTAGGCGATATGTTCTGTGAGTAAAGTATATAGGGCCTTTAATTTCAAAATATTTTTTGACATGAACTAAATGTTTTGTTAATGATGAATGACCACCCAATGATCCATGAACCCAACAAATATAGGATTTCCAAGTATGTACTTGATTGTATCAATACGATTGAATAGCTGGAATTATTGATACTGAATGTAATGCCTCAACCTTATCACTAAAATGATGAGTGTAAGGATGTTATTCTTTACATCAGTGTGTCGGGTATTGTTACATATAATATTTTGGATGAGGTAATATATATTTTTCTCTCCCCCTATATAGTTTTTCAATGTGAGGATGGTCCAATTGAGAATTCCTTGGTAGCCACATCTAACATGAGTGGACTCTATTCATTTGAAGGAATCAAAACTATTGGGTATAGAAATTAATTCTTGAGACTCTTCAATTATAGTTTGAAGTTATCATCCCCTTGATAGGAAATTCCCTTCTTCATTAGCCAAGTGAAGGGGAGATATTTTTCCAACAGGTTGGCTATGAAACTCTGAATGTAGTTCTAGATCCCTTGGATACCCTTTAGTTCTTTGGGATTTCTGAGGGGTTTATTTTCTAAAATAACACTATTATTTTTTTAGTAAAACATCAATACCATGGTGGATTAACAAAAATCTAAGTAAAATCCGTAATGTTACCCAGAAGGCACATATTAGTGGATTCATATTCAGCATATTCTGTCATACCATATTAAAAACTATTTGATGGTCCATGAAGTATCATATTTCGAACAAGATTTGATCACCAGGTCGTCTACATTACATTGACATATACATTCCAAATACATATTAATGACACAATTCATGGTGTGTTGATATATAGAATCAACATAATTTAATCCAAAGGGAATGACCAGATTGAAAAATATCCACATAGGTGATTTAATGCTAGTGGTCTCCTCGTCATTAGGGTCTATCATTATTTGATTTTACCATGAATACATGACTATAAAAGGGAAGGACTTGGAATCTTGTAGTTTTATAGATCATGATTTTTATGAAACCCAATGTAATTTTTTTTGGAAGTACGAATTATGGTCTTTGAAATCAATGCATACCCTAATATGATCATTATTTTTCTTGACAATATTTTTTTTATATATTGGGTATTTCATTGCCCATACAATTTTTATCTTTGATTAATTTTTAATCTTCTTCCACTACATTGTTGGATTGAGAGGGGTGCATCTTCCCAGATTCCTATATGATGATTAGACACACATTTGGTATGCATATATAGTCTTTAAAATCAACCGGACTAACCTTGAGAATTTCTATATAGATCAAAAATAATACATATCAATGTTTCTTTACAAATTAAAAATGCATATCTTCCTCTTTGAGGGAAATCGAGGAACAAACCAATATAGGATGTAGGAATTCTGATGTTCTTAAATTCACATCTCTGAAATCATTACATGGTGGTTGATACTCTTTCTATGAATATGGGAGGAGCATTCCCGAGGTCATCCTAATGTTCTTAATCAAATGAGCATGTGGAAAACATTTATGATAATTTTGGGAATATAATATCTTATCTATCACTATCAGGGTGAGAGAGGCCCCGATTAGTGACATTATTATTCCCAGTTTCATGATTCATTATTTTCAGAATCCATATCTGATGATATTTTCCAATATCACTGGGGACATTAAGAGCTTGTATATTTAGGATCTAGTCCTTTTCTTTAACTACATATATGGGGAGACCATAGTTTTTCTTGAGTATATTCTAGGAAATTTAAGGGGCCATACCCATGTCATTTGGAGCTAATACTTATATATCATCATCCACCATTGGTTTTATCCACACATTTTTAAAAACCATCCACATCATATGTTGATTTTCATGTATTGAATGGGGAACTATCACCATGTAGTATGTTGACCATTCCATTGATGGGGTATTTCAAACACTGATGGAATGTTGAAGGTACAACCACATGGCTATAGATCCAGGGCATTCTAAGAAATACATTGTATGTGTTGACCTTCTCGATAAATATATACTCAGTTTCAAATGTGAGATCCCTAACTTTATCTTTAAGATTGATATTTGCGATTGGTATCATCTCATGATTATCACTCCCTTTAACAATGAGATTTGTGGCAAATAGGTACCCTTTTCAAAATCCCAAACAACAGAGGGTTCCAACTATGATGTGGTTGATAATAAAACCATTATCAATCAGAGACCTTTATATTTCATCCTTATATGTGATGTCCAATGAATATAGTGTCATAATGTTCCATTGGATGACCTCTTCTTTATCCTAGTTAGTGAACGACCTGGCACTAAAGAAATCTACTAGCATATTCTCCACTCATTAAACCATAGCTACTATAACTTCTATCTATAACTTCTATATATCACATATCTGGATCAAAATATGAAATCTCTATATAATGATTTTTTTATTTTATGGGGTGGTTCTTGTGCATCTAATGTAGCAGGAAAGAAATATATAAATTTTAAGAGCTTGTATTATTGTATAATACGACTCTTACTATTCTGTTTACTCCTACGTATGAAGGTCAAATCCACCATCGTGGGGCATGAATGATGTTACTTATCATGGTGGGAGATATTTTGGGTCTGTGTAGCTATACCCTCAAGGTTTCATGGGATTAGTCACCTATTTTTTCAGTCATCTAGTACTAAAACATCCTCCCTAACTAGGTTGGAACTTTATTCCTCTTACATTATTCTAATTATTAGGCTATGGTTATGAAATCTACATACTATAAGGAGTAATCTAAAACCACATGTACCAAAATGAACCTGAATTTTATGATGTATTTAGTGACAAAATAATTGTGGTTGTTATAACTTATCCTTTGAATAGAAATGGAAATAGTCCGGATGATCAGTAATGTTGATCACATTGGGATTCATTTGTTGTGGTTTCATGGGGAGGTTATTGTATATGAAAGCATGGAAATAAAAGGGGAATACTTCCTTTTAGATTATGTAGGGATTATTAAAATTTTCTTAATGTTGGGGTAGTCCTAATATCTCTATGATTCATTCTGAGGGAAATTTTTTGGTTTCTATCAATTGATATGAGGTGTTGGGTTGTTTGAGAATGGCCTAGGTGCATGGATTTGAACTACGACTAGATTGAGAGTGATAGCTTGAAATTATTATCTTCATACCATTTTACCTTGTACTATGGGAATGAGATGTAATTTTGATCATGTTTTCTAAATTTAATCTTCTAAACATTGGTCTATTTCTATGATCTCATTCATGCCACCTATTTACTTCATTAGGATAAAATGTTTTTATAACTCATCATGGTTATTTTCTGTAAAGAGTTTATTCTAATTCTCATTTGATATATGGATGTTGAGTGAATAACATAAACCTTTCTAGCTGACAATAAAATCATACACCCTCTAATTTTTTCATTTCATATAGTTTTCATGATATATATTGTTATTTGCTCTGAGTAAAAGTGAACTGATTAGGGAATTTAGGATTAAGGTATTCCCATTTTGCTAAGGATTCAACTGTAAAATTATTTTATCAAACATAGTATGTCACTATCAAAGTATATATTAAATATCTACTCTTGGTCACCTCCAATTGATCTGATGGACCAATCATCAGACCACATAGGGATATTAAATTTGTGTGATGTTGTTTGTGGTCAACCGCATTATCAATGATAAAGAAGATATGATTTTTGAAATATTTTGGGGGACGTTTCATTCACCAACATATTATATGGATTCCTCTTAGCATGTAAAGGTGTGACTATCCATTCTGTGGATTCCATTCAATTATTTTGGGTCTGTATGATGTAATGAATCTTTGGGGGTACTACTATTTGAGGCACCTCTTGTATACTGGGAGTGGGTGAGGCTCAATGATGTGGCGCTACATTAATCGTCCACTGAATCTTGATTTTTAATATGACTAAATGACTGACATGGAACAAATATTGACTTTCTAGGCATACCAAAAAGGGATAATGAACCCAAATATTTTTATTGAGACAAAACATTCCCCAACCAAGTGGGCGATAAATTTTTAAGCTACAACCAGTATTTCTTAAATCCTATCTTGAATTAAGGATCTTTGAGCTGGATGTAGTGGTATATGTTCTCCTTACCTAGTGGGATAGCTTATCTCCTAGACAGCTATTATGGTAGTTACTATAATTCCATACTTGATGAAATGCATTTGTTCATGTGTTGGATCATGGTGAAATGGAATCCCATGAAGAGAATCATTATTTCTTGGTTGTTTTATTGTTAGTCTAATCATTGGATTCTGTATCTGAGATGAAATACTATTTCATTAACGGGTCCAAGTTCAATGATCTATCACCTATCATCTCCTTATGTTCATGATGTACGGGAACAATTGAATCGTGGAAATTTAATTTTATTTACTAACAATCATGAGTATTATGTAGTCCTCTAATTTCATAAGAGGATAAAACATTATAGTATTTCATATCTAATGGGTTCTATTATTTTAGGTGTGTAGTAAATTGTAACACTGCACAAATTTCACATCCTTTAATTAAGATGCATTGAATTACTTCAGAGATAAGATGTCTAAGAGTTGTAATGAAATAGTGGAAAGGGTGTGGTAGATTTTCATTGTGATTTTCTAATTTTGGATTCTATTCCCAAGACATAACAACAAGGACTAGATGACAATATAGTATTTTGATGGTTTTTTGGTGACCCTTGTATCTTGGATAAGGGAGATTTATATCCATTAATCATTGATGATTTTCCCACATGTTTTTATATAGATAAGAAATGAACTCATTTTCTATCTCATCTGAGATATCGTAATGAGAAGTAGAAAGAGTCCAAAACATGGTGGGGGAGGATATTTCTAGAAAATACTCTCTGTATATCAATGTCATATTCCTCTTCATTAGACTTACATGCCTACATCTGATCATAAAATATAAGATTCCTCTCAAGGTCACCCGCTGTCCAATGTGGAGTGTTTCTGGAAGTTGATAGGCAACTACATGAGTTTATCCTTAATGTTTCAATCATCTCTACATAATATGGTGTCTGATTTTTTAACATGTATTTATATGAAGGTGTTTTGAAAAGGGTATGATTTTTTTGTCTCCGGGGGATATCAACATAGGGAGATTTACCACAGTGGATTCTAGGATTATAGTCCTTGTGATCCATCTCCACACTACCGCGAGTAGGAAAATCACTATTATGATCACCTTCTTTATTTTCATGAATAGTTAGAAGATCCTTTATTTCTTTAGAATTTGTCTTTAAAAACCTTAGGGACACTAGAATTACCCAATTATGGAAATGATCCTTATTCTACCTCATGGATGGAATATTATAGCCTAGAATTTAGAAAAGTATAACGATATGAGCCTTCTGTATGATAGTTTGTGAAACATGTTGATAATAATATTTTCCTGTGTGAGTATGATCTAATTTCCGAGAATCTGTTTGAGTATTCCAATAAAATTATTCATTATTTGTCAGAATATGATCCAAACCAAAGGCATGTGCTCCTATCACTTGGGGAGATATGATAATAACAGAAATAAGAGTTTGATCATGAGCCTTTGGAAAGAGAAACAAGTATTTTTTATAGGAATATGAGCCTATCCTAAGTTGTATATTTCCCTCACATAGTGAGCTCTAATTGGAGTTTTAATATATGTTCAGTTCTAATATGAATTAACTAATGAAGTATGATGGAAAACCAATAGGAAGGGAGATGCGAAATAATCCACATCTTGCATAGACATAGAATTATGATATTGTAGTATTTCATCTGAATAATTAGGGATATGAACCTAAATTCCATCACCTACTACAATTTTCTAGGATGATTCCCTGATAGGAATATATGTCTTTATTGAGAGATGTTCCACTCTCACTTGGTGAGCCCTATCTTAAATTGAATGTAAGCCCGATCCTATACCTTTGGAGTAGGCCAATAGTTTTCATTGATAAAAATTTGAGCGTACCCATAAGCATGTTCTCATCTCTCTTGATAAGCCCCAACTAGGATGGGGATATGTGTCTGATCCTAGGCATTTGAAACATGCCACCATACATTTACAACAGTAATGTTCCCCTATCCAGAGATATGTGATGATCTCACCAATTAAGCCCCAGTTGAAATGAATATATGATCCTATTCTAGTTCATCATCCTTTTTAAAATATTCTGATATTCCTCCTGAACATGAGCAAGAAGGTGTATTTTCTATGGATGAATAACAGGTAAAAAATATCAATGTGTTGAGATACCCTTGGTATAGTGATAAGAATATGAACTCACCCCTATATTTAAACCTATTTCCGAATATGAATGTTCTATTGTTAAGATATTTCTAATATGTAATGGAATTTTAGAAAAATATGCACAAAAATATAAGGATACACATTTTATGTATCCACTATATACTGGAAGATATCTTCAATTGAAGTTGTAATGTGAGACAACTTCTATCTTCGTTGTGCAACCAGAATTTGTCGATGGACTTTAATATTGAGGGTAGGGATATGCTTCTCTTATATGACTGCTATAGTAATTTATATATATACTTGTTCTATATAAACATGGAAATGATATTGCTCATTGGATACACCTAAAATATTCCATTATGCTTCATTAGTTAACGTGGGGATATGATCCCACTCCTCGATATCTAGATTCTTTCCCACCTAATGTATCTCATTGTCAATGAATGGGAATAAGATGTTTCAATGTTTTAGTTAGTACACTAAATATATTAATAAAGGGTACTTATGAGATTTTCCTGCAAATGATAGTTTATAGGATCCCTTCTCGTAATATCCTTCACTGTAATGGAGATATAGGTGACTCTTTAGTCCACCTCCATTATATACTAAAAGTTGTGATTATCACACTCAGGGGAAAAGCTCCTGATACTACTGTATGTGGAAACAAGGGGTAATGTATTTTCAACAACATTCCCTTAATGATGTAGGTTTTTTAGTTTTATCCCATGGATACCATCCCAAGAAGCATCAAACAATTGTATTGTATCACGTCAATGCTATTCCCAAAACCATTTATTTCATGACATGATATAAATATTGATGGGAAGGTGGGGTCATTTTTTGATCTGAACTGGTTGTAACCATAACATATTTTTCAACAAGGTCAATCGCTGAGGGTATTATCAATGATATTGGTGTTGTTTATGAGAGAAGTAACTTAAGTCATGAAGATAACAAGGAACAATTTCAATGATTATGGAAATATCATATACATGATGCATGGTCAATCAAATATCCATGGGTAACAAAATTTCCATTTTATTACCGATATCAACATTCTACTCATGTTGAATTGTTAATGAGTAGATAGACAAATATTATGGGAACTATAGTTATAGAGTATCGGGTTTGGTATTTATATCAAGAATATCATCTTATTTGTGTAGGGTAAGAATAAAATGTGTCCTGACACATGGGAAACTGACAATCCTACTATTGTAGGGGTTTACTTCGACATCATCCTTTTTTGTGTGTATAGAATAGGTAATGAAAATTTACATGACACAAAAATAAATGATCATTCTATTATTTGAGTGAATCACATTAGGTTCACCATTTTTTATTAAAATTGAGATAGTTTGGTACCCTCAATGGGTGAATAAAATTTTCTGATTAGAAAAAGGAAGTATATCATATTTCTGTTATAAAGTACATCTCAAATTTAAATTACTTTACATTTATTTCTCTATTGAAATCATTAATGGGATCCGACAACGGTTCCTACATCCAAAACTGGTTACAAACCTATGATCCAAAGACAAACTGTCAGTTGGGGTTTCAATCCCAATGATGCATAGGGACTCACATTGATTGAGAGGAAGGGATATTAGTCTAATAACACCCTTCACAGGGAGTTTGCAACTCCCTTACACTCTTATGTGTTAAGTATAAGTTTGAAAATATATTCTTAATTCTTATATAGGACTAGTTACCATAAAATGATCATAGTTTAATAAATTTTACATGAAAAACAAAAAGATGTCCTTTGTGAATCATTCCATATGTATCTGAGTTTCATCATCCATTTCCCAACAATGAGTACCTACTTTTATGATGAATCTATATAAACAATAACTCTTTATTGTATTTCCATAAAGGGAGGTAGTTAATATTATGAGGAGGAGAATAAGCCATTATATGTCATCATATGTATCCAATTTACTACAAAAATCAAAACCCAAATAGTTCATTAAACCTATGTTGTTTAATTTCATGTAGAAATGATTTATGTGCGGAATTTAGGAACCTGGTATTTGAGGTTAAGTCTCAGGGATATTTCCCACATGTCTTAAAAATAATAGAAATTAGAGTTATTGTTGTCTAATCATAACCTTGGGACTGAACCCAAGGTAGATACCATTACAAAATATCATTCCATTCATTGTGGCTTATGTTATAACATTTCTCTCTCTAGTTGATATTAATTATGTGAATGATATCATCTTTACAATTCCCTAATCCCACATGATCCACGGTCATTCTGAGAAGCATGGGACAATAATTAGTTGGTCTCTCTATATAAGTATTTGAGACATACCTGTTGGGACAAACCCTTGGAATCATAATATTGAGTATCGGCCTCAAGAAGGAATCCTATGTATCTGGGTTATAACTGAAAATATATTTCACATATTTATTTTAATTCATGACCCACCGGAGGGGGAGGAATTGATGATCATTACATGATATATATTGTGTCTCAATGGTTGATGTGTCAATGTCATGTAAATAAATTCAATAAGGTATAAGATTATTTGAACACAATCCATTTGGATGGATTCTAATGAGTTCTAGTTCTTGAATGAATTAGAGACATCATAGTTCCTTTGGGCTAGGGATTACACATTGAGGTTTCCCACATATTAAATACATAACATATTTTTCCTTTGATCGGGACATACACACTAATTTTTCCCTGTACGTGTGACATGATCATTGAAACTCCCTAATTTATCATGATCTATGATCGGCATTGGAAACAAGGGATGGAATATAATAAATTTCATTACCTTTGGAAGCATGGAAAATTTTCTTGGACTACCCTTTGGATTATTAACCTAGAGAATGATCCTCAAGATGGTGTCCCCCATATCAAGGTTATGAATGGTATATGAGTAATTGTAGAGCCTTTTGTTTTGGTATTACATAATGAGGTTTTCCTTATGTTGGGTGGGATAAGGCTATAATAGCCTATTTTCCCCACCCAACCTAGCCTGGTTATTTTCCTGACTAACTAGATTTCATTTTTGACATGCCTTGATATTCTGACTTTCCACACCTAAGGATGTCTAGATATGTTTGGTTATAGAGCATACATTTCCATGGAAAATCCCAGGATCCATTTAGATTGTCCAAGGGAAACAACATAACATAGATGGGCTATTTGGGGGCTATCATATGACCAAATTTGACTTATATAGAGGGCATCAGAAGTCCTAGCCAGCTTATTTTGGAATCCATAACAAGATCATTATTGACATGCATTGAGGGAGTTACATGATCTAGATAAATTACCACGGGGTCATTGTAACCATTTAATGACACACATGGAGTGAATTACAAGTCTCAGTATGACATGTATTGAGGGTGTCATGAGATTTAGTTGGCATGCCCAAAGGATGTCACTGGATCTGAATGGTGTTCCCTTATGACATCACGAGGGCAATTTTTCATGAACTGATTCTATCGTAATAATTTTCTGACATTTATTAATGAAACCATATGATTTGAGATGCATGTTTGAGGGAAACCACAATGTCTGAATCATGATCCAGATAGGCTTCATGAGACATGTTGTGCATATTGAGGGGAACCATGTGACTTAATTTGACATTTCAAATGGACTTCTCATGATCCATATACTATATGAAATGAGTGTTGAGATATTTGGGATATATTTCATGGTGTTGTCATCGAACCTGGTATGTTCATGTGAAGCACATGAGGATCAACATAAATGGTCTTCACATAAGTCTTCCATCATTCTTAGTCATTGTGCTAGGATTTTTTAGAATATTCCATCGAATATTTTAGTTCTACCTTGTTTTTTATCTTGTGTGATCAAGTATATATGTATGATTTTCATCTCATGATCCACCATAATTACTTTTAATTATCTACGATTGATCATGTGATGCGGTCATTCATGTAGCATGATCTCTCTGACTGTTCTCCAGATTTCACTTAACAGAAAACCATTCTGATCACAGATTAGTCACTCCTAGAAATTATATATGATTCATAGGTGTTCCAGTGAGAGGTTCCAAGTAAAATTATATTCAGTTCATAAGTAGCGGTGTGATATTTATATTCCTCTACATCTCGATTATGGGGTTCTTTGCATGGTAGTTATCGCAAATATCTAGTGAGGTGTATGTGGAGGGATTTTGTGTTTATAGGTTTCACCAGATCCTACGATAGGTAATACCAGGGGTGTTGTAAGATTTTAATTTATTGTTTGACGATACCATAAATTCATTAATTACATGATTATAACCAATTAATTGGATATCACTTATTTATATTGAGAATATATTTCAATGTCTAATAGATATAGATAAGGTTCTTTCAGATATTAAGATGTCTTCTAAAAATTCATAAAATGATCTCAAATTCCTTGTATGAGGTCATTCTCAAGATAAGGATAGTATGCCATGGGTACTTCACCATATCATGATAAAATTATGAGAGGGCCTCCATGAAATCATGATTACAAGCCCAGTGGGTCCGATGGGATCAATGGTGATCATCTATGATAAATAACCCGTTTTTATTGATATCAACATATCTACTCTTCAATAGGATCTCCCATCATTTCTATTTTATTTAATTTTTTGTATTTTACATTGGTTAGGAATATCATGATTTGTTATGAGTGTTTTTGAAGAAAATTACTTTCCACATAAGTGATCCTTCACATTACTTATAAAGGTTCTTAAGGTGATGTGTGAGTAGTATATGGGAAACCCCTTGTGTTTTCCATTGGTTCCATAGGGGGGTACAACATTTTTAGTGTATATATGATTTCCATCAATTGGAAAATGTGACATTCTTGTGTGCTCTTGAGAGACATGGAGAAAATATCTGTAGTGGCTTTTAGTGTCCTAAAAACTACCTAGGTGCCTCGCTTTATTTTTATTTATATAAGAGGATCCATCCTTTTGGTTAATTTTATAATTATTTTCCACATTACATTGGATGGTGTTTTTAGGATCTTCTCATTGACATGTCATGTGACTCTAGGGTGAACATTTAGAAACCACTACATGATCAGATATTGTCTTGGAAGCCTTTTTAAGAGTTGGGGGATTTGTTAAAGGAGATTTGTGAGACCCTTTAAAATGTTTTTTATTGTACCTGAAATGATTCCATGAACTTATGAATGAAAATTTTTCACCTCTCATATTTTAGGACACCCTATATGTTTGATATTTTCCAACCTCTTCCTTCATTACTTTGTGGAGAAACTAATAGTCATATTCATGTATTTCCTCCCTAATGGATTTTTCAATGATTATTTGGTGGGTGTTTATAGTGTCATAATTTAGCAGAAGAATATTCCATCAATGATTTTGAAAATACATAAATGTATTTCGGATATTCACATATAATAATAATAATAATAATAATAATAATAATAATGTTTGAGTACCATTCTACACATCAATTGATAGTAATATCTAATAACACATATAAATGTGAATTTGTAATTAGTCTATCTGGTTCTCATATATCTTACACTAATTAATACCAATGGTGTGAACCATAATAATTTTTCCCAAATTCCTATAAGTCTCTATCCATGGGATCCTAGATAATATTTTACAAAAAATTATATCTCTTAGAAATAGAATATATATGTTATAATACTATCATGGATCTTGTAGGCTCTCACTATAGTGGAAAACTCATTTGGCCATTAAGTGAGACAAGTACTATAACGACATTTTCATACACTACATCACATAGAGGATCAGTCATAATGTTAATTTTTTTAATAATATTATAATAAATTATAAAAATAATCAGAACATGAAAATAGTTATAGGACCCCATAGCCTAAATTTTCATGAAATTCTACAATGAACTTCAATAAACATTTGTTTTGATTTTTCCATGCAGGGAATGATTCAATATAGGAATTGGAATTATATACTTAATAATAAAATTACAGCATGATATTTTAACATTTAATTCTATTTTAGGTAACTATAAATTTTTTAGAATATACTTTACAAAAAACTAATATTTAATGACCCACAATATACTATTGAACTATTATTATTTAAATATGACTATTATAACATAGTCATTGGTTTGGTGGTTATGTAGAGGAAACAAAGATTAAAAAAGATATAGGAATATGTAGTTAATAAAACTAGAATGATTAATTTTTAGTAAATAAAAAAATATTTTAAATAAAAAATAAAACATTAATATATTTTGTTAACCAAAAATTGATTTTATAAACAAAATTTATTTTAACCAAAATAAATTAATTTATTCACTATAGTTGATTTTTCAAACAAAATATATATATATCATATATTTAACATTGTAAATTACCATTCATCTAAATATAGATACAAAATAAGGAGTTATTATGAAATCATTTTATACATCAAAAATATGTTTTATTTTTATAAGTATTTAATTTTTTTATTGTAATATTATGATTAATTTTAGTAATATTTCAAAAACAAATTTATAAAATAGACATCATATTTGATATTATTTATTCTTATCCATGTTCATAAATATATTTCATCATTGGGAATATTTAATGATTAATAATTTGACTGTTTTTAAGAATAATTATAATTTTATATGATTAAAAAATGAGAATTAATCTATTATAATTATTATGATCTCTTTTGGGTAAAAGAATTATTTTCTTTGAAATTATTTTATATACTTTTGGGACCCCAAATTAATTATGATTATGATTTTATGAACTATTATGAAATTTTATATGTAAAACATTATGTAAAATGTTTCTTTCAATACTATGTGAGTATTTAAGTCTCAAATTGTATTATTTGAAAAAAAAACATAATTGTTGGTTTTTATAAATTTTAAATGTATTAATAGGTATAATTTATTTAATACGCCTTTCTATGATTTGTTTCATTATTCTTATATTTTTTTAAAAATAATATGGCTTTAGGATGGGTATGAAGTATAACAAGGACTATCATACCATTATGGGGATCCATTATAATAACAACGTTGCACTTTGTTTAATATTTAGACATGATTTATTTCATATATATTTACATTATACAACATAGAAGATTGATATGTATAGTGTCTTTGGTTATTCATAACATTACATTATAAATGAGGACATAAAATATATTATCATTATTCAAATCTTCTTTCACATGATCACACAATTTCTTCCAACTTATCATTTCATGGGATAACCTGATGACATACGTAAAAAAGGGGATCTATAAAGACCATTAAGAGACTAAATAATGAATAAAATGAAGAAAACAATAAATTTTAGTCAATAGTCAATGGAGCATAAGGGAAACATAAACATAATGGCATGATGTAGAATTATCAACAGAACATGGTTATCTAGAAACAACATAAAACACAACATCATTAATATAAAATAATAAGGTACAACCATATCCCAATATGATGGGAAAAATCATAAAATGAATCAATTGAACCCCTATACTAATATAAAATACCTTGATACTAAACATTACCCAATTCATTGGAACCCAATTAGGGTTCACCCTCCGTGAACATTTTAATCTCAATCTTAAGTGTGCCGCATGGATCATACAACACAGATTCATTCAAAATAACCATTTATTCATGATAAAGGAATGTGTAATACTTATATGAATGTTTATAATGAATAATTATATGTTCATAAATTTTAATTCACATGATTGAAAATTTGGCATTGTATTTATTCCACAATGATTTCGGCCTGGAAAATCACTATGTGTTTCGACAGCATAATGACATCACATGGGGATTTATTAAATGTTTTGATTAGAGAGAAAGGGTTCTATAATAATTCAGAAAATAAATGGTTAGTAAGTGGTTCATAAAAATACATTGTCCAATATGAGGAATTTTTAAATAGAATGTGTAAGATAATAAAGAAACTTGAAGAGGGGGATGAATAAAATAACTCTTATGAAAATTTGGCATGGTAACAGATTTACATGGGGGATTAATGAGATAGAAAGTGGTATCTAATCATTAGTACATAATAAGGGAAGTATGTTGGGGTTTTGAAAACATAATTCATTATTATGAATTTATAATAAATGTGTCTATTAATATAAGGAAACCTGGATTAAAATGAGAATAGAAGAAAACCCATACATGATTTTGGGACTTCTAAACCATGATGAGGGGCTTCATGAGAGATTTGGGAACCTTGGGGGGATTATAAAGAGGGGAGTACAATGTAGGGACATTCCCCATGAATTTGGAGTGACAAATGTGGGATATTGGGTGGGTTTATATAGTAAATGAGAGGATAATTATATTATATTTCACAAAGATAGGTTTTGGATTCTCTATATTTAAATATTCAAAACCACAAACCATCTCATGGTTATTGAACATGTTGTTTTCTAAGTAGAAGTTGAAAAAATTATTTTATAAGTCCACGAGATGATGATATTAATATATTATCCATGCTTATGTGGAGGTGAGTCACATTATCAATGTAATGAACAAAAAATAATCAAACATGTCACACATTTTTGTCGATTCTCTAAGGCAATATATAGTAAGATAAATAAATCTAAAATAAAATTATTTTATAGTTAGAAAATATATTTGGTCGAATATCCCTTTTGTATTATTTATTACAACCCTATTGGTAATTATATTATTAAATTTTCCCCCAAAAATTACACTCTCATAGAACATTATGAAAAATAACAGTTTGATAATTTCGATATCCTGATTCCAAAATAATAATCATTTTATCTAAATAATTTTCTAAATATGTGAATTTTCACTTTTAAAATGAGAATCGACATTTATTAAAAATTTGACGGGTTTTAACAAAATCAAATTTTAAACATTAATAAAAATTAAATTTTACTTCAGAAAATTTATATACTCAATTATTATTAATAAATTAAATTTGATAATAATATTTTTCTAACAAATAAATTATTTATGAAATTAATTAATTCTTTAAAATAAATTCTTTAAAAAAACATGTTCTGTTTTATCGTAAAAAAATAAGTACTATCTAACTGATTACAAAATCATTTACAGCTAAGAAAAATATATAATCATCATTAATTAGAATTTATTTTACAATATTATTAACAGAAACATAATAATGCATATATTTCACAAATTTATCATTTTTACACGAAAAATCAATTTATCAATTTCATCATTATTTTAAGAAAGTCAATTCAAATAATGGAATTGATGGAAAAATAATATTATTTATAGGAAAGGTGTACACAATATGTTACTAATACCTTGTTAGATAACCTCTTATAACAATCACATAAGACCTAAGGGTATGGTGAGAAATGGTTACATAATCTTGGGGCAGCTCAGATAAGATCACTCGGGTGGTAATCACTATTAACTTGAACTTCTCTAGTAGGGGATTTCTTTCAATCCTAATGTATTGAAGCTCAGAATGAGATTGGACAAGAGATAATCTTAGTGGTTCTACCTCTTTTATGAGCTTTGAAAATGCACCTCGTATTTCTTGAGTCTACTTCATTAGGCTATCATTTTCTTTGTCTATATTGAAATGATTTTTTAAAACATTATACTTATATTATTTTTTGAATCGTTGTTCATTGGACATATTATCAACAACAATGAAACATAATGGTCATTTAAACCCAATAATAAAAAAATAATTAGTGCATGTGTTTTATATGTGCATAATAAATTAAAAGAAAGTGAATTTTATTCATAAATTATCAGAACCTTACAAAATTACCCCCTTAATAAATTTCTCGCACGATATTCACTTTTCCCACACTAAAACAGATGAGGGTAACTATACCTCATCACTCCATCCAATTCTGATGTTTCTTCTTCAAACACGTGCTTTCTCCAAAACAATTTGATGAGGGGAATTATCTTATTTCGTAAATCGTTTTCCATATGAACTATGATCTTTACCAGCCTGTCCACATAGGAAATTTCATTCTCCAATAGTACCACCTTTGGAGTGAGTACATGCGATGAGTTGGTTATTTACTGCATTAGGTGTGATTCATTAAATACATAATGTACTTGAGATAGGTTCGAGGGGAGTGCTTGTCAATAGGCAATTTTTCTTATGCGATAAAGGATCTCAAAAGGGCATATGTACCTGTGACTCAGCATCCCCTTCCTAAAAAATGTCATCACTCTCTTCCATCGAGATATGCAGAGCAGTACCATGTCTAGAATATCAAACTATTTGTCTTTTTGATGATTATCACCAAAACATTTTGATTGAATCTATGTATCTTTGATGTGATTCTAGATGGTCTTAACTTACTCTACCATTTGTTCAACCATTTCAAGATCTAGAAATTTTCACTCCCCAAATTTATCCCAAAATTCCAACATTCATCACCTTTTCCTATAAAGGTCTTCATAAGGATTCATTTAGATTCTTTATTTGGAACTATTGTTGTAAGATAACTCAACTATAGGAATATGTTAATACCATCCTCATTTTAAGTTTATTGATTAGGCTCTCAAAATGACCCCAAGTGTTTGAATAGTCCACTCATATTGGACATCAGTTTGAGGATTATAAGTTATATCGATGTTCAGATCAATATATAGAGTGTGTTGGTGACTCTTCCAGAGCATAGAGGTGAATCTATAATCTCGATCAGATACAGTCGATAGTGGTAAACAATTTATCCATACCACATCTCTAATTTATATATCTAAAAATTGATCCAATGATAAATTCTCATGAATATAAATGAAGTGTGAAGTCATTATAAGATGATCCACAACAACCAAGATATCATTGCTTCCTTTTTATGTCTGTAGAAGTCCTGTAAAAATGTCCATGGGGATGTTTTCCTATTTACATATTGGTAGGGGAAATGATTTATCATCCCCATAGACTTCTCCCTCTAAACCATCACATGTTGACATACTAGGTACTTTGATGTCTATTCATTTATCTCTTTAATCATGTAATCCCCCAATAATTCTCTTAGTTATATCGAAACATCATTGTGTTTCCCAGGTGAATGGATAAATTCAAACTATGTGCATAATCCAAAAGATCATTCTTTAACTCTTGATTTGGTGGAACTGAAATGACCTATGTTTGACATACCTAGAAATTACATTAATTTTTCAGAATACATAATAAATTATGAAAAAAATTATCAATGAAAATAATAGTTTAGTGTCTTTAGAAACATGAAATATAATCTCCTATCTTAGTGAAAGATCTTCAATATCTTCCATAAAGATCTTCCCCTTTTTTCCCTACCTAAAACCATTCTATATTTCATTCGGAAATGAAAATATAAAAAATGTGTGATCAAATGGTTGGTAAGGGTAAACATAGAGATCATAAAAAACCATAAAATTAATAATGTAAAAACATGAACATAAAGTTTAAATATAAAAATAATGACTCATGAAATAAATCATGGAAGTATGTGATGAATAGATCATAACGAAAAATTAACCATTATAAAATAGAATTAGAATAAACATGGAATTTTAGAAAAAAATAATAAAATAAAATTACTTCCATAGTATCCAATAATTGCTACCATGACCGTCATAGTGGGAATATTCCATTACTGAACTGGGTTTACTTGTCGTTCTGGTCATGTATTACTAAACTAGAATTACTTATCATTGCATCCCTGTATTACTGAACCCGATTTACATTCCATTGTAGTCATGTCTATCTATTGAGATATAAATATTAACCCAATGAATTGGATATATATATATAAAGGTCTCACCAATCTCATAATTAAGTCATTATTACATGTGCCACAAACACATAATCCATTAATCATTGTATAACCCGTGAAATAAAATGGGTTTCTTAAACATCATTCCATCATAACATAATCCATATAAAATAAATTTATTTTATAAAAATAATTCTATCATAATAAAAATCCATGAACATTAATTATATGTAATGAAACATAACCCTATGTCATATTAAATGGAAAATAATTTTGATATAACCCTACAACCTAATTCTAGAGGAAAATATCCTTTCTTTTTTAAAAAAAATATTTTCCAAAATTCCCCATAATTTTAAAAGAAAAAATATATATTTAACATAAAATTGAAATAATATATAATAGGATTCATGGAAATAATTTATTATTAAGATGTTAAAATTTGATCATGTCGTATAAGTTAAAAAAAGCATTATTCTCAAACTGTTGTTGTAAAAGTTAAAAAGTATATTGAATGGAAAATGAAAGAAAGATTCCTTCCATATAATTTTTAAAAAAAATCATAAATGGGTAAAATATACCTTAAATAATTTTATAATAAAAAAATATTATATATTTAGGAAACATGGATGTGAATGATAAATAAACACCAGTAAATACTTACAGATAGACAATCTCAGATAAAATTGAGATTGCAAAATTATCCATCACCTTAGGTCTGATTTCATCATAATGTTTCTGAAACTCCTATATAGTAGGTTTAAATATATTACTAACATGTTATATAACCTAAATAATATCTATGATATCATATATGATACTCTTATTTCTTTATATTAGCCTTTTTTTATCAATTCAATTTTAACGACACGTTTTGCGTAATAATCGTTTTATTTATCATACAACTTTTGACATGATATTATTTGTCATATTACATTGAACGTGATTTATTTAATTCCCTAATATAAAAAATAATTTACATATCTTAAATAATAACTATATATTTATATATAATAGATATATAATTGAAATGAAATACACCATTTATGGAGATGGTAGGTCGTATGTACACATGAATGTTTTTTCTGTTTCCTTAGCGAATTGAATAGAAGAAGTTAAATGATATATATATATATAAAGTATATTGTTTTCATATATTTAATGCATATTTATTATATATAATCAATAATCATTCCTGAATGGTTATTGTGGAGAATAAATCTCATCACGTCTTGAAGACGCTAAGCCATACGCACACATGAGTGATGATATCATTCCCTTGGTGGTTAAATGGTATGGAATTGGATGGTATATAATATTTAAGGAAATAATATCATGTTTTATTAATTATATTTATCCATTATACTCATCAATATTACCATCCAAATTATGTATTGTTGAATAACAAATTACACCACGGCTTGGAGACACTATGTTGTATGTACGCACACATGGTGATATTTTTATTCGTGGGATGGATAAAAGGAGGTATATGGTTGTAACATAATTATAATAACATCTCTGTATATATAAGACGATAGATTTATTTTTGTCGTATGGTAACAACATAATAAAAGAAGTATTAAAATAAATCTTTTTTGAAAGTGGTTATAAACCAATTGTCACTTTTTTAGGTTTCACTTTTTGGTATGTATAGATGGATTACATAAAATGGATTTCTTCTCAAAGGGTTGTTGGATCATAATGAAGATATATATTATATTATATGGCGCAATACAATAAGGGATGAATTTTAGGTTTTAAAAATTGTATTTAAACACTTAAGAAAGAACATAGTTTAAGTGGTCTTAAACTAATAAAATTCACAATCATTATAATTTACCATATAGATCTCGTATCCAATGGATATGATATGACTTAATACTATATGTAATGCAAAAACACTGTATTTTAATTGAATACAATGATCATAGTAATACAAATGTAAATGATTCTGCCATATAATGTAAATAATCTCTTAATACAATATGTAATGAATGAATCATAATTGAATGAATTACAATTTTAATTAATATGAATAGAATGAGGACACAATATAATTCCTATTCTAATACAGATAGTAGACGAAATGTAAAAGAATTACAATTTTTTTCCCAAAGAGTAGGGTATCCTTTAACCTAGGATAGAATGTTTTTCTTACCACCAATTAGGTAAGGCCTAGACATGATTATTGGCAGCACTGTCTTCCTATCCCCAGATTCCCTCAATTAAGCATGTAATCATCACCTACATATTTCAAGAAATTAAATTCCCTAAATACGATGTTCGATAACATGTCTTCCTATCACCAAAATCCCTTGATTATTATCGCAATGATCAGTCACAAAAATAAAAAACAAAGAACTTATAGAAATACATGAAAAAGAAAAAGACCTCCAATTTATAGGCCCCATGTTACAACGATCATAATTTCTCCAATGGTCATGTTTCTTTGAAAAACATTGAGGTGCATTGAAACATGGCATTATAATTATAAATACCAATAGAATAAATTACATAATTTTTATTGGTAAACAACAAACTCAATGACATCATTTTATTTTAGAAAATAGTAACTACAAAGGTATGAAAAAATGAATATGAGTGATATTAAATTAGTCACGATGTAATGATAATAGTGTAATTAATTTCCAAATTACATTACAAAACTTATTTACGAGGATTATCAAGATGACAATGCATATCTTGATTACAATTTATGACCCAATTACGATTATAAACAAAGGTATGTTGCATGATATTTAAACTGGATATGATGCTTGAATACAATGCATAATAAGAATATGATATATAACTTTTTTATCATAAATAACCTTATTATGATTCATGAATACAATATAAAACTTAACCATGTTACGATTCATAATTATTATATGGTACTTAGCCTGGTCATAATGCACATGGTTAGGATGCATGTGGTTACGATACATGACCTTGTAAGGATACATGACCTAGTTTGGATACATGACATTGTTATAATAAATGTGGTTATGATGCATGTGGTTATGATGCATGTGAATATGATGAAGGACATTATATGGTTACAATTCTTGATTTGGACACAGTATATAATATGGTTACGATTCTGGATTATGATCCAATATATAATCTGGTTATAATTTTTAATCATCTTATAAGACAGTGTGAGTGAACAACATACATTATAATGATAAGAATTAAAAAAATATGAAAAAATATATGTGTTTACAATATTTGTCATTTGTGATTTCCAAAATAAATGATTGACGGGAAAGTCCAAAAACGTTTTGACTCAACAATCACCCCCTTCTTGTAAATCACAAAACAAAATGAAACAAAACATGAAAAACAAAAACAAAACACATCTCCCTATGAGTATATTAACTCCTATGAAAAAATGGTTAATATGACTAATTCCACTCTAGGTTTCAAATTACAAGGGATCATATTATATTTTCATTTATTTGTGAGTTATTCCCCTTAATAAATCACTCATCAAATTATTCTTTTCAAAACTATTCTCCCCCTTTGTTATTTTAAAAAAAAATAAGGGAAAGTCTTTATTCCCTAAAAAATGTTAGGGAAAAATCATACGAAATAATAATTGTAACTTGTTTCATTATAATAAGAGTTCAAACATTATTTTTCCCCTTTTGTTTTTATTATTTATTAAACATCGAGAGCATCATTTTTTTCAACTCCCTTTTATCCTCTATGAGTTTGTCCACATATTCTTGGTGAGCCTTCAACATCACATCCTGTTAAGAAATAATATTTTATTAATTTTAGAGCCTATCTTCAGGATGCTCATTAATTGATTCTTGAGATTCATGTCTTTCTTCCTATTTATTAACGTCATCCAACTAGATTATTTAGGCCTTTTATAAGATACAAACTATGTTTGAGAGTGAAACAATATCATTACTCTCATATTCCATCTTTTCCCTTCAAATATCAATCTCTTTTAAGGGTACTCATTTTGAGGTATCAGGTCATTGAATGTCTTCAGGAATTTCATTCCAATCATAAATCAACATTGGATAGAGTGTGTTATGTTTATTTACCATATGTACCAATTCATCATGCTCGTCTAGATGGTCCTTGTGACTATCATAAACATTGTATGACCACTTCACAACCTTGTGGAAAGCTTTACTGTGCTCAGCAACAGGTTCCTTGAAAATCATGAAATCGATTTCAAGACATAGAAACATGTCCATCAGAACCTTGACAGAGTCTTTTCTATCATTATGGGCATTTGAAATAATTTCTATATTAGTTTCAAATTTTGGAATTAATGGTATAAAATTATCCAATATATTCAATGCCTTCTCAATGTACTTAATTCAATTCAAATTGATTTTTATTTCATAATATGTGTCTTTAGTGTATTATGGGAGATCACTAAAATGAGTCGCATGTCTAATCACTTGAGATGGATTATTCTGATTCTTATTGTACTCTTCTTCTTATTCTTCTTCATCATCTTATTTTAATTATTATTTATCATAAATCATAATGACTTTTATAGAGAAAACAATTTGAGAAACATTCTTAGAGGGATGAGGATCCGGATATGGATAAATAAATGACGGGACTTCATATGACTATATAATATGACTTCTTTTGTTTTCGTCATCATTCTCTTTGACTTCTATTTCATATTGTCCCTGTTATTCTTCCCATTATTCTTCTTGATCATTTTATTATTTCCCTTATTATTCTTGTTATTCTTCCTATTCCAAAAATTATTTATCAATATATTTTGTCATCAATTTTTCAGAAATTGTTTTCTCTATTACTTCGTTCTTTGGAACCAGTTGAGTCTAAATAGATGGCTCCCTTATTGCAATTCAAGTTTTTACATGCTCAAAAATTATATATACACTATCAATGTCAACAATTTTGGACTTTATCTTCTTCAATCTCTTCATTATCTATTCTTATATCAAGGTTTCTTATGACCATAATTTCAATTTCTAGGCTTTAGTATGATCCAATCCAATCTATGGATCCCCTTCTCTCGATTCATTATTTCTCATTCTTTATTCAATTGAAACCTCATCAGATACAGACTTTTGTTTCTTTGATTACATTTTATTTGCAGTATTATCTACCCTTCTTTTATTCCAAGATGTCTTGGATGGATTACAAGGTTCTTCACAACCTTCAACTACTTCCATTTAATTCTCAGCATCAGGATCATTCTCTAAAAAAAATTATTCTAGGTTGAATAGTTACTTGAGAATATTTACTGTAAAATTTTTGATTAAGGGATCATTGATGAAATTTAGATCTGAAATAATTTAAAAAATACACAAACTCCAGCATTATATTATAAACTTCCTGATAATGGTGGAAAAAATGACCAGCTGTGATTTTATATAACCGGATTTGAGATTCTTAATTTTTTGGAAGACGAACCCCATAATGTTGATTGTTCTCATATTTACTAAATAATCAAGAACATAAACATATAAAACATTCAATGATCCCCTGTCACCCTTTCTCAGCACTAAAACACCTTTAATCCAGAAGGATACAAGTGTATTATCTCCTCATAAATGACTCAATTTTCTCTTTTCTTCATGAATCTCCAAAAGTGTCTCTTCAGAATTACAATTATCAAATGTTCCATCAGAATCCAATAATTTCAGATAAAGAAATAATGCATCACCTGAAATGGAACACCTAAAAGAATATATTATTGTTTTATGGAGGTTTTATATTTTTTCTCATATATCAAAAATGAAATCTTAAAATATTTATTTTTCTATAAAGATTCATAAAATTTTAACACCTCATCATGAAACAAAAGACCCTAATCAGAATCTGGTCTTTCAACACATATAGACTCCAAGCCTTGAAAACATAAAAGTCATTTTAATAAAGAATCAAAATACTAAAAGATGTCTCAATATACTAACCTTTAAACTAGAATTTTCATGGATTATAATTACTTTGGAAACATTTATTTTGACGATGAAGTAGTAGAATCAGTCATTATACACATACTCACACATTGATGGGCATTCAGATTATGAAATCTGAGGTAAAAACCAATTTTGAATCATAATGACTATTTATAGAGGAACTAGTCTTCAGGGAAAAAATATGATATTGATGTGGGATAAATTCATTTAAAAATAATTTAATGGTCATGATTATATCTGATTGATCCAATGGATGATAATGATTTTGACCTCTTCACGTTATTCTTTAAAGGAAAATCATATTCAGGCTGAAACTAGTTAGGAATTGAAAGAAACAATTGAGAAACAACTATTGAAATAACCAAAATAAGGCTTTAGAAATTTTACAATTTGGAGTACTGAGATAGATGTATTGGTTTAATTATATTTTTCTTATGATAATAGTACAAACAATGAAAATTTAAATATTATAAAAATTCTAAGAGAGATAAAATTAAATAGGTTGGTACTGATTATTTAGAACCAATATAATAATCCAAAACCAATAAAGTATTTCAGTGCTAATAGTTTAGTACCGATAAAGTATCACAATACTGATAGTCTAATCTAGTATCTAAAATTATGAAACTGAAACATGAAACTGATAAAAACCTAAAACTTATAAAATTTTGCAACCAATAAAGTCATTAAACAGATAAATCCAATCCTGATAAAATTAAAAACTAAAGATTAAACCCTATTATAGTGACACTGATTGTTGTAAAATTGAAAAATATATAGGGTAAAACCAATAAACATGAAATATAAATATTAAACCGATAAAATTATATTTACCCCCTGGAAAAGAGTAACTCAATGTAAGGAGATGGTTATAAAATAGATAGATTTTAATGATTACTTTACAGTGACCATTCCTAGTTTCATTTTAATGTATTTGAATATTTCAGAAGACAATGGTTTTGTGAAAATGTCAGCAAGTTGTTCTTTCATTCTGATTAACTATAAAATAATATATTCTTTTTGTGTGTCATCCCTTAGAAATTAATTCCTAATATATTTGTTTGTTTCATGTGAGTTATGTGCACAATATTTACTAAGAACAATGGAACTAGTTTTGTGTGGTAGTATTTGATTTTTGGGAGAACTCATTCCATAATCAGTCAGTGTGCATCGTATCCATAGAACCAGAGCACAACAACTTATAGCTACTACATATTCATCTTTCGTAATGGAAAGTGATAATGAGTGTTGATTCTTGAGTTACCAAGAAACCAAAGAATATCCTATGAAATGACATGTTCCATATGTACTTTTTCTGTCCATCCAACAACCACCAAAGTCAGCCTCTGAAAAACCTTAGAAAAAAAATCAGTTCTATAAGAATAGAATAGTTTTAAATCCATAATTCCATTTAAGTAGTGAATAATTATTTTAATTTATTTTAAATGAGATTATCTTGGAATAGATTGGTATCTTGCAAATAAGCATACTAAAAACATTATATCTGGATGAATATATTTCAATTATAACTAACTTCCTATCATAACTGTAAAAGTTTTTTGATCCACTAGTTTCCTAACTTCATCAAGATCAAATGTATTTGAAGTACCGATTGGAGTGCTAATACTATTAGTGTTGTTATATCCATACTTTTTTAGTATGTCTTTGATATCAATTTTCTATGTTACGTAGGTTCCTTCTATTTTTGAGAGATTTGAAACCCAAAAAAGAATATTAACTCACCCATCATATTCATTTAAAACATATATTTCATTAGTCTTACAAAATAACCAGTTATTGATTGCTGATTTGAACCCAATATAATATCACCAACATAGAATTGAATAATCAAAACATTTTTTTTCCATTTTTATAAAAAGAATTGTGTCAGCAGTACATTTTTCATAATTTTTTTGTAACATTAATCATGTGAGTCTATCATACAATGATCTATGGGATTTTTTAAGGCCATAAAAAGCATTGGTTTGTTTGAAAACATGATTGAGATGTTTTGAATATATGAAACCATTTGGTTTCCCGAAAAAAACTTCTTCATGTACAAAACCATTAAAGAAAAGAAAATTTTTCATCCATTTGAGAATGTTTGAAATAGAAGTGTGATGAAAATGATAATATAATTCAAATAGAATAAATTATAGATACCGGAGCATTGGTTTATTCGTAGGATATTCCCTCTTTTTTATTATATCCATTGAAAATTGTTTTCATTATTTCTTACAATGATTCCATTTTCATCCCATTTGTTTCTGAAACCCCATTTTAAACAAATTTTAGTTGTTTCTTTATGAATTTCAACAAAGTTTCAGACTTGATTCCATTCAAATTCATTTAGTTCATCTTGATATGGTTTAATCCAATCTTCATCACCTAAGGCCTAATTTGATGTTTTTGGATCAAATTGTGATAGAGAAGAAAAAAGTTCTATTTCATTTCTCAAGGAATTTTTTGTTCTAATAGATTTATTTACATCACCAATGATATTATCACTGGTATGAATCCTATGAAACAATTGATTTGGGTTTTAAAAAACATGTTCATCAACATATAATAAGAAGGTTTTTTGGGTAAATGTTTCATAAACATTTTCTGGATTAATTTCCTTTTCATAGGAGTATTAAATCAGAGGTTGATAATCAGTTTGTTAAAACACATTAGTTGATGTTGGTAAAGAACGTTAAAAAAAAGGGGTCAGTTTCATCAAACAAAACATGCACTGTTTTCTCAACAATACAGTAGTATTTGTTATAAATTCTATAAGTTTTTGAAGTTCTGGAATAACCTAGAAAGATTCCTTCATCGAATTTTGTTGATAATTTATGTAAATTATCTTTTGAATTCAATATGAATAGCTTGAATCCAAATTCTATAAGGTATGAAACATTATTTTTTCATCCATTACACAATTCATAAGTCTTTTTATTAAGAAAATGTCTAGTTAAACCATAATTTATAGTATAACAAGCAGTACTAATAGATTCATCCTTGAAATGCATATTAATTGAGTATTCAATCAACATGGTTCTTGCTATTTTTGAAGAATAATATTTCATATCTCAACAACACAATTTTGATGAGGATTTCTTCGAGATAAAAAGTTATGAGTAACCCCATTCTTACTAAATAATGTTTCAAAATCAAAAAATTGAAATTATCCACCATGATCACTAAGAATCGTTATCTGTGTAGGATTTTTCATTTTTAACAAGGGAAATAAAATTTTTGATATTGAAAAAGGCTACAGATTTATTTTCTAGAAAATAGTCACAAGTGAATGTGGTGTATTCATCAACTAAAACCAATACATATTTCTTGTATATAATGCTTCCAATTTGTGTAGGACATGAAAAACACATGTGCACTAACTATAATGCATTAGAAGTTGAACCTTCATTGATTTATTTAAAGCTAGTTCTATGTTTCATTATATATTTAAAATAGTCCCAAACATTTTAAGAATCAATCCTTAGATCTGGTAGATCCTTAACAAGTCTTTTATTTTAGATTTTATAAAGGTTCCTTAGGTTACAGTGTCCTAACCATCAATGATATAACTAGGATTGGTCTTCTATTTTACTTAAGCAAGGTAGGTGTCACACCACGACATGAAATTCGTAGTAATTTTATTTATTCTTGAGTTTATATTAAATTTTAATGATTTTTGAGTTATATTTTTTAATTCAATCAAAAAAATTAAAATTAAAATATAATTAATTAAATTAAAAAAACCTAATCTGATCGTTCTAATTCCCCTAGCTTGTGACCAACCCCCCCATTGTGATCGATGTGGATGACCCCCTCCCTTTCCCCCTTGCCTCGTGTTAATGACCCCCTCTCTCCCGAACTTCCAACCTTTCTCCCTCCTCCCAGAAAACCTCCAAATTTGTAGCCTCTATCTCTGGAGGCCTCATCTCACATGCATGACCTCCCTGATGCCCCATTTGATTAGTAATATCCTTCAGTTTTTTTCTCAGTCGAACCCTAATTTAGGGGTTGAACAGGTTTTGTTTCTTCATCCATTTATAGGGTGTGTGGCGAGTCTTTTTGGTCTTCCTCATGCTAGTTTCAATGTCTGTCATCAAAGGTGAAGAGTGTCGATCAATTCTGGTTCATTTGTCTTCGTTTGAGGTTGATTTAATTTACCCTGTTTATTATTTAGTTAATTTTAATTTGTTATAAATGTTTTTTAGGTAGAGAGATGTGTGAATTAGTAATTATTTTACATGTTTATAAGTTATAAATGGGTTTCTGCAAAACAAATGGCTATGTGTTGTGCATATTGTGTTTTAATGTTTCATGAGAAGTATTTTATGCCTTTTTTCAATAGTATGATTTATATTTTCAACAGAACATGATGTGAATATTGGATTCAAATGAGTATTTAATGAAGAGTGGGTTAGTTTTGTCATGTATTCCTTGTCAGGTATTTTAACTTACGAATTTTACATTAGTTTAGATATTAAAAGAGGATTTTCAGAGAATTGGTTGGGAAAGTGTGTTTACCTTAGGTGTAAAATATTTTATTCTTCTTGAAATGGTTTTTATAAATTGTGTAAATTGCTGATTATATTGATTGAGTGATTCTAAATATTTTTATGAAGGGTTTGACATTCTCTTGTATTGGTTTCTAGTTTTGTATCAAGAATTGGTTGTGTTTTGTGGGAGTCTCTTACTGTGGCATTTCATGAGAATGTTTTTAGGGTTGTTTGTTGGGTGTGAACCTTATTTTAAGGTCACTTAAGGATCGTATTATTTTGGAAGGATTTTTTTTAGGAAAATAAAACACTTGGCATCTAAACATGATTTTTATTTTTCAATATCAATTTTATATGGTTTTAAATGGTGAAAGTCATGTTTTTAAAATGATATTCCTTTATGTAAGGTTTTACAAATGGTCTTGGCCCATGGCTTTGGTTGATTTCTTCCACCCATTTTTACTGTTTCAATTATATATAGTGTTTTTGGTAATTTTTGATTCCCTTTTATGTTAATTACATTGTTCGTGGTCATCTCAAAGGTTTGTACACACATACATAAGTACCTAAACCAATATATATATATGTATATGTATGTATCCCCCTTGCACATATTACATCATGGATCGGGGAGTATGTATATTGGATTAATGGGTACATATATAGGAGTGTATGTGTGTTCCATTCTGTGTTGTCTTCCTCAAGGGCGTCGGGTGCCGATTTGCTCGTCTTGGTCCGCTCCCTTTTGAAGTAGGTTTCCTTATTCATTTTCGTTTAAATTAAAGAATTATTTTTCTCTTGCATTTTTCACCATTATTTAATGATATTTACAAATTTATTATTTTTAAAATAATGGTCTTATTGTGAAATAAAGTAATAACCTCTGTATATTTGAATTCCGAGAAACTATTTTATTTAATACGCTTATTAGTGTTTCTGGAAATTCCCCTTTAGCCATTATAAATATGTTCCATATTTAAAGGGGTGAATTGGGTTTCTTAAATTGGTTTCTATGTGTTTTCATTGTTTCAAAAATGGTGTGAATGTTCTTCATTAAGAAATGGTTTGGCATGAGAAAAAAAATCGTCTCAGGACTGGTTGGAACTTTTGTAAAGCCAGTTATCTCTAAAAAAATCGTGCATGATTGTTGAGTGTGTTACTTGTATTAATAAATTCTTTCAATTTCCTTTGATGTGAAACTATATAGCATTTTCATGTGTAATGTTTTCTTTATGGAATGTGATGTGTGGTTTTAATGTGGCTTACGAAAATATCATAGTAAAGTATTTAATTCTCATTATATAAATTGAAAATGCAGAAAGACTTACTTTTATAGTTTCTAGTTCAAACCTAAAGTTGATTATTATTTTTTAATGGAAATGAATTTGGGAATATATTAATTGGGCACACTTTCTGTTTTTTAATACTCATGCCGATATTTCATTTTTGTTTTTAGTAATAGGAGCATTTTTCATCCTGATTTTGATCGCCATTGGTGATGCTGTGTCTTGTGATCAGAGAGTTACCGGTTGGGTCACATGGAGTTTAGTGGAATTCAGGTCTAATTAGTTTTTCTTTTCAGTTCTTGTTTAGTTGATATTTTCAGTTTATTTATTTTTGGGCCGCTTTATTATTATTACACATATTTTTTATTTATATTTGTTGATATCATTCCCATTGTCACAGTGTTGATTCCCTTGGCACTTGTCGCCAGCCTGGGAGGATTAGGAATGCCTCTTCGGCCTTGTCGCGGGTCGACTCGGTTGACTGGTTTAGGGTCGACCAGGTTAGGATTGTGACAAAACAGTTTCAGAGGGTAGCTTATTTATAGGACATAGCTTTCAGAGCGCCCTTTGTTATTTGGGTTTTCAAGGTAGATGGAGTAGGGCTATCAGAGCTTGGGGTGTAGGTTCTAGGGAGTGTCTGGCTAACATTTTATGGGCCGAACCATGAGTTACTAGGGGAAGTCGTATTTTCTTCGTTTATTTGTTTCTTTTGGGTTGTTTGGTTTTAAGAGAAATGAAATGATAGTCAGGCTAGTTATCTCAGTGATCTCGCATGGACTGTAAAGCCATTTGGAGCCAAGGACATTGTCTCGAACGACTCTCTGTGATGGTGGTTCGATTGGTATATGGAAACCAACCATAAGGCCAAGTCACGATTCAATAATAGTTTTCCCTGGTGAGTTGTTTTGGGTCCTTCCAAGATTTTGAGATTTTTGACAAGTTGAATTGTCGGATTCTTTAGTTTCTACATAATGTTGGATGAGATGGTTTTGGGGTGTCTTTTTTATATTTTAAAATTATTTTTGGTTCAAAAGATTATTGGCTGGTCCAAAATGGGATTTCCAAAACCAAAAAATTGAATCCTTTGAAAGAGAAATGGGTTGTTTGAAAATGGGTGTTATTTTGGAAAATGTTTTAGAGGCCACTGAAAGGTTTTGTGAAATGTAAAATTGGGAAATTGATATGGAATTTGAAAGTGTTTTTCTTTGATGAGGATCTATGGTATTAAAATTGGTTGGGGGTATTTTTAATGGGGTTTTGAATATGTTAATGTTTCGTTTATCTGACTCAAGGTAGTCCTTTGAGTGATTGAGTTAGAATAAGAGTGTATATAGGTAAGTCTAAATGGAATACCAATAGTGGTATAATGGTTCATTAGACTTGTTATGTTTTCGGAAAATTTCCATAAAAAAGGGGATATCAATGTTTTAAAATGGCTTGAGTGTGTGATGTTCCCTTTTTTATTTTTGGTGTTTTTATTATGTAAATTTACTTTGGTATGTTGGAGGTGTTACTGAAATAGTGTTTTGAGTTTGGGTAGTTGATTTGAGAATGAGTTGTTGAATTTTGACTTAAGATATGTTTTGATTAGATTGTTTGCTTCGTAATTTCACGTTTTGGTCCCACTGATTTCCAAGTGATTTTTAGAAGCATCTATGAGTATTAATTTAACAGCATGCCTTTTAGTTGATCAACTCATTATTTAGACGTTTGGTCTGTCCATTTTAAAGATGGATCATGGTGGTTCTCATTATCAAGAGTTTGTCTAGTGGTTCTGATATTCAAACCCCCCTCATTTTCTTGGGCAGCTAGAGATAAGGAACACTAAGGGATAGATATGAAATATCGAGGAGATCTTCTTTCAGCTTGAATCTCCTGAACCTCTCAAGTTTGATCTTGACTCCTTCATGTTGGAATGCCTAATTCAAGAATGGTTGGAATTCATCTTTCAGGACGAACCACAGAAGAATTATTCCTAGGAGTGCATTAAAGATTTCATTATCCACCAATAATTTCTTGAATATGTGAAGACATCGATGGGTTCAGGGTTGTATGATCTCAAGAAGGGTGATTAAATTGTGTTGGAATATTCTAAGAGATTCGCAGAGATGTTTATGTATCTACCAAACCTCACTAGGGATGAATTTTTGAAAGCTTGGTTATTTGAAAGGGGTCTTCAATCCGAATTCCTCCCAACTATTGCCTCATTCCCTAATGATTATTAATAAGTCATGGGGTGGGCTATTCATGTTGAAGCTAATTTAATAGCATTTAGCCATTTGAGAAGAGTCACAAAAAGGCTGTTGTTTTCCACCCCACCAGATTCATCTGAGAGGAAGTACCGGTTCGGTTTTCAGTGTGGGAAGTCGGGGCATAAAAAGTTCTCTTGTCGTGAATCCCTTAAGATATTTAATACCTATGGTCACTGAGGTTATTTACAACGGTTTTTCTAGGGCATTTCTAGGAAGTGATATGGGGCCAGATCCACTCCCTTGGAGAACCTTCTAGCCCATTTGAATGAATGTAGCGCTAGCTCATGCTCAATCAAGAGATTCATTTGTTGTGAATACTATTTTTTTGTAATTATCGTAATTTGTGTTGTTTTATTCTATTGGGTGTGAAGAATTATATTGCAGGTCCTTTTGGAAATTTGTTTTAATAGGGATGTCTGTGTAGTGATTTTAATGCTGCTGATATAGAATGGTGGTGTTTGATGTCCCATGTTTCATTTCATTGGGTTTCTCTATCTTTCATTATAATTCGAGATTTATTCCAGTTATTAAAAACAATGTTTGACTGGAATCTTAATATGGTGGGGAGACCACCATGGGATGAACTCATGATGAATCCAAATTATTAGAGTTCTTAATGGAGCACTTTCTTGTTTCCACTTCACCCAACCCCGATTATAGTTAGTTGACTTGAATAGTGGGTCATGAAATGGATGCTTTCAAATATCCTGAACATTGCATAACTAATTTCTTCGATGGTTTTGATGTTATGGTTCTAGGTGTTGTTGTAGGATTGTGTTTAGAAATGAGCAAGCATCTTCTTTGTAATATGTCTGTAGTTTTTTCGAGATATGTGGTCTTTTGTGATGTCATCCTTGGATGTGTGGCTACTTTTGAGGGTGGTCACATAGTTTCATTTTGGGAATCCATTGTTCCGAGCTCTGAATGAATGCGAGTTTTGGTTCTTTTGTCTTTGAGTTTTCAGTTTTTTATTTGGTTGTAAATAATCTTTATTGTGGTTTTGATCAACTGAATCTCTTGGGACATTCTGGTGGAAGAAAGTGTCATGGTGGGGAACATTGTCACACCTCGACCTGACATTCATGGTTATTTTATTTATTATTTAGTTTCAATTAAATTTTATTGATTTTTAAGAATTTTTTATTAAATAAATTTAATAAAAATTAAATTTGTTTTAATTAAATTAAAAACCCCTAATCTTACCCTTCTCATTCTCCCTAGCTTTCAGCCAACCCCCGTCCCCTTTACACACTCGACATGGCCATCCCCCTCCCTTTCCCCCTTGCCTCATGATGCTGACCCCCTCCCTCCTAGACCTCTGACCTCAATCCCTCCTCCATATGAACCTCCAACATTGCATCCCCTACTTCTGGAGGCGTCCTATTCCTTACGCGACTACACTAACATGTCATTTGGATGGTAATCTCCCTTGGTTTTTGTCTCAAATGAACCCAAGGTCATGTGTTGGCTAGGTTTTGTTGGTTTCTTCCAATTATAGGGTGTCTGGTGGGTCTTGTGGGTCATCCTTGTGCGAGTTTCTACATCTATCAGTGAAGATCAAGCATTCTGGTCCATTATGGTTCATTCGTTGTCATTTGAGGTTGATATTTTTTACTCTCTTAATTATTTAATTAATTTTAATGTTTTTTAAAGGTTATTTTGGCAGTGAGAAGTGTGATTTGTTAATGTTTTTACAGGTTTATGAGTTAAGAATTATTTTTTGAAAAACAATGGTTATAGGTTGTGTATATTGTGTGGTAATGTTTCATGAAAAGTATTTTATGCATTGTTTTCAAAGGGTGATTTTTATTTTCCAAGGAACTTGAGGTGTTTATTTTTTTAAAATGAATTTTTAATGAAGGGTAGAGTAGTATTGTCATGTATTCCTTGTTGTGAATTTTTACATAAGAATTTTAGACATGTTTAATTATTAAAATGGGATTTTCAGTGAATTGGTTGGGAAATTGTGTGTAATTTAGGTGTGAAATTTTGTTTTAAATCTTCAAAAGGTTTTTATAAATTGTGTAAATGTATTATTATATTGTTCTAGTGTTGTGAAATAATTTTTTAAAGGTTTTGACATGATTTTGTAGTGGTTTCAGGCTTTATATCGAAAATTGGTTATGTTTTGTGTGAGTTTTTTGGTGTGGTGCTTCATGAGAATGTTTTTCAAGGTCGTTAGGTGGGAGAAAACCTTGTTTTAATGGCACTTAAGGTGCAGATGATTCTAGAAAGTGTTTTTGAAGGAAAATTAAATATTTGACATGTGAACTTGATTTTTATTTTTCAATAGGAATTGTGGCTATTTTTTAATGGTGAAAGTCATGTTTTTAAAATGATCTTTGTTTATGTAAGGTTTTACAAAGGTTATTGGACCATGTTTTAGTTGATTGATTCAAACCATTTTTATTGCTTCAATTTTATTTAGAGTTTTCTGTAATCATTTATTCTCATTGGGGATAATTAGATTGTTCGGGTTCTTCTCAAAGGATTGTACACACATATATTGGTACGTATACCTATATATATATATATATATATCATCCTTTCATATATTCCATCATAGCACGAGGAGTAGGTGTATTGGATTAAGGGGTGTATATATATATAGGAGTGTATCTGTGCGCAATTGTGGGGTGGACATCATCAAGGGCGACGAGTTCCAATTTCCTTTTCTTGGACTTCTCCCTTTTTAGGTAGGTTTCCCTATGCATTTTCCTTTAAATTAAATAATTATTTATTTCTTGAATTTCACACCATTATTTAATATTAGTTAGATATTTACGGTTTTTAGAACAATTTATTATCATGAAATAATGTTATACGCTCTATGTATTTGAATGTCAAGAAGCTATTTTATTAATTATGCTTATTAGGGTTTCTGGATATACCCCTTTGGCCCTTAAAATGTGCTTCATATTTTAATGAGTGAATTGGGTTTCTTAAATGGGTTTCCAAGTTCATCCCTAGTATCCAAAATGTTGTGCATGCGATTCTCTATGAAATGATTTGTCATGTTAAAAAAATCATGTGAGGCCCGATTGGCACTTTTGTAATGCTAGTTATCTCAATAAAACCCTCTATGGATGTGGTCCCCTCTCTATAGTTGAGTTTTATATTATGGAGGATTTCTTTATAGAAATGCCTTGTGATCAATGATAGAAGGGGGAGTGACATATTACTTTGGGTGACTTGGGGTGTTGCATGTTGTGGTTTGTTATTTTATATGTTGTTATTGGATGCTCGGCTGGCATCGGTAGGCCCACCCATTTCTAAATACAAGAGATATAGGAAACTAGCAGATTGATAGAATATTCTTAGAATGATTGCTGCACTGGTGGGTAATGGTATAGACTAGTGTCCCAAAGTAGGCAGTTATGTTTGGGTTCAATGTTTTTGGATTTTCTCTCAGCCTTCCTGAGAAAGGATGGCTAAGCATTTTGAGCATTTGGATTTCATTGTGTGTCACATCTCAATGAGGAAGAAGTATGGTGTATTGGTGTCCTCTTTATTATTATTGATCTCCTGGGTTCACCTATGTCTACTAGTTCTTAGTGTATGCGTGTTGAGTGTGTTACATGTATGTATAAATTCATTCCATTTCCCTTGAAGTAAATCTACTGTAGCATTTTCATGTGTAATGTTTTCTTACTAGAATGTGATGTGTGGTTTTAATGTGGCTTATGAACAAAAATTTAATGAAAAATCTTTTATTATTGTTCTGAAAATTGAAAATGTAAACATCACTTTCCCTTTTAAAATTCTAATGTATCTCTATAAAATTGATTTAGGTTTTTAGAAATGAATAAGGGAAAAAATTATAATTTTATTTTCAGTAACATGTAGAAATCCTTATATTTATATATTATTTTCAAACCTGCTATTGATGATTCTTTTTTTAATCTAAATGCATTTGGGAATGGATTACATGGGCACACCTACAGAGTTTAAATACTCACAACTATTCTTCATTATTGTTTTCAGTCACATGTGAAGGTTTCAAATAGTTATTGATTTCCATTGGTGATGTTGTGTCTTGTGATCAGAGAGTGACCCACAAAGTCACGTGGAGTATAGTGGTTTTTAGGTCTGATTAGGTTTTATTTTCAGTTTTATTTTCATTTTATTTATTTTTGGGTCCCTTTAATATTATTCCACTACTTCTGTTTATTTATATTCGGTGAAATCATTCCCATCGTAACTCGGTTGATTCCCATAGCACTTGTTGCCTACCCGGGATGATCGGGATTTCGTCTCAGGCCTTATTGCGGGCCGACTCGGGTGAAGGGATATATAGGTCCCACACAAATCAAAATTAAATCATTCTAACAAGTCCCACAAAAAAATAAATCATTCATCATAGCATAACCTATAAAATAAAATGGTTTTCTTAAACATCCTTCCATCATAACTTAATCCATTTAAAATAAATGGATATCATAAAAATAATTCCATTATAAACAAAATAAAATATATGTAATCATAGGTATAGAAACATAACTCTATTCCATCTTACATGGAAAATAATTTTTATAAAACACTTGAACATAATTCTTGATGAAAATATTCATTCTTTTTCTAGAAAAAGTTTTATTTTATCAAAATTACAAGATGTTTTAAAAGAAAACAATTTAATTGAATATAAAATTGAAATCATGTAGAAAAATATTCCAGGAAATTATTTTTTATGAAGACATAAAAATATTTTCATTATATATATGTTAAAAAACATTTTTCGCATACTCTTGTCTGAAAATTCAAAAAGTACCTCGTATTAAAATGAAATAAATAATCCTTACATACCATATTATAAAAATTAAAAAAGGGGTAAAATTGAAATAAAAAAAGTATAACAATATAAAAAAATATTATGTATTTAGAAAACTTGGGATTTAATGATAAATATAGTCAAATAAATACATACGAATAAACAATCACAAAAAAAATGAGATTGTAAAATTATCCCTTACCTTTGGTCTGATTTAGTATGTATGTGTATGAATCTCCTATATATTGGGTTCAAAAATATTATTAACTTGTAAAAAATCCATAATTATATTTATTATATCATATATTATTCACCTAAGACTTAATATTACCGGTTTTTTTATGAACTCAATGTTAAAGAAACGTATCGGTAATAATCGTTTAATTTATCATATGTATTTTGATTTTTTATTCATAATATGATTAATTAGATCACGATTTACATAATTAAAGAATGTAAAACATGATTTACATGTCATAAATATTTACTATATAAATATATAAATAAGATTGATAAATGAAATGGAATACAACATTCATGGATATGGTTGGTCGTACGTATTCATGAACGTTGTTTTCGTTTCCTTGTTGAATTGAATGTAAGAAAGTAAATTATATATATATATATATACCTAAATCCAGTAACATTATTATGTCATATATTTCATTATTATTTAATATAAATATATATATATACATTAAAATCATTCTGTAATTGTTAATGTGGATAATGAATCTCATCGTGTCGTGGAGACGGTAAGATGTACGTATGCATGAGCGACAATATCATTCCCTTGATGGTTAAATGGTATTGAATTGTATGGTATATATATTTTTCTTGAATAATATCCTATTATATTCATTATTCACATCTATTATACTCATCAATATAGCCATCCAAATTATGTTGTGTTTAATAAAACATTACATCGCATTGTGGAAATTGTAAGTCATACGTACGCACACATAGTGATATTGTTATTCAAAGGATAGATAAAATGTGGTATAAGGTTATAAAATAATTATAATAAATATCATCATTAAGAATATACTAGATTTATTACATTAGTATGGTAATAAAAGAAGAAGAAGATGTAGAATAAAAATAATTTTGAATCATGTGATAAAAAAATTATCTCTTTTTAGGTATCACCTTTTGGTATGAAAAAAATGACTCCTTATGATGGATTTCTACCTAAAAGGTTTCATCTAGGATGAAGTGAGAAATTTTTGGAGGAGATATGGGAAGGGATAGTTTGAGTCAAAGTAATATGGAGGTGTGATTAAAAGGGAATGAGAGGTGCCCTTTTATAAGAGAGGGGAAGTGAGTCATTGGAATGTACGTAAATATTAATTTATTATAAATTAATTATTAGATTATAATTCTCACAAAATAAATTATTTAAAATATAATATTACTATGGGTAAAAATACTATCATCCAATAATATTTTTTCATTTTGTATATTATTTTAAATATTATCATTTTGATTTGTCATTATTTATTTTATTTAAATTTATTTGTGACAACAAAATTCTAAATCATGTATGGTTATAAATATTTACATATCTATTGTCAATTTTCAATAATTGGATTCATTATGATATTTTTGACCTTATAATTTCTAGTTTGTAATTTTTTTAAAAGAAATCATTTTTAATTATTTTAATAATATGTTATTTTTAAAAAAACTATAGTAGTGCCAATTTTCACACTACTCATTTATTTAACATTAAATAAAATAGAAAAAGAAGATAAATTCTAAAAACAATATTCTCCTAACTAATCATAGTCACGTATAAAATTATTTTAGAACATTAATTAGATCATATGATATATATTTTAGTATTTTCTAAACAATTTATTTGGCATTTCTATCCATAAAATAATTTCAACATCAATATTATATCATAAATAATGGTAATTATATGATCTATAAATATTATAAATAAATTCACATGATGTAGTTAAGTTCATTATATTTATAGAGACTATTTATGTTCGATGTTTTATAATTTTTATCACTATATAAAAGTTATTATACATGTAAGTTATATGAGAGTGGCATTTGCACATTTTTTTTGTTTTAATTAAAATTAAATCACTCTCATAGAAATAAGTCCATTAAATTAATCAAATCTTACCATAAGTGATATCTGGTGACTTTAATTCATCCAATAGGATTTTGGAAGGTTTTAGGGAAATATTATTATCTTTACCATTATGTTAGTTACCCTAATTTACCTGATTTACCTTTAATTGTGTTAAATAAAAAATACAATAGTTACTATTTATAATTTCCTAAAATGAAACATATAAACATAATTTTTACACACTAATGTTAAAATTTTAATCCATTTTTCATAATTCAAAACACATAATTGGCCGAAATTAATTTAAAATTAATTATCCTTGTTAAAACCAAAAAATGGGGTTTTAGGAAATAAAAACTTATCAAAAGATTATCTTCAAATTATGTCCAACATAAAAATTAAATTACATCCATTGAAAAAAATTTAATACATTATAAATACATTATCCAATTACACTTTCAAACAAATTAAAAATATAATCTAACTATATAAATTAATTATACGAAATGTTAGTTTTTAATTAAAATGCAGTATTTTTCTTTATTCATCAAAATAGCCATTTCATTTGAAAAATATCAAACATCCAATCATGTAAAATTTTGATTACCTGATTACAAATAATACGTTCATTATGTCAAATAGAACTTATAAAACTGTAAAAAAACGTTATTTGAAATGGGTCTCCATCGGAAGGTGGTAAAACTGCATTTTGAGAAAAACACTCATTTTATCCACAAAATTGAATTTTTTATTATATCATGTTCTATAAAATACATATTATAAATATTAAATGTATATAAAATTCAAAAATTAGTCAATAATATTCATCATGTCTTTCTTATAAAATATTTTAATAATATATCATTATTTAGTGAAACTCGTTATTGCATAAAATGCAAGCCTTCGAGGATTGTTTCTCTTATGTGTAATTCAAGCCAACTCAGTGTTCAGTTTAGTGAAAGATAACTTTGGTGTTGTGTATCACATAATCCAATAATATTTATATTATAAATTTTAAAAAATATATACATAATATTGTATAGAATGAATTTTATCAAACAAAAGTGAAATATTGGGTTTCAAAGCCAAGTATAGTGTTCTGTACGTTGAAATATAATACATTGTATCTTAAAATACAAGAAATCAGTGAAATTAAAAAGAAATTATCTCATAAAATAACATGGTATTACAAAAACACATAGTATTGACCCAATCCCACAATTCTTTCTTCATTAACATTGAACTCTGAGTGTTTACCTTTTTTATAGTTTCTACTTTCTTATGAATTCTAAAATAATCTTTTTGAGAATCCTTTATCCTTTAGAAAAGAGATGGTTGAGGAATTATTTATGCAATTATTGATTATGTTCCCTTATTTATGATTACCATGACCATAATCACTAAAAATATGAATATTGGATCCTTTTCAATTCTCGTCAATGATATAAACCCTAAGTCCATTCTACTTAGAGCATCTGCCACCTTGTTCACTTTCCCAAGGAGGTAATAGATTGAGCAGTACTAATCCTTGATGGGTTATAACCATCTCATTAGTGCATGTTGAACTATTTATTTGTGAATATATATTTTATTCTTTTTGATCCATATATATTTTTCCCTTTTCCCCAAAGTGATAATGCAACCATATTTTTAACTCAAATATCAATACTACCAACTCTAGATCATGTGTGGGATAGTTTATCTCAAGAATATTCAACCACATTAAGAATAGGTGGTGAATGTTTAATTATGAATCAACACACATCCCATTCCTTTCTTCAAAGAATAACTGAAGATTAGAATATCCACCCCAATTGTGGGTAGTGTGAGTATAAGAGTAGTTAGAGGCCTATTATTCAATTCCATGATGGTTTTTCACATACATCATTCTAAGAAAAATTGACTCCCTTCTTAGTTATCTTTGTAAGAGGGTTTGAAAATAATGATAAATTTCTCACCAATCGATGATAATATCCAACTAACCCTAGGAAGCTATGGATACCAATAACAGTTGTCGGCCTTAGTCACCCCTTAATTTATTCTGTTTTATAAGGATCTATATATATCCCATTTCTTGTGTTGATATTATACAAGAATGAGAATTCCTAAAACTAGAAATCACACATGATATACTTTTCATAGAGATTATCCATTCACAAGGTCACTAGTAATGTTATTATATTCTCTTCTTGTTCCTCCTTAGTTTTTAATAATATTAGAATATTGTCTACAAAAACAACCAAAAGTTTATCAAGGTGATCACTAAAGACTCTATTCATGATGATCATGATTATTTCTAAAGAATTAGTGAGTCCAAAAGGACTTACTATGAATTTATATTTTCTGTACCTTGTAAGAGAAGAAGTCTTCAGGATATCATCCTTCTTCACAGATACTTGGTAGTATCCAAATCGAACATCCTCCTTGGAGAAATATTGTGCTCCCCAATGCTGAGAGAACAAGTTATCCATGACTGGAAAAGGATACTTTTTCATTATGGTGATCTTTTTTAAATCACGTAAATCAAGTCTAAGGTGCATTGGACAATCCTTATTCGTAACAAAGAGGACTGGTGTACCCCATGGTGAAGCAATTGGGTGTATAAACCATTTATCCAAATTCTCCTATAGTTGTTTCTTTAGATCATCAATCATCACAATATCAATTATATATGGATTCATGGATATTGTTAATTTCCCATGTATAAGATCAATAAAGAAGTCAACATCTCTTATAGGAGAAAGACTAATAAGTTCCTTGGGAAACACATCAGTGAATCCCATCACAATAGGCATGTTTTCTGTAAAGACTCGTAAATTCCATGGAATTTTTTTTCTTAAATACATTGGATTCTTAAGAGTCTACGAAAATTTACAGAGCTCGATTCTGAGGCCCGGTGTACCCAAAATCAATTTCTGATGTTTTTTTTGGGTACGCTTAGTAAACGTATGAGAGAGTTTTATAACTTTTGAACCGCTACTCGGAATGGAAATTCGAGGGAATATTTTAACTTGCAGTGCCTGTATTCACTTAATAAGACATTCACCTCGATGGCTATTGTTTGAGAATGGATGTTAGTTTTTGGGTTTCTAATTGAATAAAAATAAACCGTGTTTATTATTATTTTGGTGGTTAAAATCTCTAAGAGGAGGTTGAAGATGGGGGCCACCGCACCCGAACCTCCCATGGGAGGTTATGGTGGTGGGGCCCACCAAATCATAACCTCCCATGGTTGGATAATTAAGGTGGGGACCACCAGGGCTTGTAAACCCTTGTCACCCCCCATTTAAGTGGGGTAACCCCTCCACCTCCCCTAGGTTGAATTTGAGCCAACTCCACCTAAATAAATGAGTTGTATCATTTAATTTCTACATTTTGAAAATGTTCTTCCAAAAAATAATAAACAATATAATATCATTTGTTGGGGAATATTTCTTTTGGTGGAGTTTGGGAGAAGGGAGAAAAGCTTGCAATGAAGAACTGTTCCTCCCAACAATGAATATGAAGAACGCCGATGACTCTTCTTACTCAGCCTTCTACCCCAGACACATTCAATCAGATGATCATGATTTGGGAGTCCATAATGAATGTGGTGAAAAAGGAATTGACATCCTCCTTTCCTCATCAACGGCAATGAATGACGAGCCTGAGGTAGGGGTTTGAGTTGAATTTGTTAATGTTGTACGTCATTTAATGTTTTGAATATGTTATGACGATTGATATCAAGGTAACATATAGGGCTTAGACTGCATGAACATGGCCCAAACCTCCCCCTTGGATTGTTCATGTTTGTTGACGATGGAGGTGGAGCAACTGTGGCTGGCATCGGGCCAGTCGTGAAGAAAACTAGCGGCACAAGGCCGTCGGGTCACCAAAAGTGTGGGACACCACTGTACCATGTGGAAGGAAAGCCACAGCCAGGGCGGGCCGCGGTGGAAGGCACGTGGCACCATCGCGCCGCACGAAGGAGAAGGGTTGTGGCCAGGCTGGACCGCGGCAGAGGAGGAGGGGTGCCGACACATCATGAAGAGGAGTAGAGGGCGGGGCCAGGTCGGGCCACAGCGGAGATGGTGCGATGTCATCACATAGTGCAGAGGAGTAGGGAGTCGCGGCCAGGGCGAGCCGCGGAGGAGGTGCTATATCGGCTCGCCACTCGGCCATCCAGGTGGAGTGCGAACCAGTGGGTCCCGCATGATCTGGACCAGTGCCACCTGACATTGCTTTGGGTCCCCACTAGAACGGCCTTGCCGTTCGGGAGCCAGGGCCATGTCACTTCTCCCTGGACGCGGATGAGGCAGACCCCCTGGGGGCCGTCAGACCGCCGTGCTGGACACAGTGTGGGCCGTCGGGCCGGACCTAGAGCGGGCTTCCAGGCTGGACCCAGCGTAGGACATTGGGTTGCCCTCTAGTCGGGCTGCCCTCGTGCATGTTCGGCCCGTCATGCTTGGTTGGACCCACAGACCAGTTCAGACCCGCAGACTGGGTCTGTTCGGGTAGGACTGGACCCGAACCTTCTTTGGCCTATTAAACCTTTTCTCTAATATCTTGGGCTACAGGAGTCCAATCGACGAATTTTATACAATGACAGAAAGCATAGACGGATACAGTTCTTTGGGAATGCCCCATTTGAGGTTTGGAGATTGTTGGGATACGGTCTGGTTGGTTTGAACCTAAAAACCAATTGGGCCCCTAGAACGGAAATTCCAATAACTCACAGACCGGGTGTCCGATTGACGCGTTGTCTGTTGCATTGAGACACCCATTACGAGGATTACATTAGAGATACATCTTCATGGGACTTCTTTATAGTTTATGTATCAACTAGTAGCTCAAGGAGCGGATCCTCCCGGAGACGAGCAAACGAAGTACGGAGACCTAGTAGTTGTATGAGACCTGACGACTACTGAACTATCGACTCAGAGTGTTTCGACTAGCCCAGTGGGAAGTGCCTCTATGTGAATCGGAAGACCCATATTGGGTAGTGCCTCTATGTGAAACAATAGACCAATGATACTAAATAGGAGGAGTACCTCAGCAGCCTACGAGGGGGAGCACCTCTTTGTGACGTGGCAGACCCATAGTGGGGAGCACCTCTGTGTGACATAGCAGACCCACGATACTCAACAGAAGGACTACCACAGCAGTCCATGATAGTGGGATGTGCCTTTGTGTGACGTGTCTAGCCCAGAGTACTCTATATATGAGGAGTACACCAGCATCCGTGGTTTCGATAGTTTGACTGGGAGTGTTACATGTCACCACCCCTAGAATAAAATCCTGGTTTTGAGCTGAGTCAACTATTTTGTGTTTTCATCCTGATTGAGATGGGTTACTAGATAACTTCGGTATATTTATGGGAATATACTTAACTAATGGTTATTCATTGATTTAATACATTTTGGTTTTTCCTTGTTTCATTTTTTGAGACCATGTGGGTCTCAAGGTCCCTAATGAGTATCGTCATACTCAACCCTGAACGGGATATTCCTGCACCTCGTTGTGTTTGTTGAAAACAAAGGACAACGCCGATTGAGGAAGAGATAATTAGGACTAGATGTTACATGGATGTGGACCACATGGCGTGACAAAACATAGAGTGGATGAATGGACATGGAGTGAAGAGGAGGCCATTTGTACCTACCCTTCAGGTATGAGCCCCGGAGGATGACCTAGTGGCTGCTTTTCTTTTCTTCATTTAGTTGTACTTGTACTTTTTTGTTTTCTTGTACTTTACTGTTGGTCTTGTATTTTTGGGCCCCTTTACTTCTAGCACTCTCTTTTGTATACATTTTTACTTAGTTTTTTTACTTCTGGTTGCGTACTATGTTGTGTGTGTATCAGTTTATAATGGTAATGCCTTCCCAGTTTATGGATTTACACCTTTGGTGCTAGTCGATAGCCCCTGGCCTATAGAAGGTGGGATTAGGGCAGTCACGATATGGGCCCCGAGTGACGGTTCATGACAAATTGGTATCAGAGGTACTATAATTGTCTACTCCAACTTATATGTAGTTCTTATAGACACTGGTTCCAGTCACTCTTAATTTTCCACTACCCTCGTTCAGAGCTCGGAGATTCCGACAGAGTCGTTGGCTCGATCCTTTTTGCTAGAGACTCCTACGAGAGTAGACTCGAAAATTACAAACTACTACCGGAAGTTTGATCGCACTCTAATAGGTTAGAGCTTCGGCTGAGATCTCCTCATAGCTGCATCAAGGCCTTATGACATCATCTTTGGTATGGACTAGTTATCTATAGTCCATGATCAGATCGACTGTATTAGGTGCAAAGTGTGGTGTGTCTGCATGGATGGGACCATGTTCACCTTCATAGGTGAGAAGGGAACCTTTGCAGCACAAGATGAACATACTCAGAGGAGGGTGCATCCGATTACTCACTATTTAGCTTTCCTTACCCTAGGATCAGTCGATGTGGAGTGTCCGACTTATCCTATAGTGGTGTACTAGTACGCGGATGTTTTCCCTGATGATGTTCTAGGACTACCTCATCATCGAGAGGGGGACTACTAGATTGACATGTACCCTAGGATGACTCTGATATATAGTGCAGCATATCGGATGGCTCCCACTGAGCATCGCGAGCTTCGGGTACAGCTAGAAGACTTGTAGATAAAGGGATTCATCCGGCCTAGTGTTTCTCCCCAGGTAGCCCCGATTCTATTTTCCATGAATGCGGATGGGAGATAGAGGATTTGTGTCAACTACTATTTCCTGGACCATGTGACCATGAATAAATAGTACCCAATTCCGAAGATTGACGACCTCTTTGATCAGCTCAAGGGGGCACGATGGTTCTTGAAGATTGACCTCATTTTAAGCTATCACTAGCTCAGTGTTCATGAAGAAGATATGTATAATATGGCCTTCAGGTGTCAGTACGATCACTATGAGTTCTTGGTGATTCCATTCAGTGTAACCAACGCTCCAGCAGTTTTCCTGTGTCTCATGAACATGATTTTCCTACCTTACCTCGATCGATTTGTCATGGTCTTTAATGACGACATACTGATCTACTTGACTGCTGAGGTGGAGCATACCTACCATTTACGGGTAGTACTGGAAACACTCCAAGAGCACCAACATTATGGTAAACTCTAGAAGGGAAATTTTTGGATTCGATAGGTTCACTTCCTGGGACATGTTATCTCAGAGGATTGAGTTGTTGTAGATCAAGTGAAGATTGTGGTGGTACTTGCATGGGAGCCACCCAGGAGTGCGACAGATGTAAAAATATTCTTAGGGTTGGATAAGTACTACCAGAGATTCGTTTCAGAATTATCCAGTGTTTCAGCACCACTATCAGCCTTGACAAAGAAGGGGAAACCCTTCGTGTTGTCAGAGAGATGCGATCCGATCTTTCTAGAGCTAAAGCAGAGGCTGACTAGTGCCCCCATCTTGACGCATCCAGAGGAAGGGGTAGGTTATGTAGTTTACTACGACGCATCAGGGACCGGACTTGGGTGTTTCCTGATGCCGGAGTGAGTAGTGATCACATATGGTTCTCTATAGGTGAGACAACATGAGCAGAATTACACTTTCCATGACCTAGAGTTAGCATCAGTGGTCTTGGCCTTGACGATTTGGATACACTATCTTATGGGAAAATGATTTACTGTGTACTCTGATCACAAGAGTCTCGGGTATATCTTCTCTCAGAAGGACCTAAACCTGAGACATCGATGATGGCTCGAGTTCCTCTAGGACTATGACTTCCAGATAGTCTATACTTATTGGAAGGGGAATGTTGTGGAAGATGCTCTTAGTAGTAGATCTTGTATATAGCTTCTAGGAGAGGGGACAAAGAAGATGGCTACCTTGCAGATATCCTATGCGGACCGAGATGGAGTATCTTTCTTACAGTCACTCCTCCGCATCTTAAGCAAGTCATGGAGGCACAACATGGGGAAGCTGACTATGAGATGCGATGTGCTCAGATATCCACAGGGCAGGCACCTGATGTATTTTCAGAAGGTGGGGAGCACACCATATTCTTCAGAGGACGTACCTTGGTGCCAGTGTCACTTCTGGAGGAAGTGTTGATGGAGTTCCACATGTCCCCTTAAGCGGTACATCTAGGAGTGGAAAAGATGTATCAGGAAATACTACTATAGCACTGGTGGATAGGTTTGAAGAAGGCAGTAGTGGATTTTGTCTCATAGTACCTCACTTTTTAGCAAGTGAAGGTAGAGCACCAGGTACTATTAGGCTTGGTACATCCCTTAGATTTCCCATAGTGGAAGTGGGATGGGATATCCATGGACTTCATGACAGGTCTTCCACAAACATCCAAAAGTCACGATTCGATATGTGTGATTGTTGACCGACTAACCATGTTGTCCCACTTTCTACCGATTAGAGAGAAGGGCTCAGTAGGGATCTTGGGATGCCTCTATGAGAAAGCGATTGTTAGTTTACATGGAGTACCTTCATATATTGTCTCTGATCGTGTTTCATGGTTTACATCCCAAATATGGAAGGGGTTGTAGGAGGCTTTCGGGACGCAGCTTCACTTGAGCACCACCTTCCATCCTCTGGCAGATGGTCAGACCGAGAAAACCATTCAGACCATTGAGGACATGCTCGGTGCCTGTGTCCAAGACTTTGGTCATAGTTGGGAGGATTACTTACCATTGGTAGAGTTTTCCTACAACAACAGCTATCACTCCACTATCAGTATGGAACCCTTTGAGGCCTTGTATGGTCGACCTTTCAGATCGCCTATGTGCTGGAAAGACCCAGGGGAGTCAGCAGTAGTGGGAACAGAGATAGTACGGGCTACCACAGAAAAGGTGTAGATCATCCAGGAACGGATGAAGACTGCACATAGTAGACAAAAGTCGTATGGTGACAGGAGGCGGAGACCTCTGGAGTTTGACGATGGCGACAATGTCTTTCTACAGATCTCACCTCGATGAGGTCTACAGAGATTTGGCCGAGGCGGCATGTTATATCCGTGATTCATCAGGCCTTTCCAGGACCTAAGCAGAGTAGGCAAGGTGACTTACCACTTACTCTTCCACCTCAGTTGCACCGGGTGTACGACATCTTCCACATATCTCAATTGAGAAGACATGTGCACAACCCTTCCAACATCATCGACAATTGATAGCTGGAAATCAATGACGGGGATAAATTCATTGAGGTTCCAGTGGAGATTGATGTTCGACAAGAGCGGGTCCTATATGGATGGTTGATACCTCTGGTGCGCATTTTCTAGCAGCATGAGAACCTCTAGGAGAGCACATTAGAGCATGAGGCGTAGATGCATGCTCAGTACCCCCATTTGATCCCATTGTTCAAGTTGAATCTTACAGGGACGTAAATCCCTGAGGTGGAGAGAGTTTAATGACCCATAAATTCTGTGGAATTTTTTTTCATAAATACATGGGATTTTTAGGAGTTTGAAAAAAGTTTACGGTGCCTAATTCTGAGGCCTAGTGTGCCTGGAATCAATTTCTGAGGTTTTGTTCGGGTTCCTCCAGTAAACGTACAAGAAAGATTTTATAACTTTCGAACAGGTGCTCGAAATTGAAATCTAAGGGCACCGTTGAACTAGCAGTGCCAGAATTCTCTTAAGGAGACTTTCACCTCGATGACAATTATTTGAGAATGAAAGTTAGTTTTTGTGTTTTTAATTGAATAAAAATAAAGTGTGTTGTTTATTTTTATTTTTGTGGTTAAAATCTCAAAGAGTAGGCTAGAGTTGGGGGCCCACCACACCCTAACCTATCATGGGAGGTTATGGTGATGGGTCCCACCCATGCATAACCTCCATTGGGAGGATAATTAAGGTGGGGAACACCCGTGCTTGTAACCCCTTGGAACCCCCCCATTTAAGTGGAGAAACCTCTCCACCTCTCCTAGTTTGAATTTGAGTCAACTCCACCTAATTAAATGCATTGTCTCATTTAATTTCTCCTTTTTGAAACCGTTTTTTCCACAAAAAAATAAACAATATAATATCATTTGTTGGGGAATATTTCTTTTGGTGGATTTTGGGAGAAGGGAGAAAATATTCAAATGAAGAACCGTTCTTCCCAGAAAAGAATGTTAAGTATGCCGCAACCCTTCTTCCTCGGCCTTCTACCTCTGAAACTTTCGGATGCACGATCTTGATTTGGGAGTGTGTAACGAATGTGGAGAACAAAGAATTGGTTTCCTCCTTTCCTTGTCAACGTCAATGAACAATGAAAATGAGGTAGGGGTTTGAGTGGAATTTTTTCTTGTTCTATATCGTTCAAATTTTGGAATATGTTATGTCTATTGATATCAAAATAATGTTCAGGGCCCGGACTGCACAAGCATGGACTGACCCTCCCCCTTTGATCGCTCATGTTTATTGATGATGGAGGCAGAGCAACAGCATCCAGCATCGGGCCGGCTGCGAAGAAAACCGACGGCACAAGGCCGTTGGGTCGCCAAAAGGCCGCACCACCGCCATGCTGTGAGGAAGGAAAGTCGTGGCCAGGGTGGGCCACAATGGAAGGGGCGATGCGCCATCGCGCAGCGCGGAGGAGAAGTGTCGTGGCCTGGCTAGGCTATAACGGAGGGGACGTGGCACTGTCACGCAGTGCGGAGAAGGATGGGGTCGCGGCTAGGATGGGCTGTGGCGGAGGTTTGGCGGCACCGTCGTGCCGCACAGAGGAGTAGGGAGTCACGACCAGGGAAGGCTACGGTGGAGGAGATGGAGAGGTTGGCCGCTTGGCCAACCTGGAGGAGAGGGATCTAGCGTGTCCCGCATGATCTGGACTGATGCCACCTGGTAGTGGTTTGGTTCCCCACCCGAACGGCAAAGCTGTTCGGGAGCCAGGGGGCGCGCAGCTTCCCCCCTGGGCGCGACTGAGGCGGAACCCCCACGGGCCACTTGGGCCTGACCTAGTGCGGGCCACTGTGCCGTACCCCACACGGGCCGCTGGTCCGGACCATGCACGGGACACCGGTCGACCCTCTGGCCGGGTCACAACCTTGGGCATGGCCGCCCCCTCGGGCCGAGCTGACCCCTAGGGTCGGGTCAGACCCACGGACCAGGTCAGACCCGCAGACCGGGTCGGACCCGCAGACCGGGTCAGACCTGCAGACCGGGTCGGACCCGCAGACTGGGTGGACCACAGTCCTGACCGAGTCGGTCCGCCTAGGTCAGACCAGACTGGGACCCACTTTTTCCTATTACACCTTTCGACCATATCTTTGGCTATGAGAGTCTGATCGACGAACCACCTATGGAGACAGAAATCATAGAGAGAGATAGTTTGTTGGGCACACCCTACATGAGGTTTGGACATGTTTGGGATATGGTCGGGTTGGTTTGAACCTAAAATCCAACAGGGCCACTGGAATAAAAATACCAATAACTCACAGACTGAACGTCTGATTGACGCACCGTCTGTTGCGTTGAGACCCCTATGACAAGGCGGAACTTTGAGATACATTTTCATGGGACTTCCTGACAGTTGGAATATTGACTAGTAGCTCAAGAATCAAATCCTCTTGAAGATAAGAGAGTGGAGTATGGAGACCACGTAGCAGGATGAGACCTGATGACTGTTGACCTATCGACTCGGAGTTGTTCAACTATCCCAGTGGGAAGCTCCCCTCTTGTGACTTGGGAGACCCATAGTGGGGAGCATGTCGGTGTGACACGTCAGACCCACAATACTCGACAGGAGAAGTACCCGAGCAGGCTATGAGGGGGAGCACCTCTGTATGACGCGATAGACCCACAGTGGGGAGCGCCTCTGTGTGACGCAGTAGACCCATGGTACTCAATAAGAGATGTACCACGACAGTCTAGGATAGTGGGTAGCACTTTTATGTGACGCTGCTGGACCACAATACTCTATAGAGCAGGAGTACACCAGTAGCTGAGGTTTCAACAATTTGACTGGGACTGTTACATGTTTCCACCCCTAGAATAAAATCCTGGTTTTGAGCAGAGTCAATGACGTTAGTGTTTTCCTCATGGTTGAGATGGTTTACTAGATAACTTAGGTATATGAATAGACATATACATAAGTAATGGCCATTTGTTGATTTTAGACTTTTTGGTTTATCCTTGTTGGATTTCGTGAGACCTTGAGGGTCTCGGGGTCCCAACTAAGTATCGTTACACTCAACCCTGTACATGTTATACCCGCACCTCATTGTGATGGTTGCAGATGATAGACAGCACTGATTGAGGAATAGAGTAGTTGGACTGGATGGTACCCGGAGGTGGACCACTCGGCGCGATGGTACACGGAGCGGATGGACAGATGTGTAGTGATGAGGAGGCCATTTTTACCTACCCTTCAGGTACGAACCATAGAGGATGACCCTGTGGCTACTTTCCTTTTCCTCTTTCAGTTTTACATGTACTTTTCTGTTTTCTTGTACTCTACTGTTGGGATTGTATTTCCGACCCCATTTTCTTCTAGCACTCCCTTTTTTATATAGTTTTACTTTGTGTTTTACTTCAAGTTTCATACTCTGTTGTTTGTGTTTCAGTTTATAATGGTAATGCCTTCCCAATTTAGGGATTTACACCTTTGGTTCTAGTCGCCAGCCGCTGGCCATTGGAAGGTGGGCTTAGGGTAGTCATGACACGGGCCCGAGGGGATGGGTCGTGACATTTTCTATGATGGTTCCTTCCATTGAATCAATCATTTAAGAAGGAAATGTGTGCTCATTGGGAAGTAATATCCATGATGAAGATGGTGGTTTTGAATATGATTCATCCTCCTCCTTGTAATTCTATAGAATCAAGGGTCAATTCATCATTTAGAGAGTGATTTCCCTCTCATGACAATTTATGTTATCTTTATATAGGGAAATCCAAATCATGCCAATACTTCCATAAAATTCTACCAAGGGAAGTATGACGAGGTTTTCTAGGAAGTTCTAACCAATAATTTTTTAGGGAAGGAGTTATATTCATGGGATATAATAATTTTCCCATTAATTATTTCCACCAACATCCTTCCATTATTTGTTGTGTTTTTTGTATTGTTATACTAAACAGCAGGGAGAAAAAAAATAAAAAGAACTATAATCAAAGAGTATTGTCACTATTCGTGAATGAATATCTAGTGTAAATGTAACAACTTCATTTTTTGGATTCTCATTTGTGGTAGTGATGGAAAATGCTTTCCCTTTCTATCATAGATGTAATTGGTTGCCTCAAAAATCCAATGTCTTAGCACAGTAGTTCAGAAATTATCATGGATATTTGTAGTTGTAGGAATGAAAAATTCATTGAGGATCGAATAGAACATTCTTCTCCTCAATTGAAATGGATGTCTTTTCCTTCCTGAAAATGAAAGATTTGTTTGCTTCCTTCCTGCACCTAGATCATTTAATAATCCCCTTTAGTAAATTTATAGGGGGCTTCATTCCATACCTTTGGAAAGTGGGATGATGGAATTTCATAGCACAATTAGATTTATCCATTAGAATGCCGAAATTAAAGTCCAACTTCCACTTCTTATCCCCCATGATAGCCCAGATATTCACTGATCTCCATGTTGAAATTGAGGGAACATTGGACAATCTCATCATAGATGTCAATTTCATGGATCACTAGGGATTTCAGTAGGTTATTTTTTATCCAACCAAAGAATTGTTTAACCATGCATTCGAGGGTAACAATAAAACAAAAGGATTATTGTGCATGTCTGGTGAAGTATTCCCCATACGCCCCAATAGATTCATCATCCTTTTTCTTGAGTTCAAGAAAATAAATTTCCATCTTATGATATAGTTTTTGGGAAAAATATTTACCAAAAAGCATTTTCCAAAAATACTTCCATCCCATCACCCTGATCTCCTGCTCCGGGATTGTATTTTTTGAAAATGTGTACCTTTGATCAGTATCACCCTCAATAAGATAAGCATAAAGAGGAACATTCTCTTGTTCGGAACATTTAATGATGTATAAGATCTTATCAATGGAGTTGTCAATTGTTAAGATATTGAGGGGTCAGATTATCCATTGAATGTAGGATGCCTTTGTCTCATGAATCTCTCGATTAGGACATGTTCTTTCTTTGGTTTGGGAGGGGGTGGAAATTTTTATTGACCCATGTTTCTATTCAAAATATGAGTAAACGGTGAGAGTATTGTGAAAAAGATTGCGATTCCCACTCCCATCAAATTAGGCATCTCATTACAATAATCATCACATTGATCATCACATGAATTGTTATCCTGTGTCCTCCTCTTACCAGCCATTGACTAGAAAGAATATAAAAAACCGAGGTAGGTGTTTTAAACTATTAAACACATAATAAAGAATCCAATTAAAAAAATGGGTAACTTATAAATTACATTTATATTCTTATCAAATGAATTTAAAATCTTCTAATATAGTTATCCATGCTCAAAATTCATACATATATTCTTGATGGCTTTTTAGGCTCCCTTAATAATGCATCATACTATGTTTATAAATTTACCATAGAATATCCTTTGGGAGTGTCGATCCAAGAGTGCAACAAGGCCCATTTTAATGCACCAGATCTCGTTTGAGTCTATCTCAAAATGGTGTTTTTGGGTTTTACCCAAAGATACATCTATGCCTGAGAAACATCAACATCATTATATCCAAATAGTGACGTATTTTCTTGATAAAAAACTTTCTCTATAAAAACCAAAATTTAGGGATTTTATTCTTATACTTATTCTTGTCGCTAATGATTTCACTAGGGTTTTCTAATCCAAATCCCAAAAATAAATAAATGTATCATCTGATAACAAATATAACAACAATTATATTTATTTCATATTTATACATGAATTGTTCCATGAACATTAACATAATACAACCTAGAATATTGATAGGTATAGTTTTTTGGGGTGTAGGAACATCACATGAAAACTTATGACAAAAAATAAAACATCTTTATTGAAAAATTATTTTACATGATCCCAACATTCCTTCAAACATAGCATTTCATGGGATAACCTAACAACATACATAAGAAAAGGGTGATCTATTAGGGACTAAATAAAGTATAACATGAATAAAAAAATAAATTTTACGAAATAGATATATCAGTGGAGGATATGAGAAACATTAAAATTAAGGTATGATATATCATTATCATCATAACATGTAAATGTGGAAACGACATAAAACAATAAATAATTGAAAAATGGAATCTGGAAAAACCATGACCTAACATGACATATCCTGATATTAAACATTACCTAATGCATTGTAGAACAATTAGGGAACACACTTCATGATCATTTTAATCTTAAGCTTTAGTGTGACACATAGATCAAAGAACATGGATTCATTCAACATCATCATTTATTCTATGATAATGGAATGTTGAATACATATATAAATGTATATAATCAATACGTATATGTGAAAAAAGGTGAATAACCTTGATACTGAAATGGGAATGGTATTCACTACACAATGATTTTGGTATGAAAAATTTCAGTGCAATTTCGACTTCATAACAACATCACACTGTGATTCATAAAATGGGTTGATGAGAGAGAATGGGGTATATAATAATATAGAATTGATATCGGAAGTAAGTAGATCATATAAATACATGTTCTAACATGACTAATTTTTAAATTGATGGTGTAACATAATAATGAATCGGGAAGAAAGAGGAAATAAGGAAATAAATTTTATGAAATTTTGGTTTCATAACAGGTGTGCATGGGTGGGATTAATGAGAGAAAAGGGGTAGATCATCATTCCAACATAATAAGGGAAGTGTGGGGGGTTCAAAAACAAACCCCAACTTTTTAAATGAAAATAAAAGGTTGTAACAATATAAGGAAACATGTATAAAAATGAGAAAGATAAAAAACCCTTACTTGAGTGTGTGATTTCAAAATCTTGAAGAGGGGATTCTTGAGAGATTAGGGTGGCTTGGGGGGATTAAAGGGAAAGGAGTACATAGTAGGGACATGCTCTGAGGATTTTTAGTAATGATAAGTGGGAGAGTTGAAGGGTTTATATAGGAAATGAGAGGGAAATTCTTTTATATTTCACAATCTTAGGTTTTGGAATAGATATAATTAAATATTTAAAACTACAAAAATTCCCCTCGTATTGATAATGGTGTTTTACAAGGTGGAGTTGAAAAAATTAATTTATAATTCTCTGGGCCATAGATATTAAAATATTATCCTTTCTTATATGAAGTGAGTCAAATTATTAAAGAAATGAACTTAAAATCATAAAATATGTTAGACATTTTGTAGGATTCACTAAGATATTATAAAATAATTCAAATAAATATAAAATAAAATTATTTTAATTTTAGAACATATATTTGGTTGAATATCCATTTAATGGTATTTATTATATCACAAATGGGTCATTATGATGTCATAAAACAAACTATATATTTATATTATTATTTAATATTTACCAAAAATTTTGATTGTCTCGAAATATTATGAAAATTTAACCATTCAATATTTTCAACATCCAAATTCTAGAAATAATATTAATATTATATAAATACTTTTCAAAATAGGTTAATATTCACTTATAAAATGTTATCCGGCATTTATTAAAAAATTGATGGGTTTTGACCCAAATAGTTTTTAAAGCATAATAAAAATTAATTTTGAATTAATAATAAGTATATACTCATTTATTAATAATAAAATTAATTTTATAAAAATATATTATTAAAATTGTAATAATTTTAAAAATTCATTAATTCTTAAAAATAAATTCTTGAAAAATACATTTTTTGTTTTATCATATAAAAATATAACTCTTAACAAACTGATTACCAAATAATTTAATTATAAGGAATTGATATGATCATAATTTAAAAGAATTTTTTTATTATAATATTAATTAAAACTTAATAAATCATATATTTCTCAAAATTACCATTTATACATGAAAAATAAATTTTTCAAATTCATCATTCTTTTGAGAAAGAATATTCTCATAAAAGAATTGATGAAATACACATTTTATTTATATAAATGGATTATACAATAATAAACTAATACCTTGATACATAACCCCTTATAAAACCTTTTGAATACCTAACTATAATGTTTGCGATGTTGATAGAATCTTGGGGAAGCTCCTATAACATCTCCCTGGCGATAATCTCTATTAACATGAATTCCTCATTTTTGTGATTCCATTGAAATCCAACTTGTTTATGCTCAGATTGGTCCTAGGAAATAAATAATCACTTTGATTTAACCTCTATTATGAGCTTAGTTAAATGAGATTTGTACGGCCTGAGTCTATTGGATGAGGCCATCATCTCCATTGCCTCTATCGAAGAGATTTGTTAAAATCATATATTTTTATTATTTGTGTGATCTTTCTCAATGCCTATATTATCAACGATAATGATACTTAATATTAATTTAAACCCAATAACAATAAAAATATAGTTCATATGTTTTCTATATCCATAACACATTAAAATAATAGGAAATATTATTCATAAATGAGTTGGCTATTACAGTCATTAATGAAATGATCTTTTTTTTAATTCTAAATGAGTTTAAATTTTGGAATCTTGTTTCTGTGGAATAAACAATAATTGTGTAGATATTTGAATATTGAATTGAAATGGTTTTTTGTATAATTTTTTTATAATTTTTTAAAAAATCATACCAAAAGATTCTCAAAATGTATGTGTCTTATACTATTATTTTCTATAATTTTATAAATAAATATTATTTTACAATTAATAAGTATAATTTACCCCTACCATCATAAAACCCATTACATACATGTGGGAATCAGTAAAACGAAAAAAGAACACCATTCTGAATTGTTTAAACTGATTCACCCTCATGAAATCTTACATGACCCTAACATCTAATCCATTATTAGAATTGATAACCTAAAATGAAATCTCGCCCACTTTCCCTCCCAACATGTCCAAATGCTAAGAATCCATAAGTATTAGTGGGTATAAAATTTTGTATTAAATTTTCAATGATAGGAGTTCCCCATATATATTATAATAAAATGGAAACATGGTCTATAACTTGATATGAGTGACCTCTATTCTTTATTATTCTAAAGCTTTAATTCAATGTTGGGACAACGAAGTATTTTGGACTTATCCAATTACAAGAATCATGGAATATAGATATTTTATAATTTAATTTCAAGATATAATGGTATAAAATACTTTCTAGAGATACATGTGTGTATATTTATCTTTTATAAATCTATAATAATAATGTTCAAGAATATTTTCATAAAATATAAATATTGAAAAGTTCCATGTGAGATTTAAGGGGTAGAATATAATTTTGTAATTCATTTTGGGTATTATGCTTCAAACTAAAGAAACGTTTTAACAGGAACAATGAGAAATATTCATGAATCCCATGAAAGTAAACTTAGTTTCTATTTCAAAAAATTAATAATCGACTATATCCACATCCCCAAAAAAATATCTATTAAAAGGCACCACTACCCCAATAAAAACCTCGAATGAATAAAAACACACCAAGTGATGATATATAACTTTTGTTCATAAGGATCATATGATTCTAGACATTAATTCCCAATGAAATAATATAAAATCATTCTGAATTGGACATGTTCATGAGTAATATATCTCTTCCCTTGAAGATGATATGACTAAATTATCATTGATTAGACAACATAATAAAGTAGGTGAATATTTCCACCCTAAATAGTTCATAAAATTCATATATTGATCTAAAACATTCATGATCAAAACTACTTCATTATTTTACTATATAAAATGGTAGATGGGGGTCTAGTATTATAGACACTCAAAAAATCATAAAAAGATTACATGGAAGTAAATCAGCAGTAAAATTTTCATCATTAGAGTATTCCTAAGTCATACATTCATAATACCTAATCATTCAAAAACATCAATAGTGACATATTATAACATTGGTATTCCTAATTTTAATAATAATTACATTTGGTTTAATAAAAAACCATAATCGGAACCTATATGAGATACCAAGATAGCAAGCACATTTTATAATTAATAACACATATATTGGGAGGTTGAGAGATACCCAAAAAACCCTGTAATGATGTTCAATATGACTCTATCGATATCATATATTGGATATATTATTTCATATACTATTTTGAGTCTTATAAAATGATATCCCATCATATCTAAATATAATAGGATAATAAGTGGTGAAAAGACACACAAGAGTCTCAACTAGAATTAAAATTATTTAGGATCACAACATTATTGAAATTGAGACAGGGATAATGGTTATCTAATATGATTAAAATAAAAATGTTATAACATGTGAACCTCAATTAATAAGCCAATTAAATATTTCTTATGGAATAGTTAAATAGAGAACCAACACTCAGTTAGTCACGAAGTTCACTGGGATTGAGTTCCCTTATCCCCCTTTTAAAAAAGGAACCATTCTCTCATATTGCATGGATTTCATCCTGATATTCATCTTGGATGTATGTGATTCAATCCCATTAATATATTTATACTAAAAGTGACCATAGTTTTTAAAATTTACTTTTTCTTTGGATTTTCATTAATAATTCATTTTTAAAACCTAAATTATTTTTTTCTTATAAATATTGAATTAAAATATTAAAATTGATGATGTATGCATTACCTTTTTAATTTAAAAATATGAATTGGATATCTCAAAAAATTACATTTAAAATATGTAACATGTGATAATTATAAATAATATGGATAATGAGTCAATATCTAGAATGATAATCTATGGATAGGGAGTTTATGTAAAAAAATGAAATTATAATGCGATGATAAAAATGAACTACTTTACACTACCATTCATTTATAAAATTACCTATATATATGTTACTCATGAATACTGTGGTTTAATAGTTATATAGAATATTTAAAAATATTATTTTGGATCAGGGTAAACAATAAAAAAATAACTACATATCTAAAGGGACCATTTTTTATTAGAACATATATATTGGAATGCATAAATTATATTATACGTTCCATAGTTAGAGGAATTATTTAATAATTTCAGTACTATATTGAAGAACATTATTTTATATTTCTTTATTTCTATTCAAAAAGAAAATTTTTTACACAGACAATACATACAAATATTATAGGGCTCCATTCGGACAAGTTCCAATTCTTGTTATAAAAGAGAATATATCATGGTAAATATATATTTAATTATGGAATTTAGGTTAACTAAAAAATATAAAATGTAATACAACAGATACCAAATATAACCACCATGAAGTGGATATATTGATTTTTTGTATATATGGATTTCTAAAATCACATTATTAAGTGGGAATTCCTTTATAATCATTTACACTCAACACACCAATTCCCTAGGGACACACATCATTCATCCTTCTTTGTCCATTAATTAAAGGAGTGTATAGGTCTATTAACATATATGTATCTAGAAGATAAACGTTTAAAATTGATATATTGTGAATGAAAAATTGAGATTAAATCCATCATTGTATTCAAAATCACCTCACACATTTCCTTTTTGACTAATATGACCAACATGTTAAAAAAAGACGATTTAATGACTTCTTAATGATCAAAATATATGAAACCTCAACAAATAGATCAACCTCACTCATTAATAATAATTTATATGGACTTCCTAAAATAAATAAATATATATACACTACCATAACTCCACTATCCTTCATCTCTCTAATATATATCAATTGGAACTTTTAATGCCAATTTATCGAGGAAATTTTAAAATTGAAACAAAATATATCAATAAAATTATATTTTGCACTTAATTTATATATAGAACCTTCCATGTAGTTTTTTATAGAGTATTTCAAATACTATCCCTTTGATCAATGGTTGGAATAACTCCTAATTATTTACTTACTATTAGATCCTTCTAAGTGTTCAACACTTTTAAATTTTTTTAATTGCATCTAATAAAATTGATTTAAATAACCAAGAACCCCTATCGTATTATCTAGAATATATATTCAAACAAATCATAATTGTTTCTATATTTTTTCAATATTCTAATTGAAAATCATTGATAATGGTTTTTTATACCTATATTATGTATGGTATTATAATTTCAATATTTATATCATCATTATATTGTAAAAACTAGAAATGTTTTTAATTGAAATTTCATTATACATTAACTGTGTAATGTGTATCACCATACTAAACAAGATATAAGTATCCTCTAGAAAAAATGGATTATATTGAAGCTTCCATTATGGAACACTTCCCACTCAAAATATAAACATTGAAACCAGATACATAAAATGTGTTCTCAATTAAATCCTTCAATATGTTATTCCCATTTATTGTTAACCATAGTAAACATGACATAGAAAAACAATGTAACATAGTATAATAAATATCACATTCATCATTTTTTTAAATTATAAAAAGAACTTACTTATTAATCCCAAAATGGTTTTTATGGAGTTACATCAGAAGAGGGGGTGATTTGGGGTATGAAACTCGTTTTAACTTATACAACTTACACCTCAAACATTTACTGGTGATGACGATCATGAACTAATTTTGAATAGCGTCAGAGTTATTTTTAGATTTCAATGATGAACTAATGGTTAATTCACATTATGATTCCTTTACAAGTTAGGATCAATGATATCTTATCCAAAACTAACTTTATTATGATTCATAGAATAAAACATAAACATGAGACACATATAGTTTACATGATTTACACAAAATGAGACACAAAAAGTAATATAAAATCGTAATGTTCCAACATACCAAAAAAATTCTCTTTTTTTAGAATAGATCGAGACCTTATCTCCCAGATCCATTACTAAATCATGTTTAATATATTTTAATTTAACAGAAACATAAAAAAAATTTGAGTTATCATATTTTTTGTTTAGGTTTTGTAGAAACATTGGAAAAATACAACATCTCAGAGTAAAAAAAATCTACCACAACATTCTATTTTAACAATAGATATATAATTAATTGAAATGAAACAATAACTATGATAAACTCATCACTAAATCCATGATTTTTTATTCAAATATCGAATGAGAATAAAATTTTCCACTAAGGGTTTATATATATATTTATAAAACCATTTTATTATAAATACAATAATATCAATTTGGATATATTTCATTTTATATATTATATTTTTTTGAAATAATAAATAAATTTTCCCAAATTACGATAAATCATTTTTAATAAAATTAGATATGAAATTATATTCAAATATTATAAATTACATAACACTTTGAAATCCCATTTGATTTCTAAATATAATAACCATAGATATAAGCACATAATTCCCATTGAAATTTTCAGAAAAACCATACATTGAAAATCATATCCATCTATAAAGAATAATGATACATGTAAAATATAAGAATACTATTATCCCATAAGTAGTATTGAAAATTTCAATATTTAAAAAAATAACAGTTTTTTCGTTTTGGGTTGATTCCCCATTCGTCATCACAATAATCAATTCCCGAGTGCTGAATTTTTTGTAAATTTTTTATAAAACATTTATTTCTCATTTAAAATTGATTAATGTAACCTTTAAAAAACTAAAAAATTAATTTGAAATAGGCAAAAAATATATATCCTTTATAAATTATAAAGAATATCATTTAGTAAAATAACAATTCTAATGGAAGTTTCACGAGTAGTCCATAATTTATAATCAATAAATGAAACTGTATCATGTAAAAGAAAATAAAACATATAAAAATGTCTTACATAAAAATGTTGAATGTAAATGAATACATTTTAGATGTCCATAACTATAATCAATAATAACATCAACATATTTTAATGAAAATTTCAGTTATATAATGATACTTCTATCACGTTAAATGAAAAATTTGAATGTATAAATAAAATTAATTAAACAAACCCCTCTAAAATGAGGCCTTGAAAATAGGGTAAAACATTTAACCCTTTATTATAGTTATGTAAAAAATGTGATTCTATTTTTCATTAAAAAAATTATTTCTTTTAAGAAAAAAAATATAATTATTTTTTCTACATTTTTGAAAATTTATTTGATGAAAATAACACCATTTTATAAATAACCATTTGAAAATTATATTATTTTCATTTTTTATTATTTATGTAATAAATTGAATATACCTTGAATAGTGAAAATATGATTTTTTTTAAAACTATATGGGTTTTTATTAAAATTTATCATCATACATTGAATTTGATTCCATTGTATTAAAACTATTATGTAATTTGATATAATATAATTAACATCATTGGAATAATCATTATACATGATTTGGGTATATGTGAATATTAGTCTTAATTTTTATTATTATACAAATTGTTTTCTATAGCATCTTCTGACACCATAACCTATTTGAGGGGTTGTTGTATGGAATGATATAGAGCTTGGTTCATGACAAAGTTTCCCCTTTTACCTGATCGAAATAGCTTCCATGTCGATCCCACCCCCCCACAGTGGGTGAGGGACCTTCTCTATCATATAAGGAGGCTCCACCAAGTTTCGTCACCCTTTTCACCAATCCCAACTTTTTTCCCTTCTTCCCATCAATTATTTTATTTATAAAACCTCTTATTATGTTCGACGGAGGCCCTCATATCTTTATTTTATCATTATAATTTAATTAGGACTCATCCCATTTGAATTTATTGATTATTTTTTGACTCACAAGGTTCTTCCCTTTGGTGGAATCATTCGGCCGACATATCTTAGGTTTCTAGGGTTTGTATGTTCGAGAAACTATGGGACCTCTTGATAGATGAAATATAATCATTCGGTTATCTTATGAGAATTACTTGGTTTGGTATTATTCTAGTGCCCATACTATGGAAAAAACCTTCATTTCTATTTACTCAAGTGGACATGTAAATTCTTGTGGGTAGATTTTTGTGCTATGATAGTAGGACCAAATTGGGTTTTCACCCTCACTTTACCTGAATCTATGTGGAGTTTGATGTGTCAAGCAATACATACAATTTTTTTGGATTACATTCATAGAAGTGTTCCTTTACAAAAAACAAGGGTTTCTTATTGGTGGAAGGATTTTTATTTATCTTGTAATTAATTAGTTCATTATTGAATTTTTGTAGGAAATGGGGTAAGAACATTTGTCAGTGGTTGGATATATATTCAATAGACACGAGTCATGGATTGGGACCCGATTCTGTTGAAGGTATAATGAATCAGTTTGGTGTTCCTATTGATCAAAGTTAGGTATAACTCATTCATAGTATATTACATGTTAGAAATGCTAATTGTGGAAGATTTGATTAAATTAATGAGGACTTATTCAGGAAACATGAAGTCTATTATGTATGTTCTGTTGGATTTTTTGGTTATTGAGGAGGTGAATGTTATTGGTTATTTAGATCATACTCCATGGAATTCATTTCTGGGATCTTATACAACAGTTGTGTTCCATGGAAGTTGATATACTACTAATGTGGGTTTATAAATTAGTAGAGAATTAAGCTCTATTGGATTTATGATCTCCAAAAAACCACTATAAATGTTTCAGAATTAGGTTGAGGCTAATAAGGGATCGAACCCAAGGTGGACAATGTATTTCTTGAACATGAGAAAAAAATTTGAATGCCTAGGAGAAGAGGTTCTGTTTGAGAGCTCCAAATTCTCGGGAAATGAGTCAGGTAAGGATATTAATGTTCATATATTGGATGTTATTAAGAATTATGGGACTAATATATGTTTCCACATATAAAGGAGGAATAATGGGAATAGAGGACTCAAGGACCCGAGGAATCTCATTATAAGAAAGAGTAAGAGATCCAATGGGTGTAATGATTTCTTATAACTTCCTAAATTAATAGAGTAAAAGTTGGTCAAGAAACTTAGGACTAAGATAATGTAACATGATTCTTTTTAGAAGGATATAGTGAAAGAGATAAGCTTAAACTTGCAGAATGACAATGAAAAAGGTAAAAGTGGTGGCCCTAAAGAACATTCAACTGTGAAAATGGGTTCCATGATGAGTGTAAAACCACCGGTTTGAGGTTTTTATACTTTTATATGAATTTTAATGTCTTTAATTTCCATTGGATTATTTGGGAAGAGGTTGGGAGATTTTGGAAGGATTTTTATTATGTTTTGAGGCTTTTATAAGGGCGCACAATTTGAGCACTGTTAGAGGAAACTGTGAGGGATCTCCGGGAAACCATGCACAGGGAGACAGTAGGCTTTGCTTGGCCTGTACCTATTTCTCCATACCGTGTGAGGAAACAATGTAGATATCTTCTCTTGATATAGATACCTGCACAGGGTTAGTGCACAGTTTTCCAAACTATGTGGACTAACCATTCAGCCACTTAAAAATAGGGGTTTTTAAATCTGGGCTCCTTTAGGACTGCCTCATATCCCACCAAACTCTCTCCCACATGATCCTCACTTAGGATTGTTTGTTCCTAAGGGTAGTTGGGGCTCCCCCACTCACATTGGAATAAATTAAATGGGTTTCAATATGGATTTCTTGTTGTTTTTCCCAGTTAAGTATCTTTTTTTGGCTCTTTGTGGTTTCCTCTAGATCTACATCTCTGCTATCTCTATAGTTTTTCTATATCTACGACCATTATGTGTTGATCAACAATTTTGGTTTCTTTGGGTGTTTATTTTATGTCTTATGGATGATAGTTAAGGAGATCTAGAGTGGTTTCGGTGCTTCATTCACCATATCTGGGCTGCAGTTGTTCGTGGGTCTTTTTCACTAGATCCCTAAAGGTTGGTGGCTTCTCTCTCAACTCAGCATGGTTAGAACCAGTACTTATATTTAAAATGAAAATATTTTTTATTGAAATTTGTTGTCATAATTATGTTATAATGTTTTTGTAAATCCATTTGGTGATGATTTGGGGGAAGTTGGGGAAAATGAGTTATTTTTTCCAAAAGGTGGTTGGTTGTGAAATTTTAAAATGTTGATTTTAAAATCATTAAGGGATGATTATAAAAATTATTTGTAAAATATAGTGTTCAATAAATATTTTTTTATGGAAATGTTTTGGGGAGTGTAATGTTAGTTAAAGGGTGTTTTCAATAAATGGGTGCTTTATTGAAGTGAATTGTCATGTGTTGGAAATGGTTGTGTGCTTATTGTTCGGCCTTGGTGCTTTGTGATTATTAGTTTATTGAGTGTTATGGATTATGTTGGTTCTGTAGAAGTGGGAGGGAAGTGTCACTCTACAAGGTAATGGATAATGGTGGAGAGAACCACTATAAGGGAAGTGAGAGAGAAGTCTCACTATAAAAAGTGTTGGATAGTGGTCGAAAGAACCATGATTAGGGGTAGTGGTTAGGATGAACTACTATCTGAGAATGGGGAGAACGACGTGGTGGAAGTCCCACTGTAATGGTTGCTTTGTTGGGTGTTTCTTTGTAAGGATTGAATTTTTGGGCTAATTCATTATGGGGATATGTCTTATGGCATCATTGTGTCTTTAATGTGTTTTTCATGGCCTGATAAGGGTGTGTTTGGCATGTTAAAAACTCTTGGACTATTGAATGTTTTATATAATATTTTTTACATAAATGTGATTACTGTTTTACACTAGTTGCATTAGTAGGGAAATCATTTAGGAAAAACCTACTAAGTATTATTACACACCACCTACTTTGGCACATTGGTTCTTTTGAAAATGTTTTATTCCGGGACATAGGTAAAGGTAAAGAGTTTCATTGTTAGTGGATCATGGTGAGGTTTGGGAGATGTGGTGGTGCTTGGTGCATGGAGAATGGTGTGGAGTTGTGGAGTGTTTCTTGGATTATTTTTTTTACCTTTATTATTATTCTACATAGTACTCTAATATTGTGTTTGGTTTTATTGGCATGTGGGTCCATTATAGATTAGTTGGTTGTCTTTTTGTAATTTATGGGTTTTGTTGTTTTCTTTACATGAATCATATATTATGTGGATGATTTTGTTGGTTTTTTCTTAATGGGTAATTGTTCCCCAATTTATTCTCGAAGCCCTCGAAATTTATTTCCAACATTGTGCATATTGGGAACGTCCCTTAAGGCCATGTAACATTCCTCTTCCATCTTAATCCAATTAGATGGGGCAGGATGTTACATGTTGTATCAGTTTGTTCAGTCCTTGGATTTCTTGTGAGAGAAGTTTTTCGGTCCTTGGTGATTGATCATATGTATTGGTGTTGGCATTCATTCTTGGTATATTCCATGAGGTGGGATTGTTGCAAGGCATAGGGTGGTTAGAACATGGAATGTAGAGCATAGAAGGATGTAGTTAACCCTTTAATGTTGAACTTCAGGATAGTAAAAATTTGGGTACATAAATTTTTGGCAACTCTTATAGGAAATTGAAAATATTATTGTTGTGGGTATATACAATGAGAATAGAATGACATGCATGGTAGAAATTACATCCCACTTGGATCATATTTCATTGGGGTATAATGATTTCTGGTGTGATATGAATGTGTGGATTTTCAAAACCCTGAATTGGGGTTCAAGACATATGGATTTGGAACATGCGAACTGGTGGTATTTTAAAAATGGGTTAATTTTTAAAAAACTATGGGTTTTTTCAAAAATGTTGTAATGTGGGAAATTTGATATTTTGTAAATCTTGGTTGTGATAGTTCATATGTTATTGAAATTGAAATTGTAATCCTTAAGATTCTAAAAAATGAATATTATAGTGATTCTTATGTTGATAGTGATGGAATCGGGTAGGCATCATATAGACCAATCAGATGAAGCCACTGGAAATGTGGTTTCACCAGAGTTCTAGGTGAACCAGATGTTGGCCCAAAGCATCTTTCATGCTTTTCAAATAGTTCAATTAGGAATGCATCTAGATACACCTATTATGATATCCATCACAGTCAGAAATCCATGTAATGTAAGTTCAATTTTCCTCATGAGATGAAGTGTGAACCCTAAAATTGAGAGAATGTCCATGACGGAAATCTTTTCTCACCGACATAGAGCACATCACAATTTCACAAAAAAATTGTTAAAACTTCCTCTGAGACAAAAAGTGTAATATAGGATGTTTTTAGTGTGGATCCATGAGCCACTTCATGCATGTGTTTAAGGCACAACCTCAATAATGTCATAATTTCAAGAATATGGGGCACCATCAATGGTATTTCTATAATTCTATAGGGATGGTTCTCAGGACACTACTCAGAAAGGTAAGTGTCAGTAGGATAATAAAGAGTAGATCATGAAAAGCATGGATCTGTTTGGAGAAGATAAAGTTGTGTTGGTTTATCAGTCGGGACCATCTAGAGTGTGAGGTATGGTTATTTTAACTTCCATGTTGATGCAAGAATTATTTGATATGGGTGCTCCACATACTATTATTACTTATAGTATCATTTATGTGATGGGTTTACATGTGGAAATGATGACTTCATTATACAATTTTATACTCTTCTAGGTCAAAGAGACTTTCAAGACTTCCTATGTAGAGCGTGTTGCTTAGTTATGGATGAAATTCAATTGATGTGTATTTTTCAATGCTTTAGATGGATCATAATGATATAAACCTAGGAATGGATTGTTTTGAGATTATTAAATGACACATTGATTTCTATTAGAAAACAGCTAGTTTTGTGTTGGTGGATGGCATTAGACATCTCTTTAGAGGGAAGATTAGTGAAAATTGGGGTGCAACAAATCTATTGGCACCAAATTTTGGAATGATCACATATCAGTTAGAGGCCATGTAGTTGGAATCAGTGGAAGGTTATGAGAAGAGTGTTTTTACAGTAGTTTTTGATTAGTTTATGGATGTATTTCTCAAATAATTCACAGAGTTTCCAACCATGAGAGAAGTGGAGTTTATGATTGATCTCCATCCAGGAACTAGTCCTATCTCACTTCCATATTACCGAATGGTTGCAGCATAATTGTGGGTATTAAATTTACAGTTGGTAGAGTTAGAAAATAAAGGGTTCATCCGGCCTCATACGTTTACATGGGAAGAACCGATTTCATTTATTAAAAATGCAGGTCAAACCTTGTGGATCTGTGTGGATTATCAAAGAATTAATCATATTAGGATAAAGAACAATTATCCACTTCCAAAAATTGAATATTTTTTTGACCATATAATTGGAGCTCAGTGGTTCTCCATGATTCCCCTGAGGTCAGTATATCACCAATTGTGGGTGAGGAAAGTGTATATTTTGAAAACAACTTTCAGAAGTATATATCACCACTATGATAATGTGGTTATGCCCTTTAATCTAATGAATTCACAAGCAGTGTTCATGGAATTGATGAGTCGTATATTTCAGAGATACCTTGATTATTTTGTGGCTTTATTTTGGATTATATACTAGTGTATTTGAGGAAAAGGGTAGAGAATGAGAAAAACTTGGTGATAGAGTTAGAGATATTGAGGGATCATTAGTTGTATTCTAAATTGTCAAATTGTGACTTTTGGATACATGAGTTTTATTTCCTAGGCCATTTTATTTCTAAGAGGGGTGTTTATGTTGATTCAAAAAAGATATAGGTGTTTATCTCGTGGAAACCACCAATGATCATTTTCAAGATATAGAGATTCCTTGGTCTAGTAGGGTATTATTGATGTTTTATTGGTGATTTATCATGATTGGCTTTGTGGATGACAACTTTATCAAGGAATAAAATCTCATTTCAATGGGATGGGTAGTTTTATATATTCTTTGAATAGATAAAGGGGTTAAATTAGAACAAATCTTGGTTTTTCCAGAAATAGGGAAAGGGTACGTGGTGTATTATGATGAATTACGACCGGGTTTGGGGTGTGTCATCATACAGGGGGATCATGTGGTTGAATATGGATCACGGTTGTTTAGGATTCATGAGAACTACAGAACAAATGATTTGGAGTTGACAGCAATATACAATGCTTAAAAATTGTGGCTTCATTATCATTTCAATGAGAAATTTACAGTATATACCAATTAAAAGAGCTTAAAGAATATTTTCTCTCATGTTCATTTGAACATGAGGAAAAATATATGGATGAAATATATCCAGATGTTTGATTTTAACTAAATATACATGCCGGGTAAGGTAAATTCGGTGGGGTATGAATTAATTAGAAAATAATATGCTCAAGTGGTGAAACATTTATCAGATCAGTGACAGTAGATGCCGGTTATAGATGACATGCAGTTGGAATGTAAGGACTAGGGTGACAGAATGGTCTTCTTTCCATTTTTTTCGTTCCTGACTTGGATGATTTTCTTAAAGAGGCACAAGCATCTGATTCTGAATGTATGGATATTATGTTGAAACTCAATGTAGGGGATACCACTAACAACTAGAAACTGAATGGGAATTCAGTCTTATGTTTTCAAAATTGGATAGTGGTACTAGTTTCTTGTTTGAAGGAACTTATCGGGGATTATCATCATTCTAGGTGGGTTGTACATCCTGGAATTAATAAAATCATTAAGGTTTTGAAGGAACAGGTTTGGTGGGATGGTATGAAAAGGGATTTGGCCGTGTTTGTTTCGAGATTCTTGACTCGTTATGATGTCAAGGTAGATCATTAGTAGCCAGCAGAAATGTTGTAGTCTTTTCAAATCCCAGTCTAGAAATGGGGGAAAATAGAAATAGATTTTGGTATGGGTCTCCCAAGAACGGTTATAAAACATGATTCTATATGGGTGATTGTGGATCAGCTCACAAAGTCGGCCCATTTCATCATGATTTGTGAATCTCAAACAGTGGGGGATCTATCTGAAATCTATATCAAGGAGCTGTTAAAAAGGCATGATGATACAACTTCAATCGTATTAGATAGTGATCTGAGGTTCACATCTCAATTCTGGGAATCCATGCTGCAATCCCATGGGAAACATCTAATGATGATCATGGAGTATCATCCTCAGACGGATGACCAATATGAGAGGACGATAAAAATATTGGAGGACATGTTAAGGGCTTATGTGGGAGATTTTGCTGTATCATGGGAGGATCACATATAATTGATGGGGTTCTCCTATAATAATAGTTATCAGGATTCGATACATATGGATCTCTTTGAGGCTTTATATTGGCGTGTGTGTCATTCTCCACAATTTTGTGTGTAAACAAGCAAGACATCGATGATTAGACAGAGAAATTTCATAGAGACTAAAGATAAAATAATGTTGACCAGGAAGAGTTTGGAGGGGTTCAATGTTATCATAAATCGTATGGAAACCATCATCTAGGATCTTTGTCATTTGGGTGGGTGATCATGTGTTTTTTAGAATCTCTCACAGGTTGGGACATCCTCAGTTTGGGTTGAAGGGTATGTTATCTCTGAGGTATATTGGGCCTTTTGAAATAATTGAGCGGATTGGAGAGGTTCTTTAACATTTGGATTTTCCACCACAGTTATGTGCAGTGCACAATGTGTTTCATGTGTCACTGTTGAAAAAGTATCAACCAGATCACGACCATGCGATTCATTTGGATCATGTTGATCTCGAACTGAATTATTCTATGGTACATGTGCTAGTGAGGCTAGTTAATATATAGGATAATGTCTTCCATGTTTAAACGATTGTTTTAGTTCACGTTTTTTGGAAGCATGGTTGGATTCAAGAGGAGACATGGGAATGGGAGAAAGAGATGGATGAGAAATGGCCCAAGCTCTTTCGACAACGAGATGGTTCTCAGCATTCGGAGGATGGAAAGCCAAATGGTGGGTAGAATATTTAACCCCTAGTTTAAAGAATGTAGTATTTTAATGCCTTTTTATGTGATTATATTTTATGGGATGTCTTGGGAGGATGGTGGGAGAGTTTAGACATAATTTGAATAAGTTTGGAGTCTTTGATAAGGGCACAAAGTTTGATAATGGTTGGGGGAAACCGTGAACATTCTCTAGGAAACCGTGCAGGGGGAGATAGTAGGCCTCCCATGGCCTACACACTGTTTTTCAAAACATGCAAGGAAACTATACAGATCCATTCCCTCAAGAAAGTGCCATGTCCACAGTTAGCGCACAGTTTTCTAAATAGTGCAGACTAACTATGAAACCTCTTAGAAATAGGGTTCATAAATCTGGGCTCTCTCAGGGGAGCATTATTTTCCTCCAAACTCTCACACACATGATCCTCACTCAATATTTTTTTCTCAAGGTTCGTATGGGCTCTCCCACTCATATTAGAAGTAAATTAAAGGAGTTTCAAGGAGGTTTTAAGGGGGTTTGTTCGGGGTAATTCTCTTCTTGTGGTTATTTGTGGTTTTTCCATGATATACATCTCCTCCTCTCTCTCTCAGTATTCAAGATATACAAATTTTATGTGTATATATAGTGTTTTTGTTTACTTGGGTGTTTATTTTAAGGCTTATGTATGATTTGTATGTATATTTACATTGGTTTCGGTGGTGCATTCACCTAATTTGTGGTGCGGTTGTTCATGGGTCATTTTTGTCAGAACCTTAAAGGTAGGCGGCTTCTCAGTCGACACCACAGGGTTATAACTAATAGTTATGGTTATTGTTAAATTTTTTTCTTGATATTAGTTGTAATAATGATGTGTTAATTTTTTGGAAATCCATTTGGTGATGATTTGGGGGATATTGGGGAAAATGGGTTCTTGTTTCAAAAATGGGATTTGTTGTGAAATTTTAAAATGATGATTTTAAAATCATTAGGGGATGATTATAAAAATCTTTTGTGAATGATGGTTTTAAATGAAGATGTTTTCTGTGGGAATGTGGCAGGGCATGGAAATTTAGTTAAAGGTTGTTTTCAATAAATGTGTGATTTGTTGATGTGAGTTGTCTGGTGTTGGAAATGGTTGTGTGCTTATTCTGTGTCATTGGTGCATTGTGGTTGTCATTTGGTTGAGTGATACGGCTTGTGTTGGTTGTGTGGATGTACCCGGGATGTACCACAATAAATAGTGATGGATAGTGGTCAAAAGAACCAACATTAGGGTAGTGGGAGTAAAGTATCATAATAAAAGGTGTTGAATAGTGGTTGGAAGAATGAACATTATGGGTATTGGTAAAGAGTTACCACTATTTGAGAATGCGGTGAATGAGAAGGGTGGAAGTCCCACGGTAATGGTTTCTATCTTGCGTGATGCTTTTCATAAATGGAATTGTTTTTCAAATGTGTGATGGAGATATTTCTTATGGCATGGTTAGTGATTTACTTTGTTTGTCCTGTATTAGTAAGGGTATGTTTCACATGTTTCATGTCGTTGAATTATTGAATTTTTTATATAATTCTTTTTATATAAATGTGCTAATAGTTTTATCCTAGTGGAATTTTCATGGATGTCATTTGGGGAAAATCTAATGAGTATTAGTACTCACACCCTTCTTTGTAACTTTGGTGATTTTTCAAATGTTGTATTATGGGAAACAGGTAAAGGTAATGCATTTATTATTAGTTGATCGTAGTTATGCATGGTAGATGTGGTGTTGCATGGAGAAATGATCTTGGTGGGGAGCATTGGAGTGGGTCTTAGTTTATTTTGGTTCTCTTCTTTAGTCATCTGCATAGTACACTGATATTGTGTTTGGTTGTTTTGGCATGTCAGTTCGTTATGGATTAGTTGGCTGCCTTTTGTTAATGTATGAGTTTCATTATTCTTTTTACATGAATCATATAGTTTGTGGATGGTTTGGCTGGTTCTTTCTTAAAAGAAAAAATCATTCAACAATTTATTATTAAAACCCTCAACATTTATTGCCATCCATTGTCATATTGGGAACATTAGTTAATGACAAGTAACATTCCTCCACCCTCTCAAGACAATGAGATGGGTCAGGATGTTACCATGAGAATTTGGTCCCAATAAGTCATTTCGAAATTTTAGGTTATTCTGATAGATTCCGATTGATCATATGGAAATGGAGATGAAATTTGGTATTCATCAATTGATCTTATGAGTGATATGTAGTGGGAAATAGTTGAGGTGGCAGTTGAAAATTGTGAGCTTCTCCTACACTCAGAAGAAGAAATATTGGATGATTCATTGATTATTCATGCTTCTAATATGGATGAAAAATGGATGAATTATAGAAAAAATAATGTGTACAAAAATTTGAAATTAATAGATTATATATACAAAAAATTAATAATCCATACAAAAGGAAATAAAAAAAGAAAGATATCAGTGGAGGAATTCTTCCAAACATGGGATAATATATCTTATATCATTGAATATATTTTAAAAGTTGAATGAGTAATGAAGTTAATAGATCTATTTTTAAAAATTGGTAGGATGATTTCCTTTATCAGGTCACTATTTTCTTTCAATAATTCATTAATATCTAATTTTATTTGATGTTTTTGGGGTTGGAAACTACATGGTTTCTCACATATTCAAACAATTGTACTTAAAATAAAATTTAATTATCCACAAAATTTTCCACATTTCTATTAGAATAAATTTTATCCATATAACTCCCTAAGATCTTGTGGTATGTCTCTTTAATTTAACATATTTGGTAGCTTATTCACTGAGCCTAAACGAATCATGATCTACAATATAATATTAACCAGAACATTCAAATAGAAATGTTACCATTAGGAATAGTCATCCGAACAATAGAATAATATTCTCACAAAAAACTTTATATACAAAATTTAGGTATATTATGGATGAAAATATAGAATATTTATATCATGGAATAAGTAAATCTATGTTTTAAAAATGATAAAATAATTATTGGAATTTTTTATGAAACCTAAATGTTTATTTATAATTTTATAATTAATATTATGATTAAAACATCAAAGTATTTTCCCCGAATATATTGATAAATTAATATTTTGTTTTCTTATGATTATATGATTATTTTTTCTGACCATAATTAATTTTTTGAAAGAGTCACAAAATTTTTTATAATTATAAATTTGGTATTTATTTAATAAATTTGGATTTTAATTAATAGTTAAAATAACCAAATTTAGAAAATAATTTTCATAAATTGGATAACAATTTAGAAATATATACATTTAAAAATAGTCTGTGAACATTTTATTGAGATTTTTATAAAATAGATGAATATTTACTGAATAGTGAAATATGGTAATTTATAGTATTAATTAATACATGAATTATTGAGTTATGAATGATGTATGGATAATATAACAACCATTAGATAGAATTCACATGCTATAGCTACTTAAATAGTCACAAAAATAAATTATATTAATTGTATTGAGCTAAAAATTGATATAATAATGAATAAAATAATGAAAAAACACCCCTCTCCTCTATTATAAATACAACCCCTCACTACCTCTTCTCATCAAACCATATAAGTCATTGAACATGCTAATATTTTATCCAATTTGTCTCCCAAACCACCTCCACATGTTTTTTCCTTTCTGGTAACCAAAAAATACCAATTTCAAGTCCCATAAGGATGTTCTCATAGAGACTACACTCAAGAGTTTGAACCTTCTCCCTCTTCGTCTCAATTTCTTTTATTTTCCTATCCTTACCTAAAAAACCATATCCAAATTTACATGATAACTCCAGTATAATATATATAAAACAATTTTTATACGTTAATATAAGGCCCCACCCGTAAACCTTACTTAATCTTGAGTTGTTACAAGATTACACATTAAAGATCTTTTCAGGATTACAGTTTTAGAGAATTAGATCATAAAACATGCATTACATTCCACATTTAAACAAAGTGGTTACATAAAGATAGTATTCATTTATCCCATCAACGGAAACGTATTTAAAATAAAACATGGATTCTTTCATGACACTTCCTTGTCACTATCATCATATCATGTACCTTTCCCATGACCTGTGAAAAACATTTCAAAAAAACACTTGGGATGAGCATAAAAAGCTCAGTAAGGGTTATAAAAATATAAAAAGGAAACATGAGTTCATATATACATAAGAATGAAATCATACTTTACCCATAAAACACAGGCACTTTAACATACCTCATCAAATCATGAATAAATCATAAGAATCATAAGATATAAAAGGTAACTTGAGACATTCATAACATTCTTACGTAGGGAGTAACCCTCTTGGTTACGTTTGGAATACCCACCATAGTATATTTCCTAAATCTCTTCAGAGAAACCTTAATTTTTCACTCCTTCGCATTACCCAATGCATTGGGGAGCTATATCGGGCTCACCGGCCCTTAGTTTATCACAGAACCACCCTTTTTCATATCCATGCCCAAGAACCATAACATAAACGTATCACATAAAACATGCATAAAGGAAACATAACATTTCCACATTTCAATCACAATATAACATTTTAGTATATTGAAATAATGAATCCATTCAAAAATAAACCATTTCCAAAACCATTTAAAACATTTAATAATGTGATTTTTGAATCAAAGTGTCCCATACCACCTTGAATCTTTTAAAATTTTAAACCATTAATATCTATGTAAATAAATCCTTAAAACCATTTTGAAAACATGGATATTAATAAGAACAAATAATTAAAACATTTAAAGCGATATTTTGGTTAAAGGGTTTTTACCAAAATTAGACACACTAGATTACAATAATTGAGGAATAACATTTAGTCAGAACTTTATAATATCATGAGAATAAATGGATTAATGATATAATATTCCAAAGGACAGTATATACACTATATAAGAGTGAATTGATGCATAACAACAATGAAGTCTCAATAGAAATGTCAAATGTGATGAAATCCCTTATAAAGAAGGTATCCTTAAATTAAGGATAAATCAATCTCAAAATTATGTGTGACAAATAAAAATACACCTAATATAAGTGGATATTATGTGTAAAACAATAAAAGTTCATTCACACATATTCGAAGGATGACATATTCAATAACTACATATTGAACCCAAAGAAATCGAAATTGGGTTAAACAGTTCCTTTGGTAAAATTCGACAGCCTAACGACATCACTTCAAAATTCAGCAAATGAGTTGATGAGAGATAAAAAGGGCATCTCATTACTTGGACATACAATTTACATCAATAATGATATAATATAACATATCCCAAAATAATAGTATGTGAATTAAAAGACATAACAAAAGAAGTCTTTTAAAAAGTGGAGGGTGAAAGGTCCCCTTACCGAGTTGGGTAACATTCGAAACGTACACCCCATGGAAGAAGGGTCATAAAATGAAGATGTGAATACCCATAAATGAAATTATACTACACAAAGTGTATAATAATGTTCAGTACATACACCACTAAAAGGAAATTGTGGCAAATGTAGCATAAATCTCAGGGGAATAAAAGTGAGATGAAAAATCCCTTACGAAAACTCGGCTGCCTAACGGTGCCACTTAAAAATTCTAAAATGGATTAATGAGAGAGAATAGGGTCTCTCATCATATGAACATACATATTACAGTAAGATTAATATAAAATAATATCCCAATAACAAGAATGATGAGCTTTAAAAGTAATGACATCAAAGAGTGTACTTTAAAAGAAAGAGAGGAGTCGGATCCCTTACATCAAGTCCAACTTGTCTTGTTCATTTCTTTATATTCCTGAATAATAAAATTTTGTCAATTTATAATTGCCTAAGGACCTCCTTTAAAGATTATTATTCAGTTCATATCACATATTATAATGTTATAATAATTGTTTAATAATGTTAGTTCATATCAGACGTTTTTGCCGATGTTTGGTACATGAGTCAAAAATGAACTTGTTTGAAAAATGATTGTCCAGGTAGTTATAAGTAAATAATTTTAGGAATATTATTAATGATTAAAATATCATATATATCCAGTACATATTAATTTTATACTATTCCATATCATTTGGAGATAAAAACAAAAATCACCGTTAATGGAGACGGTAGGCCGTACGTACGCATGAACGCTACTTTAATTTTTTCTTTGTCATATTAACGGAATTAAAAATAAATGATATATATATATATATATATATTTTAATTCAAGTACAATATATATTTTATATAGGTCACATATTATCATTAATTTAATTCTTTATACGTTCCATGTATTGCATGTATGATTCACATCACTTGAGGGGGCGGTAGTCCACACTTCCTCATATGAAATTATCGCATTTACACAACATGAAAATATTAATGGTATGGTTTAAATATAAAATGAAGAAGCATATATTAAACATAAATACCATATATATCAAATATAAAATACAATGACATCATAATGGCCACCTTTAAAGGTGTTAAAAGAATATTGAACAATCATCATTTCGTGAGGCAGAAAATCACCAACCACAGAAACAGTATGTTCTTTAACCATTAGACGAAGGTGTGTGCAAGTGTAGCTCGAATCCTTATTATAACAACATCCTAGTATATTGAAGATACTGTAGTTGTTACAAAATAAATGAATAAAAAGATTTTAGGGGGTTGGAGAAGCAAAATAAAACAAAAGGACTCAAGTGAAGGCATTACCATAAAATCGGGTAACTCTCTTTGGTTTGAGCTAAATGTCTTCTTTGGGAAGACTTCATCCCAAAGTGAGGCTTCAAGGAGTTATAGAGGTATGTGGAGAGACAAAATGGGAAGGGTTCGGCTGATCCAAAGTCTTTGAAAGTGTGTGTATGGAGGTAGAGGTGAGGGCCTTTTATAAGAGGAGAGGAGGGGCACTCTTGGAAAGTAAGGAAATATTACATTATTTTATAATGGGTTTCGGATTTTAATGGTCCCACATTTATGTGTTTCGAGGATAAGGTGATAAGGGTTTGAACTCCACCCATACAATTGGTTTTGGACATGTGTAGGTCTTAGAGTTTACATTATCATTCCATTTTATTTAAATCGTTAAATAATGAGTTCATCGATGCATCATCATGATGTCATAAATAATTTAATTTATTTAATGTCTAAAAATTATAAAAAAAGTATATGATTTAGGAAATATTTTTAGATTTTCATTTATTATTTATAGTCAAAAATATGACTTGTATAACCACATGTAAAAACTGTTTTAGTAAAACATATCATGTTTGTGTCATTTTTCCTTTAACATTAAATAAAAAGATATTTATGTCATTGTCCAACCAAAGTGGATCCATGGGGTCCCCAAGTTGACCCATGGATTTTATTGGTCGGACATGACACATCCAATGAGGGTAGGACATGTGTCTAGGTCATTTCATTTTATTAAAACATTATTCTTACCTTAAACTACACTAATTACCTCTAATCGCGATTAAAAACATAATAAGTTACTATTCACCAAAAAATTATTTTAATCCTATTGAACCACATTTTACTTCTTAATTACAACCATGTATGTCAGATTTTTGAAATTAAAAACACAAAGATCGCAAAATTTCATTTAAACGGAAAATCAGTTTTTATAAGTACCACTTAGTGGTTTCACTATTCATCAAAATTTGATGTTTTTCAGAAAATTACCAAAAGTTCACCCTAAGCTATATTTGATATTCCGAATTCAAAAATTCTGTATATTTTACAAAATTCAAAACATATAAGTTGCATTAATTAATTTAATAATTAATTCCTGCTGTCAAAACAAATAGCGTGTTTTTATGAAACAAAATGTTTCAAAAGATTGACACTAGTTTAAGTCCGATTTCAAAGTGAAATTAATTCCAATGACCACTATTGAATTAAATGGTAAAAATATATTCTAATTTCACTTTAAAACCAATTAAAAAGATAATCTAATCATATAAATATATTATATTAAAAGAGGTTTTGAATTAAAATACAACATTTTTCACAATTCATTAAAAATTGAACTTTTTCGGAAAAATACCAAAAATTTACACAAAGTAAATTTTGATGTCCCGATTCTAAAGAAGAAATTTCTTTTGTCAAATATGACACATTAAATTGTCAAAAAGTGGATTTAAAAGAGGTTAGCCATCAAAAGGTGGTTAATCGACCTTTTAAAGAATATTAGAATGTTTACGCTTAAAATTGGATTCATTTGCATTTTGAATCCTCTAACATTTATTGTAAAAAGTAAAAATATTTAACAAACATATATAATCATTTTTTAGTTAGTTTTGTTCATTCCCTTCATTGCAACGGCTAGGCGTTAACTACCATTTAAAATAATATTATTTTATTATTAGAGTGCAACATAAGATTCCCAAGAAAATCGTTGTTGCGTATTGGGTACCCCATCGTGCATAGCGTCCCCTTTAAAGTATTATTAATATTTTATTCACAAATATGGATAAATATGAAAATGTAATATTCTTTATTTACCTGGGGTGTTACATCCTTCCCCCCTTTTGGGAATTGTGTCATCGCAATTTTAATATTGGGCTCGGAAACATCCTTGAATGTCCCACATCGGAACAAGAGTCGGTAAAACAATCACTTTAATATAAAGAGTGAGAAGTAAAAGGGTCACCCGAGTTAACCCATACTAGGATTACATGTAGGAAAACATGGAAATGGAGGAAAAAAACAAAGGGTCATGTTCTGATGAAGAGTGATAGTAAACATGTCTACGAGAAAGTTAACCACAAGAAAATCACAAACTTGTGATGGGTTAAACGGTATTTGATTCCCCGGTAGGAAAAGTTAATAGCCAACATTTTTGTTTTATGTTACTTTATATTGAGGAATTTATTTTTGAGCTTAACTAAATCATAATGAAACATACTTACTTGTCATGTAGACTTTCAACTTTTACTAGATTCCTTAATCAAACTCATATTTTCTCCAAAAGACAAGTATTTAGGAAGACTTGTTCACATTAAGAGTACTATAATCAACTTCAAGAGAATTTCCTAATCCACAAAAGAGAACTATATACTTCCCATGTCTTTAGACATTAACCAAAACCTAAACCAAAAAGGTTAGTACAAGATCAGATAATCCAGAAAATGATAACCCTTTATAAAAAGAAAATCTATTCTTAATCTCCAAAATTTGTCCAACAAAACCCAAAGTTCAACGAGGACCATTCGATAAACAAATTGTCCATAAAATAATTCAAAGTAAACCAAACTAATATTGAAACCCAAATATTTTAAGGATTTAGTCGCATAGTCTTCCAAGGTACAAATTAACACCTATCTCCAAATAACAGTAGTTACTCTTAAAGTCTCGTATTGAAACGTAATTAACTTAATCACATATCCTCCATGATAGGTTAATAAATTTCCATAGATAACCCAAAATCAGCTTACTCTTAATTCATAAAATCATCTAACTAAATAGAATCAGTCAAACTAACCGGGGACTTCACATAGTACAGTGGTAGATGATAAATACCAGTCGCACTTTGGTTGTGGGTTTGATTCCCGCAGTATTGTCCGACGCGATGGGTTGTCACACGGTCTGTGTGTTTTCCTTTTTCCAAAACTATATAATTCTCAAAACATTCCCCAAAACGAGATAAAATATTCAAAAATAATAATAACATATTTTAAGCTCAAGTTTATCTCATGCCTTTCATTTTCCATCATAACATATAATAACCCATAATTACCTCAAAAGTAAGGATCATATAAACCCTAATGGTTACCTTTATAATTATTACATGAACTTCCACATCGATTGGTCATCTCGTACATGATGCATTACAGAACATACTAAGGTTCAAGTGGTTGATCATGACTCCTTGATAGTTGGTTTAGAACAACCACGAGTTTCCTAATTGAATACCCCATTTCATCCAGTCTCTTAATCAGAGAACCACCACAGTTTCCTTCAAACCTATTGTCACATTAGTGACTGCTAGATCCATCCATTCACTAAAAATAGAAATGTCAGTGTGAGTATATCAACAAAACCATCATGTACTAATGAGGGAAATAACCACTAAGATATACTTACTCATTCAATTTATCTAAAACTAGAACTCTTTCTGAAATCCTATCCATTATGGTACTTTCACTTATGCTTAGAGAATACCCTAACCTCTAAAGTTATCTAAACTGACCTCTGATACCAACTATAAGGCCCCAGCCTTAAACCTTACTTAATCTTGAGTTATTACAAGATTACACATTGAGGATCTTTTCAGGTTTAGAGTTTTATAGAATTCGATCATAAAACATGCATTACATTTCACATTTAAAAAAAGTGGTTACATAATGATATTATTTATTTATCCCATCAACGGAAACATATTTAAAATAAGACATGGATTCTTTCTTGACTCTTCCTTGTAACTATCATCATATCATGTACCTTTCCCTGGACGTGTGAAAAAAATTTCAAAAACCACTTGGGATGAGCATAAAAAGCTCACTAAGGGTTATAAAAATATGGAAAGGAATCCTGAGTTCATATATACATAATAATGAACTCATACTTTACACATAAAACACAGGCACTTTAACGTACCTCAACAAATCTTGAATAAATCATAGGAATCATAAGACATAAAAGGTAACTTGAGGCATTCATAACATTCTTATGTAGGGAGTAACCCTCTTGGTTACGTTTGGAAGACCCACCACAGTATATTCCCTAAATCTCTTCGGAGAATCCTTAATGTTTCACTCCTTCGCGTTACCCAATGCATTGGATACCTATATCGGGCTCACTCATCCTTAGTTTATCACAGAACCTCCCGTTTTCATAACCATGCCCCAGAACCATATCATAAACGTATCACATAAATCATGCATAAAGGAAACATAACATTTCAATATTTCAATCACAATATAACATTTTAGTATATTGAAATAATGAATCCATTCAAAAAGAAACCATTTCCAAAACCATTTAAAACATTTAATAAAGAGATTTTTGAATCAAAGTGTCCCATACCACCTTGATGCTTTTAAAATTTTAAACCATTAATATCCATATAAATAAATCCATAAAACCATTTTGAAAACATGGATATTAATAAAAACAAATAATTAAAACATTTAAAGCGATATTTTGGTTAAAGGGGTTTTACCAAAATTAGAGACACTTAAATACAATAATTGAGGAATATAATTTAGTCAGAACATTGTAATATCATGAGAATAAATGGATTCATGATATAATATTCCAAAGGACAGTATATACACCATATAAGAGTGAATTGGTTCATAACAACAATGAAGTCTCAATGGAAATGACAAATGTGATGAAATCCCTTATAAAGAAGGTATCCTTAAATTAAGGATAAATCAATCTCAAAATTATGTGTGACAAATATAAATACACCCAATATAAGAAGATATTAAGTGTAAAACAATACATGGTCATTCACACATATTCAAAGGATGACATATTCAATAACTACATGTTGAACCCAAAGAAATCGAAATTGGGTTAAACAGTTCCCTTGGTAAAATTCGACAGCCTAACGGCATCACTTCAAAATTCAGAAAATGAGTTGATGAGAGATAAAAAGGGCATCTCATAACTTGGACATAAAATTTACATCAATAATGATAAAAATAACATATCCCAACATAATATTATGTGAATTAAAAGACATAACAAAAGAAGTCTTTTAAAAAGTGGAGGGTAAAAGGTCCCCTTACCGAGTTGGGTAACATTCGAAACGTACACCCCATGGAATAAGGGTCATACAATGAATATGTTAATACCCATAAATGAAATTATACTACACAAAGTGTATAATAATGGTCATTACATACACCACTCAAAGGAAATTGTGGCAAATGTAGCATAAATCTCATGGGAATAAAAGTGAGATGAAAAATCCATTACGAAAACTCGGCAGCCTAACGACGCCACTTAAAACATCCAAAATGGATTGATGAAAGAGAATAAGGTCTCTCATAATATGAACATAAAAATTACAGTAAGATTAATATGAAAGAATATCCCAATAACAAGAAAGATGAGCTTTAAAAGGAATGACATAAAAGAGTGTACTTTAAAAAAAAGAGAGGAGTCAGATCCCTTACCTTAAGTCCAACTTGTCTTGTTTGTTTCTTTATATTCCATAATAATAAACTTTGGTAAATTTATAATTTCCTAAGGAACATTTATAAAAAATATTATTCATTTAATATCACATATTTTAATGTTATAATAATTGTTTAATAATGTTAGTTCATATCAGACGTTTTTGCCGATGTTTGGTACATGAGTCAAAAATGAACTTGTTTGAAAAATGATAGTCCATGTAGTTATAAGTAAATAATTTTCAGAATAGTATTAATGATTAAAATATCATATATATCCAGTAAATATTCATTTTATACTATTCCATATCATTTGGAGATAAAAATGAAAAGCACTGTTCATGGAGACAGTAGGTCGTACGTACGCATGAACGCTACTTTCATTTTTTCTTTGTCATATTAATGGAATTAAAAATAAATGATATATATATATATATATATTATAATTACAGAATAATATATATGTTATATAGGTCACATATGATCATTAATTTCATTCTTTATACATTCCATCTATTGCATGTTCGAGTCACATCACTTGAGGGGGCGGTAGTCCACACTTCCTCATATGAAATTATTGCATTTACACAAAATGAAAAGAATAAAGGTATGGTTTAAATATAAATTAAAGAAGCATATAGTAAATATAAATAACATATATATCATATATAAAATACAGTGACATCATAATGGCCACCTTTAAAGGTGTTAAAAGAATATTGAACAATCATCGTTTCGTGAGGTAGAAAATTTCCAACCACAAAAACAATATGTTCTTTAACCATTAGATGAAGGTGTGTGTAAGTGTAGCTAGAATAATTATTATAAAAACATCCTAGTATATTTAAGATACTGGAGTTGTTACAAAAGAAATTAATAAATAGAGTTTATGGGGTTGGAGAAGCAAAATAAAACAAAAGGACTCAAGTGAAGGTATTACCTTAAAATCGGGTAACTCCCTTTGGTTTGAGCTAAAAGGCTTCCTTGGGAAGACTTCATCCCAAAGTGAGGCTTCAAGGAGTTATAGAGGGATGTGAAGAGACAAAATTGGCAGGGTTTGGCCGAACCAAAGGCTTTGGATGTGTGGGTAAGGAGGTAGAGGTGGGGGCCTTTTATAAGAGGAGAGGAGGGGCACTCTTGGAAAGTAACGAAATGTTACATTATTTTATAATGAGTTTCGGATTTTAATGGTCCCACATTGATGTTTTTCGAGTATATGGTGATAAGGGTTCGAAATACACCCATACAATAGGTTTTGGACATGTTTAGGTCTTATATATTACATTATATTTCCATTTTATTTAAATCGTTAAATAATGAGGTCATCGCCGCATCATCATGATGTCATAAATAACATAATTTATATAATGTCTAAAAATTATTAAAAAAATTCTATGATGTATTAAATCTTTTTATATTTACATTTATTATTTATATTCAAAATTATGACTTGTATAACCCCATGTAAAAATTGTTTTAGTAAAACAATTCATGTTTGTGTCATTTTTACTTTAGCATAAAATAAAAAGATATTTATGTCGTTTTCCAACAATAGTAGCTCCAAGGGGTCCCCAAGTTTCCCCATGGATTGTATTGTTCGGCCATGACACATAAAAGGAGTGTAGGATATGTTTCTAGGTCATTTAATTTTATTAAAACATTATTCTCACCTTAAACTACACTAATTACCTCTAATCGCGATTAAAAACTTAATAAGTTACTATTTACCAAAAAATTATTTTAATCCCATTAAACCACATTTTACTTCTTAATGACAACCATGTATGTCGGATTTTTGAAATTCAAAACACAAATGTGGAAAAATTTCATTTAAACAGAAAATCAGTTTCTATAAGTACCACTTAATGGTTTCACTATTCATAAAAAATTGACGTTTTTTAGAAAATTACCAAAAGTTCACCCTAATCTATATTTGATATTCCGAATTCAGAAATGATGACTATTTTAATAAATTCAAAACATATAAGTTTCATTAATTAATTTAATAATTAATTACCGCTGTCAAAATAAATAGTGTGTCTTTATGGAACAAAATGTATCAAAAGATTGACACTAGTTTAAGTCCGATTTCAAAGTGAAATTAATTTCAACCACCAATGTTGAATTAAATGGTAAAAATATATTCTAATTTTACTTTAAAACCAAATCAAAAGGTAATATAATCATAAAAATAAATTAGATTAAAAGAGTTTTAGAATTAAAATACAACATTTTCACTATTCATTAAAAATTGAAATTTTTCGGAAAAATACCAAAAATTTACACAAAGTAAATTTTGATGTCCTGATTCTAAAGTAGAATTTCATTTTGTCGAATATAACACATAAAATTGTCACAAAGTGGATTTAATAGAGGTTCTCCATCAAAAGGTGGTTAATCTACCTTTTAAAGAATATTAGAATGTTTACGCTTAAAATTGGATTCATTTGCATTTTTAATCCTCTAACATTTATTGTAAAAAGTAAAAATATTTAACAAAAATATATAATAATTTTGTAGTCAGTTCTGTTCATTCCCACCATTACAAAGGCTAGGCGTTAACTACCATTTAAAGTAATATTATTTTATTTTTAGAGAGCAACGTAAGATTCCCAAGAAACTCATTGTTGCGTATTGGGTACGCCATCGTGCATAGCGTCCCCTTTAAAGTATTTTTAATATTTTATTCCCAAATGTGGATAAATTTGAAAATTTCATATTCTTTATTTACCTGGGGTGTTACAGTTAATGTTATATCTACCATAATTTACTTTCTCTACCATATTTTTTTTAAAAATTAAAACATTTTCTATGATGTGTAAATTTAACACCTCAATAAACAATGATTTTTGTTATCTAATATCACCTTCATGTACATTAATAAAAAAATTATTGTTAAAACATAATTATAATTATATATTAAAACATATTAAGGATTTTGGAACCATTATATATACATAATATTAATTAATCATACAAAACTTGTGTGTTCTGATAGAAAAAATGGAAAACTAGTCTAAACAGTTTCCATTAACATTTAATCTAATGAATCATTATCATAATTTGAAAAAAATGATATATAAGATCATTTAATTTTAATAACAAATAAATTCAATTAGGGATAATTATTATAAATTTATATGTTCTTTCATATATGTATACAAGTGAAAAAATCATGTCACCCCTGGAAATGAGCACTCTCGAATGAAGAAAGTGAGTATTTTAACTCATCCCAAATGACCAAAATGCCCATAATAAAATCATATAAAATCAAAAAAATGTTTAAGATGTTTTTTTGATATTTTTAATTAGTATAATTTCATTATCTAGGATACAATGTGCATGTTCAGAACATTATTTGGCATATGATAAAGGATTCTTCTAAAACCCCCATTTTTCAACCATATTAAGCTTTTTGTATCTTTAACCCAGTGTGATTCTTAATTATTCTTATGTACTTATGCTAAATTAATTTTTTATGTTACAAAAGTTTTTAACAAGATTAATTTTAATTTATTTTATGGGGAAATAATTTTTTTATTATCTAGATTAGTAACTCTGATTAAAGGGAACTTCCCAATTTTATACCCGTTTTAACATATACTCAATAATCCATTTTAATCAACATGACCCTAATGTCTAATACTCTATTGGAATGAGTAACCTAAAATGAAATATCACCCACTATCTATCCCGACGTGTCCAAATTCTAATAATCCATAAGTAATAGTGGGTATAAAAATTTCTATTTAATTTTCAATAATAGGAGTTCCCCATATATATTATAATAAAATGGAATCATGGTATATCACTAGATGTGAGTGACCTATATTTTTAATTATTCCAAATATTTTGTTCAATTTCAAGACAAAGAATTATTTTTGACTTATCTAGTTATAAAAATCATGGAATATAGATATTTAATAATATAATTTAAAGATATAATTGTATGAAATACTTTCTAGAGATACATGTCTGTATATTTATCTTTTATGAATATAGAAAAATAATTTTCAAGAATAGTTTCATGAAATATCAATCTTTAAAATTTCCATGTGGGATTTAGGGGTTAGAATATAATTTTGAAATTCATTTGTGGTATTATTCTTCAATCTATAATAATGTTTTAATAGGAACCACAAGAAAAAGCCATGAATCACATTAAAGTAAAATTAGTTTCTATTAGAAACGATCTATAATCAACTATATCCACATCTCCCAAAAAAATATCTATCAAACGGCACCACTACTTCAACAAAAACCATGATTGAATTAACACACACCAAATGATGAAATAACGCTTTTTGTTCATAATTATCATATGTTCCTAGACATTAATTCCCAATAAAATAATATAAAATTATGTAGAATTGGACATGTTCATGGGTACTATATCTCTTCCCTTGAAGATGATATGACTAAATTATAATTGATTAGAAAACATAATAAGGTAGGTAAATATTACCACACTAAATAGTTCATACAACTTCATATATAGATCTAAAACATTCATGATTAAAAAAACCTCATTAGTTTAACATATATAATGGTAGATGGGTGTCTAGTATTATAGACACTCAAAAAATCTTAAAAATATTACATGAAAGTAAAGCAGTTGTAAACTATTCATCATTAAAGTATTCATAAGTCATACAATTATAATACCCAATCAATTATAAACTCCAATAGTGATATCTTATATCATTTTTATTTATAGTTTTAATTATAATTATAATTGGTTTAATAAAAACCCATAAGGGGAACCTCTATGCGATACCAAGCTAGATAGAACATTTTATAATTTATAAAATGTACATTTGGAGGTTGAGAACTACTCAAAAACCCCTCTAATGATGTTCAATACGACTCTATCGATATCATATAAATGATATATTATTTCATATACTATGTCAAGTCTTATAAAATGCAATCCTATCATTTCTCCCATAGAATAGTATACTAAAGAATGAAAAGACACACAAGAGGATCAACTAGAATTATAATTATTTAGGATCACAACATTAATGAAATTGAAACCGAGATAATGGTGATATAATATGATTAAAAAGAAAAATGTTATAACACTTTAACCTCAAATACTCTCACAATTAAATATTTCTTGTGGAATATTAACTAGAGCACCAAAACTCAGACAGTCAGGAAGTTCACTGGGATTGGGTTCTTTTATCACCCTTTTTACAAAGGCACCATTCTCTCATACTGCATGGGTTTTGTCCTTATATTCATCTTGGATGTATGTGATTCAATTCCAGTAATATATTTATACTATCTATGGCCATAGTTTATAAAATTCACTTTTTCATTGGATTTTTATTAATAATTCATGTTTTAAATTTAAATTAATTTTTTTATAAATTTTAAATTAAAATATCAAAATACATGATGTACAGGTTACCTTTTGAATTTAAAAATATGAATTGGATATATCACATAATTACATTTAAAATATGTGTCACATGATAATTATGAATAATATGGATAATGAGTTAATATTTAGAATGATAATCTCTGGATAGGGAGTTTTTGTTAAATAATGAAATTATAATGAGATGAAATAAAATGAATAACTTTACACAACCATTCATTTATAAAATTAAGTATATATATGTTATACATGAATACTATGGTTTAATATTGATATAGAATACTTGAAAAATTATTTTCCATCTGATTAAACAAGAAAAAAATATCTACATATCTAAAGGGACCATTTTTATCATAACATATATTTTGGAATGCCTAAATTAGATTATACATTCCATAGTTAGAGGAATTATTTAATAATTTCATTACTATATTAAAATGCGTTATTTGGAAGAAAAGGAGATGAAATCGTTGGAGAACCCGCCTGTAGGCGAATGAAGGCGAAACCCTAAATCTGACACCTTCGATCAAACTGGGGTTGAGAATACCAGATCTTTTGCCGATGTGGTTGCGAATCGAGTACCTAGAGATGAACCGAAAGCCCCTGGATATTTTAAACCAAAGCATTTCCACCATCGTGGGCTATCATCCATAGCTTTCTCGGATGAAGAGGTATAGATACTCTCTTCAGATTTTCACTATGTTCTTGTTGTAAAATTTATCAAGCACATGCCTTCTCTTGTATTTTTGCGGAAAACTCTTGAGAACATAAGTTTTGAAAATTTCCAGATCGGTCTTTTGAACTCCTTTCATGTTCTTCTTTGTTATTTACCTGAAGATGATTATTATAGGATTTGGGTGAGGGGTTCATGGATTTTTCGTGGTTGTAGTATGAAGGTCTTGAAATGGACAACCTAATTCAATGTTGACTTTGAACCACCTACTGTACCTATTTGGCTAGGATTCTGAGGACTCCAAATTAATCTGTTTAAGAAAAAAGCCCTTTTTTCCATTGCTAGATTATTTGGACATCCTATTAAACTAGAATTTTCCACTCAAAATTTTACTAGACCTTTTGTTGCTCGTGTGTGTACTAAAGTTGACATTTCAAAAACTTTTCCCTTGAAATTCTAGTTGCAAATTGGTTCAAAAGGTAATTTCTAGGAAGTTGCCTTTGAAAATGTCCCTACTTTTTGTAAGAGGTGTTCTAGAGTTGGGCATTTTATTGATGAGTGTGAGAACCATAAAATATCACACCCCCTCCCCAAATACAAACCAGTTTGGATTGAGAAATGCATACCCAAAAATTCGAAGCCATCTTTTTCTATTCATAGCAATGTTGATGCCTCCACCTCCCATCCAATTGGGGAGGATAATGAGGAAAAGGCCCCTTTGTTAGTCTCACCTAAGGAGAATTTGACAACAGTTGGGGGATCAAATTTACACCTGAAAGCATTGATGGAAAACCAAGATATATATTTACAGCATGACGTTCCTATAGAAATGGATCAAAGGATGATCCTTGAACAACAAGATGTTAGTGATAAGGCTGATGATGATAACATTGTTGATAATATTCAAATGGAGGATGACTCATCAGTTGGAATTGAGGAGGAATACCTCAAATTAAGTTCTCAAAAAGGAAAAAATCCTATCGTTGATGAGGATGGTTTTATTACCCCTAGCTCTAAAAAGACCAGGAAGCGTAGGGATTTCTCGGAATTAGAAAGTACAGTTGTTACCCACTCCTTTCAAGCCTCTCGCATTGAGTCTTCCAAGGAGTTGGCTGAAATCTTTCCAATTCATATGGAAGAGAAGTATGATAGAAAGAAGGATCCTGCATACAAGGATTCTTTACAGATACCTGATGATGATGATGTGAGTGATGAGGTTTGTGCTTGGATTGCCGAGCATGATCAATTGATATATTGGAATTACCTTCATCGCCAGATTTCTGCTGATACATATCTAGATATGAGGAAAAGAATGTATATAAGGATTATTGAGGAATTCAAGAAAAATCCCAACTTCAACTTTAGAGATATCCCTTGGGTTTGATCCTTTTGGTTATTGGAGTTCTTTGATTTTAGATATACAGATTGTGATCTTTCTTTGATATGGATCAGTTGATGGTGATGGTTGTTATTGACTTTACTTCTTTTTCTCTTTTTTCCATTTTTTGTCTAAAGGTTTCTTGGTGGAGATGTTGCATACCCGACCTCTGTTGTGTCTGATTGACTGCATTCTCCTATTGTTGATGACCTTTTGATGGCTTGAAGATCTGTTTGAAGTTTTTATTATGGAGACGCAGAAAAACTAGGAAATTGAATGTTATTCAGTTATGATGTTATGAAATCTGTGTTTGCTCTTTGGACTCTGGATATTCAAGTGAGCAGCATGATGACCCATTGGGATTATGGCCAGACCACACAGTCTCTATTGTGATCTTTTATTTTTATGTTTTCATATCTGAGTTGTTTGTTTCTCAGTCTTGTTTTATGGTCTTTAAATCCCTACTGGTGTAAGTGTTTTACACCTCGAGCTTGTACTGTTACTCTTTATTATTAATAAATTCCATTGGTGACATGGAGTGGGAAACCAATCCATGTCATCAATCTTCTTTAAAAAAATGTTATTTGATATTTCATTATTTCTATTCATAATGACAATTTTGTACTCAGACATTACATAGAAATAATCTAGGGCTCAATTTGGACAAGTTCCAATTCCTGTTATAAAAGAGAATATATCATGGCAAATATATATTTAATTATGGAATTTAGGTTAACATTGAAATAGAAAATGTAATACAAGAGATACCAAATATAACCACTAACAAGTGGATCTATTGATTTATTGTAAATATGGGATTCTACAATCACATTATTAAATGGGATTTCCTTGATTATCATTTACACTCAACACACCAATTCCCTATGGACACAAATCATTCATCCTTATTTTTTCACTAATTAAATGAGTGAATAAATCTGTTAACATATATGTCTCTAGAAGAAAAACATTTCAAATTGATATATTATTAATGAAAAAATGAGATTAAATGCATCATTGTATTCAAAATCCCCTCACGCGTTTCTTTTTTTTTTCTAATATGACCAACGTGTTTAAAAAGTCGATTTAATGTCTTCTAAATGGTCAAAAAATAAAAAACCTCAACAAATAGGTCAACCTCAATCATTATTAATCATTTATATAGACTTCGTAATTTAAATAAATCTATATACACTAATAAAACTCCACTATCCTTGATCTCTCTAATATATATCAATTGGATATTTTAATGCCAATTTATCTTGGAAATTTGAAAATTGAAACAAAATATGTCAACAAAATTATATTTTCCACTTTATTCCTCTCTAGAACATTCCATGTAGTTTTTTATAGCGTATTTCAAATACAAGCCCTTTGATCTGGGGTTGGAATAACTCCAAATTATTCACTTACTATTAGATCATTATATGTGTACAACACATTTAAATGTTTTTAATTACATCTAACAATATTGAATCAAACAACCAATAACCCCTATCATATCATCTAGAATATATATTCAAAAAAATCATAATTGTTTTGGTATTTTTTCCATGTTGTAATTGAATAGCCTCGCTAATGGTTTTGTTATACCTGTATTATATATGGTATTATGATTTCTACATCTTTATCATTATCATATTATAAAAACTATAAATGATTTTAATTGAAATTTGACTATACATTTACTATGTAATGTGTATCACCATACTAAAAATGATATAAGTATCCTCTAGTAAAAATGGATAATACTGAAGCATCCTCCATGGAACACACCCCACTAAAAAAATAAACATATAAAACTGACACATAAAATGTGTTCTCAATTAAATCCTTCATGAATTTATTCCCATTTATTGTTAACCATTGTAAAATTGACGTTGAAAAACAATGTTACATAGCATAATAAATCCCACATTGTACTTTTTTTTAATTATAAATGGAACCTACTTATCAATCCCAAAAAGGTTTTTATGGAGTTAATTCAGAAGAGGGGGTGATTTCGGGTATGAAACTCATTTTAATTCATACAAATTACTCCTCAAACACTCACTAGTGATGATGATCATGAACTAATTTTTAATAGGGTCAAAGTTAATTTTAGATTTCAATGATGAACCAATGGTTAATTCACATTATAATTCCTCTACAAGTTATGATCAATGATTTCTTAACCAAAACTAATATGATTATGATTCATAGAAAAAAACATAAACATGAGACACATATAGTTTACATGGTTTACACAAAAATGAGATACAAAAGGTAATATATAATTATATTGTTCCAATATACCAAAAAAATATCTTTTTTTGAAATAACTCGAGACCTTATCTCCCAGATCTATTACTAAATCATGTTTAATATATTTTATTTTTATAGAAACATGAAATAAAAAATATTTTGACTTATCATATTTTTTGTTTAGTTTTTTATTAACATGGAAAAAATACAACATCTCAGAGTTATTAAAAACTCTACCACAACGATCTATTTTAACAATAGGTATATAATTTATTGAAACCAAACAATAACCTTGATGAACTCATCACTAAATCCCTAATTTTTTATTCAAATATATAACTAAAATAAAAATTTCCACTAAGGGTTTGTATATATATGGATAAAACCATTATATTATAAATACAATAATCTAACTTTGCAAATATTTCATTTTATATATTATATTTCATTGATATAATAAATATATTTTCAAATATTCCTATAAATCATTTTTAATAAAAATAGATATGGAATTATATTCAAATATCATAAAATACATATCACTTGGAAATACCATTTGATTTGGAAATATAATAACCCTTGATATAAGCACATAATTATCATTGAAATTTTTAGAAAAAACATACATTAAAAATAATATCCAACTATAATGTATAACATGCATGTAAAATATATGAAAAATATTAGCCCACAAATTATATTAAAAATATCAATATTTTAAAAACTAACACTTTTTTTGGTTGTGGGTTGACACCCCATTATTCATCACAATAATCAATTCCCGAGTGCCGAATTTTTTTGTACTTTTTTAATAAAACATTTGTTTCTCATTTATAATTGATTAATGTATCCTTTAAAAAAACTACCTAAACAAATTTGAAATATGAAAAAATATTTATCGTATGTAAATTTTAAATAATATCATTTTGTAAAATAACCATTCTAACCTAAGGTTCACGAGTAGTCCATAATATAAAATCAATACATGAAACTGAATCTTGTAAAGGAAAATAAAATATATATAAATTCCTTACATAAAAATTTTTAATGTAAATGGATAATTTTTAGATGTCCATAACTATAATCAATAATAACATCAACAAATTTTAATGAATATTTCAGTTATAGAATGATACGTTAATCACGTTACATGAAACATTTGAATTTATAAGTAAAATTAATTAAACAAACTCTTCTAAAATGTGGCCTTAAAGTAGAGTAAAAAATTTATCCCCTTATTATATTTGTTGAAAAACTGTGACATGTTTTATTCAAAAAAAAATTTATTTCTTTTAAGAAAAAAATAAAATAATATTTGTCAAATTTTGAAAATGTATTTGATGAAAATAAAACCATTATTTAAATAACCATATGAAAATTATATTTTTGTCATTTTTTATTATTTATTTAATAAATTGAATATTTCTTATATACTAAAAATATGATTTTTAAAAACTATATGGGTTTTTATTAAAATATATCATCATACATTGAAATTGATTCCAATGTATGAAACGTATTATTTAATTTGATATAATATTATTAACATAATTTGAATAATCATTATACATGATTTGGGTATTTGTGAATATTAGTCTTAATGTGTATTATTCTACAAATTGTTTTCTATAGCATTTTCTGACACTATAACCTATTTTAGGGGTTGTTGGGTGGCATGATATATAGCTCATGTCGTGACGAAGATTCCCCTTCTACCTGATCGAAATGGCTTCTATGTCGATCCACCCCCCCATAGTGGGTGAGGGACCTTATCTATCATATGAGGAGGATCCACCATGTTTCTTCCCCCTTTTCAAAAATCCCAACTTCCTTCCCTTTTTCCCATCAATTTTTATATTTCCAAAAGTTACCAATATGTTCGACGGAGGCCCTCATATCTTTATTTTAACATCATAATTTAATGATACCTCATCCATTTTGAATCAAATGATTATTTTTTGACTAACACAATTCTTCCCTTTGGTGGAATCATTCAGCCGATGTATCCTAGGATTCTAGTGTTTGTAAGATAGAGCAACGATGGGACCTCTAAATAGATGGAATATCATCATTTGGTTATCTTAGGAGAACTACTTACTTTGGTCTAATTCTAGTGCCCATAATCATGAAAAAAAAACCTTTATTTATATTTACTCAAGTAGACTTGTGACATCATGTCGGTAGAGTTTTGTGATATGATTGTATGACCAAATTAGGATTTCACCCTCTCTATACTTGAATCAATGTGGAGTTTTATGTGTCAAGAATTGCATACAATTTTTTTTGGATTACGTTCACAGAATGGTTCCTTTACAAAAACGTGGGTTTTTTATTGGTGGAAGGATTATTGTTTGTCTTTTAATGAATTAGTTCATCAAATGACTTTTTTAGGCAAGGGGGGAAGAAAATTTGATAGTGATTAGATTTAGATTCAATAGACTTGAGTAATGGATTGTGGATTGATTCTGTCAAAGGTCTAATGAATCAGTTAGATTATTCTATGGATCAAAGGTAAGTAGAACTCATTCATATTATATTACATGTCATAAAAGATGATTTTGGAAGAGCACCTTAATTTTATGAGGTCTTATTTGGGAAATATTAAGTCTATTTTGTAGGTCCTGTTGGATTTTTTGGGTATTTATGAGGACAATGTTATGGATTCTTTAGATCAGACTCCCTGGAATTCATTTCAGGGCTACTATACAGTGTTTGTGTTCCATATAAGTGGATATAAACTTAATTTGGGAGAATATTTTACTTGAAAATTATGCTCTATGGGATTTATAATCCCCCAAAAACCACTATGAATTTCCAAGGATTAGTTAGAGGTTAATATGGGCTCCATCCCAAGGCGGATAATGTATTTCTTGAACATGAGCAACCAATATGAATGCCATGGAGAAGAGGTTCTGTTTGAGAGCTCTAAATTCTAAAGGAATGAGTCAGGTAAGGATATTTATGGTCATATATTGGATGATATTTAAAATTAAGGGACTAGTATATGTTTCTATATCCAAAGTAGGAAGAAGGGGATTAGAGGACTCATAGATTCGACTAATTTCATTGTAAAAAAGAGTAAGATATCTAATAGGTGTAAAGATTATTAATAACTTCCAAAATCCATAGATAAAAGTTTGATCAAGAAAATTAGTTATAAGATAATGTAACATGATTCTTTTTACAAGGATATAATGAAAGAGGGAAGCTTGAACTTTCAGAATGTCAATGCAAAAGGCAAAAGTGGTAGCCCTAAAGAACATTCCAATTAGAAGATGGGAGCCATGATGAGTGTAAAACAACCGGTTTGAGATTTTTATCCTTTTTATTCCTTTTTATGTGTTTAAAGTCCATTGGATTATTTGGGAAGAGTTTAGCAGATTTTAGAATGAGTTTGAATATGTTTGGAGGCTTTTATAAGGGCGCACAGGTTGAGCACTATTTGGGGAACCTGTGAGGGATATCTCGGAAACTATGTAGGGGGAGACAATAGGATTTGCGTGGCATGTGCTAGTTTTTCCATACCGTGTGAGTAAACCATGAAAATCCATTTTCTTTATATATATACCTTCACATGGTTAGTGCACGGTTTTCCAAACTGTGTGGACTAACCATTTGGCCACATTGAAACAGGGGTTTTAAATTCGGGCTCCTTTGGGAGTTCCTCATATCACTCCAAACTCTCTCCCACTCGATCCTCACTCAATATTTTCAGTTATTATGGGTTGGGGGGGATCTCCAACTCACCTTGGAAGCAAATAAAAGGCATTTCAATATGGTTTTACGGTGGTTTCTCCCAGGTTATTCTCTTCTCATGGCTCATTGGGGTTTCCTGTAGATCTACATATCCCCTATCTATATAGGTTTTCTATATGTAGACCCATTATGTGTAGATAAATGATTTTGGTTTCTTTGGGGGTTTATTTTAAGGCTTATTAATGATATATAAGGAGATCTAGAGCGACTTCAGTGGTGCAATCACTGGATTTAGGGTGCAGTTGTTTGTTGGTCATTTTGACTAGATCCCTAAAAGTTGGTGGCTTCTCTCTCAACACCTCATGGTTAGAACATGTAGTTCTTGTTAAAATTAATTTTTTTGATTGAAATTAATTTTCATAATGATGTGATAATGTTTTTGTATATCCATTTGGTGATTATTTTGGGGAATTTGGAGAAAATGAGTTATTGTTTCCAAAAGGGGATTTTTTGTAAAATTTTAAAATGCCAATTATAAAATCATTAGGGGATTATTATAAAAATGATTTGTAAAAGATGGTGTTCAATAATGATTTTTTTATGTAAATGTGTTTGGGAGTGTAATGTTAGTTAAAGAGTGTTTTCAATGAATGGGTACCTTATTGAAGTGAACTGGCATGTGTTAGAAATGGCTGTGTGCTTATTGGTCGGCCTTGGTGCTTTGTGATTGTTGGTTTATTGAGTGTTATGGCTTATGTTGGTTGTGTGGAGGTGGTAGGGAAGTCTCACTATAAATGTTGATGGATAACGGTGGGAAGAACCACCATTAAGGAAGTGGGAGGGAAGTATAACTATAAAAGGTGTTGGATAGGGGTCGAAAGAACCATGGTTATGGGTAGTTGTTAGGATGAACATCTATTTGACAATGTGGTGAATGGGGTGGGCAGAAGTCCCACTGTAATGGTTTCTTTATTGGGTGTTTCTTTGAAAAAATTGAATTTTTTTCTAATTCATCATGGGGATATGTCTTATGGCCTGATTATGGCTTTAATGTGTTTACCATGGCTTGATAAGGGAATGTATTGCATATTGAATGTTTTTTTACTATTGAATGTTTTATGTTATATTTTTTTCATAAATGTGATAACAGTTTTACCCTGGTGGCATGTGTGGGGAATTCATTTAGGAAAAACCTACTAGGTATTACTACTCACCCCTACTTTGGCTCATTGGTTCTTTTATAGATGTCTTATTCCGAGACATAGGTAAAGGTAAATAATCTCATTGTTAGAGGATCATGGTGAGGTTTGGGGGATGTAACACCCCAAGATTTCATAGTGTGTTATTTCTTCAAAATAATTCAATAACTTGCACTACACGCAACACCGAGTTCAAGCGCACTATGACTTACCAAAAAAGCCGTTCAAAAGAGGTTATGAATAGTATTAACTAAAATTTTAACCTTATATAATACTTATAATTTTAGAATCCATAATATTAGTTTCTTAGACATAATTTAGAACAAATTCTTTTTTCAGATAAAAGAAGTATTTTTCAAAAATGCACTTTTACCAACTTTAATAGTGAACCCTTTTTAAATCCAATATTTTAAACTTTTATATATTAGATTTGACTAAATAAATTTATTTAGAATGGGGACATGAAAAAAAATATACAATGTAACACCCCAAGCTTCCACGGTACGCTTCTCTTTGAATAATACAGCAGCGTGTGTTGTACGCAACTTCGAGTTCTAACACACACCACAACCAATCAAACTAGCCGTTATGAATAGTAATACCTACTTTTTGAAATTATATATATTTTTTATTTCAAAATAGACTTCATTTTTGTATTTGGAATATAGAATTTAGCCTTGGGTGAAATTTTGGAACTTTTTGGATAACATTTATATTTTAATGAATAATGAAAATTACTAAATTTTAATTAAAAACAACCTTTTTAATAGAAATAATTTATATTGATAAATTATGAATTTGAGTGGTTTTAAAGTATATTTAGAATATATTTTTACCATTTAATACAATGTTGGTCATTATACATAATTTTACAATTAAACCGTACATAAAAAAGTGTCAATCATTTGCTAGTTATTATCTTTTAAAAACATGTTTTTTGTTTTAACAACGGGAAATAATTTTAAATTAATTTCTACCACTTATGTGCTTTGAATATGGAAAAATGGATTCCATATTTGGAATCAGGATGTTCATATTGTGTAATTAGGTAACTTTTTTAGACATTTTGAATAATTACTGCGGTAAATATTTTATTTACCATGGTTAAGGGTAAATCCGGTAAATAAGTGTTACAAAATAATATTATAATAATACTAAATTACCCTAAAACGTTTCCTAACCTTATTGGTGGATACATTTCCGACCATGGGAATCTTTGGATCGATTTTGGGACCCCATAGAGCCACTTGAAGGTGATAGGGACACTTTATTTTAATTAAGTTAAAATAAGTACAAAAATTACATAAGCATAGATCTTTTAGAAAAATAATTTTTACACAGGGTTATATATGTTGGATTTTAGACTATAAATATTCATTAAAAATATCAACCGATTTCCTACATAATCATATTTTATTTATAATTTTTAGACACTAAATAATTTAATTTATTTATGACACAATTATGATGTAGTAATTACCATAAGAGTGAAAAATTAAAATAATTGATATTATAAATACCCAAATAAATATATTTTTTAGACTTTTATTGAATTAAATTAATTTTATAGGTTAATATGACATATTATGATTGATTTTATTGTCTTTGTTTGAAGTAATAATTCTGTTATGAGTTTCACATAAATCAATTTTTGAATAGTGTCAAAATTGACATAAATGAGTTTTTAAAACAAATATTATATTATTAATTGATATTAAATTCCTAAAAATATAAGGTTTGACAAAGAGACTTATATCATGATAGGTGTATCACTAATCGACCACTTGGGGGTCTCTTGGATGTATATAGTAAGTGTATTAACCATATAATATAAAAATACAAAGACACATTGTAAAAGTGAAACTAATTAACTTAGAGTTAATACTTAAAGATAAGGTTAATATAGTAACCCAAACCTATCTAAATTCTATTGGTGGAGTGGTTTTCAACCCATACCCACATTAACCCATATATAATCAACTTTGGGGCCATTGAAAACAGAATATGAATTTATTATAAATTAATATTTCTAGCTTTTCCAAAGGTACCCCTCACCCCTCTTATAAAAGGGCACTCCTCCTTCTCACTAATTCACACCTTCAAAGCCTTTTTTCCAGCCAACCTCTTCCAAAATACTCTCTCAACTTCCCTCAATACATCCTAGAGGCCTTCCTTTAGTCATAATACCATCTTAAGGATCCCTTTTGTTCAAATCAAAAGGAAGAACCCGAGGAAGAGGTGGGTAACCTACCCCTAACCAAGGAAAAGTACAAGGTAATGAGTTTTCATTACACTCTTTATTTCCGTGAGATTCATGCCATATTTCCACTGTTACCTTTTGTATGGTGTATGTACTTCCCATAATTGAATTATTTTTGTAATATACTTTAATTTATGTGTATTTACATATTCAATGTATGGTACCTCTTTCATGGGTTGTGTGTTTCATAAGTTACCAAATTGGTAATGGTTTATTTCACAATCTCTTCTTTATCTGAGGTTTTTTATACATAATAATATACTGGGATTTTTTATCATCCACATCCATGTCTCTTCGAAATGTATTTCAAAACATTTTTACTATTTAAAAAGAATATGGGTTAAAGTCATTTATACCCTTATGTGTTTTTAAAGGAATCTTTCTGTCATTTTCCAAACAAGGCACTTTTTACCTTTCGACAAATTTAAGGTAAGAATGTTTCTTTAACTTATACGGAGGGTGCAGCTATTTACCGCCGTTATAATATCGTCAAAGCTTCCCTTACAAGCTTATAATAATATTTTCAAAGTAAATGTTTTATTTTATAATTATGTTACATTTAAATGATTTCAAAATGAATATTTTAAGAATTTTTGAAAAGTACTTTTTATCAAGATCATAATTTTAAATGTTTTAAATATTTATCTTTCTAAATATTTTTAATTAATGTCCATGTTTTCAAACTGATTTTAAGGACATATTTATATGGACATGAATGTTTTGAAATGATATTTATTTTCAAAATTTTCAAAGTGGTATGGGACACTTTGATTCAAAAATCTCTTTTAAATTACTTCCTTTATAAATGTGTGACTTTTAAATGATTTGGAGAAAAGAGATTATTCTCTCAAATAGTTTTGATTTCATCTATGTCAACATCCTTTGATGGATTTTATGCTTATTTGAATTTGATTTATTATGATACAAAACTTCTATATTGTATTGAAGGTTTTGTGATATATTTGACTGTGGATGTGCTATTTTTATACCATTCATGGTTTATGGTGAATGTATTGACATTTCGTATGCTATTTTTAATACGAATGTTTATGTTATGTTTAAACCTTTTCATATGGGAATGCATTAGACTTAGTAAGTGACGGGTGGCGCCCGCTATAGCTCCTCGATGCATCGGTATGTCTCATGAGAAAAACTAGTGTCTTGGCACAAGGCCTTGGAAAAATCTTATTTTTAGTCTTGGCATGAGGCCTTGGCTATGTGGTTATGATAGTCAATATTTATGCATTCCATTTTTATGAAAGTGGTTATTGATATTTCATGTGATTGTTCGACTAGTAGAACATCCATGTGAATTAGTAAATGGAATTATTTCATTTTACCTTTTCCATATTATGTTTATGTTCATGTTTAAAAGGTTTTTGTTTTAGTTATACATTGCCTTAAATGTTTATTCTTATTTAAGAAAGTTTTCTCTGTATTGCTAACCCTTACGGAGCATTTGAGCTCACCCATTTTCTATGTTTTATATTTCCCAGGATTCCAAGAAGTATATTGTGATTGATAAGAAGGGTTATGACAAGGGAATAATGTCATTAATAAAGGATTATTTATGTTTTTTTGTATGTTATGAAGTGTAATGTAACATTCATGTATGTAATCTATTTTCCAAGATTGCTAAACTAATCGGTGCTTTGGGACTTGATTCCTTGTAATCATGCCAATGTATTAAAATAATGCACCGACTCTGGGTTACTAGGGTCGGGGCGTTACAGGGGATGTGGTGGTGTTTGGTGCATGGAGCATGGTGTGGAGTTGTGGTGGGTTTCTTGGATTATTTTTTGTATATTGTTTAGTCTTCTGCATAGTATTCTGATATTCTGTTTGGTTGTATTGGCATGTGTGATCGATATATATTAGTTGGTTGTCTTTTGGTAATGTATTGGTTTTGTTGTTTTGTTTTCAGGAATCATGTAGTTTGTGGATGGTTTTTTTTGTTTTTTCTTAATGGATAATTATTCCCCAATTTATTCTCGAAGCCCTTGAAATTTAGTTACAACCGTTTCCATATTAGGAACGTCCCATAAGGAAAAGTAATAGTATTCTTCCATCTCATACCAATAATATGGGGCCGAATGTTACAAGTTGTATTAGTTTGTTCGGTCCTTGGATTTATGGTGGGAGAAGTTGTTCGATCCTTTATGATTGATCATATGTATTGGTGTTGGCATTCGTTCATGGTATATTCCTTATGTTGGGATGGTAGAAAGGCATAGGATTGTCAGAACATGGAATGACGAGCAAAAAAGGACTTAGCTAACCCTTTTATGATGACCTTATGGTTACTAAGGAGTTGGGTACATAAGTTTTTGGAGACACTTATAGATATTGAAAATATTACTATTGTGGGTATAGCCAATGAGATAAGAATGACTTGAATTGTAGAAATGGCTTCCCACTAGGACCATATTTTATTTAGGTATAACTATTTTTGGTGTGATATGAATATTAGGATTTTCAAAACACTGAATTGGGGTTCAAAACATATGTATTTGAAACATTGGAACTGGAGGTATTTTGAAAATGGGTTGATTTTCAAAACATAGTGGTTTTTTTAAAAATGGTGTAATGTGGGAAGTGTGAAAACTTTTAAATCTAGGTTGTGATAGTTCGTATTTAAATAAAATTGAAATTACAAGCATTCAGCTTCTCAAAAATTAGGATTATGGTGATTCTTATGTTGATAGTGATGGAACCTATTAGGCATCGTATAGACCAATTGGATCAAGCCACTAGAAATGTGGTTGCACCTGAGTTCCAGGTGAACCAAATGTTGGCCCAAAGCATCTTTCATGCTCTATAAATAGTTTAATCAAGACTGCATCTAGAGACATGTATTATGATATCTATCACAGTCCGAAATCCAAGTAATGTAAGTTAAATTATCCTCATGGGAGGAAGTGTGAACCCTAACATTGAGAGAAAGAGAATGAAGTAAACCTTTTCTCATAGACATGGAGCATGTCAGAATCACACAAAAAATTGATAAAAATTATTCTGAGAACCAAGTGTAAGATAGGAGGATTTCAGTGTGGATCTATGAGCCACTTCATGTGGGAATTTAAGGCACAGCCTCGAGAATGTCATAATTTCAAGAATATGGGGCACCATCAGTGGTATTTCCATAATTCTATGAGGATGGTGTTCATGAAACTCCTCGAAAAGGTAAGTGTTAATAGGATAATAATGAGAAGATCATGAAAATCATGCATCTATTTGGAGAAGATAAATTTGTGATGGATGATCATTCGAGACTATCCAAAGTGCGAGTTATGGAAATTTTAATATCCATGTTTATGCAATACTTATTTGATAAGGGTGCTTCACATTATTTTATTACTTCTCGTATTGTTGATTTGATGGGTTTACATGTGTAAATGAAGAGTTCATTTCAAAACATTATACTCCTCTAGGTCAAAGACACATTCAAGCCTTCCTATACAGAGTGTGTTTCTTAGTTATGGACGACCTTGAATTGATGGGGATTTTTCAGTGCTTTAGTTGGATCATATTGATATAAACCTATGAATGGATTGTTTGGAGATGTTCAAATACCACATATATTCCTATTAGTGAATGCATAGTTTTGTGATGGAGGATATCATTTGACATCTCATTAGAGGAAAGAATAATGAAAAGTGGGGTGCAACATATCTATTGGCACAAATTTTTGCACGATCACATATCAGTTAGAGGCAATGTAGTTGGCATCAACGAAAGGTGTTGAGAAGAGTGTTCTTATAGCAGTTGTGTATTAGTTGATGGATGTATTTCTCGAATGATTCTCAAGGTTTCCAACTGTTAGACAAGTGGAGTTTATGATTGATCTCCTTCCAGCGACCATTCCCATCTCACATTTGTATTACCAAATGGTACCAGCATAATTGTGGGAATTAAAGTTACAGTTAGTAGAGTTAGAAAATAAAGGGTTCATCCAGCCTCATACATCTACATGGGAAGCACCAATTTTGTTTGATAAAAAAGCGGGATGATCCTTGTGGCTCTGTTTGGATTATCATAGAATTAATCATGTTAGGATAAAGAACTTTAATCCACTTCCACAAATTGAATATTTTTTGATATTTAGTGAAGCTCAGTGGTACTCCAAGATTTACCTAAGGTCATTATATCACTAATTGTGCATGATGAAGGAGTATATTTTGAAAACAACATTCAAAAGTATATATAGCCACTACAATTATTCAGTTATTACCTTTTGTCTAATGAATTTTCTTGCAGTGTTCATGGAATTGATGAATCGTATATTTCAGAGATATCTGGATTATTTTGTGGTGTTATTTGTGGATTATATATTGGTGTATTTGAGGAAAAGGGTAGAGAATGAGCATTACTTGGTGATAGTTTTGGAGATCTTGAGGAATCATCAGTTGTATTCCAAATTTTCAAAGTTTGACTTTTGGATACATAAGTTTCATTTCCTAGGCCATGTTATTTATGAGAGGGGTGATTTTGTTGATTAAAAAAAGATACATGCGTTTATCTCTTGGAAACCACCAGTGAACAATTTTGAGATATAGAGATTACTTTGTCTAGCTAGGTATTATCGATGTTTTATTGGTGATTTATCATGATTGACTTTCTAGATGAAAACTTTTATGAGGAATAATATCTCATTTCAATGGGATGAGTAGTTTCAGAAATGATTTGAAGAGATAAATAGTTTACATTAGCACCCTTCTTGGTTTTTCGAGAAATGGGGAATGGGTGTGTGGTATATTGTGACGAATTAAGACCAGGATTGGGGTGTTTCCTCATACAAGGGGATGATGTGGTTGAATATGGCTCACGATTGTTGAGGTTTCATGAGAACTACAGAAAAATTGATTTGGAGATGACAAAAATGGATCATGCTTATAAAATGTGGCACCATTATCTCTTCGATGAGAAATTTATAGTATCTGCTGACTAAAAGATAATAATGCATATTTTCGCACATAGAGATTTGAACATGAGGCAATGTAAATAGATGAAATATCTCCAAATGTTTTATTTTGACTAAATATACATTCTGGGTAAGGTAAATTTTGTGAGGGATGCCTTATTTAGAAAATAATATGCTCAAGAGTTGAAACGAGTTTCAGTTTAGTGGTAGCATGTGTCAGTTATAGTCAACATGCAGTTGGAATGCGAGGACTAGGTTGAAAAAATGGTATTCTTTCCATTTTCATTGGTTCTTGACTTGGATGGTTTTTGTAAAGAGGCACATGCATCTGATTCTGAATTAAGGGAGATTTGGTCGAAACTCAATGAAGGGGAGACCACTAAGAACTAGAAACTGAATGGAAATTAAGTCTTGTGTTTTCAAAATTAGATGGTAGTACCAATTTCTCATTAGAAGGAACCTATCAGTGATAATCATCATTCTAGGTCAGTTTTACATCCTAGAATTTGCAAAATCTATAAGGTGTTGAAGGAATAGTTTTGGTGGGCTGGTATGAAAAGATATGTGGTCATGTTTGTATTGAGATTCTTGACTTGTTAGAAATTCAAGGTAGAGCATTAGCAGCAAACAGACATGTTGCAGTATTTACCAAGCCCATTTTTGAAATAGTAGAAAATAGCAATGGATTTTGTGATGGGTCTCCCAAGAATGGTTAGGAAGCATGATTCCATATCGGTGATTGTGGACCAGCTCCCAAAGTTGTCCCATTCTAGATTGATTTGTGAATCTAATATGGTGGGGGATCTGTCGGAAATCTATATCGAGGATCCGGTAAAGAGGCATGATGATCTAGCTTCAATCGTATCAGATATTTATATGAGGTTCACATCTCGATTCTGTAAAACCTTGCTGCAATCCCATGGGACACATCTGACGATGAGCATGGTGTATCATCATTAGATGGATGACCAATCTGAGAGGATGATAAAAACATTAGAGGATATGTTAAGGGTTTATATAAGGTACTTTTCTAGATCATGGGAGGATCACTTACCATTGATGGAGTTCTCCTATAATAATAGTTATCATGCTTCGATACATATGGCTCTCTTTGAGGCTTTATATGGGCGTCTGTGTCATTCTCCACAATGTTGGGTGGAAACAAGAGAGACATCAATGTTTAGACCGAGCCTTTTCATAGAGACTAAAGAGAAAATAATGTTGATCAAGAAGATGATGGAGGATCTCAAAGTTATGATAAATCATATGAAAATGATCATCGATGATCTTTGTCATTTTGGGTGGGTAATCATGTGTTTTTTAGGATCTCTCTTAGGTTGGGACATCATTCATTTGGGAAGTAGGGTTTGTTATCTCTGAGTTAATTTTGGCCTTTTGAAATAATTGTGCTAATTGAAGAGGTGGATTATCATTTGGATTTTCCTCCACAGTTATGTGCATTGCACAATATGTTTCATGTATTTCTGTTGAAAAAGTATTAGCCAGATCATGACCATGTGATTCGTTTGGATAATATTGATCTCAAACCGAATGAGTCTTTGGTACTTGTGATAGTGAGGCTAGTTAGTAGATAGAATAAATTCTTTCATATTATAGAATCTGTTTAGTTCATGTTTTCGGATGCATGGTCAGATTCAAGAGGAGACAAGGGACTAGGAGAAATATATGATTGAGCAATGGCCCAAGCTCTTTCGACAATGATATGGTTCTCTACATTCGGAGGATGGAAATTCAAATGGTGGGGATAATATAGAACCCCTAGTTTTAGGTATGTAGAATTATTTTTATTTGTTTTTATGAGATTAAATTTCATGGAATGAGTTGGGAAGAGTTTCGATGAGTTTGGACAGAATTTGAATAAGTTTGGAGGCTTTTATAATGGCACATAGTTTGATCATGGTTGGGGGAAACTGTGAACGTTATCTAGGAAACCGTACAGGGGGAGATAGTAGGATTCACATGTCTTACACAGTATTTTTCAAAATGTGCAAGGAAACTAGGCAAATCCATTCCCTCATGAAACTGGTGTGTGCATGGTTAGCGTACAGTTTTACAAACAGTGCGGACTAACTGTGAGGCCTCTTAAAAATAGGGTTCTTAAATCTGGGCTCCATCAGGGTTTAATTATTTTACTCCAAACTCTCTCACACATGATCCACACTCATGATTTATGTTTCTCATGGTTTAGAGGAGCTCTCCCACTCATATTATAAGTAAATAGAAGGGGTTTCAAGGTGTTTTGAAGGGGGTTTCTCCAGGGTAATTCTCATCTCATGGTTATTTGTGGTTTGTACTAGATACACATCTCCCCCTCTCTCTCTAGATTTTTACTATCTACACCTTTTTTGTGTAGATATAGTGATTTTTTTCATTGGTGTTAATTTTAAGGCTTATGTATGATTTAGAAGTAGATTTATAGTGGTTTTGGTGGTGCAATCACCTGATTTGTGGTGTGGTTGTTCCTGGGTCATTTTGGTTAGAAACCTAAAGTTAGGTGGCTTCTTTCTCAACTATACATGGTTAGAACTAGTAGTTTTGGTTCTAGGTAAATTGTTTTTCTTAATATTAGTTGTGATAATGATGTGTTAATTTTGTTGAAAATCCATTTGGTGTATATTTGGGGGATATTGGGGGAAATGGGTTCTTGTTTCAAAAATGATATTTTTTGTGATTTTTTAAAATGTTTATTTTAAAATCATTAGAGGATGATTATAAAAATGTTTTGTGAAAGATGGTTTTCAATAAAGATGTTTTTTGTGGAAATGTGGTTCGACAATGAAATTTAGTTAAGGGGTATTTTAAATAAATGTGTGATTTGTTGATGTGAGTTGGATTTTGTTGGAAATGGTTTTGTGCTTATTGTATGGCATTGGTGATTTTTGATTTTTGGTTGATTGATTTTTATGGATTGTATTGGATGTGTGGTTGTGCGCGGGATGTCCCACTATAAATGGTGATGGATTTTTTTTGGAAGAACCACCATTAGGGTAGTGGGTGGAATATATCACTCTAAAAGGTTTTGGATAGTGGTGGGAGGTACGAACATTATGGGTATTGGATGGGATGTACCACTTGTTGATAATGGGGTGAACAGGGTGGGAGGAAGTCCCACCATAATGGTTGCTATGTTGCATGTTTCTTTTCATTAATTGAATTTTTGTTCAAATGTGTAATGGAGATATTTCTTATGTTATAGTTGGGGTTTACATTGTTTGTCCTTGATTTTTAAGGGTATGTTTCACATGTTCCATGTTGTTGGATTATTGAATTTTTTATATAATCATTTTTATATAAATTTATTAATAGTTTTATTATAGTGAAATTTTCATGGATGTCATTTTGGGAAAATCTAATGAGTATTAGTATTCACCCCCTGCTTTGGCAGTTTGGTGCTTTTTCAGATGTCGTATTCTGGGAAATAGGTAAAGGTAATACATCTTATTGTTAGTGGCTCGTAGTTATTCTTGGGAGATGTGGTGTTTTATGGAGAATGGATATGTGTGGGGAGCTTTAGAGTGTGTCTTGGATTATTTTGGTTCACTTGTTTAGACATCTGCACAGTACTCAGATATTATGTTTGGTTGTTTTGGCATGTGATTTCATTATGGATATGTTGGTTATATTTTGTTAATGTATGAGTTCCGTCATTCTTTTGACATGCATCATATTGTTTGTGGATGGGTTGGTTATTTTTTTCTTAAGGGATAATCGTTCCCCAATTTGTTCATGAAGACATCAACATTTATTTCTTGTCATTGTCTTCTTGGGAACATCAGTTAAGGCCAAGTAACATTGCTCCACCCTCTCAAGGCAATTAGATGGGGTAGGATGTTATAATGAAAATTTGTTCATAATAAGACATTGAGAAATTTTAGGTTATTTTGATAGATCCCCAGCATCCGCATGGAAATGAAGATGAAATTTTATATTCATCAATTGATCTTATGAGTGATACGTAGTGGGAAATAGTTGAGGTGGTAGTGGAAAAGTGTGAGCTTCTCCTACACTCAGAAGAAGAAATGCTGGATGAGTCCTTGATTTTTCATGCTTCTAATTGATATGAAAACTGGATGAAAAATTGATAAAATAATGTGTACACAAATATGAAATTAATATATGGGATAGACAAAAAATACATAATCCTCAAAGAAGGCCTTAAAAAAAGAAACAAATTAGTGGAGGAATTCTTCCAAACATGGGATAAGATGGCTTATATCATTGAATATATTTTAAAAGTTGAACGAGAAAAGTAGTTAAATGATCTCTTTTCGAAAACTGGTTGGGTGATTTCTTTTGATCGGTTAATTTTTTCTTTCAATAATTTATTAATCTCAAATTTTAGTTGACGTTTTTTGGGTTGGAAATTACATGGTTTCTCACATATTCGATTTTTTTTGTTAAAATAAAATTTAATTATCTAAAAAAATTTCTACATTTATATTAGAATAAATTTCATCCATGTAACACCCTGTGATCTTGTGGTATGTCTCTTAAATTTATCATCTTTGGTAGCTTATTCACTGAGCAAAAATGGATCATCATATACAATATAATATTAACTTGAACATTCGAATAGTAATGTTACCATTAGGAATAGTAATCCAAACATTAGAATAGTATTCTCACATATAAAATTATATAAAAAATTTAGGTATATTATAGATGATAATATATTATATTTATATAATGGAATAAGTAAATATATGTTTTAAAAATGATAAATTAATAATTGGTATTTTTATGAAACCTGAATGTTTATTTATAATTTTATAATTAATATTATGATTAAAAATACAAATTATTTTCCCTAAATATATTTATAAATTAATATTTTTTTTCTTATGATTATAAGATTATTTTATCAAGCCTTATTTAATTTTTTGCAAGAGTCACAAAATTTTTAATAATTATAAATTTGGTATTTATTTAATAAATTGGGATTTTAATTTAAAGTTAAAATTACCAAATTTAGAAAATTATTTTCATAAATTGGATAAATTTTTTGAAATATAAACATTTAAAAATACTTTTTAATAATTTATTGATATTTTTATAAAATTGATTAATAGTTAGTGAATAGTGAAATATGTTAACTTACAGTATTTGTTAATACATGAATTATTATGTAATGAATGATGTATGGATAATATAACAACCATTAGTTAGAATTCATATTATATAGCTACTCTATTTAGTCACAAAAATAAATTATATTAATTGTATTGTGCTAAAAATTAATACAATAATGGATAAAATAATGAAAAGACACCCATCTCCTCCATTAAAAATACAACCCCTCACTACCTTCTCTCATCACACCATATAATTCATTGAACATGCTAATATTCTATAAAATTAGTCTCCCAAACCACTTCCACATGTTTTTTCCTTTCTGGTCTCCCAAAAATACCAATTTCAAGTCCCATAAGGATGTTCTCATGGAGACTACACTCAAGAGTTTAAACCTTCTCCCTCTCCCTTTCAATTTCTTTTATTTTCCTATCCTTACCTAAAATACCCTATCCAATATAATATAATAACTCCAGTATAATATATATACTATAATTATTTTATGATAAAGTTAAATATACCATCAATTCCTTTCTCTTCTCCATTTAAAAAAAAATTAAAACACTGTCTGTGATGTGTTAATTCACCACCTCTATAAATAATGATTTTTTTTTTCTAATATCACCTTCATGTCCATTAATAAAAACATTTTATTATTAAAATATAATTATAATTATATATTAAAACTTATTAAGGATTTTGGAACCATTATATATACATAATATTAATTAATCCTAAAAAACTAGTGTGTTTTAATAGAAAAATGGAAAAATTGTCTAAACATTTACCATTAACATTTAACCTCATGAATCATTCTCATAATTTGAAATAAATGATATATAAAATCATTTAATTTTTTCTATTTTCATTAATAACAAATAATTACAATTAGGGATAATTATTATAATTTCGTATGATCTTTCATATATGTATAAAAGTGAACAAATCATGTCACCCATGGAAATGAACACTCCCAAATAAAGAAAGTGAATATTTTTACTCATCCAAAATGACCAAAATTAACAATATAAAATTATATAAAATCAAAAACAAGTTTAATATGTTTTTAGTTAAATTATTAATTAATATAATTTCATTATCTATAATACTATGTTCATGTTCATAAAATTATTAGGCATAAGATAAACAATTCATCTAAAACCCCCATTTGTCCATCGTATTATGATTTCTGTCTCTTTAACCGAGGTTGATTCTTAATTATTCTTATGTTCTCATCCTAAATTAAGTGTTTTTGTTCCAAAAGATTTTAAAGAGATTAATTTTATTTTATTTTATGTGAAAATAAATTTTTTTATTATCATGATTAGTAACTCTGATTAAAGGGAACTTCCCAATTTCATACCCATTTTCACGTATACTCAGTAATCCATTTTAATCAACCATAATTGTTCTGAAATCACAAATTTGATCATTAAAATAATATATTACATCATTTACCATTTTATGAATCAAATTATTCCTTTTTTTCTTTAAATACTCTTTTAACATTTCCTATAAACTACTCAAATATTGATCATTTCAGAAAGATTCATTAACACTTTTTTTACTTTCATTAACTTTAGTTGCAAATTTTCAATATGAATATTAATTTCATAGACATAAAATATAATTTCATTGTACATAAATTTTATTTTCTCAGATATACATGTTTATAATATGATATCATGTCAAATACAAATAATTTTCCAAAATAACTATTTTTTCTAAATTAAAAAAGGATTATTTTCTCTAAATAATATATTAAAAATTTTATTAGAGTATTTTCACCTATTTCAACACCTTATATTGAATCTTATTATAAAGAGATATTAATATCTTATGTTACTATTTACAATATTTTATTGAATGTTTCAGTTTTTTTGATTTAGGATGTACTATTTTGGGAGAATTCCCTATATTACTCTGGATAGTTATTGAATATGTTTATTGGTTAGGTAAATTCATTTCCATTCATATTATATTTTTAAAAGGAATATTCGTTTTCACCCTATCTTCTGATAAATTCATTGGACTATGTATGCGTCAGTCCGAGCTCGTTAGATCCCCACAATGCATTGATGGATCTCATTTGACAAAATAGACCATGTTTTGGTTGATGCCAAACCCACTTATATAGACTTCTTGGCAGATAAATTGATGGTATTTTTATGTTGCCCACATTATGGATTCCAACATTATGAGATTAGTTATTTATATTCCATGTGTTAATTTGACTACTATTAAATCCATGGTTATCTTTCTTCCTTATTTAATTATTTATATTTTACTATTGGAACTTATATTATTCTATTCATTTTATACTCAAGATTTTTTTTAAAGGAATTAATTTTTATTTATTCACCTTACATTATTGATTATTTTTATTTATCATAGATAATATTTTATTTATTACCCAATTTGATTATTTTAGCTTAACCATTATATGTTTTATTTTTCCCCAAGATTCCAGGATGTATATTAATCCTGAAATTAGAGTAAAAGCATTTTCAAAAAAATTATATGTTGTATTTCATTTTAGTTTATAATGTTAACAATATGTTTCTATCAAATTTTTAAGATATACTAAATAATTTAGTACTTTGATATGCGGTTTATTGTTTATAGTACCCATGTATTAAGTAAAGGCAGTATCTCTAGGCTACTAGGGTCAGTGGATTTGTAGTTAGTGTTAGAAAAAGTTTAGTACAATCTTTGGAAACTAGATTTGGAAATGATAGATTTAAGAAATATAACCCCATAATTTAATTTGGGAATATTGCAAATATAACCAATCATATGATTTCAAAATTAGATATACATTATATATTTCAATAGTTTTAAAAAATATTTTTCTAATTTAGTGTATTCCATTTTTTATAAATGCAGCCTAGTGGAAGTAATGGAAAGCATATTAACACAAGTATTCCTTGTAATGATTTCAAACATCTATAAGAAAATGATGTTATAATTCTATCTTCCAACAATAGATGAACAAATTATTATTATTATGGGAAAACTGACTCAATTTATATGTAATAAAATTACTCTCATTTAGAATCTTGATTTATAAAATGTTATAACAATGTTATACCACTTCACAGAAAAACAATTTCTATAATTTAATGGGTATAGAAACCATTTATATATAAGAAATATTTATTCTAATTAGAGAATATATTTCTCTCATTTGGAAGTAATTAAAAGGATATTGTAATCATGGTAGTTAATCATCACACATGATATACAAATCAATTGTGGTCATTAGTTCAAAAAAATGTGGAGGATGATATTAAAAAAATGTAAGGGAAGGATTTTAAGTACATATTCATTGATAAATATTTTGTTCTCCAACTGCTATAAGATGTGAAAATTCCATTATTAATTATGAGATAGAAAATGATGAAATGTTTTCCAAGCATGAATCCAAATTTTCAAGGATTGTAATAAAATTATGTTTACTACATACATAAGACAAGAGAAAGATTGAACATTTATTTGATGGTCTTAAAATAATTATATGAAGGGAACTAATCTCTCAAACATTCTCATCATATGGAAAAATAATATAATGTGTCATCATGTTTGAAAATAATTTTTTCAGGACATATAGAATTGAAGAGAATAAATATAAGAAGTGTGGTGTTGAGTAATATGGAAAAGGAAATAAGGTAAAATTAAATAAAGAAGAATACAATTTAAAAATAACAATAAATATGAATAAAACGTAATGTAACATGCCAATTGGTAATGAGTGTTTGTTATAAGTGTTGAGAAAAAGTTCACTAGGCATGTGATTTCAATGGAAAGAGAGAAGTCAGTAATTTGAAATTTTTCATCTATAAGGATATGGGACACTATAAACATTATTTTCATATATGTCAATAGAACATTTCCCATAAAAGGCCAAGGGAATAATGGTATTAATTTGAAGTAATAATAGTTGGGGTTCAAGTTCTTAATGATGTGGTGGAATTTACTTTAATAATCTCTCAAAAATTTAAAAAATTCTTTATTTGATTGTAGATCATTTCATTCTTTTAGGTCTTCCTAGTTTTCTTTAAAAATTAGATATTTACATTTCACCTTAACAAGGGTGTTGTCTGTCAAAACACATAGTGGAAAAATATTTCAAAAAATGGTGTTTTCATAAGTTTCTATTATAACCCATAAATGTGCTATAATTTATGATTTTAATATCATAGACATGGTGGATTTTGACATAAACCAAAGTATGGTTTTCCTTTCAAACTATAATGTAATTATATATTTCAATGAGAATGATATTATTATTCCTGATGAAGATATGGAATTTTATATCATTATATGGGACACATATCAGTCTATGTAATATATGGATCCACCTATGGTAGAAATTTTAATTTTGATTATTTTAAATGAAGTGTAGATATAACCATCTGATGAAAAATGTGTTCTTAAAATTGATGTACCTATATTATAAAACTATATTTTTGTATTTCTAGAGGATTTACCTGGACATCCTCCATAGTGGGAAGTTGTGTTTTTCATTGATTTCATCCCTTATGGATGAACTACATCAAAAACTCCCTTTGGAATGGCCAAAATGGAGTTAATTGAGATAAAAAATACAAGAATTTAATGATAATGTGTTTATATGCCTAATTATTTTACCATGGGGAAATCCTATTCTTTTAATTAATAATAAATATGGATATATGAGGATGTAAATTTCCTATTGTGAGATAATACTATTAAGATAATTAAAATGTACATACAGGCTCACATTGATGAATTATATTATCAAATTCACAAATATTAATATTTTTAAATGATTGATCTCTATATTGGGTATCATGAATAGAATGTGTGGAATGAATATTTTCCAAAGATAGAATTTTGAACATGATATGAGAATTATGATTTTATAGTAATTATATTTGGAATTACTAAAACACCCAATGTTTGTATGAATATAATGAATGGATTATTCAAGGAATATCATGATGTTTTGACTGTTGTATTTATTGATGATATCTTGGTGCACTTCTATTAATTGTGTTTGATGGTGATCCACATTTTAGATCATTATTCTTGAAAAATCATTCGAATATTTGAATAATGAACTTCATTTCATTACTTCTTATCACTATCAAACTGATGGAGAATCTGAAAGGAGGGTCTAATCATTAAGAGACATTATGATATCATTCTCACATCACATTCATGGTTTTGAGGTCCAGAATTAATATTTGTACGCGATTTCCTAGAAGAATGTTTTCCATTAATGTATTGAACCAACACAATATGATGAATCTTATATTAAGGGTTTCCATGAACAAAATTTTTAGAATGATGTCAGTGAATGAAATATTTTCAAATTATAACTTTTGGAGGATAAAGAAATAATGGTGAAGACTATTCAAACTAATATCAAAGTGGCTTAATGTAAAAAATAATATATGTTAAAAAATAGAGTAATTATTTAGAGTCTCATGTAGGGGTTATGTCTTCTAAAATGTATCTCCATGGAAGGGTGTCATAAGGTTCAATAAGAAGAAGATATTAAACCCCAAATACATTAAAACATTTGAAATTATAGAGAGAATTTGTCATGTGGCTTATCATTGGTAATACTACAAATCCATTCTAATGTTGATAACATGTTCCATATATATATTTCTGAGGATGTACATTCCAAACCCAAAACATTTTCTCACTTATGAATAAATATAATTGAAACCGAGTTTATATTACTATGAAGAGCCTATAAATATTTTGGACAGTAGAGAACAGGTGTTGAGGTGTCAAATGACTCGGCTGGTAAAGGTACAGTGGAAAAAATTATAAAATTATATAAGAATCACTGGAACCTGAAAAAGTTATAATGATGAACTAACAATTTTTTTATTAGGGGACATTTAGGAAATTTTATATCTGAAATTCATGAAGGATTGGATAATTTAACACCCTATGATCTTGTGATATGTCTATTTTAAATTTATCATCATTGATAGCTTTTTCAGAGAACATAAAAGAATCATAATATACATTAAAAAAATAACATCAACATTGGAAAATTAATGTGAACATTTGAATAGCAATATGAAAATTAGAATATTAACCTCACCTATGAAATTATAAATTCAATTAAGGTATATTATGGATAGAAATTAATAATATTTATATCATGGAATAAGTATATAAATGTTTCAAGAATAATAAATTTTATATTGGTATTTGTTTTTGAAACAATATTGTTTATATACGATTTTATAATTAATATAATGATTTAAAAAATTATTTATTCTAAAAAATTTATTTTAAAAATAATATTTCGTTTTCCTATTATTAGAAGACATTTCTATGATACCTTTATTAACTTTTTCAAGGGTCCATAAAATCTATTATATTTATAAAGTCTATATGGTTTAAAATAAATAATTATTTTAATTAAAATTTTAATTCCCAAAATTATTTATTTTTTCTCATAAAATTGAGATAATTTTTGAAATATACACATGAATAAATGGTTAAACTGCTTTTTTATAAAATTGTTGAATTTTTATGTACTAATGAAATACAATAGTTTACTATATTATATGAATAGATGAATTATTGAGTGAAGGATGATGTATTGATTATATATGATCTATTAAATACAAAACAATTTCTCAAGATACTATATTTAGTCACATATATCAATTAAATTTATATTCATGAGCATAAATAATGAACTAATGAATAATATAATCAAAAAACACCTCTCCCCTACCAATAAATACCACCCCTCACCACATCTACTCCTAAACCCTTCTAAGTCTTGGGGATTGATAATATTCTTCCAAATTCTTATCCAAAACCTATTAAACACGTTCTTTCATTTCTAGTCTCACCGTAATACTATTTTTAATACATTTAATGATGTTATCAACGAGACTACACTCAAGAGGTAAAAAAATCACTCTCTCTAACATTGAATTTATTTTCTTTTCATATCCTTCCCCACCTCTGATTCCCAAAGTAGCTTGATAACTTCAATGAAATATATATAATATAATATTTTTATTTAAATGTTATATCTAAAAAAAATTATATTCTCAACCCCTTTTTTATAAAAATAAAAACATCATTCATGATGTGTTGATTCACACCCTTCGTGAACAATGATTTTTTATTTTCAAATAATTCCTTCCAAGATATTAATAGCACCATTACAATGGTCAAGAATGATTGATAAATGTATATTAAAACATATTTAGTCTTCTATAACCAAAATATATAAAAAATAATTTATAAAATAAAAGTTTTTGACGATTAGAAAACCTCCAAAACAACTAAATGTATATCATTAATGTTTTCTCTTATTAATAATACACTTATCTAGAAAAAAATGTTATATAATACAATATAAAATTCTAGATGGTCATTAATAACATGTAATTTCAGTTTTGTATAACTATTATCATTTTAATTTTTCTTTAATATACGTATAACATTTAACCAATCATTAGATTCAAATAAATAAACACACCCAAATGATGAAATTGGATTTTATAACACATAAAAAAGTCCATAAATGAATTTAAAAAAATTATAATAAATTAAAAAAATATTTAATTGGTTATTAATTAAATTATTAATGTATCTAAATTCTTTATATATGATTTTATGGTCAACTGTATATTTCCTTCAGATATAAGGTTAGGGAATCTCCCATAACCTACATTTCTCATTTGGGTTACACTTTTTATCTCTTTTCCCCCAATGAATTTCTTAATTAATATCATGTAATCGTACTAAATTTTGTTTATATGTTCCAAAGTTATGTACCTATCTCAATTATTCTTTACTTTATGATGAAATACATGTATTTATTCCTCCCAATAATAGAACCAGATTAAATAGAACTTCCCAATTTTAAACTCAATTTCGTTTATACTTCATAATGGGTTTTATGAAACCATTATTTTGTTGAATTAACTCATTTAATCTTAAAAACATATAAGTAAGTTAATTGTTTTAGTGAAATAATTATTCCTTTTTATCTTTAAATACACTTTTATATTTTCCCTTAAATTACACCAAAGTGTCTCATTTATGAATGTTTCATAAACACATTTTTTCATGTTTTCACTTAATTATTCAAATTTTAATTTGAATATTATTTTACCATTACTAAAATAAAATTTCACTTTACTTAAATATTATTTTATAGGATATACTTGTTTAAAATATTATTTTATGACTAGTATAAATGATTTTCAAAAAGAACTAGTTTTCCAAAGAAAAAGGGGGATTTTTATATAAAACATATCATCATTGTTTTATTAGAATATTTTAATCTATTTCAAAACCCAATATTGAATCTTATTCTTAATTTATATGGTTATATTATATTGTAATTTAATATATTTTATTGAATGGTTTATGATTATATTGACTGGGGAAGTACAATCTTGGTACCGTTCACAATATTAATCTATATAGTTCATAATTATTTTTACTGAATGGGGAAATTATTTTCAATTAATATTCTAGTTTAAATATGAATATTATATTTAACATATCATATGAGGAATTAATTGGACTATATAAGTGTCTAGTGGGGTTGATATAGCCCCGTGATACATCATTATGTGTCAGGATACAAACTGGACTTGGTTTTGGCCGAGGCCTTACCCATTTATGTATACTTCCTAGCCTGGGTATTGAGGGTATGTTGATGATGTCCCTCATTTGTAATTCCCCCATTTTGATTATATTTTATGAAATTCTATGTCATTATTCAAAAATTAGAATATCCATGGATAAGTTTCATACAAATGTAATTATTTATATGAATTTTTTGTGATAATGTTTTATTTATTCCATATTATGGCCATGATTTTGTTTTTATGGAATTCATTTTGAGTCATTCACCTCTCATTATTTATTATATTCATTTATAATATATTTTTTATTATTTATTACCAATAATAGGAATTTGAGATCACCAATTTATTATGTTTTATTTTTTCCTTAGGATCTATGATGTATAGTGTGATTGACATGCACAAAAAATATAAGAGAATCATGTTTTTTTCAATTTTGTTTATATGTTTTATTTCATTTCAAGTTTTCATGTAAAAAATAGCTTACTGTTTAGTATTCCACATGTAATTCTTATGAAACACTATCACATTGCTTGTATAAGAAGTAAAAAAATCAACAGAATGATTGTAAAAATGCTAAAAATAATATTTTTTTAGTGAGTTTTGTTATTTTATGATTTCATTAGATAATAATTAAATATTAATAATATTTCTATGCATTCCATTATTTTATTTTAGTTTTAAATTTTAAATGTAATGAATAGTTCCTAAATTGACATTAATGAATGTTTATAACAAATAAAATTTTATTAAAAGATATTAATTTTATAAAAAAATATTTTTAAAAAATGAATGAAATCTAGGTGTAATAATAAGGCATGTTCAATTTATGTGTCAGAATTCATTTTATAAATAAATTATTAACCCTTAAAGGTAAGGAATACTTAATATTATGCTAATTTTCTAAAGGGGTAATGAAGGGTTTATACAAAAAAATATGGGTACAAAATGTGATTCAAACTTCCCTTAATTTTATTGAATTATTGTATTTTAAATTAAACTCATCTTAGATTAAATATATATCATTTTTATGTCATTGTTTAGTAAGAAAATAAATTATATTAATCTAACAAATTATGAATTTTAAATATTTCCCCTCCCCTAAATTAAAAAAGGTTAAATATTCTTTATCATCATTAAACCACAATAAGCCTTATAGATTGAAAAAAACATATCCATTAATCTCCTAAACATTCATATTAATGTTATATATTATGTTTACCTTCCAAAAGATCAAACCTAGGACCCTTGAGAAGAGATATAAGGAAATAATATTAATGAAGAAGTAATCATCTTTACCAAATCATTCAATAATAATTATTTTTATACATCCTCATAATGTGTTATAAACATCCAAAAATAATAAATCTAATGTCATAAATATCTATATATTATATTATAATTATGGTATAAGTATATTAAAACTCTTTTTCATCATATTAAAAGTCAATACATCCCTCGGGCATATATATTGATTACCATCTCTATATAGTAGTGCAATTATATTTTCATTATAATTTTATTTTGATAGAAATAAATATTGCACTAAGGATAATTTAGAATATTTATGAAATAAATATTTTTCTGAAACAATAATTTTGTTTATACCTTTTTATCTTTATATCCATTAGAAAACAATAATGTAACTCATGCATGTGTGCTCATAACGACCTTCACAAAGTGATGTGATTCATTTTTAGTTTATACCATAAAATGAAGGTAATAAGGAGGTATTTAAAGATTAAAAATTATATATATGATATTACAATTATTATATAAAAATTATGTATTATTAAACATTCTTTCATTCCATCCATCAAAATGTAAAAACACAGTTTTCATGTACATACGACCTACCATCTCCTTGAACGGTGTACTTCATTTTTATATATCTATCAATTTTGTATGACTATACATAACTATATATTGAATATATATGATATTTATATGCTAAATAACATTCTTGAGATTATTTATCCATAATATAATTATGAGTAAAGGAATTATAAAATCAACACATACATAAAAAAAGAGGAAGTTAACACTAGAAATAATAATAATAATAATAAAATATTAATAATAAATTGTTCATAAAATGTTATAAATAGATCAAATAATATATAAAAGTTTTTATATGGATATTTTATTAAATAATAATATATCCAAATTTACAATATATAAGGATAATTTATTTTCATTTAAATAGAAATGTGAGGTAAGGGCTTCTATTACAGTTTCCATTAATTAAGGAATATTTTACTCTTATGCCCCTAATTAATTATATATTGAGGATATAACACCATTTCAAATTTTTTATAATGAAAAAAATTATATTTATTGTATTGGATGATTAATTTTTTATTATTCCATTCATGGGGGTTATTATATAAATTTTACTAAAGAAGTAATGATTTATTCTTCAATATCAATTTAACATGGATCATTTATGCTAGAATTTACACAGAAATAAATTATTTGATCAGTTTTTGTTTTAAGAAATTAATTTTATTATCCTCTATTTTGTCCTTGTTTTTTCATTTAATAAAACAATTCCCGATTATTTGATACATAAATTGTTTTTTACAATTTTTTCTTATAAAATCTATATTTATTTTTATCTATTTGGTTGAAACAAATTTCTATTCCTTTTCAATATTTTGTAAAAGTCATTTCAATAATTTTTTCAATAGTCCCCAATGACCTTTAAATTAATTTTTATCAATTTTTTACATTATAGAAAATTGTTTAAATGGATTCTTATTATCATTTTATAAATGAATTATTTTTGACCTTTTTAGAAAAACGAGAAAAGGTATTTTATAACATATAGGATATCTATGAAATTACACAACATCATGACCAATCATCTCTTTAATGAATCCTTTACATGTTTTTATGATTATATTAATGTAAATTTCTTCCAAATATTCTTAATTTTATTAGTTTTTTAAAGTGATTATCAATTTGAATAGAGCATTTATCTTAAGATATTTTTATTGACCTTTTATGGTATTCATATTTATTAATGAAGAACTTTACTTTACTTATACTACATTTGTAATATATTTTAATAATATTATCCTCATTATTTCGATGGATGGTATATGATTAGTTTGACCTGGTAATTATTTGACATTCCGTTTAATTATTAATTTTGTAGTAATTACCATGATCATTGAACATTGTATTTCACTTAAATATATATATTTTCGTTTCATGGATATAGTTTTATTCTGAAACAGTATACCATTTCAATAAATGTATATTAACCTATTAATTTATTTAATCAACTTAGAATAATATTGAAAATATTTATCCTTTATTCAATATAGATATTTTGTTGACAGGGAAAATTGTTTTTGAATTAAATAGATCATTCTATATATTATAATTCAATATCAATATAGTGATTTATGGGTGATAGAATTATATAGAATCTAGATTTGTAGATATGACTCATGAGAAAAATTATTAATGTTTCATAAAATGGATTTCTGGTGTATACCTACCCATCAATTAAACTATCTATTATAAGGAATTGATGGTGTAGATATCATAATTTATAAAATCATGATTTCTAATATTAAGAGTTACTACTATTATGAAATATTTTATTATTATCCATGCAATTAATGCATTCATATGTTCCCAAAAACTCATTTTTTATGAAGTTATTGATCAAATGAAATTTGTTTTCAGTTACATACACTTATATATTAAATATTTAACATTGATTCATGATATCTTATATTTCACATAACCCTCATTATGTATCTAAGCACATCCTTTTATTTTATTCCTTTTATAATGGATATGATGAATGATATTGTTAACAAATTCTTAGATGCAACAATTAATTTAAGTTATGCATGTTTTATTTCTAATGTAATATATGAATCGTGTATGTATATGGATATTCAAGAATATAGAACAATTCCATTTGGTGGGAGATTATTACTTTTATCTAGTTATAATATAATAAATAAGAAATGATTTCTGGGTTATTAGAGTTGGGGTTGTTACAAAATAGGTGAACAATAAACACATTCTGTAATCACACAACAGTGTTTCACATGGTTTTTCACATTAATAAATGATAAATATTTTTTTATAATCCAAGTGGTGAGTAGCACAGGGTATGTTCCTATATCCAGAATCAAAAAACAATGGCATCATGGGTCCCAACACCCCATGCAATAATACATCCATGTTCTTAAAAGAGTGAATACCATTGTGTCTATATGCGCTTATCAGGCTACTTTTGTAATTTCTCACACCTCATGTCACCATGTGGTATAATTAGTATCCCTTACTCTCATTATATTGATACTAGATCTCACTTGATGTTGCGGTTTGTCCCATGTGTTCCCATGGTTGGACATTTCATAAAAGTATCATTTTAAATAGAAAAAAATAAATTAAACAAAATTTGTGATAAATATTATATATTTTTATTTAAATATTCTTTGAAATATATTGCATTTTTATATTTACTAATGTATTTTATATTAGGGAATACTTATATTATATATTATTATTTATTATAATGGATTTCAAAAATAAAGATATTATTTTTTAAAATTTTCATTTCTTATGTGATTATATAAAGTTAAATTTTAACTTGGGCCACAAAAATATTCTATAGTGGATCAAATAATATTTCGTTATTGAATATCCCCAAAAGTTATCAGACAACTTTCACTTTCCCCATTCAAGAAATACCCCTTTATAAATTTTATCTTAACCCCGAAACAATGTATACAATTTTTATCCTTCATATATATTGTACATATTTTTATGATACTTGTCTTTCTTACCACCATTGTCTTTAGAGTAATCCTACTTGTGGTTGATAATAATGATGTTGCATAAAATCTCTCTCATGCAATGTTAATTTAATTTTATCCACTTTTATTAATAAGGATTATGGTGAATATTGATTTACAAACACCACAATTAGAAGATATATTTTTGAATAAGAATTTCTCTACTGTTTCTATAAAAGTAATTATTCTAGTATTAAAATGATTATAATTATATACATATAGATTTTATGTTCAATAAATAAGTAAAATAACATTTTAGGGTGTCACCTTCCACATACATAAATGAACTGTTCCCTAACAATAATTTTATAGATATGTAAACCAAAAACCTCTCTTACCAGACTAGTCCAGCTAGAAATAATGCTTCTGACTACTTATTAAAATAAATGAATCATTTTAAGAAAGAGAAAGGTGGGGCCATATAGAAGAACATTCTCGCATCAATCAGAAACTAAAGTAAAAGTTCATAATAAGAAATTTCATTTCCATAATGATAATCATCAGTAGTTTCCCACTAATATTGAAATTTAACTTGATTGAAGATCATAAAAATTTCAATATTGGCCCTCCTTTACACATTATTAGAAGATATGGTGGACACGGTCTGTGGTAGTTTAGAATAGTATTTCTAGGGCCTTCGCTACAAAGGATTAGGACTGAAGTCGTCACTGTCAGCTACATTTGTTTTTTCATAAAGAAAATTCTCTTTTAAATAGGAAGGATAACAACTAGTTTATACCTTTAGGGGGTACTGGAATCCACCTCTTCAAAATCAGAGAAGCTTCCCCACATCTCATCAACCTTCTATTTATTTTTATTGATGAGATATCATATAGGGTTAAGGGGTTATATGCCACGAATTGCATGCATCCTTTCCCTAAACAAGACAGTGTATATTTATCCTATAAAACATTCAGATTATTCTGAAATTTATCAATAACTCTCATATCCATTTGTGTACCTTCATCACCTAGTTCAAGATAATAAGAATACACCTATATATTATCATTTAAGTTAAGACTAGTACATGTTCTTTGTACCTTCCTTATATAAAAAAATCAGGACTACTCCTCATCAATAAGAATGTGTCATATCCCCATAATGGATTAACTAAAACACCATACACATGTTTCTTCTCAGATGCATGTCTTCCACCAAATTGATCCGTATTATTCAAAATATTTAATTTATTTCTACAATATGTCTCATGACCCCCTTTTATATGGAAACTCGATCAAAACACATTTGTATGGCATGTGTCTTGGACATGAAAAAATTATTTATATAATAAAAAAATCAGGAAGTCTATCATATTCCACATTTAGAGTGATTCCATCATCCAATGATGAAAACATTGTATTGTTAATTATGCACATGCTTATGTTAACAACCACTATGTGACTAGAAATGTGATGAAACATGGATACCTTAGTGGATATATCAATTTTAATTGGAATACCAATTGAAGAAGCGATATCAAAAAGGATCATGGGATTTCCAATAGCCTAGTTAAGAAAAATAATTTTAATCTCAACATGAACTAGTGTATATTTTAATAAAAATCACATTTTGGAAATTAGATCATTCATGGATTTGAAAAAAATTGATACGACCCCCCATAATATGCGCATTACGTTCTATGATGGGAAAAATATGTGGAAGAATCCCATTCCCCTTGGAATACAGCTCAAAACCTAATGATTTCATGTAGAGGATAAGTTCATAATGAACTCATCAACTTTACAGTGTTTTCCAATAGAAATAATAACAATCCTAGAAATAATGGAGAACATGAAAATATTAAATCTAATGAATATCACCTCTTAGTTTCAAATCAGAAGAGTCGTATCACCCTTCTTTATAATTCAATATGAAAGTAAATACAATATATATATATAGTTCCTTCTACTGGGGTCCCTTTTAGATTTTCCACGACCAGTGTTTCTATCAATTTTCAGGGAAGCATAACTCATCTGTGTCTCTACTTCCATATCCCAAAGTCTATGAAATTGGTTGGCCTCATATGTCAAAGTCACACGAGCAGCATGATAGAATAAAAAAGGATATTCACCACTTCCACATCCTAAAGAGGTATATAGTCTTTCCACACTAACTTTTCCATTGGGGACTTTCGCTCCCCAGTCTCCTCCACCACCACCACCACGACACAACACAATCAAACCTCGACACTCACATTGGCCACACCCATCACAACATGCCAGGCTTCATTCACGCCACTCTCAACTAATGATATACTGATCCTCCTAATTTATAGCACCATAGATTGACATAAATAACCAACATCGCACTCCATCATGAGATGGAAAAATATGGCCACGAACTGTCCCACCACCTAAGGTCAGCAGACACCGCCATTATCCAATCCAAAACCATCAGTATTCAATAATAATAAAGGGGCACTAACCTCTTTCCCTCCATATGGGGCATCACTACTTAAATCCACTGGAAGAGGATTCTTTCCATAAATTATCAAGAACCCAAAGAAGTGTGACACATACATGATAGAGAAAAATCATAATTGTCATCATCAACTTCACAAAGAGAGATCAATATACCGCACTCCATTGTTACCCAACACCTCTCTTTTCAAGCATCAATTGTGCTGTTTTTTTGTTCCGTTCACTATAACATATTTATTGTCACTAGCCACTAAAAAAATTTAATTTTGAAATATTCAAAAAAATACTCATACCATTATCAATGTCTACAAATTTTTTATCTCTAATGAAAAGAAACGGTACATGTGTCACAACTATTCAATTTAGTGTTAAAAAATATTATTTATATTTCCGTAATAAAATAATATTGTTTGGATTAATTTTTTTAAAAAATAGTAAACATATAAAAATAGATATTATAAATATATAATTTAAAAACATATATTTGAACATCATTTCTATAAAATAGTCTTTTAGGGTGGAATTCAAGATATTCAAAATAGAATTATATATTCCCAAATATACTCAATCATACTAATTTGATGCCTATAGGTTGCACGAAGGTCTCTCTCTTTATTGAATTCCAAAAAAAACCACCAAATGTTTCATATGTTTTAGACAATGTTTGACTTTGAAAATACCCTAGTGTAATATTCAATGTCACAGAATGTAATGATGTTAAGTGTGCAAACTTTTCCAATAAAAATCTATGTACATTTTAAGAATTGATGTATGGAAGAAGTATTTGATACAAAATATAGGTTCTTTCATAATAGTTGTATGTTGAAAAAATGATCAATGGAATTTGACAATTACATTATATTGCATGAAGGTCATCCTAAAGGGATAGAAGTGTTATATGTCAACATCCTCCTTCCACTAGACTTATTAACATAAAATGTCACATAATCAAGATATTAATAAAAATTATAATTATCTGAAACATAAACAACCCAAAGAATCCAATTATCAAATGTTTTCTAAAAAATACCTCTCATGCAAAATGAATCATCTCAAAACCCAATATCTTAGATCCAATGATAAATAATGTTGTATATATATATATATATTATAAAAAATCAACTAAATCCAATACAGACCAAGGATTGTTTAGGTTTAGTTTATTAAAAATTATTAAAAATCAAATGGTATATAAGGGTAATAAAAATTATAAAACAACGATCTTTACTCACAAGAGATATATCCTTAATTGAAATAATACACCAATAATCAAGTACTCATCCCTTAACCTATGATCATAACATGAGAAAAAAGTATCATAGTACAAGGGTTTGAAACTACTGGTAGAAAAATATTATTTCCAAAAATTTTAAAGTCATTGAAAATATTTCAATTTTTATCAAATCGAAAAAATTTAATATAAAAAATAAATTTTAGGAAATCCTAATATGGGGTTTTCAATAAAAATCATTAAGAAATTCGTTAAAATAAAATAAAAATTCATATAACATAGAAACCCCTGGTTATTTAGATATTAAAAAACCATTGAAATAACATTAAATTTATACTTGAATCATTTATAAGCTGTTTAATTTGAAAATAATAACCTTTTATGGGTTATAGTGACAATTTAAAATAAAATAATACTGTGATTCCACATGAAGTATTAATACCATAAATTATATAAAAAATTCACCTTTTTCTATCATGGGTCTACTCCCTATTCCTTATCACTATAAGAAATGTTGATGTGATAAATTGCTTTTAAAACATTTTTTAATTCATTACATTCTAATTTATTATCCCTTAAAATTGAATTTCAAAAAAATACAAAAATTATTTTCAAGGTGGAATGTAATTTTATACATCGAAAACATCAAAAATATTTTCCTTTAAAGAAATAGCATCCACTCCTAAATACATAAGGGAATAAATACATTTTCTATGGTAAATGAAAAAAAAATTCATTGATTGTATAATTTTACTAATAATAATTATTCTAATTAAATAATTTAATTTTATTACCATCTATTATTCATGGAAATACCTATAATGCGGAAAAAAATCTTAAAATTTTCATTGAAATTTCATGAATTAAATGAAAATTTAAAATCTTTTAAATGAGCCAGTCAATTACAATGTACAATTCTCTTAAAAACTATTCTTTATAGAGGTATTGAATATAATGTATAAAATTTCAGCCTTTATTGAGGTCTTATTAACAATATTTTATTTAAAATTAAATATCCTTTATAGTAAGCATTTTTTATGTATAGAAATTTACACAAAATGATTTCCTTTATTAGAGGGTTGTAAAAATAAATGAATAGTGGTTATAAAAAAACTATTCCTTGCACTAGATTATCATGAAAGGCTGGAACAAATTACTATATTGGGAACATGAAGACATAAATAGAGAGCGTAAATATATAAAAAATGAATATGTAGGGGATATGGGGATTTAATTTAAAAATTAAATTATACTGCCATTTATAGTATCATAGAGATATAATGGATTAATTTGATATTTTAAAGCATATTACGATGCAATACATTAATAATACAAAATTTAAATGCAGTTTGAATTGTGATCTTTTCATTTTTATAGAAATATTTTTATTTTATTTTCCCATATCTTGTGAATAATTTTATTTTCATTGTTTTATTAGAAATGGTGTCTACTACATGTTTCTTAATGAAATTATATTTATTCAAATTATTTCTATTTTTCTGTTAGTGTTAGAGACCCTACTAGGTCGGACTTAAAGTTGTTTTCAAATAAATTTTTTATGAAATCGATTATATTGTGAATAAGATTATATATATGTGTATGTATGTATGTATGTATGTATATGAGAACCCAAAAATATGAATTGAGTGTATTACCTACCTTAACAGATATTCAAGATGGTTTGGTCTGTTTTATATAAATGGGGAATATATATTTATAAATATCTCATTTCCACAACTGGTGTAAACTGAGGATAGTTCATTGAAGCTATTTGATCTCAATTGAATTTTATATGATAATTGATATTAAATAATATATATATATATATAATTCATTCCAAATTGTTTTTTCATGTGAAAAAAACAGAGAACAGAAATATCCACCAATTTTTTTGGATGTCGTTGTTGTGGACATGAATCAAATCGTGGTGTAATGAAAAGGATTACAAATTTTATATCATGAAATCAATGTGAATGAATAATAGTTTTTAACAAAATAGATCGAAGAAAAATATGTGATGGCTACTTCTTCTATGAGATGCAGGATCGGGGAAAATTTTGATACATAATGATTCATTGTTTTTTGTTTGATGATTATGAATCATTCATCAAACAATAATGAAAGTGGTGTTTTCACTTACATATGCGAAAATGAGATATATATAGCATTTTATGGAAAATATGCTGTCAAATTTTATCAAATAAAATTTGGTTTCACTAGGTTTATCAGCAGGTTGAATATTATACATAGGGATATCTGATGGATAATGATTAACATATCAAATGATAATGATTTAGACATGTTTTTAAATAGGTTAATAGTACCAAAATTTAGTGTTCCCAAATTTTACATAAAATCTGTTAGAGACTAATATATATAATAAAATATTATTTATTAACCCAATTTTGATTTTTATGTGGTCCAACCCCATTTTTACACCACATACACACTGGGTTCATAGGTTTCACTGACCTACGTCGGCCCATGCCTATTCAATCAACAAATCATTTACCTTATAGGAGTTATGGTCTCACCAAACTAAGTACCCAGAGGCTCTCACCTCATTCCACCATGTTGTCTACTTAGTAGACCTACCCCCATTTGGTTGACCCCTATCCCCACATGTGGTTGAAATCGGTCCTACGTGAGGGAATGGTTGGATTTTTCCACTTGTAAACATTTATATATCAAACAAGAAAATCAAATTAATGATTATTATTATATAATATTATTTCTATATTATTAAAATTGTGATTTTTTATCTAATTCTAGAATTATTTAATATTATGGTACATTTTTTTTCCATAAATTTTTAATTATTTCAATGGATTTATAGAATAATAATAATTTAAAATTTACACATTACATATACTGAGTGATTAATTTAATTTACTATATAACTATATCCTCATAAATATTTATAAATATATTATATATCATTTAATTTTTAAGAGGTTCCAACAGCTATCTAACAATTGGTGACATTCCGTATTAAATAAATTTCCATTTTAGACATATTTTCATAACCATAAAAGTAGGAATTATAGTTTTTCCCTTGTAAGAATGCTACCTATTTTTCTATAACATGTCGTTTTTACCATTATTTTATTTGGATGACTCTTACCCATTATTGATCCAAATAGAGATAGATAAAATATTATTTCTGTCATGTTTATTCTTTTATCTACATTTATTGCAGTTTATTATTTTAAATTTCTCATTATCATCTCCTTAGTTTCAGGAGGTATTCATGTACTAGAACTAAAATAATAATTCAATAAAATTTCTTCATATGGGTTTAAATTTAGATTCCATGTCTATTTATATTAATTTTTAAAAGATATAAATATATTTAAAAAAAATTATGTTACATTTAAGTGTATTTATACAAGTATGTCCCATGTCATTGGTCACTCCCTCTATAATTGTTAGTGATATTTTACACATCTCTCAAGAGTCACCTTATTCACATTTCTCTCCAGATCAGGTAATGAAAGGAAAATATTATTTCCATTGAATTCAACGAAAAACAATTTTACCACAATTAATAAAATAATAGATTTGTCTAGGTTACATTGATATCCATTTTTAGTCCCCAATAAACTAGATGTGATTGTCATGATATTTAAAAACATCACCATTCAAGGACACATTATAGAAAATACACCTTCCATTTTTCATAATACACATGAACCACCAATGATATCTCCAATCTTTTTCCTTTTCATAGTTTTGTAATTAAATTTCTCATACTAAATAATATATCTACGTTAACTTATAAGATTTATCATCCAAAATTTTCATCACCAAAAACCCAATTATTTATGAATAATTATATATCTATTATTTTATCATTCAATAATTTACTCTAATGATAAATTATCATTGACTTTCCCATTAACATCCATTGATATTATATGAAAATAATGGTAAAATACAACTCATAAAATCATTCCAATTTGACTCAAAATAACCCATTGAATTTTTAAAAATTTCCATCTTAATGGACATGATGATTTTAATATTGAATACTTATGAATTATCTTTTTCAAATCATGTTAACCATAATCACAACATGAAACTAGAATCATCCTAATTCCATGAGCCCAATCATCTATACCAATGGGAACTTATACACTATGATAAAATTCTATATAGCATGTCATTATCTTTCCTTATCTAGATAATAGTGCGACTCTATATGTTATTGTATGATGCATTGTATTTAACTAGATACCTAAAATTCTATTAAATCTCATATTTATCTTCTTTTAATATCAGAGTTTGATAATTCAATATTTTTTCAAAACATTAATCTTATATAGGTGAGATCCCTTACCTATAGAAGAATAACTAGATCATTTTCAGGGAAAACATTAGTTTAATATACATAATCACATCGTATAAGGCACAAACCTTTTTCATGGAATATAAATATTTATAGAGGTAGAGCCACTAAAATACATCATTAGTGACTATTGTTACAAAATAGTTTCCCACAATATGATGCACTTATTCTATGTAAATAATAATGAAAAAATACATATATAATAATCAAAGAAACAAATATATGTTTTACAAAGACTCTTATGTATAAACCTTATGGTTTATATTCACAATCAATTAAATCCAATGATATGTCATATACTAAAAACCATGGATATACAGATTATCAATTTTAATGTATAACTAGATAAATATTATCTATTTTTTATTCCATTTTATATTAATTTATTAATATATATATATTTATATATATTTTGGGTTGTACAATACTTTTAAAATGTTCCTCATTTATATAACCCTTGCATATCACATAAAAGTTCTAAACTGTAAAGGATGTAATATATCCTTTCCAATTAATTATATATTTCTTGTATATTTATAACTTTTACAATTATCAATTACTTTAAGTGAAAATATATTACACATATTCAAAAATTAAATTGATATACATAGTGTTTTTTCCATATCCAATTCCACCTCATCTATGAAAATCATACATTCATGTTTGCAAGTTATTATATATATATATATATATATATATATTTATGTATTATGAAAATATATGACGTTTTAATTTGTTAATATTCAATAAATATATTATATATTAAAATTAATTATCTTGAACATCATTGTTTTTTGGGAACTCTACTCACAATGTGACACTTCTACTCAAGTATTGATTTCTTCTTTCAGCTCCATAATTTATCTCAAATATATTCCATATGTACTATTTCATCTATATAATTTATATCAACTTCAAAAAATCTATGTATGGACTATATAAAGATTAAAAATAACATCGGTATAATATTTAACTTCTTCCTATATTGTATCATACATAAATACTCCTGTTAAAATATTATATAATATCTTGAGTTCCTTTTCAAAATATATTCCAAATCCTCCATAGCTTTGTCAAGATTTTTAATTCCATAGCATTCCAAGATATTCCCTTCAAAAATACTCCAAAAATATTCTATATAACTTCTATCATAATAGGATTTATGATCATGATTTTAATAAAATGATATATATATATATATATATAATAAATCTGATATAACTCAACTTAACCTCATAAATTTAGTTTCAAATAAAACTAATATTTCATGGTTTTACAATTTTGATATCAATGTTTTTTACAATGTAATATAGGGAAAATAGTCCCACAAATCTAGTTTCATCAAATTATCATGGAAAAAATAAAATTCCACTTAATATTTTTATTCTCTCTACTATTATTAGTTATAACACTTTAGAATCGTGATTTTACATTAAAATTTCATTTAGAATGTTTTCCAACATTTATATCATGGAATATTAATTAATATTCTATTTATTTATACTATTACAACATTAATACAAAATAAAAATATTATATTTAAAAAATTAAAATATTGGAATCTATAAAAAACTAATTGCTAGGGAGACATGGGCCATACCATTAAACTTATATGTCACAATCTCCTTGAATTCTTGATATCAAATAATAGAATCTATAACTCATTTAAAAAGAAAGTAAGGATATAAATCATCTCTCAAATTTTTCTCATTTTTTTCATAGATGTGTAATCCATTTTATGAATATGATATAGGAGTTATCAAATTAAAATTAAACCCCATTCTTTTCCTAATAAATATATCTAACTAGATTGAATAAGATCAACCGTTTGTAATACAATTAAAGTCTCTTATAATTTTCGCTTCATTCATTACTTGTTTACAAATTATTAAACATAATTCATGATTTAACCATTAATACATGAAATCATTGAATTATGGCTACAAACTGAATGAAATTAATTTATTGATATCTTATAACAATAATTTTAATTAAATGTATTATAGAACTCAATTTATGTAATACACGATTAATCTAATAACATCACTATATCCTATTTCACTTCACCTCCCTCTATAAGGTTAAAATATGCACAAAAAATGAGTATAACAAGGTACACTAGCCATGATATCAATTTTTATTTCAAAGAACTCTTAGTTGATAATTCACAAATTAAATTTAGTGTGATTCATACCATATTTTAACATTTAAGGTGAAATATAGACACTAATTCCATAACTAAATTTTAATAAAACATTATTCTATTAACTAAAACTTATTTAAAATGGTTTATTCTATATTACAATTTTTTACATTAATGTTTTGAAGAGAATACCACCACTAATATATTAATATCAAAATAGAAATTACATTATTTTTTTAATAATATATATGAAATTAATATTCTAAAAGGGACTCATCCCGCTATAATTATTATTCCTTATATTCAGTTATATTTTTGTAAGGGATTTTTTTTAATATATTTCGGAACCTTTACATTATTTACAAAATTTAATACCATTCTATGTTTCCAAACATTCACATAAAACTATGAAAATAAAAAATATCATTAATAAAATTTTTATAATTTAGAAAATTTGAATGCCTAAGGATAAAATTATTATTCGTAGATCCTCCCGTAAATTGTGAACACATTACACCGCTAAAAACAACAACATTTGACCAAAAACACCATCAATTATGGGAGAACACCCACCAAACTGAAAATAAGAAAAATAGATGCGATAATAAAGGATCATGCTCAAAAGTAGAATAACAATCATATAAAATAGAAGAAGCACAAAAGAATCATATTTAAAAACACATTGAAAAACTATTTTTCTTTATTGGTGAGAAGCACCAAGAGCCTACTTACCTATAAAATCATGAACACAATCTTCATTAATGATATTCATGAGGTCAATAAAAGAATATTAATTAGAACCTAAAAATATAAACCAAATTAAATACCCTATATAATAAACCCTATACAATATGCAACCTCTTTTCTACCTTAAAGACACAATGAAAACAAAATATTTGTTCACTATTGAGAGAGGGAAACAATAGTGGATCCCCAATGGGATGAAAGGGCTGATACATATTTATATATAATAATAAAAAAATTGATAGAACTTGTTATACAATATTTTATATAAAATTTAATACAGAATGAAATATTTATTAGTATTTTATTATCCAATATGGTTCCCACTTCCATCTTTGAGGTCAAATTCAAATGCTTAATATATTCTAGGGATTCTAACACCTTAATTGTAACTTGATAAAAAATATGATAACACATGTTATTATTAAAATAAATATTTTTTAACAAATATAAATTCATGTTAAATTTAAAAAAAGATACTTGTTACAGTAATACAATCACTAGTTAAAAATATAAGAAATTTGATAGAATTTTTTTCATTTACTATGAAAATCATCAAATAAATATTATCTCCCTCAAAACCAACATCACATCAAAATCATTATAAAAACTATTTAAATGGGGAGATTGGAATTAAAATATCACATTGAATAGGCTGGTAATTAACTATAGAGAACATTTATTCCTATATAATTAAGTTTTGAATCCATCCAAATTTCTAAGATAGTCTATATGGAATCCTACTTTCTATATTTCTAATTTGGATTTTTAATTCCATATTAGCCCAAATCACATTATCTTCTTCCTTGGGTACCATTATCGATAATGAACTCCTTCTATGTTGTTGTATTCACATATCATTTCAAAACCTTTTTATATACAATTTGATCATTATAAAATCAATGTGGTTTCTCAACACATATGTTTAAATGGGATACTTATTCTGGATGGGACATATTATATTTAGTAGGATCTAATTTTCATTAAAATTTTCAAACCTTCTCCTTTCCTTTCATTTTTTAGCTAAAAAATGTATTTGAAACACTTTTTAAAGAATATAGTAGGATGATGATATTTTATAATATGTTTATGAAATATAATTGAGGATATAAATTATTTTCAATTGAACTCATGTTACTTTATCCATTCATTTTTGTTGGATATTCCTTGAAATCTATATTTGAGACATTATTTTTATTGTACGAATTTTTCAAATAGAATTGTTACCGTTTTTTGAATTATTATTAAATATATTTTACATGTTTTCCATCAAATTTAGAATAAGATATATATTCTAATGTAAAATAGGAAAACATAGAAATACTCCAATGCATTTTATATTAAAATAACTTGCCTTGTTAACTTCAAAATAATTATTTTTTCCCTCATTTATTTTTATGACCTTATTGGGTATGAATTTATTACTAATAATACATTCCTTTTTCATGGGAATAAATATATTTCTCAATGTCATATTATTAAAAATGGTTCCACTATAACCCAGGAGAGGTTTCCCATTGTAAAAAGCATTTTTTGATATAACTAGAATTTTATGATTATCCTCAAATACATAAAACATTCCCTTTATCACACTATCTCATTCAAATTGATAATAAAATAATATATATAATTGTTGCTTTTTAATTGGAATACCATTACATTAAATGGAATATTTTTCATAATAACAATGACCATCTTTTCTTCAATCCAATTTACCATTTTACATCTTTCCTCTATTTAAGAATTATGATAGTTCAAAAAAATAAACATTGTTTTTTATATTTCGTCCACAAATACATGAAAACCTCCCTTAATAGGTCACTATATTTATCTTTATTTGTGTTTATATGGTCCATCATATCCTTATTTCTTTTATTATCTTATATAATCCACTAACTCTCCATGGACAATTCAATAATGTGTGCAACCCGATAATAATTCGCAAATATCATGTATAGATATTTTTTAGTTCGACGGAATTCTATTTGGAATCATATTTTACATTAATAAATTTGAATTCATCTCCCACCACTCATCATCCTATCATTTATTCTCTTTCCTAGGATTTTTAGGATCTTTAATCAATCATTTTTTATGATTTCCATTTTTAAATCCACTACCATTAGGATAAAATGAGAAACATTATTGAATTATTAATCTATCTAATGACCAAAACATTTTAATATAATCTTCGATCTGACTCATCTAACTAGGGGAAATATTCCACCGTTAATCATATTTATATATCCTCATAATCAATGAATTGAACATCCCACTGAGTAAAAATATCCTTAGTGAATACCTCATCACAACTTAATGTATTAATAGACACACAATCATAATTAATTATACATTCCATTAAAAATATGAAATAATACTCCATTTTAATCACACATTTTAATACAATGTTTCCACTAAATCATATCCTAATTTAGCTTTACTTCTAAAGAAGAATCATTCAATTTTAGATTTCATGATAAAAGTTATGTTTAAATAGTACATAAATCCAAACACCCATCCAATCGAGAAATAATAAGACAACTTCCAAAAAAATAATGTGTTCTATCCTACCACTTTTCATGATCACAAATGTATTTAGTGATAAATTATATAAGTGGATTAATAGTACTATGTAAATAATTTCAAACTCAAATATATAATCTTCAAACTCCCACTACAATAGTTGATTTGGAATCATATTAGGTAGGGCCACACATAAGTTCCTCTTTCATGAATGTTTTAATAGAGAATTATATTATCCTTAATTTTTGAAGATAAAACAATTTATTTAATACCCCAAAACACCATACAATGTTTCTAAGAATAAACAATTCCAATATAATAAAATAACCTAACATTATTCAAAAAAATTAAAATATGATGATGAGATTACAATGAAAGTGGGTCAATGTACCAGAATTACTAAGCTCACTAAAAATTTGTATTTTTAGTCAATAATTTCCTATGATTGAAGAAAATCCTCTTATGAAGTTTATTATTATGAAAAAATCACCAATGTTTAACCCCTTTTAGTCCACTCTCTTGACCACTTCATGAAGTGATGAAAATTTCTATAGAATGGAAAATAACAAAAAATTATTAAAACTGCTATTGATGAACTAAGTTTGTATATGTGATCATTATACCCACTTATTTCATTAATACAAACTGGTTGTTATAATCATCAGGAATATATAATCTCTTTTCCATTACATTCCATGTAAACACCACATTTCTATTAAAAAGATCTTCATGAATAACTAATGTCTTCCTTAATTTCATATATTTTATTATTATTCAAATTATATTATTCATTGAAAATGATATTTTATTTTATATCTATGTGATTTTCTCTCATTATATTTCAATGTGGAAATACATATTTTATATGAAAATACATATCTTTAAATTTATTGTTTCTTAGATTTTTCTATTCTATACTCTTATATAAATTCATTATTTTTCTCTAATAAATAATTATTGATTATGTATGAGTATAGTTAGAAAATATAGAGAATAATAATAATTATATTTGATTCAAACATACTCATTGAATTATTATTATTAATTAAATAAAATAATTTATATTTTGAAAAATAAAACTAATCGACTGACTTTTTTAATGTAGTGTGAATTGTCAAACTGACATGATGTTCAACTGCTACAAAAATCATAAATCTAGTATTATACCATAACAATAACCTTTATGATGATAAACTATACATCATGAAATTTCATTACATTTAAATATCTATATCATGGAATGATGTTAGGTATTTAAATTTTATTATTTTTCAAAAAAGATACAAAAAATTTAATAAAATATTGTATTTATCTAGTTTTAATTTTACAATTTTACCTAATAATATTTTATGAAAATAAATATGTATTGGGTTGGGATATACTCACCCCACCATTTATGAAATATTAATATCCTATGAAAATTAGATTATACAAAATAAATTACTTTAATTTTACACATACTAAACATTCACCACATCGTGGATGTCTTTTTATTGGTAAAGCCACATAATTTTGACTAAATTGGTTGATTTCAGGGTCAGTTTCCCCATAAAAATAAATTAACCATCTATAAAAATTGTAGATGATAATTTATTTATTTTTTACTATTTACTATTGATAAACTCCCTCTACTATATAGATTATTATGTGTTCTTTTCATAACATTTCAATCTTCCTTATAATCTGACCATATTCAAATCATAGCTACATTATCAATCATTTACTCAATTATTTTATATATTGTAATTCATGGATGAAAGGATTATCTATAATATTTTATAATAGATAATGATTATAACTAATATATTATATTTCAATGAAGTTACCCATACAATATAGATCATTTTTTGCACATTATTTTACCCATATGGAAAGCCCATATGCATCAGTATGATGATACCAAGTAATTTAGTTCATTTACATACTCAAAAAAAGATATTATTTTCCACTAAAATGTTTTATTTATTCCATGGATGGTTATTCAATTGTTTTTTATATGAATTATATGGAAAATATCATATTCATATACTTAAATATAATACATATGAAAGGTTTTTTTATTTGTCTCTTATTCCACTTCCCACGAAATCTAAAATAATAGTTGGGAAGATATTACTTTTATAGTGTGGAACTCCCATATATTTTAATCATATTACACTTTATAGATTAAAATGAATATTACTATGAATTATATCGAGAATTGAAAATTGTTCTCTTAATTCATATTATGGTGTAACCATTGTACTCATTCCATGGTTTCTTCCAGAAAATCTCTAATATATTTAAATATATTATATATGAGTAGTAGAAAAATTATCACATTTATTCCGCTTCTAGAATATTACTTCTAGACCATCTCAAATGTTGAACTAACATTTGGAAAATCATTGGCTTATTCTCCTATAGGGATATATAGAGCTCCAATTCTATAATAAATTGTATAACATCCTCAAACCCTTTTCATAATAATATTTGATACCTCCAAAGGTTTTCTTGGAATTATACATGAAGATAATCCCTAATAGTTCCCCTATAATATCTTCATGGAATCTGATTCATCATAATATATATAAGGAAAAAAATTATCAATTTTTTTTAAAGAAATATTTATGAATGATAAATCCAATAGTACCAAAATTGCGAAGCCTTGAACACACACACCAATATATGGTGCCCAAAACACATACATTATATACTAAATTTGATACAATCTATAGATTCCCAAACAAAGGACACTTTAATTACATTATATAATGAAAATAGTCCATTAAAACCATACCAAGTCATTTTATGTTTATTTCATTAGATAATTTGGTAAAATATCTATTAATAAATCAGATTTCTACAAAAGGAATTTTTCTCCACTATAAAATATATTACATAATCATTAATTGTTTTACAATATTTATAGATAAATTACATCAAAAATAAATTTTGATAAATATATTATGTTTATTTTATTTCATCATTATCAAAAATAAATCGAAACAAAAAAATGGGAGAGATTAAATTCCTAGTAAGTGTGCGCATAAGAAACAAAAATTAAAGATAAAAAGTTAGGATATGATGTGTATAAATAATATGAGACCAATTTTTAATTATCACAATCCCATAACCAACTAAAATATATGTGTAATATATCCATATATTTTATGTAATATCAATATATTATATCGATAAATATAATAGATTTTATTAAGATGTAATGCATTGTTGCTGAAATATTGAACATTCAATCAAGGCCTTATCCAAAACAAAACAAAATTCATAAATCAAATTGGAAAAAGATTAGTCTTATCATCAAGGTAGAATAAAAAACATATTTCTGAATTTGGAATCCATACACAAAGTACCAAATCTTGTTTTTCTCATTATACCTACCAATTAAATGAGGGAATATATTATATATGGTCCCAAACATAACATTTTTATTTCCAATACAATACTTATTTGGGAAAATAAATAAAAATATCCAATTAACTTTTCCAAAAAATATATTTATTAGAATAACAACAAATGAAATGACAATTCATTTCACCATATCAATATAATGAATAACATGATAATAACCCGTATGATGAAATCTGTTTTTCGGTTAAATAATATGTAGTAAATTTTTTTGAGTGATAAATAACCATCTAACAAAGAAAGAAATATTTCATTTCAAAAGTTAACAAATTTTATTTTTTCAGAGATTCTTGGTGAACACACTTCATTCAATGAAATAGAAAATAAGGTATTTACAATTTAAGGATATTTGATGAAAAATATTTCTAATCCATGGTGGATGATTAGGATTAAAAAAATATTGTGATGGATCATATATTTTATAAAAAATAATGTTACAAATGTTATGTAGAGAAAATAATATATATTTTCAATTGAAAAAAATACATTGTGTAAAAAAGGAAACCCATAAGGAATTTCATGTTGATAAAAACACCATTAAAAAATAAGTTTTACAATGGAATCAAACTTGACGGAATTAAAATTAAATTTTATAATATGATGTGTTGAATCATAATATATATATATATATATATTAAGCGATAAATCATTCCCTAGAAATGCAATTATAATAAATCTGTTAGAAAATGAAAATGAAAATTGAGGTTAACACTTAAAAGATATTTTAGAAAATTTGTTTTTTATTATTGTAAAATAAAAAATTTCATATCACATTAAAAAGTGGCTACAAAAAAGGTAAGGTGAAAAGTTTTAAAAAACACAGTTAAAATTAATATCTCATAATTAATCCTTTAAAATATAAATATCTTTTCTCTAGTAAATGTTTAGTAAAAGTTAAAACATGTGATCATTAATGGAACTTTTTAATACATTGAAATTAAAGTTTTTGAAAAAACACCATTTAAAAACTAGTAGAAAATTATATTCATAACAAAAAAATAATTTTCCAAATTTTTATTATAAATTAAAATATAATAAAATTTTAAAGTGTGATTACAAATTAATTGAAGATAAACATTCCTTATAATATTTTATAACAAAAACAATGAATATTTGAGCTATCAACATCGCTTATAGGAACTATAATCGACAAGGCATGAAATATTATAAAAATATCTCTATGGTAGGAATGTAAATCCATACAAAAAATGATAAAATAAAAAGTAGTAAAATAAGTTCTTATTGTACCAAAATTATATGAAATACATTCAACAAAATGATCTTAACTCATTGAATTAATGTGCATTTATCAAACACCCTTACTAGTTGGGTAATAATTAAATCAATGTGAACTAAATGAATGGATTATGATTTTGGACTAAAATAACCCAGGAAATATAAATATTTATTAAAAAAACATTCATGGTTATCCTATACCATATACATTTAAACAGTGTTGCATAAATTGTAAGATGTACCAATGAATCATAATTGAGACGAATAAAACACTTACCTTGTTTTTGTTCATAATAGTGTGTACTCTAAGCTCACTTAAAAAATAACAATCTTAATATTTTATTTTTTTGACTTTATTAATATTTATAACCTTTTATATAAGTTATTAATTTTATTTATCTACATGTTTATTTGTTAATTATTATCTATTTTCTATTTTAGGTGTGAGTATTTTTGATCATTTTGAACGCATTTCATAATAGTAGTGTTGTAATTAATTATTATTAAAAATTTCATCATATCTAGATCCTAATATATATTTAAATTTATGTTCTAAAATAATCTATATTGTTATAAATTCATTATATTAGAGTTTTTCTGATAATAATTATAGATGAAATCATCAGTGAACATGTTTTGGTGATTTTTCAATAACAGATGTTGGTGTCTTAACTAATATATTATAAAATTAATTTTACCATTATTGAAAAGTATTAAAATAATTATTCACTTATTTATATCATATTTTACTATATATATTATATTCCCATATTTATCCATGTAATATATTTACTATATTATTCATGTTGGTGGCTAAATTGACCCACACAAGAACATACCATATATATTGGTCGATTATTATGTTATTTAACCTTAATATAACTATAAACTATTAAAAATGTTATTATTTATTTTATATTAGTGTGATATGTCATTATTTTAAATAATTTAAATATTAATATAACTATTAATATGTTATTACATTGTGTGAAGAAACAATCTTTTCTATCTCATAACTCTCTTTTACACGGTAAAATTTACCACAGATTATTTATTGATCTTATGGTTAATTGATTGTACATTTTTTTTCCTAGAAGAATAATTTTTTTAAAAAAATTGATTCATTTTACCAATTCTCATCAACATCCATGTATAGTGGTTACTAATAGATCAAATTGAAATCAACCATTCAATTTAGGTCATAGTCCACGCCAACGCATGGAAGATAATTTATTTTCCATAGAATGGTAAAAAGTTATAAAATATGTTATCATTTAATAATATAAAATGTATTATATATATCACAATAACTTACTAAAATAAATATTAGTATCAACCATGTATGGAGGGTAGATAAAATGAAACATTAAGCTTTTTAGAGGTGGTAGTCTGGACCCACACATGAATTTTATTTTTTTCTGTATGGGAATTTAGTAAATGTGGATAATGATTATTCCATCACCATAATAAAATATATTTTAAAAATATTATTAATTTTTTATATTTATGAGAAATTTATCCTTTTTATGTGAGGATTAATTTTAAATTATTTATATAAAAATCATGTACTACTTTTAGTACTTTGAGATTTCGTTAGTAGAATTTTTAAAAATTGAGGGATTCTGGAAAAATGAAGTGAACATAAGATAATAGAATAAATATATGGTAAATGGAATATTAAAAAGTGTTGGTTTCCTAAAGGAAACTGAACTTTTTTAATTTTATTGTAGTTGTGGTGATATGTGTTTTTATAAGTTAAAAGGGATGTAATTTTTTAAAATACCTTTTGCGTTTTAAAAATGGGAAGACACTCTCATAGAATTTCGATACACAATTTTGAAACGGTAGATTGAGGATTATATAATGTCAATCTGGGACACTAAAACACATTATAACACAAGTTTTAAAAAAATTAGCCTTTTTAGTAGGATAATCTCTTTAACAATAATTTATTCTTAATCCAATTAATAATTTTTAAATATGTAATTTATTATTAATATATAACAATATAATGTTTTTTATTAACCTAATTTGGAAATATTTAGTCTAAATTTTGAATCTGTTTTTTTTAATTTATAAAGATGATTTAAATTTATTTTGAAAATAATTAATGGATAATTGTTTTTTAAAAAATTCATGAGATATATATTTCTTACGTTCTAAAATATAATATATTGTTTAGTGAAGTATAAAAAATATTTTTAGTTCATTATTTTATCTTCAAAAATAATTAATATTTTATAAAAAAAATTTACAAATAATAATGACTTACTTATATGATAAAAATTTCTTTAAATAAAGGAATTTTTAAATAAGTAATATTTCCCTAATCAACATTAAATAAACCTTTTGATAAAATTTCAAAATAATGGTTATAAATTACTATTACAATGATCATTCCAATACTAATTTTTATTTTATAAATTTCACATAAAAATAATAATTATATCTTTTAAATGAAATTATAAAATAAAATGTAATTTATTATTCTTATCTCTAATAACATTTTAATTATTATTACCCATTTATTCATATCAATATATACTTTCATTGTTTAATTATATGTATCTCTTGTTAAAAAGAATAGTGCATAAAAGGATATTTTATAAAAAATACAATTCTTATAATAAAACGATCTTATTTTTCATTTTCTCTATTATAATTGAATTTAATTTATATAAAAAGTTACCATTATTTTCATTCAATATAAATTTTAATAATTGGTAACTCCTATTGATTCCCTCAACAATCATACTTATATATTTATATTTTATCCAAGGATAACATAGTTTAATTTATGTTTAGTGTCATTCATGTTGAGATTAGGAAAAAATATTATATTTTTTAAATGTATAAAATATTTTAATCAATGAGTGTTATAAAAATGGATTAATTACAAGGATTTTAAATAAATCCATTACCATATAATTTCTTAACTAATATTCCAAAAATCCATGATTTCGAAATTTTACATTCCATTCTGTACTTTTTTAGTATCATTATTTTATATTTAGGGTTTGGGATTGAATTAATGCATGGTCATTATGTATATCATGTTTCTCCACTCATATATGAGAACAAAAATACATTATTCATCAAAATTAATAGTACACAACTCTAAACCTTTATAACAGATTCCATTATGGAATAAATATAAATTAATTCCATATAAGAATAAATATAATATGAAAGAAATTCTAGAATAGATAGAAACTTTTTACTCTCAATATGGTGAGTATCATCACAGATTATCACATCCCATAATTGGTGTGAATATATCATTTTTACTAAACTAAATTTATCCTAGTCCACTTGCTTTCATCAATGATTATATTCCATCTAAAACCATATTTTTATGAGTTTACATAGTTTACCACATCTAACATCTTTTTAAAATAGATTAATCCTCATTATTTAAAAACAATTAATTTTCAAAAATTTATACTAGAATTTTCATTCTTTTACATCTTAATGTAATATTTCTTTGTACCTCCATGTAGTTTCTATGGTTTCATCAATGTTATAAATACTTTTGTTTTAGGAATTTTCACAAGATTCCAAACAATATATTTCAATAAAAAGCATCATTAATTAGTTTACATCCCTTAAAAAAACTCTTGAAAAATTATCTAAACGACTATTACTAACACATCTAGAACATTTATTATCATTATTTATTTTCAACAAAACAAACAACCAAGCTATTGTGAGGTTCTAGAATCCATCACTCTAATGTTTAGTGCTAAAAACACATCTGTTACATATAAGCTATGAACCCAAGTAAGATGGTAGAAAAAATTATCTTTATTTTATATTATTTCTGTAATTTAAACATTTCATCTATGAAACACACAATATCCTAAGAAATGATGTTTTAATGGAATTATAGATTTGTAACATAAGAAACTCAATTTAAGTAACTTATGAAAATTTCTCCATTAATGAATCATACTAGAACACCACCTAAATAAATATTTTATCATATATATCTTCAAAAATATAGAAATAGAAAACATAAAAAATTGGTATTATCATGTCATTACTATTAGAAACAAAAAATGAGGCATAAATGGTACAATATATGATTATTTTAAAAAAATTAACATTAGATAATTATCTAATTAAATTATACATGGGATAATAATAGTTGACTACATATTACAATATTAGGATATTTAATCTTAATGGTCTAATATATAATATGGAATAATATTATGGAAATAGGATGATATAAACATGATCCTTAAATCAGAACAATGGTACATATATAGAAATGATACATATATAGTATTATATGAAATAATATGATTATTGATATAGAAATTCATAATTACGTTGATGAAAAACCATTGCATGCATAGATTTCTACAAATATATAATCACATATTCTTTGTAAACATATGAGACCAACCATATCCTCATGAATAATCCTTATTCATATTATTGGAAACATTGATACTCATGTGCACTATCTATAAGACAAAATATCCACACATATACTCACAAACAAACATTGTGAGATTATATGACAACACATTTATACATACACAAATTCATTATCCAATGAGATAAAAATATATAAATAATTCATTAGAGGGTGATAAAAGACACTGGTAATCATAATAATATGAATAAATAAATTTGAGATCAATTAAAACATGAAAATATTCACACATAAAATATCACTTAATTAACCGATGGATTTGAGATGTGGTTCAAAAAAAAGTTCCCAAAAAATTCCATAATCCCTCCAAAGAAAGAAATCAGAAATGTTCATAGGAAGTATCATCATTGTAACATAATTATCACTAACGATTTTAACATAGATAATAATTACCTTTTTAGAAACAAATGATAAATCAGTGAAAAATATGAGGAAATACAACTTTTTTTGAAGTCTTTAAGAGTGAAATTTATTTTGAAAAAAATTATTAAATATAGAACGAAAGATTAATTATAAAGAGTAGTCATAATGAAAAAAAATATGATCATATGAAAAAAAATATTATAAAACTTTTTATACATGTTCAAAAATTTATTATCTTATGAGTAAAATTTTAATTATAAATTAATGGAGTTCAAATGAAGAAAAACATTAAAAAATATTATGAATGAAATTTCAAAAATAGAACTTATAAAATACATTAAGGTTCAATGAAAGATAAATAATATGGCCTAGAAACAAAAACACTTTTCAATTTTTCAAAATACCAATATTGGAAACCATCATATTAAGGGGAATAATAAAAAAATTCTTAAAAAGTGATAAATATAATTATAATGGTCACTTGAAATAATAAACAATTATTCTTCAAAATAAATTGGTAACTTTTTCAAGATGAAAAAGGAAATATTTGAGGTGATGAAAATTATACTTATAATGCACAATTTTTTAGAGATCAAATATTTATATAATGATGTTAGAATTTAAAATTAATTTATAATAGATAAAATTTGAATTAACTATATAATAAAATCATTAGGGGAATCAATCATATAAGAAACAAGTTTAAGGTGAAATATTATAAATCAAATAAATGGGTTTAAATATTAAAATAAACTAAAATTACTCTTGAATTATATGAAAATGTTTTAATTTGATAATCATATTAATAAAATAATTTATAAACTTAACTATATATATTACCATATATATATTCAATAATTTTTATCATTCATTATTAATTTAATATTCCTTTAATTCATTATTTCATTATCAGATATCAGCAGTTTTGTGTGTATGAAATTAGTTTTGTAACGAATATTATATTATTTCTTCTTGTAGATATATTTTCATCTTTCCCATACCATTAATGGGTTTTTGAATATATGTCATATATATTCTTATGTTGTTATAATTACAATATATTGATTTATTATTAAAGATTTATGATTATGGAATCTATAACTATCATATTTATTTAATTTTTAATAATGAAAACATTTAATATAAATAACAAGTAAAATATTTATATAAAACATTTGTAACCTAAATAATATTATGAATATAATTTTTTTCTGTAAATACATCATTTCAATTATTAATGAATGGTTAAGAAGAAAATATTATGTCATTGTGTGAAGGTGGTTGTCTACAAGAACACAATGGTGATATATTAATCTTATATAAAACTATATGATCAAGGAAATAGTTCAAATTTTTATAAACCTAATCATGTAATAAAAAAATATTTTTTCATTAATTCCACTTCTCATACAATTCATTTGTAGTTGTAACAAAAATTAAAATATTTTACTCTATCTGGTAGTAGTTCACATGTACACGTGACTATATATTCCATTTTCTTTGAAAAAGGGTAAAAGGTGGGAAATTTATATCATATAATCAAAAAAACATTAAATTAACAATATTATTCCTATAATATCATAATATGTATGACAGAATTCTATGGTAATGATTAAAAATCAAAAATATTAGTGTGTGATTAATACCTAATATAAGAATTGCCCATTTCTCTAGAAACAATTATTCAAAATGGTGAGAATTGGATAATTAATTTTGACTATAATGGATTATATATTTGGAAGGTAAATTTAGGTTAAGTTAAATTTTTATCTATTCAAGAGTATCTCAAATTATTTTAGTGTCCTTGAAGGGGTGGTGGAAGGTGCCTTTTATAAGTTGAGTAAATTGAATTTTAAAAAAAAATACAACTTCTTAATATAAATGGATAACTCGTATAAGAGGGAAAATAGATGCCAAATAAGATAATAATGGATAGTATATTAGTTTTAGTTTATCTATGACTCATCTATTAATTATAAGATATTTTTAAGATGTTTTAATTCATTAAGCATTAGATTTTACACTTCTTCTTTCTTTTTTTCATGCTAACATGTTTTAACCTAGGTAATTAATTAATTTATAACATTAAATTAAATATAAAATAGCGAATATTTTTAATTAATTATATCAAATATTGAATACCATATATAAAATAAAATTTCAATGAGTTTAAGTAATTAATTTTAATATTAATGCATAGAATGAGTAAAAATTATTTTTTGTAAAAAGTGTGTTTTAGTGTGTCAAAATTTAAAGTAGGATAAAATTATTAATATTGATGATTTCCTTGACATTATAACGTTTATTAATAATGAATGAAATTGTTTGGGGGTTTAAATTATATCCCATAGGATATTAAAAAAAATATTCTTAATTAAAAAGAACACATGAGAAATAATTTTTTTAACGTAAATATTTCAAATGATTCAAAATGTTAAACATGCCTTTTAGAAATTGAACATAGTATTTTCCAAATGAATAATATTTCTATCTAAAAAACTTTTTTTAATGAAAAATGATTTCCATTTGTTAATGCCAAACATATTTTATCATAATTTCATAAATTCTATTATGTAGTTATAAACCCAATAATTTACTATTCACCTAGGAATAAACTATTTAAAAAATCAAAAAAATTAAACCATAGACAATGTTGTTATTAGAAATAAAAAATATTATTAAATTTTACATAAATAAAAATTCATATAATTATTAAAATAATTTTAAAATAATGAAATATAATATAATGAAAATTGTTTTCAAATGAATGTAACGTTTCTTAAAATATAAATAGTTCAGGGTGATTTTTTCCAAAAAATTAGTAATTAGATGATTGTTACAATATTAATCATATTAAATAACATTATCTATGATATATTTAGTGACATAAAAATATATGAATAAAATCCAATTATTAATAAATTATTTTCACAGATATGTTCTTATTTTTTATTTAACAAAATTAATTGATTTTTATGAATAGATTAGCAAAAAATATGATTTTTTATTTAAGAATAATAATTTCAACATATACAATACATTTTTCATGAAAATAATTTAATATGTTTATTATTTCATGATTATTCAATTTTAATTCATAATTAAAAACCCCCAAATCTCCCCATAAGACATGAGCATAACATAAGATCTTGAGCCATTTATTACTAGAACATATACTGGAATGGATCTTGTAGAAATATCATCATCCTTTTTCATGTTTTAGAAATGAATTTAACATAATTTAATTATTTTTGTTTATCTGAGTCTCGATCATTTAAAACCTCTAGTGAAGCTACAATCTTTCCAAGCTAGGAAAAACTGGGCCTCAAAGGATGACCCCTATCTCCTGGGGCTATTTCTTATACTTTATTAATATTATATTAACAGAAAATATACTTATCTCAACTTACTCATTTTATATGTTATAGAAGATATATTTTATAATTTAATTTTAATATTACATAGTTCAATTTTACATTAGTTTCGAATATTTTCCATGATGTTAAAAATTGTTTTTATTTTAACTGGATCTTAATAAAAGATTCCTTTACAATTTCACCCATGTTAATTGATTTCATCCTCATAGTCTTCATTATATCTCAAAAATTATATTTTAAAATGGTATAATATATATATATATATATATATATATCTCAAGATATAATTTATAATGATATATCTACCCAAAAATAATAGGTATGTCCAGGAAAAATAATAGCCATATCTCGAATATTGAGTTTTACACAACTATTTTTAGTAAAACAACACATAATATGTGGTATTTAGACTCATTTTATGGAATTTATTTTGTTATAGTTCAATGAAAGAAATTCCCAAATAGATGATCATGGAATTAATTGTAATAATAGTTATTAATTACCTATTCTGGTATGTGTTATATATGTTATTTCAATATAGATAATCCATTTCAGAAATCAATTCCAATTCATCTAATGGAATAATAAAAAGATTTTACTAGTTTAGTTTCCCATAAACATTATCTTACATTGGATGGCTTAACTAATTATTCAACATCTAGTCATTATATGGATGATGTTAGGTACTTATTAAATATGAATGGTATAAATGAGTAGGTTTAACAAGGTAAAAATACAAATATTTGAATTATTAAATTTATGTATGATGTTCCTCTCTATATAACATTTTTGTAACTCAGTTCAGTGGTTTTATTGACATTTTTATTACCTTGTTATCTTGGTCATTATAGTTGTTTATTCCTATCATCATTTTTATAAATTATATTAGGGAATTTATTTAGATAATGAAAATGTTCCTAAAATTTATTACATTGAAATTATAGTAACCCTAGAACAAAATACATGTATATTACATGATTTTAGATGAATATTTAGTACATTGGAAAATACACACCCATTAACCGTAATAGATTATTGTCTCGGGAGAATTAGAATCAAAATATTCTATCCTAGTGAATGATAATCATCATCTTATATAAATATATACACCATTATAACTTTTACCTAAAACCTTTTTTTATAACTTGGAGAATTGAAAAATAAAAAATGGTTGAGCTTAGATTCTTAGTAAGGTTATAAAAGGGATAAATGTTAGAATAAACATGAAAATAGTAGTATGATAATGTGATCAGAACATTAGGTGATCATACCCTTCAAATAAATGGTCATAAACATTATCTATATGATAAAAAGCGGGAGTTTATCATACATGACAAATAAGTAAATAAACATCATGAGACATATAATAATAACTAAGGAATAAGGCATAGGATTTGAGGCATACATATAATAATAGAAACTCTTATGTCATGACTACATACCAAGACATTTATAATTTGCTGGGATTGGGCTATGACCAATGTACATACATTGGTATTGGTCTAGAAACCCATGCAACCACATTCTTTTAGGCTTGGGAAACAACATATTTACCTTCTTGTTTTTAGGTGTGGGATACTACATATGTTTCTTCTTTCATTTTGGATTGGTCGACAAACCATACACCCACATTCTTTTTGATCTTGGGCTACAACCCAAACACCCTCTTTCGTTTCGGGAATGGGATACATACCATGTACCCATTTAGATTTTATTAAATATATTGTTATCCAATTAATTAGGGATAGATATATGTCACTCCTATCACATAGTAAAATCATTCACACATGTTCCGGGAGATAATAAAACATTCAGTATATCATGGCCCATTAAAATTATAGGTCATAGAAACATCAAATCAGATCTCTTAAAATTAAATTGGTATCATTTTAATTTCATCACATCAAAACCTATGGAAAAGTGATGGTTTTAATAAAAATGTTATTGAATCATGAAACATGAAAGATAAATAGATTTCATAAACATATAACCCCTGAAAGAGAAACAGGATTCATAAAGACCATGACATTATATGGGAACCATTAATAGAGAGAATTTGAATATAACCATATGAGAATTTCAAAAAAGGGAATGAGTAACAAAAATGGATTTCATTTTAGATTTAAAATAGTTGTGAAATCTCTATTAAAAATTATTCTTGAGGGAAATATCTATTCTTCTTAAAAAATGCTTGTTAATACATATAACCATTAAAAAATGATTTTCTCAAAAAATACCTTAATAACATATAAAAATACTTGAATCCATTTTGAAAATATTTTTCCATGAAAATTAATTTTTATAAATACTTATTTAATATTATCCATTTAAAATTGAAAATGAGTCTTCAAAGGAATGATAGTGGGAAAATTCATACATATCATATAAAGTAAAAAAGGAACATTACTTTTTCATGGTAAAAAGTATATAAGGGATGCCTTGTTAAAAATTAGGTAAGAGGATTACCCTAAAGATATTAGTAAAATACAAATAAGGTAAAAATATCTTTAAAATATTATAGGATAATGGTTTAATAATCTTGGAAACACTTTTTAAAAATGATATATTTCTGGCAAAAGAAAGGGTAATGTTGGGCTTTCCTAAAAACACTTTCTTAACTATATTAGGTACAAAATTTTATAACATGGTAGTAATATATTAATATTTAATGAAATAACATAATATAAGGAAAATTATAAATATTATTGATATATGGTTCATAATATTTCATCAAGGTAATAAATAATATAATCAATCTCATAAAGTGATGAGATTGTCTCAATAAACTTTTATAACTCAGTAACTTCAGATAATGTTCTCCATAGAGAAAAAAATAAATTACATGAAGCATAATATATCATTAAAAGAAGTATATACATGTTATAAAATTTTAAATAGTTGAATATACACCTCGAATAAGAGTTTAGTTTCATAAAAAACATGAATCTCAAAGAAGGAAAATTGAGACAAAACAATTTTACCGATTTGGTTTCGTTTGAAAGATAAACCCCATGGAAGAAATATCATAAAATGGGTATTTTAATAACCAAAATTTTAATCAAAATATACATATAATATAAAAATGAGATGTACAGACACTACACAAAATAAAATAGTTGTGAACAAAAAAATATTCTCACAAAAAATAAGAAGTGAGATGAAATCCCCTTACCTTGCGACTTGACTCTCTACATTGTCATACCAGATTATTTTATAATATATATATGTTTATTATAAATATTTATTAAAGAATATTCATATATATATTACCATATATGGTTTTATTATAACCTTATATTATCCCCCTTTATGCAATCATATGTTATGGTTTCACATCATGTAATATTCACTTTGTTCATCACATGTGTCCAAATTTATTACAACTTTTTTCCATTAAATAATTTCAAGATTAATAAATTTAGAACAAAATATAAATAACAGGAATATCAAATATAATTTTATTACAATATTCTATATCATAATTATATATATAATGGAATACACCATTTATGGAGACGGTAAGTCATACATACGACGAACACTGTTTTCATTTTTTATTGTCCATCCATCCAATGGCCATAAGGCCTTAATTTTTTATTTATTTTTGATAATACACCTTTAAATGGGTGATTTGGAACCCTTATATGGCCCATTTGTGTAATTATTACATGGGCCATAGGCCTTAAAATAATTCATTTCTCGTAGGCTTCAAACATTACTTATAACCCAAAATAAAAACTTGGAACTGCTCCTCCAAAGCATCTTCATCGTGAAATCAGATCTCCACATTCAAATGGATATTATTTTAGGTTGTTCCATGCATGAACAAGCTCATCCCGATATTAGGTTCCATACCCTTTCATTCTTGCAATCCCGGTAGCTTCTGTTGTGGTGGAAGCTCCTTGCTCATCCTCCTATAGAGCTTGTTCCTTATAAGTTGTCTTGGTTTAATATGAACTTATGGTTGCCTGAATGCTTTGAGGTGTTATAAAGGCCTTTATGGCCTGAATTCTTGGGTTTCCCGAAGTCCTTAGAGGACTTGAGTCCCAAATCGGTGGCCCAAAGGCTCAAACAGGGGAAAATTCTCGACTACCACAATGTCTGCTACAGTTCCCGCTATAGTAAAAGGTACAATACCTACTACAGTACCTAATACAATACTCTACAGCCCCCGGAAATTGTGGCACATCCTAGATTTGATCCTCGGTCACCTTGTTGCACTTAATATACCTATCCAACTGGGCAAAGGCTCATGTGCTCCGTTTCTATTATTGTATTGAAAGGAAGTATGAAAATGAGATATATATATGTGTGTGTGTGTGTGTTTTTTTTGTTTATATATATATTTCATTTGTTATCATTAATATGTCATATATATAATATAATTTCATTATATCCATCCTTAAGACATTCTATGTGGTGTGTGAACCAATAACATCGCTTTGAGGGGGCGGTAGTCCACACATCCTCAAAAAAGATTATCATATTAACACTGAATGTAAGGTAAACAAGTGTGCCTTTTAAAAAGAATAAAAAAGACTTAAGACATAAAAAATATAAAATATTACATAACTAAATATATATTCTATCATAATGTCCAACAGGATTGGTAGTAAAGTAGAAATGAATGTTCATTTTTTGTGTGGTAGTAGTTTTTCATACATAGAAACAGTATGTTCAACATCTATTAGATAGAGGTGTGTGTAATTTTAAATCAAAACCATTTCATATATACATACTAGAATATGTTGGATACTTTTTATTTCGCACAAAAATGGAATAAAGTGATTTTAGGGGATATATAAGGGAAATAAAAGAAAAAAGCTTGAGAAAAGACACTAGTTCTTATTCACGTAACTCCTTTTGGTTTGTTACAAAACAGTTCCTTGAGAAAGTTTTTTCACAAATGTAGGATTGAAGGTCAATGTTAGGATTATTCGGATGCTACCTGGGATAATCTTATATGACCTCAAATGGTTTTATAGGTGTGAGGAAATGGGTAGAATTTGTGTTCATTTATATGGATGGAAAAGGACTCAAATGAATGTTTTAGAATCGAATTATGTGTGCACATGTTATTACCTAAAAAAGTCATAAAAAACCATCCAAACACAATAATGGAAGGTTAATAGATTAAATATTGACATAAAATGGATTTTGTACATGTTTCTAGGTGATTTGGGCCTTTAATTTTATGGTTAATCCCTAAATAAGCTTAATTTGGCATTAACTTATATGATTTATTTTAAACACTTTTACTAATAATTTTGGTAAAAAAATTTATATAATTTTATTATAATATAAATATAAGACAGAATAAAATTTTTTATGTTGGATTTTTTAATTCCAATCACAGATGTAGAAAAATTAATATAACTTCTAATCCCTTAGATAGGACGAAATAATAGATATTTGAAGTAGGAAAAACTTCAAATTTTTTTATGATTTTCTAATTATTTTCAATGAAAATTTTATTATAATTAATTTAATATCATTATTTAATGTAATACTAATTTATTTTTACCATGAAAAATATTAATAATATCATTTATCATTAATATTTAATTAGACAAAAATGTGGGTTTTAACTAAAAGCAATATTTTTCACTATTTATAAAAAATGATGTTTCTTTAAATATCCCAAAAAATTACCCAAAGATAATCTAGACACTATGAATTCAAAAATTAAGTTTATTTTATCAAATTTATTTGCTAAATGTGTCTAAAATTTCATTCTTTACAATGTAATTAAAAGTAATTTATTTTAGAAAAAAATATAAACGTAGATGAAATTTTCCAACAATCAGATCATTTTTTATCAATATGTTTAATTTATATAAATATTTTATAAAATTAGTTCAAATTTATTCATTAATATTCCTGTTATCTTAGTTAATTATTCCAAACAATAAAAATATGTTTTGTAGAAAATTAGTGTTGTGTGTATTATACGCCTACTCAGTTTTGCATGCATCATACACCAAGTGGGTGTTTCATGTAGTGCACACCATGTTGGTAGTGTGGGTAGTGAGATCCAAGTTGGAATTTATTTTGAAAGGAATGTTTGAAATAGTGTATTAGTATATAAATATATATAGAACTATTTTTCAGTGTCAGGTTAAATTAAATATATTGAATAATTAAATTATTATGAAAAAACACTCAAATCTCTGGGTGTTACATTCTACCCCCCTTAAGATTATTTTTCCCTCAAAATTAATTTGGGTTATCAAAGGTTAAATACATAATGATTTCATTCATACGATCCCATAAAATAAAAATGGATACTAAATTTTTTTTTTAAAAGGTAAATTTGTTACTTTAATGGTTAACTATTGTAGAATATACCTGGGTTTCCACATTGGAGAACATTGTTTGGGCGTGAAGATTAGAGAAGTATGTAAAATGAAAATATTTATATGGAGTGATTGAGGTCATCAATCATAAAAACTGTTAATGATATAATGAAATATGAGGGCCTAAAATTCATAAAGTATTTATGATTCTAATATCCATTGGGTTGTTCTTTTAAAATTTTATAATACATTAATTACCTCAGGGAATGAATGTCTTGGAGTTAGATTTGATTAATAACTCACAATAACATTTCATTAAAATATCATGATGCATATTAAAGAATAAAATTTCTACACATTTGAATCTTAAAAAATAACATGCATTAATCTATAAAAATATATAATAATAGTTCATCATAAATATTTATTCTCTAAAAAATACACTTTAACCATGAAATTGCATAATTACGTGGTAGGCTTGAATACCTTATCATCCTTCGGTCATGGGATCAAGACCCAAATCTTTTTTTGACATGATTGGTATTCACCTTATATATATGATTTCCTTTTATACTAAAAAATGTAATATATAAGATGGGCATCCCTTAAATAAGGTTAATCAAAGATTATCCTTTAAACTATGTTTTTCAAAACAAACTCAATGCACAAATACTTCCAATGAAGTTTAACATAAAATTTTCTTCAATAGATATCCTTATAACCATTCAGCAATATGAAAATAAACAACCATATAAAAATAAACAAAAAATAATATTGACATTGATCCCCCTGTATGAAAATTTATCTCTTAGTTGTAACATTCAATAAATGTGATCTTGAAACATGGTAACAACATAAATTATTAGAAATCCTTTTTAGAAAACATGCATGGTTCATCATTCCAATGTTTTTTATAATAACTCCTTAAGTCCAAAATTGTTTTAATATTTATTATTGGTAGAAAAATACAACTATAAATACATATTTTCTTAGTACCAAGGTAATCTTTACTATCGGATTTATTTATTCATATCCATTGTAACTATATCTACATAAAATTATCTTAATATAAAGAACAAGTTAAGGGTTACCTTTCATTTTTAAATTTTTTAACATTCATGATATAACCATTCTAGTCCATCATAACTATTCAATATTTTTTTCTAAATCATCATAAAAATATAAACATAACAATCCATACAAAATTTACCATTCATAATTTTGGAATCCCAATACATAAATACATTTATTACATAATCATTAATCCATTAATGATAATACCTCATTCCATTCACATTTCATCCATAGTCTCTTCATCATATATAATGTAAACAATACTGACACCACCTTGCTGATTCTCTTCATGAACATTCCTCTTGTGACATTGGGTTGTATAATAACAATTTTCTACAGATTTTAAATTCATAATATTCAATGATGAAATAAGGAGTCCAAAATTCCCATCTATCTTATTAATTGATCTCTTAATTTTCCCTTGTAGTCACTTTCTTTGTGTCCTTATTTTACATATTAAAAACACCTTTTTATTCCTCTAATACATTCACTTAAGTGATTAATTCCACATTGTTACCATTATGTAAACTAAATCTTTTTTCCACATTGGTCTCTATTACTTGATCTCTAAGTGAACTCCATCTTTATCTTCCTTGGTAAGTCTGATATTTGTTCAAGGTAAACATTATTAATCATATTCTATGAAAATTGATTAGTAATGGTCATGAAACCATTTACTACAATGATCATCAAACTTGAATGATCATCATAAATTCCAACATCACAGTCATCATTAATTAAATTACCTCAAGTTCCCACTATTGAATTAAACAAGAAGCATAGTGTGAGCATTACTTATCATAGAAAAAAATCACAAATTATTAAATGAATTACATATAGGATTTCTAAATCATGACACCTTCTATAATATATGTCATATTTGGGATTATTGTTGTTTATTCATAGCTAACTTATATCTAAATCCTTGGTTATGGGTCATGAAGAGTTCGCGATTTCCCTAATGAATACCCCTTGGGAGTGTCAATCCAGGTGTGTATAAAAGCCCATTGTTGTGTACCATATTACCATAGGTAAGTCTTATAACATCTTTTCAGAGTTTCAAACCCTAGGTTCATCTATTCTAGATCCACATCCACTTATAGTTTCTATATAGGGATTTATTTCTTGTAAACCACTCACTATATAATTTATCAAAATTCCATTATGTTTTCTTAAACATTATCTAATCCTTATATTTATCCTTAAATACATCCCTACACATGACCATATAATTAATCCTGGGAATCTCAATATGTTTATCTCATTCTCGTTTCCAAAGGTTTAGTAAACCTTTCCCTTGATACAAACTAAAGATAACTAGGCTTAACATACATGGATATTACCTAATTTTAGATTAATTTTTTGTACATTTCCAAAATACGTGGCCAAATACCATAATAATTTAGTATATTTGGAAACATGAAAAAAATATTTTTTCCAGGTGAAAGATATTTAAAATCTCCCATAACTCTCAAGACCATTGTCACTTCTACCTAAAACCATTAATTATAAGACGGAGAAAGGAAACAATATAATGTAATGAGTTCGGATGCTAAATAAGGGTAAATAAGGAAGACATGTAACAATAAGCATGAACATATTGATAAAACGATCGTAACATTATTCGATCACACCAGGCATATAAATATTTATACAAACGAGCTATGGGATAAATTTGGATTTTTATAATACTTGAATCACAAGGAAATAAAACATTTATCCGGGAATTGATAACTTAGGAATAAGACATAGGGCATGTGTCATACATATAAAAATATAAACTTTTTTTATCATGGATACCTACCAAGACCTTTATAACATGTTAGGAATGGGCTTCGACCCATGTACATAATTTGGTCTTGGGATAGAAACCCTTTTACTCGCATTTCTTTAAGATTGTGCTACAAACCATATACCTTCTTATTTTTTGTTTTTGGGGTACAAACTGTTTACCCTATTTCATTTAGTATTGGGATATAAAATGAAGACATTTTTTCTTTTGGAGCTTGTGCAAAAACCCGAAAACCCTCTTTTTTTAGGCATGGGATACAACTAGTGTACCCTTTTATCTCATATAAAACATTTCGTTACCCAACGAATTAGAGTCATATATATAGGTCCCACCTATCTCAGAGTAAAATCATTCACACATGTTGCATAAGATATTAAATAATTCTTCATATCATAACCAATAAAAATATATATGTATCATTATCATAAAATCATGACCCATAAAATGAAATGGGTATTGTTAACATTTCATCAAATCATAACCTATAGAAAATATATAGGTTTCATAACCATTTCATCGATACATAACACATGACTGAGAAATAGATTTCAAAAAAAAAAATATAACCCATTAAAGTGTAACAGGTTTCATAAATACCATGACATTAATCATTACCCATTAATAGAAAGTATATGAATGCAACCATTAGTGATTTTATAAAAAGGAAATGATGTACATCAATGGATTTCATTTTATATGGAAAATAATTTTTAAATATATTCCAAAAACATTTCAATATAGAAATATCATTTATTCTTTGAAAAATGATTTTTAATAAATAAAAACATTTAAAAATGATTTTATAAAAAAATAAAATTAAAATATATTAACAATACATGAAATAATATTTAAATTTTTTTACATGAAAATTACTTTTTAAAAAAATCGTGAAGATTAACCTTTTTAAAATTAATAGAAATCATCAAAGGAATGACGGTGGGTAAATTCGTACATGTCATACGAAGTAAAAAAAGGAACATTCCTTTTACACGGTAAAAAGTTTTGAAGGTATGCATTGTTCAAAAATAGAAAATAATATTTCCCTGATGAGACTGTTAAAAAAATGGTAAAATTTCCTTAAAAATATTATAGTATAATGGTATCATATTATTGGAAACCATTTTTAGAAAACATAGATTTCTAACCATAGAAAGGGTAATATCAGTCTTTCCTAAAACCAATATCATAACAATATTAATTACCAAAGAGTAGAATAAGATTCTAATAAATGATTATTTCAACAAATAAAAGAGTAGAAGGAAACTCATGAATATTTTTTTTAAATGGATTATAATATTTCATCAAGGTATGTAATAACAAAAACAATCTTATAAAGCGATTAGATTGTCTCAAAAAACTATTATAACTCGGAAACATGGGATCAAAATATAAATGTAAAAAATAGAAAATTAAATGAAGTAAAATATATAATGAAAATAATTATATTAATCGTATTACATATAAAATGAAAGTATATACACCTCGATTAATATTTTAGGATAATAACAAAACATGAATCTCAAAGAAGGCAACTGGAGACAAAACTATTTTAACAATTTGTTAACTATTTAAATCTAATACCCCAGGAATAATGATCATAAAATGGGAATGCTAATTCCCAAAATTTTATGTACAAGATGAATATAATAAAAACATGTGCATTACATACACCACACAAATTAAATAGTGGGGAACATATCTTGTATCTCATAGAAATTAAAAGGGAGATGAAATCCCCTTACCATGTGTCTTGACTCTCCATACTAACACAAGATTTCTGTATAATAAATATATGTTTATTATTAAATTTTTATAGAATAATATTTTTATCTTTACTGTCATATATGTTTTTATTTTATCTTTATATCACCCACATGTTAACGATATTATGTTAGGGTTTCTCTTCAAGTAATATTCACTTTGTTCCACTACTGGAAATATGATCTATACCAACGGTTTTGGACAAACTGTTGGTATAGTTCACTAATTTGGACCAATACCAACGTTTTGGTGAAATCCATTGGTATAGGTCAATTATATGTACCTATACCAATGTTTTTGGACAAAACATTCATATAGGGGGACCTATACCAACAGTTTGGCCAAACCGTTGGCATAAGTTCACCAATTTGGACATATACCAATGGTTTGGCAAAAACCGTTAGTATAGGTCCATTATAGAGACCCTATAACAAATTTTGGCTAAAAAGATGGTATAGGTCCCCCCTATACCAACAGTTTGTCCAAAACCATTGGTATAGGTCAAAAAATCAAAAAACCTATACCAACGGTTCTCAAAACCATTGGTATAGGTACATGTATTTTTAATGTAATCTTTTTATAACATACATTAAATAAATCAAATATTAAAATACATATTATAATAAATATTTATATTTATGAAATTATATTCAAAAAAGTAATTCAAGTTAGTGTATAAGTAGCTCAATCACAAACTGGAGTTGCTGGGATCAAAACCAACCTGATTATTATTTCATGAATTACATATAACAACAGTTTATGGAACCGTTGGTATATATTTTCATATTACTTATACCAATGGTTTTCAAAACCGTTGGTATAGGTATATACCAATGGTTTTCCCAAAACCGTTGGTATAGACTTATTAACACTGCTTACATAGAAACATTTCTCCATACTTTTTGTATAGCCTATACTAACGGTTTGGAGGCCTATACCAACAGTTCCAAACCATTGGTGTAGTGTATTTTTGCAATAGTGTTCTTCAAATGTGTCTAATTTTTGTTACATCTTTAGTTCTTATGCTTATATCATGACTCCAAAATATAGAAAAAAAATATAAATATTCGGTATATAAATAATAATCATAATATAATAATCGATAGAACAACAATGTATGTAATGTAATACACCATTCTTGGAGATGGTATGTCATACATACATATTAACGCTATTTTCCAATTTTGTTGTTGTATTGAAATAAAATATGTAAATGATTTATGTTTATATATTTATATATATATTTATAAATATTATTATAACATTAACATTAATATAATATCTATTTTCATTAAAACCATCCTTAATAAATTATATGTGGGGTGTAAATGAATCACATTGCTTTGAGGGCATGGTATTCTACCTTTCCTCGAATGAGATTGTCAACTAACATCCAATGGAACGTAAAAAGACATTTATTTTAAAATTAATATAAAAGATTAATTAAATAATATAAATAATATATTAAATATATAAATAGAGTTTTCATCATAGTTTCTACCATGATTGGAGCTAAAAGTGAAATGACCAATCCACATATCATGAGGTACTAGTTCATCGTATAGGGAAATATTATGTTCAAAATCCATTAGATGGAGGTGTGTGTATGTCTAGGTCATAACCATTGCATTAAAACAACCTAGTATATATTTTATACAATTTAATTCATAGAAGAATAGTATAACGAGATTTTAGTGACGGAGAATGAAAATAAATTAAAATATCTTGAGAGAAGACGTTACCATTTCATCGGGTAACTCATTTTGGTTTGTTCCCAAAGGATTCCTTGTGATCATTTCATAACAAATGGATAATTCATTGTAAAATTGAGTATTATTCTTAGGTTAATTGAGGATATATTGGATGATCGTAAGAAGTTTTAGAGGATTGAATAATGGGTAGATGTGGTAGCTTTATAGGGATGGAAACGAACTCATAGAGAATGTTTAGAAACAAATTTGGTGTGCACATGTTCTTATGAAAAAAATACCAAAACAAAAAAACTCCATAATCTACGTTTCATGACCAAAATATAGACATAAAATAGGGTTTGAAAAGTATATAGGTATGTTGGGCCCTTAATTTTAAGATTTAGTCCCTAATTAGGCCTCATTTGGCCTTAACAAATGTGATTAATTTTAATCACTTTTACTAATAATTTTGGTCAAAAAATAACATTGTCTTATTGGACAATAAATATTAAACTGAATAAAGTGGTTTATGTCAGGTTTCTGAAATCCCAATCACATAAGTAGATAAAAAATTATTAGTTCTAATCCTTTAGATGCGATACAATAATAGTGTTTTAATGTAAGAAAATGTTAAAAAGTTTGTTCATTTTTTTTATTCTGTTTCATGGTGAATATCATCCTTATGAATTAAATTTTATTAGAATATGTAATAATTATATAATTGGACCTAAAAACATATTTATTATTTCATTTATCATTAATAGTTAATTAGAAAAAAGCATTTATTAACTAAACATCAGTGTTTTTCACTATTCATCCCAACATGATGTTTCCCAGCAAAATCTAAAAAATCTAACGTAGGGAAATCTTAACATTCTTAATTCAATGGTTGATTATATTTTATAAAATTAAATTTCAAAAATTGTCGAAAACTATATTCATTATAATCAAATTAAAAAGAGTTTATTTGAGAAAACAATTTTTTAAACATAGAAGGACTACCAATAATCATATGTTTTATTATGAAAATGTTTTATTTATAAAAAAATTATAAATATATTTAGAAAGAATCCATTAATATTCATACTATCTTATTTAAATATTTAAAACAATAAAAATAATTGTTTCTTAGAATCTCAGTGTTGCGTGTATTGTGTATTCACTCAGTGTTCCATGTGTCATATGCCCATTCAATGTTGTGTGAATTGTATTCCAATTAGTGGTGCATGTAGAGCAATCCAAGATGGTATTGCATCTAGAAAAATCAATGTTGGTATTTCTGGTGAATGGAAATTTTGACTTTGTATCTTAATATATATATATATATATATATATATATATATATATAAAGAACTATTGCGAGTGTCATGAGAAATGAAAAACATTGAAAAGATAAATTATTTTGAAAACAAAATATTTAAATATCTTCAGGTGTTATAGAATGATCAAGGGTACTTTAAGATTATCATTTTTTCATCACCATATTAATAAATAACATAATTTCACCTCAAAATGTTGTTTCACTATGTCCTATTTTTCCAAATTTAAATCATCTTCATGTTCTATTGAGACATTCCATTGGGTTATTCTTAACGCATTTTTATTAGATAATAAATTTAATAATCTTTCATTTATCATGATTTTTTTTGAGACCAAGAGGTTCTAAGATATTTATTGTGATATTTTTATGATTAATAATTGGTTAAGAGAATCACATTGACTGTATTGTAATTTTTTTAATTATATAAGTCATATTATATGGTAAATCAGACAATTACATGATAAATGATATTCAACAATATAATAATAATTATTGGTTAATCATGATTCAATGTTAAAATATATTGGAAGGAGATTATGTGGAATATATAATGTTCTTAGACTATTGAAAGATCTTGGATGATATAATGACTAAGCTAAGAATAAAATTCCCTTTATTGGAGGTCGAGAAAATGAGGAGAGGGTCAAAATGGGAAAGGACATGCCCTTGGTAAGGCGATTTGATGGTCAAGGTACCTTGATGGTGTTTCTTTGTGAAAAAAGTAATAGAAAAAATTATAGAGACAAAATAAATTAATATATAGATAATACATTGATACTATTATTTAATTAAAACATATATGAAATTATCACAAAACATAATGATTGATAGGTTCAATGTATTGAATATTTGATATATAAATATCTAATTTTTCTAAACATGTGAAAATTTATCTATTATATTTCATTTCTATACCTTTTTCTAGATATATCATATTCATATAATAGTGAGGGTAAACATCCGAGTTATATAAATATCTCAATAAGAGAAAACATTCTACATAGAAATAGATTGTGAAAACGGAGGAGATGATGAAGATGAAATTAATTTCATAATAAAATATATAATTACCTTATATAAAAGTCATAAAACATGTTAGAGTAATTTAAGATAATAAATAATAATTAAGGAATTATAATAGAAATGATATTTCTCAAAAAACATCACAATTATGACATAAAATCTAAATGTGATACAAAAGTTAGGAAAATTTAAATAATTCATCATATTCATGAAAACATAGAGTTTATTGGAAATTAAATTCATCTTGAAGAATTGACATAAATTTATGATCTTCTTGGAAATTGGTATGAACTGTAAAAATAAGAAAATCTTAACAAACTAAATCCAAGTATATTATTGGTTATAGGATAACCATCTGACTTACCCATAGGCTTGGAAGAAAAAACATGCATACTAATTTTTATTGGGGATAAATACACCAATGTACACTTTGAATTGGTTAAAATCCTCTTGTTTAACCTTTTCTATGGGAAGGACCCCCTTTTTTACACTTTGACTTGGAATAAATCCTCTCATGTAACTTCCTAGCTTTGGATAAATCATCTAGAGTACCATTAAGATTATGATAAATCCCCACATGTGTCATTTTTCTCTTGTTAGGCATAAACATAATCCAAAAAATTATTGGGTGATATAAAAAACTATATAATATCATTAATCCACATTATTTCCATTTGAATAAATAAATAAATTATATTAAAGAATCCATGTTGAAAATAATAGTTTTATATATTTTTTTTAAAAAAATATTAACATGAACAAAAAATATTATAAATTAATTAAAATATATCATTCAGAAATTATCCATATCAAAATTATATATATAATATTATCAAAACATCACTTTATAATATATTAACATTATATAGAAAATTAAAATGATAAAAGGTTTTGAAAAAACCTTTTAGAAACTATTATAAAATTCGAACTGGAAATAACATTAAAAAATATAATTGATAATGGAAATAGAAAAAATTATAACATATATTTATCACGACTTCCATATAAAACATCCTCAAAATAATTTTTTTCCCAAAAATAGTGGGTTTGAATAAAAAAAATATTATTTTAAAATGATGGAAAACCTTTTGAATATTTTAAAATTACATATTGAAAACCACACATCGTTAAAATTAAAATGTATATGTTGGTTTAATATAGGTTAAAGGGAGTAAATAGATCATTATATATAAAAAATTATTTTTAATTAGTTAAAGTGGAGCATTGGATAGAAGTAAAAACTTGTACATGGTAGAAAAATCTATTAAAAGTAATAGGAATCACTCTTATCAAAATAAATTTTAACATAAAAATAAAATCATCAAGAAAGAAAATCGTGATGTAAAACCATTTTTCCCCATTAAATAAGGGGAAATACAATATAAAATTTTCATATTTTAGAATATATCAATCATGAAGGATCAAAGTCAATATGGTTTATTATAACCCATAAAATTTATTTGATTCATGAAAACATCTCACAAATATGAGGAGAATTAACTAAAATCCTCGTAAAAGAGGGAGATTCAAAATTTAAATTCAATATCAAATAATAAAAATGTAATACATGTTATATTTAATAAAGTATTTATTTAATAAACCATAGAAATGGAATTAGGTTCTTAACAAAAAAGTCTAAAAGGAGGAACTTTGAGTCAAAACCCCTTACGACATGGGTATAAATTCAATAAACCCCATGAAATAGATAAATTGGAATTAAAATTTAAATAAAATGACTTAAACATAATTTTTGATCTTTTATATCATATTCGAAGTAAACATACCTCATATATAGTGATATTTTCATAAATACAAACTATATATCATGAAGGGATATTGAGATGAAATCCATTACCTTGATCCAGTTTTATTATGAGAACACACATTACATTATATATAAAAAATTTATGTTTATTTAAAAAATTATTAGGAACCTTATTCTCCTATATTTAATTAAATATAGACTACTTATTATCATAATCTATTTATTTATTATATAATGTATCCTTATATTTTCATAAAAACTCAAACAGTGTCAGCTTATTTTTTAATATTAGGAAATGAAAATATTATAATATTAATTAGTTAGTACATAATACGAAACATCAACAACATTATACTAATCATGATTTTATTAAAAATGAAAATCAATTTCTTTAATGAACTATATTTAATAATTTATTACATAATGAAACCCTTAATACAACCATAGAGAAACATGGAGCCTAGTTTCATTGGGAAATTAGTTACAGAGAATAATAACATGATACCTGAATAGAAAAATGATTACAAAATCAAAAGAATTTCCCTATATTTTATTTATAATCTAATAAAATTTGGGTTAACATAGGGATATATACATGAAAGGGGTTAGTTATGAATATAAATATGCGAATAAGAACATTATAGCATAAATAAAACTAGTACTATGATTTAAGAATCATATAAAGGTCAAATACGATTGGAATGAATCCTAATACTGAAAAATGATATATGATATAACATCATTTAATAAAAAACATGGGAATGTAGAAACAATATAAAATATGACTTACAAAGAATAATCCAAGTCAACTCTTCAAGACATCATTACATAGTGTTCTTACTATAACCTCCCATTCATCATACATCAAATATCATGAGATAAAAACATTTCCCAATTCAATAAAGGGACATACGTGTATTTTCCCACCTATCACATTCATATTAGAAACATGCATAAGTGTTCAATACAGATCATACAAAATAAGGATACATTTATCACATTTAATCATATGATTAATAATTATGTGGGTTATATACTATTGAGTTCCCAGTCTTTTAATTATAGGTATATATAAGAGAATTACTTATTATGTAAATAGGAATGGGTATTCACTAAAAAAACATTTTGGCATGGAAATATGGTGTAAACCTTTTACAGCATAATGGATAGACATTAATGTTCATGTGGGGTATATTGAGAGTGAAAGGGGTATCTAATCTCATATAATTAATATGGATAACAAAAAGATATGTATATACATATTCCATCATGAAAACATTATCAAATGACATAATATAAATAAGGTTCTTGAATTTAGATGGGATTGAGAGGATCAATTACCTTGTTAAGGTTCTTAAAATCTATTTTCAGGAGCTTCTTAAGAGCTTTGGGAACCTTGGGAGGGCTCTAGAGAGGGAATTTAAGGGAAAATGATTTGTCAAATAGTTTTTAGTGAATTGTAATGGGTGTTTGGGTGTATTTATATTAAATATAGAGGATAATTGATTGTTAATATATAAAAAATGGTTTTTAACTCTATAGGATAAAGTAATCTAAACTAAAAACCACAAAATGGGTTTCACTGTAGGTTATTCTAGATAAGAGTAGAATTTTTTATTTTATAAGGCTAATGACTAATATCATTAGCATAATACCATTGGTGTTTTTTTGTGATTTATATATATAATGAATTCATTTTGAATTTTAAATTATAGTATAGCTTTTGGAGGCTCTATTAATAGTGTAAAAAATTAATCAAATAACATCAAAATGAAATTATTTTGATGGGAAAATTTTTTTAGACATGAATATTCTTTATATTATTGGTTACATCTCTTTTTAGAATTTATTATGTCATAATACAAATCATATATTTATTTTATATTTAATTTTCACCAAAAATATTCTTCTATGCTAGAAAATTATATAAAAATTATCATTGGAAAACGTTTATGTAATGATTAAAAAATTAGTATTTATTTTATGAATGTACTTATATACATAATATAATTCATAATATTATATCAACATCCCAATTTATTGAAAAATAAACGTCTTTTGACAATAGTTGTTTTCTAACCCTTATAAATATTACATTTTACTTTGTAAAATTATATTATAAATTATAATTTATAAATATTATTTTAAAATATTATTTTATTAAAATATTCATTGTTTTAAAAATTTATGAATTCATCAAAAATATATTCTTGATTGAAATAACATATACCCCAATAATATAATTTTTGTTTAATTGTATAAAATTTCAGTTTAGTTCAAAATAGTTATCTAATAATTTAAAAAAAATAAAAATAACTGATATTTATCATAGTTATTTAATTAAATAAAAATAATAATTTAAAACTATTTTGGTTAAGATATATATTCTTTTATTAAAATAATGAATTATATATGGGCAGGTGGTGTGGTATGGTTAGATTCTCCTAGGGTGGATTAGTGAACATGGTTTGGGATTTGATCTTAATGAAATTGAACTTCTCTTATTTTATTTATGAAGGTGGTGATTTTTCCAAAAATCAATGCAATATTTACTAAAAATAAAATCTTACAGTATTCTAAAAAATGGGCCCCTATTATAATCATTCCCATGATGAGGAAGCATGTAGTCTGGAATATCCTTTAGCTTGGTTATGTCGTATGCAACCCCTTTATTGGAGAGACCATCATCAACTATATTCTCCTTATAGTTAGTGTGAGTTGCGATGAAATTGATGTCTTGAAGAGAATGGAGGCTATTCATCCAATATGCCGTAAGTGGCCATACTAGATGAATCAATCCATTCCAAATCGACTACACCACAATATTATAATCACATTAAATCCATAAATTATTCCAATTGTGGTGCATGGAAAAGTAAATGTCAAGAATCACACTCAGTATTTCAGCTTCCAGAGAGGTTATAGTACTGAAACCTTCAAAAAAGATCCCAATAATTAGACCAATAGGATTTCTAATGATGGAGCCACACCCCGCGGGACCTGGATTTATTTTAGAGGCTCTATCCACATTGATTTTAATCTATCGTGGGAGAGGAGGTCTCCAAAACATCTAAAACAAGCGTCTTGGGTAGGTGAATGTGAAAAAAATCTGAATATGTCACAAAATCATAAAATCTTCCCCATTTTTGTCACAACATCCTTTATGAATTAACACAGCATCAAGAATTGGGATGCGTATCCACATTCTACCTAAATTAATGTTGAGTGAGAAATTTTTGTAATGAATAGAATTTCTTTAATACCAGATTACATGAAGAAGTTCGGAAACCCAAGAAAGAAACAAGTCTTTGATTTTTTGGGAGTTTTCTATAATCACACAGTGTTTTAGTTGTGCATTGATAGTGTCAAGAATCAACCATATGCAATCAATGATTTCAAAAATAAATTTACAAAGAGTAGGGAAGCTAATAGAAGACCGAAATAAATGGTTAGTATCTTCTCTATGTTGATTACAAAGGATACATTTTCAGAAAAATTGGATCCCAAAATTTTTCATTCAATACTCAATTAATACGCTGTTATATGCAAGATTCCAAATAAAAGAGAGCCATTCTTTTTTAATCAAAGACATGTCAAATAATTTAATCCACATAATGTTATTTTCAAATTTATAAAATTAATGGTTGTAGAAAATTTTTGAATTTAGTAAACCATTGTGATACTGTTCTTTAATTAGAAAATCCTCAAAGATAGCAAATTAAAAATTATCAATAATGTGAACAACATTATCAAGGAGAGAATCAATATGAGAATTAATAACATTAATGATAGTGTAGTTGATCGTGTTTGGGGAATGTTCATAAAGAAATAATGAAGTAAGAGGAGAAACTATCAAGTTACCCAACCATAATTTCTTAGAGGAGTTTCTAGGGACCCTTCATCTAGAATTGGTCATCATATGGGCATAGATATTTATAATGAAGGGAAAAATGGAAGAGCTCATATATTTCTGGTCACCTATCTTCAATCTATCCAAGAAACTAATATTTTATGAAAGAAATCAGGGGGTTTTAGTGTGATTCTGGTTTCAGGTGAGTCTGGCTTGAAGGGTCTCATTAAAGAGTTATAAAATTTTAATACCAAGACCACCGTTGTATAATGGCTTATAAGAAATAACATATGGTATATTAAAAAGATTCCTATCTAGAGTGCTTCCAGTCCAAACAATGTTTTTAATATAAATATTAGTTTTTTATAAGGCAAACCAACCGATTTTTCCTCACTATAGAGTTGAATTTTTTTGAGACAATGGATGACTTGACAAGACAGAATCTCCCACCATGGAGAGATATTTACCTTTCCAAAAGGATTTTTTATTATTAAATTGATCAACAATGTATGAAAAATAACTTTATTTGGGTCATCCCCATAATATGGGACCCCTATAATATTTTAATGGAATTGTTCCATATTAATTCCAAGTTCATTGGTGATATCATTTTTCTAGTACTCAGTATGTTTTTTTTAGAAAATAGATGAATGATTGTTTTCCATCCAATGACTTGATCTGAGATATACTCATAATGAGTGAGTTTAGATTTGAGAGTTATGATTTTTTTTATATCACTCTATAGAAACAAAATTATGTCATCTGCATAAAGAAGGTTAGTGGGATCATTCACATTCATGTAAACATGAATAGGTTAATGTTTTTTGGTCAAGAAGACGACTGAGTAGATGGATAAAATAGTAGTGTGTGATATAAAATAGGATTTTTGATAAGGGGTCACCCTGTCTGACACCTTTGTTGTAATTTAAGCACCATATGGGAGATCCATCAATTAGGATAGAAATTTAGGTAGAGGAGAAAAGGGTTTTGATTCTAGAGATGATGATGTTATTGAACCCAAATCCATGGATATCATTGAAGATGAAATACAAATTCATTATGTTAAAGTCTTTCCAGTATGTCATGTTTTAAGTAAATTTTACAACATCTATTTTTATTTTTAACGTGTTAGTGCATTCAGAGGTGAGATAAATTAAATCCGGGATGGATATCCCCTCGACAGAAACAAAATAATTCTAGGAGATAATTTTATCCACAATAGAAGTTAGTTAATTTGCAATTAGTTTTTTATGATTTTATAGAGATTGTATTTAAGAGATATGGGTATAAAGAGGTGAATTTCATAGGCATGTTCTACCTTTGGAATCAAATTAAGAAATAGGGCATGAAACACATGTGATAGGGAGCCACTAGAAAAGAAATTATTAACAAAATTTCAAATTTCAAATGGGATTATATCCCAATATTTTTGGTAGAATACATTTTTAAAACAATCAGGACCCTTGTCACAATCAAGGTTCTGGAAGAAGACATTGTCCTTGAATTAATGATCGAGGGGAACACTAATGAGGAATGTGTTATCAACGACAGTGAAAATGGATAGAATGATATCATGAATGATATCTTTGCTAATGTCAGGTCCATTAAAATAAGAATCATCGTAGGAGAAAACAGGATTATAAATTTCCTCTTCATTATCATAGTGGTTTTCTCCATCTTTGAGGGTGAAAAGAGGTTATCATGTTTTCCAGACTCTCTATGATGAATTTTAGAATTTATTATTTATATCACCATCATTTAATCATTTGATTTTGAGATTTCCTTTATAAATGATGTCCTTAAAAGTGATAATTGAATTATGTTTCATAGTAATATTAATTTCTTGATTATGATCTGAATAAAAATCCAAGTGAGTGTTACTGATTAGAATTTGGTGATGTTCATTCTCAAGAAGAAAGTTTCCACTATCAGTTTTCTTTGCTTTCATGTCACACCAATTTTTAATCTTTTGTTTATGAAATTTGAATTTAAGACTACAATCAAAGCCATCGTTGGATATATTCATAGAAGACCAAAAATGATTAATGATATTACAACATTCAAGGTATGAGAATCAAGAATATCTAAACATGTAGGGGAAATGAGGTCTCAAAGTTTTGAAAGGGATGGTGAGCAAGATATAATGATGGTTTGATTGTATTTTCGAGAGTGTGGTGCTAGAAATTGTGTCCCATTTATCTATGGCATGGTCATTAGTGAAGGATCTATCTAGTTTTATAACAACATATCTATTATAATGACTCTTATACCGGGTATATTTGGCACCAAGGAGAGAATATTTAGTTAAAATAGTGGTTTTTAGAGTATCCTTTAATTCTCTCAAAGATAATTTTGAGTAGTGTGGACCATGTTTTTTACTTGAGGAGAGAATATGATAAAAATATTCCACAAAAAATTAGAGAAAATGAATACAGGATCTAAATTATCTTATATACTTTATTTATCATTTTTAGTTATTTAATATCATCTTTTTCTAGGTCAATGTAAAATTCTAGTGATGTTATCTCTATTTGATGATTTGATTAATGGGCTTCACAGGGAATAATCATACAAGTCAAAGCCATCACTTCTTCTATATATGTCAATTAGTAATTTTCATAAACCTCGGTATAATAATCATAATGGTCACTATAAAATGGATATATTGTTAATTATTATAATTATTAAGGGCCTTTTAAATAAGACATGATGTATGATATACTAGTAAAAGAATGTCATTGTGAATATTTTATCTATAAAATATTTTCTTAATAATTTATATAAAAATTAAAAATTGTATTTTAATTTGTTAATTCCTAGGATATTTCTTTATTCAAACCATTAAAAATTTTACAATATACATTTTCATTTCATGAACTAATATTAGTGAGGGTAATTTTGTTTCATTGTGACAATCGTTTCCCATGTTTCTTCATTAATTATCTTTTTTCTCCATATTAATTTGACCAACTGAGTTGTATTTATTTGAAAATTCAATCTATGATCTAATAACATCATCGGTTTTTATTTGTATGAAATATTAATATCAAGTGGTTCCACCTCTGTATTTATTACATTTGATGTTTTTGGTATGTACTTACTCAAGAGGGATACATGGAATGCATCATGTACTTTTGAGTGGTTTGGTGGAAGTTCTAATGGGTTATCCTTTACTCATATTTGATCAATGATTTCAAAGGTGATTGTATTTGTTTGAATAATATTTTCCCTTCATCCCTGACATCATTAATTTGTTCCACTAATATATAATAAGGAACATTTTTTCTCTAACACCAAACCCTAGACCACGCAGGTGACATTCTACATAGATTTTATATTGAATTTTTGAAAATTTCATATTATTCCAAATGGATTGAACCTTTTAATTTATGTAATTGATAAGATCATGTACAATCAAAATATTTTCTCCAACTTCAACCCATCAAGTTGAAGTATAGCACCTAATCCCCTATAGAACCTCATATTGTTTCATTTAGATGATAAAATGGAAAATATTATTAAATGATAAATCTTTTAGTCGAATATATTGATCCCAAAACCCTTGAAAATTCATTTATCATGATGTCATTATTTCATCCAGGGTATAAATTGTAAATTCAGAATGACCAACCATCTAAGGTAGATAAATAGTGTCAAAGATCTTCAATATAACCAATTCTTTCTGAAGAATTACCCTAAACCATAATGTAATCCTTATATCTCGATAAGATACAATACATATTGGAAAACCATTGATTATTACCACTTTCATTATGTTAAAAAGGGTGGGTTTTTCAATAGAGTAATATTCCTTAGTATAAATGAAATGTGATTATTTGGTATGGTGAATGAATAAATCCTAGATGGTGTTATTTTCATTAAGTGTCATAGGGAGTAAAATGATGAAATTTGTGGTTACGTTTTTCCCATTACCAAGTTAGTATTTGGAAATATTTTATTCACCGCAATATAGTTATTTTTTCCATTCATGACTTGATGTTGTCCTAATAACCCTGATAAAAAATTTTCATACTTCATCTTCTTTTTTCCAACAAAACAAATTCACCAAATATCTATAAAACTTATTGCTTCCTAGATGAGTAGGTGATGATAATGTTTGTGCCAAATCCAAAAAAAGTTTCTTATACTTTCATTTTTATAGGGCACATATTCTGGTTCTAATTCTTATTTAGACAATTTCTGCAAATATTAACTCTAAAATATTTTCTAGTTTTTTCTATAGAAAATCATCAACATTATGGAACTCTAAAATCCAATCAATAATAGATTGTTTATTAGTTAGTTGATAAATTCAAGATAAATATCATTTTATTATTTTTATAGACATACATTTTATGTCCAATATGATTGGATTCATTTCAATTCAAATCATCGATAATGTTATGGGATCTTTTCTTCTCAGAGCATCTTTCACATAGTTTTCGTTCCTAATATGTTAATGAATAGAACTATCATAACCCTTTGTCAAATATTAACATGTCTGTTTAGGCTTATTATTATCTTCTATTATTAAATACTTGGGTATTTTATTTTCCTAATATATGTATCACTTTTCCCAATAGATATAATGATGGTAAATAGTCAATACGACAAGTACAAAAACCAATTCTATAGCATGAATCTTGTAGTTTTCTCATATATATTTAATAAGAGGGAGGAATAATCTATCACTATATCATATTACATGAGTACACAACCAAATCCATTTTCAGATGCGTCTCTTTTGATAAATAAAATAATCCCACTAGTAGGTATTGTGGGTATAGGTGTTGTGATTATCCTCTACGTCAACTCTTTCATTATCTCTTTTCAGTCATCAATAATGTAAAACAAGAAACCCTTACAAGTTTTCTTGGTTATTTTTAATAAAAATAACAAGAATTAATAATAAAATTGATGATAGTATCGAGATAGTCTAAGGAACCTATAAATTTTCATGATGGATTTTGTTCTACACTATCGTTTATTTTTCAATGCTTTTTATGTATCCTTATGTATCTCATTTCTAGTGATGTAATTCTATGTGAATGTTAAATTTTACCTCCATACAAGTAATTTATTATAATTATTAAACTAATTTTCCTTTCACGCTATTTTAAATGAATTATTCAAGTAATTAGAATGTTCCTCCATACATTTACAGAATTTAAGTATTTAATCTATAAAGATTAACACATATTTGTTTAGTTAATAAATAAATAAACTATCCATAATGTCTATGAATATAAATTGATAATTAGTAATAAAAAACATAATAACTATGGATTCATAGTTCCCATAAATTATACAAAAAAATCATTGTTTGGTATATCCTCCAATAGGTTAACATGATAATATCCCATCTGAGGATCCACCTTGGATATGTATTAGGATCCACATAGCTTATTGAAAAATTAAACTATCCATGTAAGAATATACATTTTATTTATCAAGAGAATTTTGAGCTCAAAATTATTATTAAAGAGGACCATTGAAAAATAATTTTGGGAAACGAAAAGGACGGTTTCACCATAAAAGTTATCAATTTTGATAATATAAACACTTTATCCACATTCTAATGTTGTTTCTACTTTATCTGTTACAATTTAACAATACCCATAATATATAGGGTCATAGATATTAGATATTTTTTAGATATATGTTAATATGAGAACTCAGCCTCAGGGGTTAGATGAATATAACACAATTCGTTGGGGAACACATCACTATATTCTTTTACAATGGTTATGTAGTATTGGATGATATTTTTTTGAGACTTAGTAATTTTATTGAGATACACTTACTCAAAAGAAAAAAATATCCATGATGGTTATTTTGAATCCAAAGGAGACTTATAAAGTACCTTTAACATCTATTGATTGATTGTTTGATTTGTGTTATATAGAATGATTTCAATATATTGCTAAATTTATGTAGGATCTATAAAAGGAAAGATAGTATATTACAATAATAACATATAATTATACTAAAGGTATTTTCATAAGGTTAGTTGGGATATTCATCCCATAAATTTTAAGATGGTATGAGTTATTTTATTAGGATTATGTAATTCCTTTGTTTAAAATTTTCATTTATATCTCAACCTCTATGTTTTAATCTGGTGGTTGAATAGTTCGTATAAACTTTTAGCACATCAATGATTTTTTAGAACTATAATCAAATAGTTTATTTTCCATTCATGAATAAATAACTATCATACCTACCACCACATAAATTTCAATATCCAACAAAGTAGTTACCATAGAATATTGTCATCCTTTCACTCTAGTAATTTTATGATGTTCTCATTTCATATCATCAACAACCCTTCTCTTATGGATGAGGTTTTCATACTGATAATATTTTTTATAGTCGAAACATTGAATGAAATGTTGGGGTTGACTATAGTACTCCATTTTTCTCCCAAATTTGTGAGATTCTTCCCTTTTAAATTTCTCGATGAGTCCCATACTCTCCATAATAAAATCATTTACTTGACCCCTTCAAGAAATTTCATGGAAACTTATTCCCATAAATTTCAAAAGTAGGATGTGGGAAATTCTTTCGCACATGATATTTATCAACTGAACCTCCATAATTTTTATCCATTCTTTGAAAAATATATCTATTCCCATGACACCATTAGGATTCTACAATATTTATTTTTAATTTGAGGGAACATCATAAATTTTCCACATAGCCTTCAATGTCACTAATTTCCATGAATTTTTGTTGATTTGGATTTATAACAATGAAGAAGTTATCGACATTACCTTTGGGTTCAACTAAAAAAAGTATGTTGTATCATGCCAGTCTTGGTGAATTAATCTTCATACAAATAGATTCAGAGTGGGTGCTTGTTGGGAATAATCTTATCTTTCTGAGAAGACTAGTTTTAGAAAAATCATATTCAAGAAATCGGATTGAAGATTTGGAGTGAGCATTTGTGTATTATCTTAACAAAGTTCTTATTGAATTGTTTGGATGATTTTTCCTTCATGGAAAATAGTAAACTGACGGGAGTGATTATAATCATCCCTATCGGGAGATAGAAGGTGTCCAATGGGATTTGTCACGAGATGTATTCACTTCTTCATTATAGTAAATTTCAATAAACCCAGGGGAGTGGCTATGGTAAGGATATAGGTTCGCTTATTGAGGCCGAACCTTGTAAATCTTGTGTGGCTTTCTTGATTTACCTTTCTTGCATGTTTGACATTCTTGCTAAAGGTTGTTAAGGAAATAAATTCTAACAAGTTTCAAGGGTTAATTTTCTTAATGTTTTGAAACATATAAAATGTTAAAAAACTGATTCAACCCCCCCTTCTCATTTTTTATTCGATCCTTGGTACTTCAAATGGTATCAGAGGGAGGTTCCCTTGTTATATCCTTATCATGGAGAATATCAATTATATCAGCAGTATAGGAATTCCTATATTTGATATCAAGAATTATTATGGATGGAAAATTAGGATGATACCTTATCTCCTATTTATTGTCCTTAAAGTTGGTGATGCTGCAACTATTGGCTTTCCACCTATTGAGAAAAAATCTCCTATTATGTTTTCTGATAAGAGAAACATATAAATTGATGGAAATAATGGAAATTCTATTCTCATGTCTTTATCATAATTTTTTTCTCAAAATTTGATGGGTATCACAACATCAAAAAGCATGTGGGACATGCTAGGAAGTGTTTTAGAAGGAAATAAAAAACTAAAGGAGTCCAAGCTACAAATATGTAATAGTATGTTTGAAGACATTAGGATGAGAGATGATGAAAAAATTTATGAATAATTCACCAGAGTTAATCAAATTGTATGCAACATCTGAGGATTTGGAGAAGACTTTGAAGATTATACAACTATGAAGAAACTTATGAGAAACTTTCAGACAGGTTTGATTCTAAAATTTCAGCTTTAGAAGATAAGGATGATTTATCTCTTGATGAACTTCATAACTTTCTTTTTTCTTATGAAATATGGAAAGCTCTAATCATTAAAAAGATGATAAAAGATGAAATATATTTTGAATCTATGAGAAATATGAAAATCGATGATAATTATGAAGCTGATCCTTGTGAGTCTGTTGATAAGGAAGATGGAGAGTTGAATGAAAAAATGATGTCTCTCATATCCAAAAACTATCGAAGACGAAGAGGAAAATATAGAGGAAAAATTCATCTCAAATGTTTTGAGTGTGGTGGAATCATACACTTTTCTAAGTATTGCCTTAAGAAGAATATTGGAGAATATCAAGATGTTTATAATGAGAATCCTTGATGGAATAAGAATAAAAAGAATGAAAAAAAGATAAGACTTCTAAAGAACACAAGAAGAAGTTTTATGGAAAGAAAAGAAGTATGTTGAGAAAGAAGGTTGAAACTGAATCATCTAACAATGATTCCTTAGAAGATGAAAGCAATGAAAGATTCATAACCTTTATTGAAAAAGATGAGAAAACAAATTTTTCATTAGAGAGTGAAGAATGTGGTGAAGAATCATACAGAGAATACCAACTAAGAACTATACTTTTGGTATGTCTTGAGAAAAACAAATCTCTCAAGATATAAATTCTTGTAATGAAGAAAAATCAGGAAGAAGTTCATGATAGAAGTGAAGATGTCACCAAGAACTAAGATGAATACATTCAATACATTTTATGTCACAAACAGAAAATTGTTTAACAAGGAAAGATGATTGAAGATCTTAGCAAGAAGCTGGAAACTAAATATGAAGAGGTCAACAAGGGGAAATCAAAAGTTATTGAGTCCAAAAATTCCCTACATAAGATAAATGAAAACATCTAAAATTCCACTAAAGTAAAAACTGAGACTTCCAAGATTGCTGGAAAGGGTTAACATGAGAATCAGCTGAAATATTCTCTTAAAAAAAATAATGTTTTATCTAATTCTTCTAACATTTCTGGTTATGGAAAAATTATTTATAAAGCTTGGGTGGAGAAAGGATATGAGAAACCTATCAATCCTACAAAAGTAGAAAACTCACTACAAATCAAAGATGACATACATCCGGAGTTTTATAGAGCTGAAAGAAGTTACCAACCTCAACAAAATTTCTATAAGGAAATATCATTATTTAATAGAAAATCAAGATTTGAGGGCTATTGTTGGTGTTGTGGAATATATGGGCATAGATCTTATAATTTTTGGCACAATTTATATCTACCTGGAAGAAGGTTTGAGCAATGTGGAATAAATAATGAATGAAAAATGAGTAACTCTCTATACGCACAGAAAGTTGAAAAGGTGATTTCTCGAGATGTTAGAAACATTCCAACAAATAATCAATATGACTGATTATAAGAAGTTTGTGGAATATGTGATTATTCTGGTCATCATACCAAACGATGTATGACACTCTTTCTAGAACATGTTTCTTTTAATCAGAAAGAAACAAGAGGTGAAAATAAGAAGGTCGATGAGAGAGTTTTTGTTGTTGAGATAGCTTTGAATGAAAGCAAGAGGAACAAATTATGGATTCTTTATAGTGGCTGTTCGTCACACAGTACAGGTGATATAAAAATCTTGGAACATGTTGAAAGTCAAGATGGAGGAGCAGTTACTTTTTTCAATGATAGTTCCTTAAAAAATAATGGAATTGGAACGACATAGATTGAAGTAGAGAAACTGAAATCTAAGGAAGTATTACTTGCTGATGGGTTAAAAGATAACTTACTTAGTGTAAGTTAACTTTTTGATAATGGAAAATAAGTTATCTTTAGAAATGATTCTTGTATCATCAAAAGTGTCAAAAATGGAAAAGTGATTAGAAAAGGAGAATTAACCTGTGGGAATCTCTTTCAAATTGGATAATCAAATAACTCTAGTTATTTGAGTGATGAAGATAAAAACAAGTTGTGGCACTGAAGACTTGGCCACCTAGGGAATAAGAACATGAATAAGCTTTCTAAAGTTGATGCAGTTTGGAATTTTTCCAAACTAAAAAGAAGAGAGGAAGATCTTTGTATTACTTAGCAGAAATAGAATATGACTAATAAAAGTACAAAAATAGTTGAGATTAAATCCAACATACCACTTGAGCTTATTCATTACGATCTATGTGGGCCGATGAGACATCAATAAACAAAAGGATATTTATACTTTATCACTTTTATTGATGACTTCACTCAGATGAAAAACATCTTGTTCATAAAGCATAAGTCAGAGGCTATTGAAATGTTTGAATTCATCAGAAGAGATGTCAAGAAAGAATTAGGAGCTTCCATAAAGGAGTTGATAACATACAATGGTACAGAATTCACAAAAAATGATTTTGAAACTTATCCAAGGATGCATGTTATCAAACATCACTATAGTTCTCTCTATAATCCACAAAAAAAATGGAGTAGTAGAAAGAAAAAATAGAATTATGGTGGAAATGGGAAGATTTATATTATCAAAATACTAGATTTCAACATTGTTTTGGAGAGAAGCTGTTAGCACTACTCTACATGTTCAAAATTGATTCTTGTTGAGACCAGAAACCAACATGACTCCTTATGAGATGTGGTATAACAAAAAACCTTCTTTTAATTACCTCAATTTTTTTGTAAGTCCATGCTTTCTCAAAATCAAGAATCCAGTCATAGGAAAGTTTGATGATAAGGCTGAAGAAGGAATATTTATGGTTTATTCACCGAATAGAAGAAGATACAAATGTTGGAACAAGCATTTACAGATATTGGTGGATTCATATGATGTGAAGGTAATTGAAAATCAATGCTCCATCCAAAAATTCTTTAAGAATACTGAGGAGGATAAATCAGAGAATCCCCAACAGAGTGAAAGTGACTTAGATAAGTCACATTGGAAAAAAGTGATGTTGGGAAAGGAAATGTGAGTTTTCCTACCATGCAAAAACATGTGGAATTTTAAAATATTATTGGGGATCAGAATGCTCCAGTTCAAACAAGACCGAAGTTATGATTACAGAATCTGACTTCCCTTATCTCAAAAATTGAACCAGAATCAGTTTTAGAAGCTCTTCAACATAAAGAATGGGTGGATGCAATGAATGAATAACAGGATCATATTGAGAAGAATGAAACATGGGAACTTGTTCCAAGCCCAGAAAATAAGAATTTTATAAGAACCAAGTGGGTTTATAGAAATAAATTGAATAATCATGGAGATGATACAAGAAACAAAGAAAGGATTGTGTGTATAGGATGTGCATAGGTGGAAGGTGTGTATTTTGATGAAACATTATCCCATGTTGCAATATTGGAAACTATTCAAATGTTTCTTGCTATAGCTGCTCATCAAAATTACAAAGTTTATCAAATGGATGTAAATTCAACGTTTTTATATGATGAGATCGAGGAAGAATTTTACATTGAACAACCTTATGGGTTTTTAATTGATTCAGATGACAATAATGTTTTCAAATTGAAAAAAATCCTTGTATGGGTTGAAATAAGCTCCATGTGCATGGTATAAGAAGCTTTTAAATTCTTTGAGAAAGATGAACTTTTCAAAATGAAAGGTCGATAGCAACTTATAAGTTAAAGATTTCAACTCCAGAACTTCAATTGTAATCATTTATGTGGATGATATAATGTTTTATGGAGATGAAAACAAGGTCTGTGAAAAGATTACTGAAGAGATGAAGAAAATTTTTGAAATGTCAATGTTGGGAGAATTACCTTTCTTCCATAGAATCCAATTTCAAAAACAAGAAAACTACATATTCTTATAACAAGAAAAGTATACCAAGGAATTGATAAAGAAGTTTGGGATGGAAGAATCAAAAGAAGTTTCAACCCCTATCTCAGTGAGCACAAAGTTGAGAAAAGATGAGTCAGGGAATAGTGTGATTAATAAAGACATTTGAAAGTTGATAGGATGTTTTCTTTATCTTACAGCCTCATGGGATGATATTTTTTATATTGTGACTATCTATTACCAATATTAATGTAATCCAAAATAATCACATATGTTGTCAGTTAAGAGGATTCTGAGATATGTTAAAAGAACAACATCACTTGGGTTGTTATACATGGTAAAAAATGAGATGATGTTTCATGGTTATACTGATGCTGATTGGGCTAGTGATTGTATTGATATAAATTTAACATCAGGTGAAACATTTTTCTTAGGGGAATGTTGGGTGAGTTGGAACAACAAGAAAAAATGTTTAGTAACTTTAAGTACAACTGAATCTGAATATGTTGCAGCTACTCAGGATTGTACTAAAATGATGTGGATGAAAGATCAGCTAGAATATGTGAATGTGAAAGTTTATAAACCTTTGAAAACACTCTATGATAATCAAAGTGCCATTGATATTTCCAAGAATCCTATTCAACATTCATGAACAAATCATATTGATATAAAGTATCATTTTTAAAGAGAAAGTTGCTTCTTTAGAATTCATGATGGAATATGTTTCAAAAAAGTATCAATTTAATGATATTTCCACAAAATCAATGTCAAAGGAAAGGTTTGTTGAATTGAGGATAGAACTCCATGTTCAGCCTCCTCCCAAGACTTCCTAAAACTCATAAAGATGTATATCCCCACCATGTTTTGGAGTATGTTGACAAAGGAGGAGAGTAAGTTTTCTTTTATGAATCTAAATATTGGGTTATCATATAATGGGGGAGAGAGAAAGAAAAACGTTAGAGGAATAAATAAGTGAGAAAAATAAAGATAAAAGTTGAGGGGGAGTTTGAGTAAGGTGATGTTTATATTTATACCGCCAAAAAAATTTCTTGTCACTAAGGGATGGAAATCCTTCAAATAAATTACTTTATCCAGTAGTGTGGTTTTAGGACTCTCTTTTTTAGAACGGCTTTGTTTTGGTAAAATTCCAGAACTTGAGATGTAAATTTTTTGAGAGGTGAAAACATGTTAACAAGGGTAGAAAACAAACCCAAAGGGGGAGATTGAAGAACCTTTGTGGTTTTTTTAACAAACTTTTGTCTTTGTTGACAACTAATATTAATGTTGAAAAATGTTTTTGAGTTACAGAAAGATGAAGTTGCTTGTTGCTGACGATTTCCTTAAAGAATATTATGTTGAAGAATAATAAGTAAGAAGTTAAGAAAGTGTCTCAAACATTCTAAACATAATCGGAAGTTGTATTGTTGATGTTAAAGTTCTCATAGATCATGAAATGTTTCATGATAAAAGCTGTTGACGAAATGGTGAATAGGATTGAGGTTTTTCACTAAGAAAAATTCTGCAGAAATTCAAAGTCTACATCATAAACCTAAAATTCAGATTCTACTTCCTGAGCCAGAAATTTGGAGTCTATTTCCGAAACCAGAAATTCAAAGTCTGGATCCTGGGCATGAAATTCGGATTCTACTTATTGAACCTGAAATTCGGAGTCTACTTCTTGAGCCTAAAATTCAGAGTCTACTTCTTGAGCAAGAAATTCGGAGTCTACTTCCAGAACATGAAATTTGGATTCTACTTCCTCATCCAGAAATTTGGAGTCTACTTACTGAGAATGAAATTCGGAATCTACATCCTAAACCTGAAATTCAGAGTCTACTTCCTGAGCAAGAAATTTGGAGTCTACTTCCTGATCCTGAAATTCAAAGTCTACTTACTAAGCCAGAAATACTGAGTCTACATCCTGAGAAAGAAATTTAGAGTCTAATTCATGATCCTGAAATTAAGAGTCCACATCATGAGCCAGAAATTCAGAGTCTACTTCCTAAACCTGAAATTCAGAGTCTACTTCCTAAAACTAATATTCAGTGTCTACAACTTGAGCCATAAATTCAGAGTCTGTTTCCTCAACCTTTTTCATGAAACTAAAATCAGAACCAAGATCCAGCCTTATCATTCTGAGGAATATATGAAGATTTCTAGAAAACCCAAATTTCAACTTTGCATAAATCTTGGAAAAAATTAAGAATTTTTTAAGAAGTCAATGTTTGAATATTAAATGTGCTGGATTTGTAATGATTTTGAGATTTGAGGAATTGGGGATGATTTTCCAGATTCCCTCTTTTTCTTTCTGAGTTTCCTCTAAAGATGTAATCAGATCATTCATTTATATATAACATTAACAAAATCGGAAAAGGTGGAGTTCTAGAGAATTATAATTGAAAATTTCCTACCATATTGATAAAGATTCCTTGGGTGTTTGAGAATAAGAGAATCAAATTTATCTTATCTTGCCGAGAATATTGGTTTTAGAAAATCGGATTCAGGAAATCGGATGGATGATTCGGAATAAGCGCTTGTGCGGAATCATCTTATCTTACTGAGAAGATCCATTTTAGAAAATCAGATTCAAGAAGTCAGATTGAAGATTCAGAGTGAGCGCTTGTGTGAAATCATCTTAACATTCTAAGAATACACGTTTCAGAAAAATTGGATTCAAGAAATCAGATTGAAGATTCAGAGTTAGCATTTATGGAGCAGCTTAACAAAGTTCCTGTAATTGTGTTTGGCTCATTTTTCCGTTAAAAAACATTGTAAACATACAAGAGTCAGTATAATATTTCCTATCAGAAGATAGAAAGTGTCCAACAGGAGTTGGCACAAGCTATATTCACTTCTTCATTATAGTGGATTTACATAGACCCACGAGATTTTCTATGGAAAGGATTTAGGTTCTATTATTGAGGCCAAACCTTGTAAATATTTTGTGCCTTTCTTGATTTACATTTCATTCATGCTTGAGTTTCATGCTAAAGGTTGACAAAGAAATAAATCCTTACATGTTTCAAGGGTTAGGTTTCTTAATGTTTTGAAACTTATAAAAAGTTCAACACCTGATTCAACCCCCCCCCCCCCTTCTCAGTTGTTATTCGTTCCTTGGAACATCACATACCACCAACTATATAATTGCTAATTACATAATTGAGTGAAGATCTTCACAGTAGTTTATATCTGAAAATTTTTCCAATGGAATAACCCTACAAACTCAATAAATATATGTGAAAATATATTTTAAAAATAATAATGGTATTATATTCAAATCTAAAGCCTATAATTCCTCCACAATTGATCTATCTGGGGATTTTCTTATTTGAAATCATATTAAAATTACACATGATAAACATGAGGTTATATTGGGAATAGATCAAAAATCTCTATATAAATTCCTTATAAATTGTTTTTACAGGGATGTAAAATAATATATTATGAACCAATATATGATAATCTATTATTCCAAGAATAATTTTGTACTTATAATAACATTTACATCCAGTTTAGGTAAAATTATTCCAATTCAATGTGAGTATTTATAATATAGTTATTATGAATTTCTACATCGATTATTTTTATATTATATGATATTGAGTTTATGTCGTTATTAAAGAGCATCATAATATTCCTCTAAATCAAGATATTATTTTCTTAATAAAAATCATAACCAATGATAATTATATTTAAAATACTATATATGCATCGACCCAATTGAGTTATTGGAATTAAATATTAAACTCCAAGAAAATTTTTATTAGTGATTCATTTAGAAATGTTATTGACTATGGGGAACACCAATACTTTTTTGTGATGATATATGGATCAGTGTAACATTTAATTTATAATCATGAACTTAAAAAGATTATTATAATGAAAAAGTATCCCTATCCCTTTATTAGTGATTTCTTATATCCATTTTAAGAAGTTAAGTAATTTCAAAAGACTTTATTCAATATATATATACTATAACATGATAGTAAAAAGTTATGACATATCCAAGATAGACTTCAAATCAACATCTAGAAACAATTAATTAATATTCATGTAATTGTTCCTTATTAATTCTTCCACTGTCATCATTGATATAATGAATATAGTCGTTATATATTACCCTTATTGATTTTTTATGTTACATATTATTATATAATACATGATAAATGTAGATAATTATTGTAAGTTTTTTTATTATTTTAAGGCCATATGGAGTGAGAATTTGTAAAAAAAATATTTACCAAGAGTTAATTTTGGCTATAAAATCTTCACTTTTTTGTCTACACAATTATAATAGTTGGTATATCAGTGGATCCAGGAAATATGATCATATTGAACATTTGAAAAGACAAAAAACTTTTACTAAAATATATATTTTAATTAAATTTAATAGATGTCATTGATGCATTATGATGGATTCATAATGGTTACCTAATCCACTCACCATGTCAAATCAGAAGGGAGTTATGTTCCTTTGGATGGATTAGTGTGATGAAAATCTCAAGGAATTAAAGAGAATTTATTTCATTAAACATGTTCCCAAACTACTATGTAGTTGAGAAGGGATTTTTATTTATATTGTTGCATCAAAGAATGAACTAGGTTTTGTTCCTATGATGAATGATATAGTGATATATTATGCCTAAACCCAATTGAAGATTCATTGAGTAAGTTATTGAACTTGTGATTTTTTGTTCACAACACTGATTGAGGAATTTATGGATTTTTGGGAACTATCATTATGGAGGAAGGTTATCCATATATACAGTTAATAAATTTTTAAAAAATATATTCACATAAAAAGAGTTTTATATGAACTAAAGATGAATTTTTGAGGTAATTACAGGTTATGACTGCTAAAAACACTACCTCCATGATAATGAAAAAAAGGTGACTGATGTCGTGGGTAAGATCAATCATTCTCAAATATATACGATAAAGATAAAAAAGTTACAAAATTTCTTGATTTTGAAAATATATCCATTGAAGTCAAGATGGAAGGGGTAAAATATGATTATTCTCAAATGAGTGTTCAACAATGTATCAACATAATGATTAAATAGAATAAAAAATAAGAATATTATTCTACAAAATAGGTTTATAAATTTTCATAAGTTCAACCATGATTATGATGGAAAAAAAGTTTTTGAATAGACATTGTTTTCCTTCCATTCCCTATTTGAGGAATTAACTATTGGAAGAAGATAATAACTCATCATTCCCAATTCATCCTTAATTTATGATGATATATTGATAACTGAATGTTTATTTATAGTGGAGATAATGATGGGGGATATCTTTGAGTATATATCTCAACAATTGGTATGTGAGAATGTTTTGTTTTATAGACCAAATTTTAAAGGACTATTACAACCCTTACCCATACCATTATAGAAATGGGAAATTCCACAATAGATTTCATTTTTGTACTCCCCAAATAATCTAAATTATATAATTAAATTTTGATTTTACCTTAATTACTTATAGAGACCATGCTCTTAATTTATATTAGATAATATTTATATATTAATAGGAAGTGTTGTTTATTTATTTATGAAGTTGTAAGATAAACAGGTTACAAGATTCTATTGTATCTTATTGGGTTCAAAATTTTACATCAAATTTTCTAGATGTATTCCACAATATCAAGATATTGAGTTGGATCACATTACTACTTATCAACCGTAGAAAGATATTTAGACTAAGAGGACCATTTATAACCCATATGATATGTTGATATCATGATCATTGTATTTCAAATGTGTTTATCATAAAAAATTACAATAGTTGAGTTTTCTTATAACAATATCATTCATTCGAGCATCTAGATGGATCCTTATAAATACATAAATAAATAAGATTTAGAAATTTGATATACTTGGATGAAGTTGTAGAAATTAATATATTAAGAAATAAGATACATGGGGAAATCAAAGATAATGTTAGAGTCATTTTATAGCATATAATGGCTGGTCAGAGTAAACAGATGAGTTATGTGGATAATCATTAGATAGATCTATAATTTGATTCTTTTTAGATGGTTTTCCTTTAAAATTATATATGGATTAATTTTATGAATTTTTTAAAAAATGGTAGTATTATACCTATGTATATTGAGCCCTTTTAGATTCCTAATTTGGTAGGTGATGTTTTTACTTCATCCACATTTCTCTCATATTCATCACGTGTTCCATGTATCTCTCTTGACAAAGTACATACTTTATCGATCACATGTACTAAACTCAGACGTTATGAAAATTAAGATTGATTATTCAAATGATAAAAAAGGTTAGAAATTATGAATTATTGATGTAACATTCAATAAAAATAAAACTACTAACCTTGTTAAATTTATTTGAAGGAATCTGAAATTTGAGGAAGATATACAGGAACCCAGGGATGTGATAAAGCTGATATATCATAATTTATAAATATGAAATTGATTTATTTTCATTATATAAATTCATTTTTAGCGTAGAAATATTTTACACCGCATGAATTTTTATGTATTCCCTTTGAAATGAAACATGATTTGTTTGATATCTTAACTTATACAGAACCCTAAGTCTATATGAACAGTGATATGGTATATTGTTACAATCTATAGATTAAATTTAAATGTATAAATTATAATAATACGTTTATTATAAAAACGTATAAAGATATTTCAAAATTAAAATTTATTTATTGATGCATCATAAATAATACTAATTTTTTAGCAATGTCATTTTACGCATCAAAAATTTATTATCTTAAAAAATATAATTATTGTAAATTTTCTCAATAAATTTATTATTAATTTTAAAAATAAATATAAATTATATTTTAGAATATTAATTCCATTTTTTATATCACCATATCAATTTTATCTTATGGATAATTTATTGAATATTTTTATAAAAGTTCTTTTTCAATTAGTTGTGAATAATAGATATTGTTTCTAAGAAATATCAATTATTTTAATGTAAATTTTCCATATTATATTACATTTTATTATAAAATAACATATTTAACTATTAATTATAAATAATATAATTAATTACTTATTAATATTAATTATTCTTTACTTTGGAATATGTCATTTTTGGATTAAAATATACATTTCTAAAAAATAGATTTTATATTTGCAATGTTGTTTACCTTAATACGATAATGTAATATCTATTGAATATTTTTTAAGGAAAACTAAAAAATATATTCAATATAATAATTACAAATTAATTTTATGGTTTTTACATGGCTTGTAATGGATGCAATGTTTGTTTCATGATAAAAAATTAATATTTCTAGAAGAGGGATTTTTTTATTTGGAAGATTAATTTAAATTAAATTATTCAAAATATATAAAACAAATAACACAAAAGGATTAATTTTATTAATCATTTTTCTTAACACAATTTACTATGACCAACCAATTTTTTGGTTATAGTGGATAAGAAAAACAATAGTTTTTTTCCGTGGTTATGGTGAAAAAGAGGTTTTTACGGGGGCTAAACCAGGAGATGATGGATTTCCACCCAAATCTTTGAAATTAAAATTTGATAAAGAGATATAAATATTATATTATCCTAGATTTGAATATTTATTTATTTGGAGAAAATTTCCCACAAAACTGACCTTAAATCACTGAAATCTTTATAAAAATTTACATTTTTGTCTCATCAATCAATTATGATAGGGAACCACTTATCATCCATTATTAGCCCCATTTTTTGAATTATATATTATAAAATAATATATATAAAATATTCCAAGAATCCATTCAATAATAAATGATATTATTTTCTTATCTTATGTTCAATCCTTGAAGGATTAAGGATTAGTCCAAATGAGGACTCTCAAAGAAGAGGTATTGATTTACAAAGCTCATTCACTTTTATTTCTTCTTCTACATCCTATGAAACTTATGCATCCATAAACAATGTTCATAAATGTATCATACAAATAATTTTATGTTATTATTATTATAGAACAACTTTTTGACACATCATGTGAATCTATTGGGTTATTGAAGTACCACTTGTGAATACATGTGGACTATCACATCCACGTAGCAATTCGACTCATTTTAAACCATAATCAATCATGGATGGATATTATGACAGATAACATTTATATATATATTATATATTATATATTAATTATTTTTTTAATGGTAAATTAATATTTTCATGTATATCATTACATCAATAAAAAAATGGAAACTATATTTATGCATACGTATAGGCTACCATCTCCATGCATTGATTTAGTTCATTTATGATATCCAATTTATATGAATGATCAAAAATATGTGTACAATGGAAAAAATTATATTTATATCTTGATTAATGTTCTCCATATTAAGGATCCATTATAGTATTTAAATGACCATAACTGCTAATCCAAAACATATATGAAAAATGAAATAACTAACACCCAAAATAATGGTGATAATTAAATATTATCAACGAATGGGCGATAAAAAATTATAAGTTAAAAATGTATGAAATTATAGTTATTATTAAAGTTATTTTGTTGAATTATAATAATTTCTAATTTTTTATTCATGATAGTAAAAAAATATGAAACAAAACGCACTTAAGGTAAGAACTTTATGTTAAAATATAATTTTTTAATTTTTTGTTTATGTTTAAATTTTCAAATAACAAAATTTTATCATATATCACTAAAAATAATATTTATTTTCTTATCCTAAGGTTATTTCTTTATATTTAGTTTTATCCATTCATATTTATTTATTAAAGTACTCATGATATAGATAGTAATTTTATAGTAATAACTGGCATTATTTTTCTCTATGATCTAGAATTTTTTTCCATGCCCATATTTTATTTTAAATGTTAAAAAAATGTTTTTACATTTTTAAAAAGAAATATTAAAATCAAATTTAACTACATTTGGATTTCTTAAAAAATAATTAATGGAATATTTTTATATTTTTATGAATAATGTTCTTCTGACTTTTTTCCAACAACGTGAAAATATTTTCTATTTTATTGTAGATGATGTCACAGGATTTATCATGACTAATTAACAATATTTTATTTTAAAATTAAATTATAAATTGTCATTTTTATTTTCAAAGATAATTATTTCATTTAGTTTTTCGAAATTTATAGATTCTATGTATGTAATATCACACAAATATTTTATTTTCCTCATGAAATTAACTTTGGATCTGTTTAATGGAATCATATCCATAAGGGAACTCATTGATGATTATTTTGATTTAGTAGGGATATGATCCAATTTTAACATATTAAATATTTGTATAAATTATTTATTTTAATGATAATTAAATTATTATGAATCTTATACCATTTTTATAGTTTATGATATGATGACTATTTTTTAATCTTGTGTCACATATGTATGGTTTTAATTATTTGATAAGTGGTTGATTTATAAACCATGGAATGGTGAAAATTTAATAAACAAAGATCAAGTGGGTCAATTATATCCATATAATTCATTGGGTAATTATAGATATTTTATAAGATAATAAGGACTGGAATATAGAGTGAAACATGATTATTAATAGACATTTTCCAATAAGATTTTTTAGGAGGGATCGATGACAAAATAATTGATGGAATGCCGAGTTAACCCAATCCAGTATGATAGTATTTCAACTAATACATGACTATGTAAATAATTTTATATTCTTGTATGGATTCCATAAGTATATAACTTATGATTATGATATATTATCATGGATCCTGGTTGTTTATTGATGATTCAAAACTATTATTTCATATTACTTTATTTCACAAATACAAATTCCATGATTCCTTATTAGATATCCCTTAATAATTGGGTGTGATTGACGTAATTCATGATCATGTTATAATAAAATTATTCCTATCATATACTCACTTATGATCAATGATTAATAAATCTTATGTCTTCTCACACTGAGCATCTGATCTTACCCATATTTAGGTTTCTCATAAAATGGTTATAGAGACTATATATATAATGAAATATATATGAATTGAGATAGTTTTTAAGAAATTAATTTCATATAATGTAGATCCTTTATATATTATTTATTATAAATCCATGATTCCCAAAACACTAAACAAATACTTTAATTAATAAAGTATTATTATGAAATATATTTTATATTAATTTAAAATGATATTATATATATATCTATGAAATGTTTGTGTCACTATATAAGGGAAGGGGTGTGGTTTACATGTATTCTTATACTAAAATTCATTAGTTGTGGTTTATTTGTATGTCTTACTATAAATTTTAATTTGTTAAAAGAATATGGAGTTACTTATTTAGAAGAAGAAGAAGCGCCGAGGATATTATTTAAGAATTAATATTCAATTATTTAATATATGGGATTCTCTAAAAAATGTATAAGAAACAATTTCCTAACATTATGTAATGTATATTTATTACCTTTGTTTTAGAGAATTGATAAAAATGGAGAAGAAGGTAAAATTAAAATACAATGATATGTTATAAAAAATAGCTCATTGATAATGCGAATGAAATTTTTTTTACTATTGTTTGTTTTTTTGATGTTATGGAAGTCAAAAAATAAATGTGGAATGATTGTTTAAAATAGGTATCAAGGATTTTCTCTTAAAAATCACTAAATTAGAATAATAGATAAAAAATATTATCATTGGAAAAAAATTGAAGAAACAAATCAGATAATATTTATGGGAAATTAATATTATAATATATGTTATTTAATTGAATAATAAAGTTACTAACTAAAGGATATCATGAATCATGACGGATGAATGGGTGAATATGAAATAGAATAATTTTATGTTTTTACAGATAAAATTGGCTAGTGTGGAAAATTAATATGAATCTATTTTTATTCTAAATATCAACTCATAAAGATAGAGAAATATCATGTTAGGAAAATTTTTAGAGATATTATAGAACATTGATCAGAAAAAGTTGAAAAATATTATTAGACTTATATTATGTCTCTAAAGAAGAAAAAATTACATGTTTGAAGAAAAATTGACTTTTAATATTTTTTAATTCTATATGTATAAAATTTAATGAAAAACTACTAGAAATTGGAAAGGGAAATGAATTATAATAAGTTGTTTATGATGAATATATTGACAATTGTTCACCAAAATATTGTTTTTCAAAAATGATCCTTAATTAATTAGAGGAGATGTTTTAAATATTGGTTAACATTTATAAATTAAATTATGTGTTAAAGAGATAAAATGATTTATAGGGATATGTTTAGAAAAATTTTATTTTATAGAAGGTAGAATGGTTTTATAGTTTTAATTACTCTTATAATGATGATTTTAGATGGTTTTGAAGATATAAATTAAATAGTAGATAGCATATTCAGGGTAAAAAATCATAATATAATTTTATAAATTTAAATTGATAAAAAATAGATTTCAATGATTGGATTATAATTATAAATAATGTGAGAAATCAAGTCATCATAAAAAATGGTTTTCATATTTTGCTACGAGAATAAATTTAGTGAATAGATAAGTGGGATATGTTATATAATAAGAAAGAAAAATAAATAAAGAAAGCTCTATTTTGTGATTTTATTTACAAATAAACCTAATGAGAATGTCTATCAACTTTGGAAGATTGTTCTTCCTCACATAATAGAGGGGATCTGATTCTCCTTCACGACATTGAAATTTTTTAATAAGGCATGGTGACTATTAGAAATGATGGTTCACCCAATATTAGTTGTGTTGGATTATCATTGTAATATATATATCAGTTGAAATATAGGAGAAAATTTTTTCTTTAATGAATTAACCACAATATTTTTCATTCTCCTCAACTATGTGATGAAGGAAATGATGGGATTTTCCTAAAATATGGATTTATTGTTAATATCATTATATATGGGAGTATCTTGATATGGGTACAATGAACAATACGAAATTTATTTTATATTGGTGGTGATAGATATATTATTTATTTAAACATGAAAGAAAAAATCAACTGTGACATCAAAAAATGTGTCATCTGGGCCAAATAATATGTTTTTGATTATTTTTAGAGATAGTGTTTATGAATTTTCTATGTTGAAAATTGATATTAATCATATGTGTTTTACTTTATAAAATGTAATTATTGTGAATAATCTTAATAGGAAGGTTTGAAGACAACATCTCATCCATTAATGTTAATTAGTTATCATATTAGTGGTCTAATAAGGATAAAATAAAAATAATAATTATATATATTTTATTTTATTTTTTAGTATGTTACAATCATATCATATATTTTTTTATTAATTTGAATGAAAATGATATAAATTGTTTCAAGATTATTATGATATTTATATAATAATATTGTGGTTACTCATTGAATAAGATTGGTATTTTTTATAGTTCTATGTATAATAGTTACTAATTTGAAGCCTATCTTGAAAATAATATTATCCATCCAGAACTCAATGCACCATAAACACCTATATAAATTGAGTGTCTCAATGAAAAAATAGATTTCTTATAGAAATGGATCCAACTATGTTGTTATATAATAAATCACCTAATTATTTTTTGATTCAATCCATGGGTGTAGTAGTTTATATTCAAAACCATTATCTTTATGAGATAAATTCTGTATGTTATCATTTGAGTTGTTTTTCTATAAATATCCATGTTTTATGTATATATTATATCTCAAATCCCTTTAATAATAAATATTAATGGTGATAATATTTGAAAATATGAATGAATATGTGTCGATGGGATCCTCTAATGCTGTCAACTAAATAGAAGAATAAGTTTTTGTTACTACAAATAGAAAGAAAATATTATTGAACTTTTTTTACTATAATGTGATGGAATAAAAAAAGACATACACAAATGAATAATAATGTTAAATAAGTGATGAAGATGATTCTATTTTAGTGAATCATTAAAGTGATGTTTCAAAAAATAGTGATGATACTAAATAATTTTATGTTGAAAAATTTGGTTTAATAGGTTTTACTAACATTGAAAAACATTTATCACATCATCCAAGGTTTAGAAGTCATGTTAAGGTAAATAGATAAGTGAAAATTGTGTATAATAGTTTAAAAATATAAAAAAAATTGGGCAATGGAACTCATATATGATTGTTATCTCATGTTGAACCAAGATGCATGCTTAAATCAATGGAACATATAGATTATATTAATGAAATGAATGTACAGTTATATAAAATTGGAAATAATAAAATTTGGATTTTGTACATAATACCGTTGAAAAAAACATTATCAAAACCAAGTGGGTTTTATAAATCAATATGAAAGAAAAAGGTGAGGGTGTGAGATGTAATGAAATATTGGTTTATAAATATTATTCATAGGTTTAAGGATTTGACATTGACAATAAATATTAACTAGGTTCAAATTGTGGAACCATATGAAATTTTATCTCTATAATAGAATAAAGGTATTTCAAGATCATTCAAATGAATATCATGCTATCCTACCTCAATGGTGATTTGGAATAGTAATTCTATGTTGATCACCATGGGGTTTCTTGCTCGATGAGGATGAGAATTATATCTAGTATTAAAATAGGGATTTATATGGGATAATGAAATCCAAAAGGAATGGTATTCTATGTTTGAGATCTCCCTAATGAAATTGAATTCCATGAAAGGAATAATTGACAACAATATCTATATAAAATTTTTTAATGATGTATTTTTAATTATTATTAATTAGGTATAAGTTATTATTTTTTCTGGAAATGATGTAGGAGTTTTTCATGTGTTTTCAAAATAATTTATGATGATTTTAGAAATTTATATTCTTTGTGAGATTACAAACATTATAAGATTACAAATCTCTCAATGAAAAGAACCCTATTGATATCAAAATAGATGTAATTTAATGAAATGGTGAAGACATTTTTCATAAAGGACATGAAGTTAACTTCTATAATAATATCAGTATGAACTAAATTTCCAAAAGTTTACTGATATGGTATATATATCCATGGGAATTTGTTTATCAAACAGGTATTCCACTATATATAACCGCTTTAAGACATGATATTTCGTGTGTTTTTATACTTTGTTCTTGATATTATACATCACAAAAATGGTCTCATTTTGTGGATGGAAAGAGAATATATATATAAATTAGATGAACATAAAACTAATGATTGAATTGTGTAAAAAATGTAACATTTATATTTTTTTGTCACGACCCATCCGCCGAGGCTTGTGTCGTGACTAACCCCATGACCTCCTTCCATAGGCCAGGGGATGGAGACTAGTTCCAAAGGAATATTCCCTAAAACTAGGGATGGAATTTCTTTTATAACCTGTAAGAACACGTAACCAAGAACATAGTAAGATATGAACACAAGTAACTGAATTGTATACAGAGTGAGTATTGTATGTAAAAGGGTCCATAATACAAGCCCAACTGGAAAGTACAAGTGCAACAGTGATACAATACAACTGAAAAAAAAGTATAGACAACTATTGGATCATCCTCCAAGGTTCATACCTGAAGGGTAGGTACAGATTACCTACTCAACACTCCACGTACACCAATCTCCTCCACGTACTGACACGTCGTATGGGCCAGCTCCTGCTACCATCTAGTCCTGGTACTCTTAGCCTTAGTCAGCGATTACTATTTTCTGCATCCAATACAACATAGTGTGGTCATAGCCCGTGCAGGGTGAGTATAAAGATATTCAGTAGGGACCTCGAGACCCTCTAGGTCTCACAAAATCCAACAAGGATAAAACCAAAAGTATGAAATTAACATATACATTACATTGGTATATTCCCTTTCATATACCTATGTTATCATGTAATCCATCTCAATCATGAGGAAAACACACTGGTTCTGACTCAGCTCAAACCAAGATTTATTCTAGGGGTAGTGTTTGGTAACATTCCCAATCACAACGTTGAACTCCTCGGCTGCTGACGAACTCCTCCTCTATCAAGTACAGTGGGCATGCTGTATCACATAGGATAATTTCCCACTAAACATGGACTATTGAGGTACTTTTTCTGTTGAGTACTGTGGGTCTGTCGCGTCACACATAGGCACTCCACACCATGGTTCTCCCGCATCACACATAGGCCCTCCCCCTCATGGCATGTTGAGGCACTCCTCCTATCGAATATCTTGGTTCATCCTTGTCACCATGATGCTCCCCACTATGGGTCTGCTGCATCACCAAGGTGCTCCCCAATAGGCCTACCAAGTCACTCTGAGACGAAATAGACAACAGTCATCAAGTCTCATCCAGCCTCTGGGTTCCCGCACTATACTCGCTCGTCTCCAGAAGGATCCACTCCACAAGGGCATGGACTGGTTGTGGGGCACACACTGGTCATGATGGCTCGGACCAGCCGTGGGGCACAGACCGGCCGCAGGGGATGGGGACCGTTTGTGGGGACGTGGACCAGCTGCAGGGGCACGGATAGGCAGTAGGGTGCAGACAGGTCGTGGGGCGTGAACCGGCTGCGAGGGTGGCAGACCAGCCATGGGGTAGGCGGAGCGGCCATAGGTCCGATGTCCATCCGCGAGAAGGCATTTCGGCCATGGGAATGTGGTACGGTGGCAGCGGCTCGGCGGACGGCGGCGGCGGCTTGGCGGAAGGCGGCGGCAGCTTGGCAGACGGTGGCGGTGGCTAGGCGGACGGCTGCTCAGCGGATGGCGGTGCTAGCTCGATGGATGGCGATGGTTGCTTGGTGGACGACTGTGGCTGTAGAGGTGGACGGCAGAGCCGCGGGGTGAGGAGGTCGCAAGGTAGCGGTGGTCGTGGGGTGGTGTCGTTGTGTCATATCCTTCATCACGTTCAACTCCACAAATCATCATAAGATTTGCGAAGGGGAAGGGCCATGTTTTTTTGGCCCGTACCATCCGAATTTGTTTGGTAGAAAATCAATCAACATAAACAAGAATAAATAATGTAAAACCCCCTCACAATGATTGTTCCCAACACACAAATGAAATAGAAGGGGTGTACATAGGAAGTGATAAACAAATAGAAATAAACCCCTACAATGGTTTGTTCATTGGCTTCAACGAAGAGGGATGATGGTGAAGTTGTTTAATTTTGTATCTTCTGCCACACACATCTAATCCTAGCCTCGTGCGTCAGTTTGTCGAAGTTTAAGACATTCCTCCTTGAAGGGTGTCTCATGGAAGAATTCGAAGTCGGTGTTATTCTTGGTTGGAGTGTTCATCGTTGGAGAGTTTTCTCCCAAGTTCCTCCTCTCCCCAATTCCACCAAAAAGAATTTGTAGCCCAAAATAATAGATTATGAGTTCTATTATGTTTGTTGGCATAAATTCAAATATTTTTATTAATTGATTGATGTGTTGGATCAATTAATTAAAGGGGATGGTTGGCATAATAAATTAAAGAGGGTAGGCAAAATTAATGTTGAGGAAACTCAAGAGGCTTATCCACATTAATGAGAGAGTTGAATAATTTTAGGCCTCAAGTGGTCCCCACCACCATAACCCCTCATGGGAGGTTATGCTTGGGTGGTCCCCACCACCATAACCTCTCATAGAAGGTTAAGGTCTAGTGGTCCCCACTTCCCAACAACAACATGAAGGTTTTAACTAATAAAATAAAATTAAATGTTGAACAATTTTATTTTTATTCAATTCATTCATGATAAACCTATAAACAATCTTACACCCTCGACCAACAGTCATTGAGGTGAAAGTCTCCTTAAAAAAATATTTGCATTGTGAGTTCAACGGTGCCCTAAGATTTCAATTCTGAGCACCGGTTCAAAAGTTATAAAAACCCTCTCACATGTTTACTGAACTTACCTAAAAAAATTCATAAATTCATTCTGGGCACTCTGGGACTTAGAATCACGTGCTGTCAATTTTCACAGTCTCGTAAAATTCCCATTTAATTAAAAAAAGTACATAGAAATTCTGTGTTTTTACATTCTCCCCACCTTAGGCTTTACGTCGCTAAACCACAACTCAAACTAAGGGAACAAGTGGGGGTACTAAGCCCGCATCTAAGCCTCCCTCTCACATGTGATCTCATGGAGGTTCTTGTGCTGCTAGCAAACGCGCACGAGATTTTTCAACAGTCCATGAAGGACCCACTCCTGTCGATCCTCAATCTCTACTGGATCCTCCATAAAAGTCACCCCATCGTCAACATCCAGCTCTCCATGGTCGATGATGTGATAAGGTTCATGAACGTATCTCTTCAACTAGGATACATGGAATACGTCGTGAACCTAGTGCAACTGAGGTGGATGAGCTAAGCAATATGCCACCTCACCAACTCTGCTAAGGACCTGAAAAGGTCTGATGAATCTTGGAGATAACATTCCGCCTCGGCCAAATATCTATAGACCTCATTGGGTTGAGACAAGTAAAAAGATGTTGTCGCCATCCTCAAATTCCAGAGGTCTCTGTCTTCTGTAAGCATTCAACTTCTGCCCACTATGTGCAGTCATCATCCCCTTTTGGATTATATGCACCATCTCTATGGTAGCTCATACCATCATGTGTCCCACTAGTGCTGACTCCCTGGTGTCAGTCTGGCTCAAGGGTGATCTGCAATGTCACCCGTATAATGCCTCAAAATGTGTCATCCCCATGGCAGAGTGATAGATATTGTTGTATGAAAACTACACCAATTTTAAGTGATCCTCCCATCTTCGACCGATGTCGAGGAAACAAGCACCCAGTATCTCTTCAAGGGTCTGAATGGTTCGCTCAGTCTGGACATTCGTCTGACTATGGGAGGTGATGCCCAAACGAAGATGTGTCATGAAAACCTCATAAAACCCCTTCCATACCCGGGAAGTAAAACGAGCATAACGATCTGAGACAATCATCGAGGGTACTCCATTTAACTGTACAAACTCTTGCACATAGAGGCATCCCAACCTCTCTATTGAACCCTACTCTCTGATCGGTAGGAAGTGGGAAGACTTGGTGAGTCGGTCGATGATCACCCAAATCGAGTCATATCCCCTAGATGTATGAGGAAGTCTTGTCATGATGTCCATGGATATCCCATCCCACTTCCACAATGGGACTTCTAATGGCTGAACCAAGCCTGATGGTACCTGATTCATTGCCTTCACATGCTAACATGTGAGGCACCAAGAGAAAAATTCTTCTACTGATTTATTCATTCTTGGCCACCAGTGATGTCATTGTAGATCCGGGTACATCTTCCCCACTCTTGGATATACCGCTAGAGGGGTAGTGTGGGACTCCCTCAACACATCCTACTGATGTGACACTGGTACCACCGTACATCCTTTTAAGAGGATTACATGCTCCCCACCCTCAAAAAATCCATCAGGTGAATGTCCTGTGGATGTCTGAGCACGTCGTGCCTCACAGTCAGCATCCCCACGTTGCATCTCCCTAAATCACTGAAGAAGTGGGGGAGTGATTGTAAGAGACGTTAGAAAAGTTTCTCCATCCTTATCGACAAATTAAATCTGTAAAGCATCCATCTGCTCCATCTTCTTTCCTAGTAGTTGTACATGATACCACCTTCTGAGACCATCTGCATCAAATTTCCCCTTAAGATGAGTATAAACTATCTCTATGTCATAGTCTTGAAGGAACTCAATCCAACGTCATTGTCTCAGGTTCACGTTCATCTAATAGAATATATACCTGAGACTCTTGTGATCAGAGAATGATGTAAAACACACTCCCATCATATATTGTCGCCACATCATTAAGGTGAATACCACTACTGCTAAATCTAGGTCATGCATACCATAGTTTTGATCGTGTTGTCTCAACTATTGGAAACCATTTGAGATCACTATTCTCTCCTATATCAGAACACATCCAGTTTCTGTCCCTGATGCATCATAATAGACTATGTACCCTACACCATCCTATGGAAGCCTCAAGATGGGGGCACTTGTCAGTCTCTTTTTATTCTCCTGAAAACTCTACTGGAATCTCTCTAACCACACGAAGGGGTGTCCCTTCTTCATCAAGGTTGATAGTGGTGCTGCAATTTTGGAGAATTCTGGAATAATCCTTTGGTAATATATGGCCAAAAACATGAATCTTTGTTCCTCCGTCACACTCTTGGGTTGATCCCAAGAAAGGAACGCCTAAATCTCCATTGGATATACTACAACTCCAGCCTTCGATATGACATTTCCCAAAAAACTGAACCTCTCAGATCGAAAAATGGCACTTCGAGAGCTTACCATAAAGCTTGTGCTCTCATAGTGTGTCCAGTACTACCTGCAAATGATAGGCATGCTCATCCTCAGTAGTCGAGTATATCAGAATGTTGTTGATGAAGACCACTACAAAGCGATCAAGGTTTGGCTTGACGATCTTGTACATGAGTCCCATGAACACTGTTGCAGTATTGGTCACACTGAATGACATAAAAATAACTCATAATGTCTGTACCGACACCTGATGTTCGTCTTCTACACATCCTACTCTCGTACTCTAAGCTGGTGACAGCCTTATCTGAGGTCTATCTTCTAGAACAACTGTGATCCCTTTAGTTGATCAAAGAGGTCGTCAATCCTCAAGAGTGGGTACTTATTTTTCACGATCACCTGGTTCATGCGCCGATAGTTGACAAAGTTTCTCAATCTCCCATCTACCGTCATGGCGAATAGAATCAGGGCTGACCAAGGAGAAACACTGGGCTGGATGAATCCCTTCCCCTACAAGTCCTCTAGTTGTACCCTCATATCAAGAATCTCTACGGGAGACATCTAATACGCTGGTGTAGATATCTGTTTCATCCTGCGGTACAAGTCAATGAAAAATTCAACCTCTATGTGAGGTGGTAGGCCTGGAACATCATCAGGGATGACATCCATGTACTGGTCCACCACTGCAGGATAGCTCGGACTCTTCACATCAATAGCTCCGATGGTAAGGATAGCCAACTGATAGGTAATCGGTTGCACCCTCCTCTGGGTAAGTCCATCTTACACTGCATTGGCTCCCTTCTTGATAGTGAAGTTAAACCGAGTGCCATCCGTGTGGACTCCCCACACATTGCACCTAATACATACTATCTATGTATGGACTGTAGACAATCTGTCCATACCCGAGATGATTTGATAAGGCCTCGATGCTGCGACTATCAGATCCTAGCCGAAGCTCTCACCTCCAAGAGTTAGCTCACACTACTGACAATAGTGTGTAATCCTCAAGTCTTCTCCCATAGGAGTCTTTATCCATAAGAATTGAGCCAACGACTCCGTTGAAATCTCTGAGTTCTGAATGAGGCAAATTGAAATAAAATAATGACTGACACCTATTTTTATATGTACTATAGATAAGGTGGATTGGACATAGATCGTACCTCATATCATCTCCAGAGCGTCAGGATCGTAGGCCTCATCTGCCTAGAGCTGAGCTCTCCCCTCCCCACCTTCTCCATGTGGTCAGGGTGGACCTCCTGTTGGTGGTGGTGATAACATATCAAATCATCGCCCACAACCAGCTTTACAACCAGCTCCTACGCCATGTCTAACTACTCCCTACAGACCTCCTTGGTCGAACCATTGTCTCTACTTAGGCGGTCCCTTGACTGTTTTCTAATCATCTGTATGGCCGGTCGGATAGTCATGATCCATGTGACCGTACCCGCTGCATGCATAACACTGCCTGCTCCTTTTATAACTAGCTCCAACTTGGTTTCCCCACATAACTGATCATGAGTCATGCGGTTGTCCAACTGTAGGTATGGTCCTCATGGACCTCTGCAACATCTTTCTTCTACAAACTACAGAAGACTCAGCTATGTGCTGATTGGTAGTGGGTCTCGCTGCTGGTGACTGCTCAACAAGGAAACTCGCTACCATGATGTCTCTCTCTAACACCCCCTCCTGCATTGGTAAGCTGAGTGAGATCAATGAAGCCCTGATATCTCTCTTGAGTCCCTGCTCAAAGGTCCATGCCCTAAAGAATGGTTCTTGAACAATATCTGTGGAGCAGCGTGAGTGGTCGGTGAACCTCGCTGAGTACTTATCCATATTCATGATGCCCTATTGTACATGAAGAAGCCTGTGTATGCGCACTGTGTGAAGAGTCACTGGGACACACTCTACCCAAAACAGGCTCTTGAAGTCTGCCCAGAGAAGCATTACCTCGTCCTGAAATTGGATCATAAAGCTCTACCATCTTCCTACTACTGCCTGTAGAAGGATGGTGGCAAGGATCACAATGAGATCGGCTGGTGTCCCTACGAGTCGGAAGACTCTCTCCATAGCCTCTAGCCAATCCTCATCCTCCTGTGGTTCTGTCACTCCCCTGAACATAGGTGGCCTTTGGCGCTGGAACCCATGCAATGCGCTCATGCGGAATGCACCATCTACTGTTGGGGATGGTGGTATTGGTGGGCCAATGGGGAGTGGTTCGCTAGTTCCACTGCCGGTGCCTCTACTAGAAAAGGTCCCTGCACCAGGGCCTTGTCGCTTGGATGGCTATCAGTTCATACAACTCTTGGAACCCTATCTGGCTATATTATTGGAGGCATCCTAAAAAGAAACAAGTTCTCTATGGTTAAAATGTTATACCTAGTGAGTTGAAAGTAATACCTTGTGAGTTGAGTCAAAAAATCAAAAATAAAACTTTTTAAAACACACATGAAATCATTGTTTTCATGCACTGATTTGGAAATCAGAAGTCAGGGTCCTGTTGTATGGATATGTTGGCCTCTGCACCAACAGTAGACTCCTGGAACTGAAAACCACACTCATTACCCTTAACACTATTGCTTCACAGAAAATATCAGAGTCCAAGTTTTGTGGTTGAAAGGACTCCTATGATACCATTTTGTCATGACCCATCCACCAGGGCCCGTGCTGTGACTAAACCCATGCCCACATTCCATAGGCCAAGGGCTGGTGACTAGCACCAAAGGTATTCCCTAAAACTTGGAAGGGATTGACTTTATAACCTGTAAGCACAAGTAACCAAGCAGACAGTAAGATATGAACACAAGTAAACTGAATCGTCAATAGAGCGAGTACAATAAGTCAAATCGGACATAATACAATCCCTACCAGAAAGTACAAGTACATCTATGATAAAATACAATTGAAAAAAAAGCGACAGCCGCTGGATCGTCCTTTGAGGTTCATTCCTAAAGGGTAGGTACATATCACCTCCTTAGAACTCCACGTCCACCCGTCTCCTCTGCGTACCAACACGTCATGTGGTCCACCTCTAGGTACCATATAGTCTTTGTACTCCCAGCCACAGTCGGTGTTGTCCGTCATCTGCATCCAACATAACAAGGTGCATGCATAGCCCGTGCAGGGGTGAGTATAACGATACTCAGTAGGGACCCCAAGACCCTCTAGTTGCTACAAAATCCAAAACCCAAAGAACACAAAGTATGAAATCATAAGATACCTTACTTAGGTATATGCCCATTCATATACCTATGTAATCAAGTAATCCATATCAATCATGAGGAAAACAAAATGATTCTGATTCAGCTCAATCCATGATTTATTCTAGGGGTAGTTATAAGTTCAATTCCCTATCACGATGGCGAACACCTCAACTTATGGATGACTCCTCCTCTATCGAGTACAGTGGGGCTACTACATCACCCAGAGGTACTTCCCACTATCCTTGGACTGCTGAGGTACTCCTCCTATCGAGTACCATTGGTCTACAACGTCACACAGATGTGCTTCCCACAATGGGTCAGCCGCATCACATAGAGGCACTCTCCCTCGTGGCCTGCTGAGGTACTCCTCCTATCAAGTATCGTGGGTCTGCCACATCACCAAGTCATTCTACACCATGGGTCTGACGTGCCACCAAGGTTCTCCCCGCTGGGCATGTCAAGTCACTCTAAGTCGAAATGATCAGCAGTCGGCAAGTCTTATCCATCAATTGTGTTCCCGCACAATGCTCTCTTGGCTCCTAGAGGATACACTCCACAAGCTACTGGTTGATACTACAACTGTCATGAAGTCCCGTGAAGATGTATCTCAAAGGACCATAAATTCAGAGGGGTCTCAACATAATGGATGATGCATCAATCGAACACCCGGTCTGTGAGTTATTAGTCATTGAGTTATGGGGTTCTGGTTGGATTCGTGATCGATTCAGCCTGACCGTTCCCCATCTTAATCCAAAACATAGTGGGGTATCACTCAAAGGGATCGCCTTGCACCATGATTTCAGCACTGCTTACGGATCATCAAATGGACGTTCAGTGCCAATGTTATGGACAAAAGAAAGTAACTAGGCCATAGTGGTCCGGGGTCCGGTCCGACCCGGTCAGACCGACCCAGCCCGGCCCACAGTTTGGCTTGGTCTGTTGGGTCTGGACTAGCCCACGAGGGCCGCAATGTTTCCACGATGGTTCCTCGGCTGAGGGGTACCACGAGGGTGCAGACCGGCCACTGATACAGCGAGGGCGCAGACCGTCCGTGAGGGCACGAACCATCCACGAGGGCGCTTACCGGCCGCGAGGGTGTCACGATGGTGCCTCAGCTAAGGGGTACCGTGAGGGAGAAGATGATATGCTGGTATTGTGAGGTCATAGACTGTCTGTAAGGGCATGTACCGGTGATGAGGGTGTTGACCGGCCGCGGGGCGTGGACAGGCAGTGTGGGCTGCGGACTGGCCACGCAGTAGGAGAATTGACTGTGGGTCGGTGGTCCGATCATGGGTCGATAGACAGGCCTTGGGGAGGTGGTATGGCCGCGTGATGGTGGTCCGGTGGCGGTAGCTAGGCATACGGTGGAGCCGCGAGAAGCAGAGCCGTGGGGCGCAGAGGTCGCGAGGCAGTGGAGGCCATGGGGTGGTGTCATTGCGCCATTGCCTTCGCCGTGTTAAACTCCACAAATCATAAGAATATTTTTGGAGGGGTCGAGCGATGATTGTTTGGACCATACCCTCCACCTTATGGTGGTGTCAAATGACTCAACATAAATAAGAATGAAGAACATCAACCCCTCCCACAATGATTGTTCCCAACCCACAAAAGAAAGTGGAGAGATGTATATCAGAATTGATAAAAAATAGAAATAAACCCCTTCCTCAGGTTGTTCTTTAAAGTCAACAAGGAGGGATGATGCTGAAGTTGTCAACGTTTGACTCTTCCGCTACAGTCCTCTAATCTTGGGCGCGTGCGTTAGTTCGTCGAATTGAAAGACGTTCCTTCTTGAACAGTGTCCCATGGAAGATGTTGAAGTCATCTGTCTTCATTAGGGGAACGATATTTGTTGGATATCTTTCTCCCATTTTACTCCTCTCCCCAATTCCATCAAAAAGAATTTGTATCCCAAAATAATATAATTTGAGTTTTATTATGTTTGTTGGAATAATTTCAAATAGTTTAGTTAATTAATTATTGTGTTGGCTTAATTAATTAAAGAGGGGTGGGTTAATAAATTAAAGTGGGTTGGAATAATTTAGGTGGAGGATTCTCAATTGGCTCCTCCACATTAATGAGGGAGTTGAAGAGTTTCAGGCCTCAGGTGGACCCCACCACCATAACCTCTCATTGGAGGTTATGCTTGGGTGGTCCCCACCACTATAACCTTTCATGGGAGGTTAAGGTCTAGCGGTCCCCACTTCCAAAATTCCACATGGAGGTTTTAAAAATTAAAATTTGGCACAATTTTAGTTTTATTCTATACATTCTAGAAAAACCCAAATACTATCTTTCACCCTCGACAAACTGTCATCGAAATGAAAGTCTTCTTAAGCGAATATCGGAGCTACGAGTTCAACTGTGCCCTCAAATTTCAATTCTTAGAACTGGTTCAAAAGATATAAAAACCCACTTGCACCTTTACTAAACATACACAAAACAAAAGTTCAGAAATTCATTCCGGGCACTCCGGGTTTCAGAATCACATGCCGTCAATTTTCGTAGACTCATAAAATCGACATTTAATTAAAAAAATTACATCGAAATTCCAGATCTTTAAATTTTGATTATTCAGTTGGCCACTGGTTAGGAGGTGTTGTAGATATGAATTCTACATCTTGAAGAGTATTATTGGTTTGATAATTATATGTTTATCAGAATTCAACAAATAAGAATTAATTAAAATTTATTACTAATGATAATGAAAATGTGGCTTCCACCCAGGCCTTATCACCACATATATAGTTGAATAATCAGTTATAAAATGTCAAATTGGAAGTTATTTTACCACTACTAATGGGATGTGATAATATAAGTGATATTAATATATCAAAGAATATATTTTAGAATTCAATATGAAAGAAAATTGAAATTAAATGTCACCTAATTAACGAGATAATAATTTAATTTTTTTAATTTGATCATATAAAGGATAATATTATAGATGTTTTCACCAAGACATGTTCAGTGGAATCATTTCATAATCAAATGTTAACGTAATGTGTTCATCCTCACTATTTACACTTTTGTGGTAAATTTTTTTTACCTTTCCCATATTATATAAGGATATTACAGTAATAGGGGGATAAGATTTTACATTATAAATCATCCAATTGAGTTTTTCATCCATTTTTAGTAAAATTGGAGAGTATACAATATAGGTTGGGTATCCATTGATATTAGTAATCATTGGAAAAATTATTTCTTAAACGGAAGATTATATTTGGAGAGATTTTTTAAAATGGGAAACCTATGTATAATAATGTATAAATTATTTTACAAGATAATTATAAGTTGTTATAGGAATGTATTCAGTTTAAAACAAAAGTTGTTGTGATGATGAAGTTCAGTTTTATATTAGTGTGGTTAATATTAAATAATCAGTACAAAAATAACTATAATTTGGAAACAATGTTTTTATTTATTAAATATTATTATTTTTTACACTGAGTTTGTTTCTATAGAATTATAACTATTGGATGGTGATAAATTTTTTTTTGTTTTTTGAGTTTCATAGTGATTTATGTTCTATGGGTTGAAAAACCAATCTAATGTGTCGATTTTTGATCCTAGGAGGTATCATGATTCTAGTTATGATAAGTGAGTTTCAACAATTATTAATGTAGATATGATAGTGTGTGGGTGATATTTTATAAAATATAAAAAATATACTATGTTAGTTCATATTGTTCAATTAGAAAATGTCTTATGTTTTATACTCATTTTGATTACTTTATCATACTTCATATTTCATAGAGGTTGTATTGAGATTATTTGGTTGATAAATGGATATTGGAATTTTTTATGATCTTAGAAGAAATAATGAAAATTCAAGGAAGAAATACCAATGTTGGAGGGTGTGATGATGATAACAAAGTACTAAATGGAAAAAGTGTTTCCATTGTAAGAAAATTTTATTTTAATAGAAATTAATGGTCTTCCTATTTGAAATACATGAGGTTAAAAAGGTTGTGGTGGTCCTCATGTGGATCTTCTAGTATTCTTATGAAAAACATTAGATGAGAAAATGGTCATAGTTGTTATTATGGTGTTCGTTGAGCCTACATTGCAGAATGAGAAATCTCATATTGATTATGGTGGTGATTGAAGAAATTCATTGTCATGAAGTGGGGTTTTAAGAAAAAAATGGGTTTTAGAAGAGGATCAAACCCATAGTTTACCATGTTTATTTTGAAAAGTTTTTTTGATGAAAAATTGAATCATAAATATGGGATAAAACATGTTGGTCACTATTTTATTGAAAAAATGTAATGTTTTTTTTTCAAAAATACAGTCGTTCAATAAATTTTTATTAGTTTGTTTTAATTTGACTCGTTTCGATTATGTGGCTTCATAGGTGACTCCTAATCAATATAACTCGATCTATGAGGTTTTTTCATTAAGAATAAATGTCATAAATAAGACCCAAAGAGATCTAATGTCTCAAAAAGAAATAGAATTAGTTAATTCATTTGAAGGAATTTATTTTTTTAATTCATTTTGAAAATTTAATAAGACATTATTATCAATTAATTCTATATAAAATTTAAATATGGAAAATTATAAGAAGAAATATATTATATTGATTATGAAAATAAGAAATTAAAGATGAAGGGGTCCAAAAAATTATAATAGATTGATGAGATCATACATGAGTTTCTATAGGATGATGAAGATGATAAAGATAATTTTGTATCAATAATTGAATACAATAATTAAAAGGATTTTTTATTTTTATACCAAATTATTTTATAATTGTAATAGTGTGGGAAGCACTATAATAGTTAAGAAACTTGATGCAGCTTGATTTCAAGGGTAGGATCTACTAGTTATACCTACATGTTGAAACTAGAAGGTCTCATAATCATGGAAAAATATAGATATTTTTAATGACTAGACATGATATTTTAATTGGTAAACATTATAAGTATTATTTTTTCTTCATTTGTCTTTCTATTGGATAATGATTAAGATTCACTCTCACTGATCGAGAGGGTTATTTCAATAATGAAACATAAAAATAAATTGAATCACTGATTCAAACACCCACACTAAGTGATTCATTATTGATCTAAGATATGTAATTTAAATTATTAAAAAATACCTAAAGTTCTATCCATCACTTCAATAATTTCTTTTATTTCATTAAATTATATTCATACAGTAAAACATAATTTTTTTCTAGTTTAGAATAATATAAAGACTTCCCACTCAAAATCATAATCTAATAGGTTACTAGTTGTAAAAATAAAATAATTTTATAGGGAACTAATTTCTAAAAATGTTAAATTGGGTTTAATATATTAATAAAACAAAAAAATGGTTTAGATGAATTACAAACAATTAATATACTCCCTAAAAATTTTTATTTTATGACTAAAATTTAATAAAATGACTTTGATAAAAAAAGGTGAAAATTAAAAGGTAGCTGGCTCATGGGGGTCCAAAGTAGTGGATTCCCTACGCATCAACCCTGATAAATTTAAGCCCCCAAATGGAATTGAATCATTGACGATAAGTAGGATATCAGCTCTCTTTATGACACCTACAACACTAGGAAGTCCACCACCATGTTACCCTCACACAATATATGTATAATTTCTGAATGATTATTCATGAACTCCCCACATCTTATCATGACATAAGTAATAACTCATGGGTTATTCCCTTGGCCTTTTCAGATGTTAAATATCGTTTTTAGTCATTCACTATAGCCACAAGATAAACATTTCCTTGATAGCATAATATTAGACTGAAGAGCATATATTACATGTTAGACTTGATGGTGTTTCCTCTACAGTGATACTCTTTGAGGTACACAATGATTGAGACTCACTTAGCCCAAATAAAACCCCCACTGCACATAATACTTATTATATAGGATCCATCCTTATTCAATTTTAGTCTCGGAAGCATATTTTTTCATCCCACCCACTGACTCTACCCCAACCTATCTCCCATATTTGTAGGGGATCCTAAAGAAGTGTAATGACATATAGAAGTTGTAGCCTCCCTACCCTTACACAACCTAATTAGTTCTAATAATGTATTTCTTTTTTAAAATATGGCATTTATTTAAATTCTAATTTTCCCATATTGTCGTGTTGCATTCTTGGATACTCATATAATCAAGCATACCATGGAATAAACGATCACCCTTCCCATTATATCCACACCGTGTAAGGTGGCCCCATCAAACCAAATATTTATGAAGTCTTGTAATGAATCCCCTGAATCCAGCGAACCCATAAATCCCCTGAAATCATTCCTTACAAGCATCTCCCATTCCCGTTTATAAAACATGTGTGCATTTGTTTTAGATTATAGTTCAATGTACCAAAGACACATTGAACCTAGATATACTCCCATGAACTTTATATTATTTTCTATTGTAAAGGTTTTGTTCCTCACATGCCAAATATAAATTTTAAACATTTATGGTATATCCTTAAACCACATTATCTCTCCCAGTGATTCCCCACTATTCAGTTTTCTATGCAGTTTAAGATATTAATTGGATGAAAAACATCATGAAAATTGTCCAATGAAGTGAACATGTCTGGTTCATTATTTATTACAATGTATTCAAATAAGGCATGTCAGTTCATATCCATAACCACATCAATGAAGTTCAGATGTCTTCATGACTCTCAGAATGTGATCACTAGGACATGAAAACCTTGGAACCATTTTCTGACTCCTATCTAATTCTTCTACCAGAATTTAATATCACCCATACCTAATATCCACCAAGTGTGGTTTTTTAAGAGACAGTGAATGGTTGAATCATCTTCTAGTTAGTAGAGGGACTCTCTATTTTCCTCATCACATCCTCCCCAAACATGTCCACAATGGTTTTTCCCCATAGATATTTCCCCTACCTTTCTCCCAAGGTAATTTAGAAGGGAACACCTCCAAATACATGGATACACTCATTATACTAATTCATCCCCCACATTTGGTTTAGCTAGCCAAGCCCATGATTACTAGTGGTTTTTACCTTATATTTTTTCATCCCTTAAAAGGAAAACATCAGCCCAAATATATTACGTATAACCATTTTAGGCACATTGATGGTCAACAATACTTGCATTAGAATAAAAGCTAGACCATTATTTTTAAATGTAATCCTTCCACCAATGTATAGAAATATATTTTGTAGTTAAATGTATGTACATTTATATTATTTATGACCTTATCATAATGATTAATTCTAATTTTTTTTGTTGATACTATGGAACCAGAATACTCTACCGGGAAATCACCTCTATGCATTTCTAGCCTATTCCCTAGGGACTTGATCCTAATGTTATAGCATTTAATTATTGTATATAAGTAAATTTTATCTTAAATAATCAATTTCCCACTCAATGATAAATATTCTTCCATGATCCCATTATTCCCCTAAATTTATTTTCTACTCCCATTTACAAAAATAATTGTGTCATTGGTAAACATCTAGGGTGAATTTCCCCTTGATGTGTAAATGTTTCTGTAAAGAATAATCCTACCCAACTGAAGGCTATGGTTGATTCACTGACTCAACACAAATTTTCAGATGATAAAAAATTTAAGGGATATTGATTCTCCTTGGATTAATCCTCTTAATGTATTTAAAAAACTAAATTTCTTACCCATGAAAGTAGTAGATACCCTTGTAGAACTAGAACAACATATCCAAAGATCAATGACTAATGTCAAGAATCTTATATATGAGAGGACCCTTATAATGATGTTAATTAAGAACTTTTTTTATTCCTTGTTAATATCATGATTGATATCTCATGTAATCCATGATGTCTTTTTGGTTATGTCACCTACCATCTCCTATGATGATCTTATCTCTCCCTGGGTTGTCCTTCCTTTCTTGAATCCACGTCATTCACTCCCAATCTATCTTGGTAGGTATGTCACTATTCTCTTACTAATGATACATGCCAGTATATTTTATTGGAAAATACACATAATTTTTTAATTATAATGATCTCTAGATAGTAGGTCATTCCCCTTAGCCACCATAACTATTCTGGTTGCGCATGCCACCTCTAGATGGATGAAGTCATGATAGTAGTCCTACATTGCACACATAAAATCGCCATTAATAAACACCCATGAGACTCTATAGAATGAACCTATAACCCCATTATGTATTTGAACACCTGTCAGATTAAGCTTTTATACTACACTACATATGTCCTCTTCATCCAACATCTTACTGAACAACTCATTGTCCCTCTAATTGACTACTACCATTACCGAAAAAATAGCTTTTTGCGACGGGCTATTTGCGATGGTATTAATTCCCGTTGCAAATAGTTCATCCCTAAGGATATTTGGGATGGGAGAATCTAACCGTCGCAAATAGTTAGGTGAGGTTTCGCGTGGTTTACATGCCAAACCGTGGGAAGGTTATTTGCAATGGGCGATTCTGATGTCGTAAATAGTGTGTGGGTCGGAGGGTATTTGTGACGGGTCTCGTCCCAAATACCTTGCGGCAGTAAATAGGTTTTTGCGACGGGCAATTTTTTCATCACAAAAAGTGTGTCGACAGGTACCTTTTGCGACGAGTACCGTCGCAAATACGCTTTTAACAGCCGACATTAATTAATGCGGATGAAAGTATTTACGATGGGTCCCGTCGCAAAAAAAAATTGCGACTGGTAAACTGTCGCAAATAGTCCCATCATAACTAATCTAACCTATATATACCCCCATCAATTTTTGCAATTCATCCTTTCAATTCTCACTTTCTCTCTCTCTCTCTAAACTCTATTTTTAGAGTGATGTTTTGTGTGATTTAGTTTTTTCTTCATGAAGAAGTTCTGAACCCGTCTACATCAATTGAAGATAAATTTTAAAGGTATTTATATTTTATTTAATTTAGTATTTATTTCATTTTTATGTAAATTTTAATTATTTTTGAATAGTTATAATAATATTAGTTTTAAATTGTTCTGTTATTAGTATTTATTTGTAATAATAAATTGAAATTATTAGTTCTAATTTTTAATAATTACTAATAAATAGAAATAATTAGTAACAAATAGTAATATTTAGTTGTAAATGTGAATAAATAAGAAGAATTAGTAATAATTTGGAATAATAAGTAATGAATAAAAATTATTAGTTATAAATAGGAATAATTAAAAATAATTAAAAATAAATAGGAATAATTATTTATAAATAATAATAATTAGTATTAAATAAGAATCATTAGTAATAAATAGGAATAAAGAGTAATAAATAGGAGTAATTAGTAATAAATAAGAATAAATAGTAATATATAAGAATACATAATAATAAATAAGAATAAATAGTAATAAATAGGAATAAATAGAAATAAATATTATACATAGTAATATATAGTAATAAATAAGAATAATTAGTAATAAATATAAATAATTACTAATAAATTGGAATACTTAGTAATAAATAGTAATAAATAGGAATAAATAATAATAAATATGAATAAATAGTAAAAAATAGAAATAATTAGTAATAAATAGGAATAATTTGTAATAAATAAGAATAATTAGTAACTATTAGAAATAATTAGTAATAAATAGTTATAAATAGAAATAAATAGGAATAAATAGAAATAATTAGTAATAATTAGGAATAATTAGTAATAATTAGGAATAATTAGTAATAATTAGGAATAATTAGTAATAACTAGGAATAATTAGTAATAAATTTGAATAATTTGTTAAAAAGAGGAATAATTAGTAATAAATATGAATAATTAGTAATTAATAAATAATAATAATAATTAGGAATAATTAGTAATAAATAGGAATAAATAGTAATAAATAGGAATAAATAGTAATAAATCGGAATAAATAGTAATAAATATGATTAAATATTAATAAATAGTAATAAATAGTAATAAATAGTAATAAATAGGATTAAATAGGAATAATTCTCAATAAATAAGAATAATTAGCAATAAATTGTAATAAATAAGAATAAAAATTAATAAATTGGAATAAATAGAAATAAATTGTAATAAATAAAAATAATTTGTTATAAATAGTCATAATTAGTTATAAATAATAATAATTAGTATAAATATTAATAACTAGGAATAATTTGTAATAATTAAGAATAATTTGAAATAACTAGGAATAAATTGGAATAAATAGGAATAAATAGCAATAAATAATAATAAATAAGAATAAATGAGAATAAATCAGTATAAAGAAGAATAAATTGGAAAAAATAGTAATAAACAAGAATAAATAATAATAATTAGGAATAAATACTAATAATTAGAAATAATTAAAAATAATTAGAAGTAATTAGAAATAATTTGGAATAAATACAAATAATTAGTAATAATTAGGAATAATTAGTAATAATTAGCAATCATTAGGAATAATTTGGAATAATTTAGAATAATTAAGAATAATTAGTAATAATTTTGAATAATTAGAAAAAATAAAGAATAATTAGAAATAATTGGGAATAATTGGGAATAATTGGGAATAATTAGAAATAATTAGTAATAATTATTAGTAATTAGTAAAAATTAGTAAAAATTAGTAATAATTAGTAAAAATTAATATTAATTTATAATAAATAGTAATAAATTGTAATAAATAGTAATTATTACTAATTATTATTAATAATTAGTAATAATTAGTAATAATTAGTAATACTTAGTAATAATTAGTAATAATTATTAATAATTTGTAATATATAGTAATAGATAGTAACAAATAGTAACAAATAGTAATAAATATTAATTAATAGAAATTAATAAGAATTAATAGGAATTAATAGGAATAATTTAGAATAATTCGGAATAATTATGAATAATATCAATTGTAATAACTTGTAAGAACTTGGAGCAATTTCTAGTAGATTAATGACACTCCTTTTGCTCGATGACTCTTCTTCTTTGAACTTTCACCAACTCAAAACATTATGAAAAATATGCTTCTAAGTATACATATCCAATCTCATATGCATGAGTTTGAATATATATTGGCAGGACCACATTTTTCATAATGTTTTTAGGTTGTGATAGTTTTAAGAAGATGATTCATCAATAAAAATGGGGCACTTTTGTCTGAAGACTCATTTACTTGCATCTTTCTCACACTGAAATCAGAATAATGAATCTTTTCAGAGGTACACTTATACATTCTCGTATGCATAAGAATAAATATGTGTACCTCTATGCAGACTCTTTATTATGATTTCAGTAAGAGAAACTTGCTAGAAAATGAGTAGTTGGACAAAAGAGTAATTGTTAATACACTAGAAATTGTGTCACCCAAAATTAATGGAAATTATTAAGAAGAAGTTGTAATTTTTTTATCATTTTTTCAGATAGTGTTTTTATAATTTCAAATTATCCAAAAATAGTAATGATTTTATATTTTGTAGAATAATATAAAACAAGGAAGTCGACATTAGTCATTATTAGATGATCACTCTTGAAAAAATTAGCGCAAAAATCTAAATGGTTCTAGTTTAAATCTTTTATATATTGAGGGTGTTAAAGCCCTCTTAACATTTGAATCATGAAAATTAGAATTTGTTTCAGAAGGCACAATTATGTGTCCTTGTAAAAAATGTGCTATGAGAACATTTGACACATTTGACAAGGTTGAGGGATAACACTTGCAGTTTGGTTTTCAATAAGTTTATTTTTTTTCATATCAACATGGTGAACATGGTTCTAGAGAAGATACTAATATCTTGATTCTGGATCCATCATGGTTTCAAAATTTAGTACATGATGTTGTAGTTCTATCTGTTCAACAAACTGAAACTCAAGATGATATTGATTTGACTTCTAATTTAGCACCATCCGGATTTTATAAGATGTTGAGGTCTGTTGAGGATGAATTATATCCAAGTTACAAGATAATAAAATTAGAAGCGGTTGTAAAATTTATGTCTAATAAATTAGATAATGCAATGTCAAACAACTGTTTTGATCAGATATTTTCATTGGTTATAGTAATGTTACCTAAAGAAATGTGTTTCCTGCAAATTATTATGAGAGAAAGAGGATGGATCCTAATCTGGTCCTTAATTATCAGAAGATTCATGCATTTGAAAATGATTAAAACTTATATTCTGGTGAAAATGAGTCACTGGATAGTTGTCCTAGGTGAGGAAGATCAAGGTATAAAGAAGCTCAACCAGGGAAGTATGAATCGATTCCTATAAAATAGTTGAGATATTTCCCCCTTACACCCAGGCTATAAAGTTTATGTATGTCTCAGAACACAGTGTCAATGATTTCATGGCACAAAACCAATATTTGAATCGATAAAATATTCATTCATCCATCTGATGGTGATTCATGGATACATTTTGACTATCTGCATCCGTATTTTTCATTAGAAGCCCAAAATGTGTGATTGAGTCTTTCAAGTGAATATTTATGTCTATTTGGTTCTCATGATAGTCAGTATTCATGTTGGCATATCTTTATAACTCTGTATAATTTACCTTCTTTGATTTTTATGAAGAATCCCTATATTTTGTAACCTTATTAATCCTAGGAAATCTAAAAATGAATATTGATATTTATTTTAAACCATTGATTGATGAGTTAAATGCATTGTGGATTAATGGTGTTAATACATATGATGTTACTGTGAAACAAAATTTCATCTTCAAAGCATCATTTATGTGGATGGTTAGGGAATTTCTAGCATATGTCATGTTATCTGGATGGAGTACACATGGTCTGAAATCATTTCCTTACTATATGAAAGATAAAAAAGCCTTTATTCTTGTCAATGGAAGAAAAACCTTACTATTTTGAGTGTGATCGCAGATTTATTACAACCGATCATACTGTTCGTAGGAACAAATAAAATTTCATAAAATGGAAAATTGAAAGGGATGAACCTCCAAAAATGATATCAGGTACAAAGTTAAAATCTGTTGTATTTTAATTACCTCCCTTCACATTTGGGCCAACAGTAAACCAACAAAAAAATTTGCTTTAAGAAAGAACATAATTGTATAAAAAGGATCAATATTTTCTATCTTCTATATCGATCTGATTTTTTGATTCTCCACATGTTGGATACCATGCATATTAAAAAGAACTGTTTTGATAATTTATTTCATATAGTTTTGGATACAACATGTAAGACGAAAGATACTATAAAGACACGATTAGATATTTTCTAAATATGAAGGTGACCAGAACTATAAATATTTGAAAATTTCAGATCACAGAGGTTAATGAAGCTAAAAAAAAGATATGCATTGTACAAAGAGAGTCACATATTATTTTTTCAATGGATTGAAGATTTGAGACTTTCATATGACTATTATTTCAATTTGGGAAGATGTGTTAAGAATGGTCATATTAGCAGATTAAAAATTTATTCTTGTTATTTTAAAATGGAATAACTTATACCAATTGGATTTAGAGGTTTATTGAATTATATGACTTGGTATTTGATAATAGACATGTCATTGTTTTTTGAGACATTTGTTCAGAGACAACGGACGATGAGGTGCTAAGAAAACCGGAAAAAGATGTAGTTGTAATTATATATAAACAACAAAAAATCTTCCCACTGGAATTCATTGACTCAATGGAAAATCTGATATTACATTTCCTCATAAAGATAAATATGGTGGTCTAATATTTTTTCGATGGATGTACCCATTCAAGATATGAATATAGAAATCTACGAAAAAAGTACTTAAAAAATCATCAGTTGAAGGATCAATTACTAAAGAATATTTGTAAGAGGAAATTCCTTTTTCCAACTCTCATTATTTTAAATCTGAAAATCCCTCAAAACAAAACTTTCACAACATAACCCAACCAGCCTCAAGCCGCAACTACCCCAAGCCCACCAACATAGGCCAGGGGCTGGCGACAAGCAACGAAGATGTAACAATCTTAGGGAGACCATTTCCTAAGTACATGCACACACACACAACCCACTCAATGCTGAAGTGGAGAGTAGAAAGGAATCCAAATTATGCACTACAGTATCCCAAACAAAGCAAGCATCAACTTCTAAAATAGAATAAGTAATGTTCTGAAACATAGACTAACAAGTAAACTGAACAGTAAATGGGAAAAACACGCACCCAACAAGAAAGGTTACACAATTCAAAAACAGTTAAACGAAAGTAAACAGATGTGGAGTCTCACACCTGAAAGTCCTACTATGACCACTAAATTCCACACAAACTCATGTGTCCTCTATGCTCCATCGTAGTCTCTATCAAAATTTTGGTCATCTTCAAGGGCACACCATGTTTCGGCAAAGACCATGCAGGGGTAATTATGATGATACTCTCTAGAGTGCCCTGAAAGCAGGAGGGAGCAACAAAGGAAGTACTAAAGCGGTGAGTAGTATACAGAACAAAGAATAGTGAAAGCGTATGGTAAATAGAATATATCTCAACCTAAAAAGATAAAGGAAGAAGACTCGTCCAAACAAGAGGAGTGAGACTCGGAATTCATGTGGCATACCATAGGCGTCTTCGACCCTCATAGAAGGAGAGTAACTGAACCCAAGGAGTGGGAACAATAGTAGGGTGTATATTTATATATGCTTATCATGAAACCCGAACGAGTGTGTAAGGGGAACTCAATCTCCAAGATCATCCTATAAGAAGTCGCCAATAGTTCTAAGAATGTCCATCACTGATACCCAAATTTCCTACATGTAAAAGTTGTCTCAACGCTGAACCATACAACCAATGGTCCCGCTCTGGTAATCATGGTGGAAAGTCACTAACTAGCCTCATAGAAAGGTAAGAGTATGAAAGAAGTCGCCGGGTAACCCACTGCCCAGCCCAGCTAGAGGGTAAAAATTAAGAGGGCATCAGGTAACCCACTTACTAGACTTACTAGAGGGAAAAACATAAGGTCAACAGGTAACCCACTGCCCAAACCCATTGTAGGGTAGACCCTAAGTTCAACCGATAACCCATTGTCCAGCCCCGCTGGAGGGTAATCCTAGAACTGGTCTGATAACTCCGCACTACCCACGCCATCACTGGGTGTCACTAACATAGATATCATTCATTGGTTCAGAGTGTGTCAAAGGAACCCCCGACCCACAACATTTCATGTTTCTACATTTAATGATATCTCTAATGAGGCCCCACATTACCAAAATATTACACCGTTAGAATCCTAATGGAAAAACATGTGAGATAGACAATTTACACGCTGAAAAAGACTCCAGATGAAAAGGTTATTCAACACTACTTTATGCCCATACGACGTCTTGTTGGGCCCACACCTTGGTCCCAAAAAAGGTCATGTGAACTGTGCCATCATGATTATCTCTTGAAAACATGCCAAATCAACTTTTCATTCACCCCGAACAGACGTCTAATGAAAAAGTCACAAAACACCATACGCAACTTGAATGACGGCCCATGGGACCACACATCTACTCCGGATTCAATTCCTGAAACCACCCTAGATGACTTCCACCCAACGCTAGGGTCACAATTCCACTGACGGTGCCTAAAACGGACTCCGTATGTACTCACGCCATCCATAACAAGAATCTCGATGAGGAGCTAAATAACACTTAACGGGCGTGTCACACACCCGAGGCCCCTCTTTGTAATTAAATATCCCTAAAAACATCTAAAAACCTCTGTCCTGATATGAGGATTGTGTTGCCATAGTAAACACACAAATCTGATACTCAGTTTGAGAGTTTGAGGCGTTTTAATGCCAACAGACGGAGACAGGGTAGGGCAGACCGGTTCGGCTGGTCCACCCCTTTAAATCGGCCGTCCCTTGGTAGGCCGCCTAGACCGCTCGTTCCATCGCGGCATGAAGTTCACCGCGTGGGCCGTACTGCTTCACCCGGACCAGCTTAAGCCAGTCCGGCTCTTTTCCATGGGACCTGCATTTCGCGGGTCCCGGTCCGCACCTAGGATTACGAAGACCCCAGTCTCCCGTTGCATGCCGACCGGAAAAAGCCAGTCGAACCGCACCCCTAGCCTCCTGAATGCGCTACATATGCCACTGACACCGCCTCCCACTGCCGCTCGCCCACCACCGCTTTCCCGCAGCCGGTCGCGCCACCACCTGAGGACTCGTTGCGCTGCTTCCATCTCGGACCGCCCGAGGAGTCGTCGCCTCTGGGACTTGCCGGACTGCCGTATAGAGCCAACGAACCACACAAGAACTGCAGAAAAATGAGGTTTTTGGCCGGAAAACATCCCGGGGACACCCCGGACTCCCCGGAACTCTAATTTTTGATCCGAAAAGAGCGTTGGAAAGATCGTGTCGAACCCTACAAATCTATGTCCTTCACTCGACCATTTATTAGAATTTAGACACTAAAATTTTAACTCAAAATAGTTTAGGAAAATTAAAATGAAAATGCAACGATGCCTACCTCGAAGGGAATAGCCCAACACTCCACGATCGATCCACTTTCTCCAGAACTGAAAACACCTTGCTGGGGAGGAGGTGTTGGTTGAAGGAAGAGGAAGGGAGTTGTTTTTAAAAGAGCTTCCCCCAGAGGAATTACAAAGGGGATGTGGGGGTGTTTAAGTTGGGAAAACTTAACTAAAATTTAATTAATTTTAAACACCCAAAAGTAGGCCCATACCCAAACTCTTGATGGCGTCGAGTTTAAGCTGCATGTTGGGTAAAATCCATGATTTGAGTGCAACTGTGGTCCCTGAATTTCAATCTGAGCCTCTATTTAGAAGATAAAAAGTTCACGCCTGAGGCAGCTAAATTACGAAAACTCCCCTAGTGGTGTTTTCCACAGAAGGGTCGCGTCCATGAAAGTACCACCCTTCTTAGGGTAAACAACATTCTCTGGACTCAACAGTGCCATCCGTTTTCCCATCCGAGCAACGGTTTAGGAGTTACTCTTTTTATTTAACTTTTCTAGTTTGAACGCACTTGAAATTTAATTCTGGACACACCGAGGCTCGGATTCACACACCGTCTGAACACCCTGCTCTGGAATAACATCAAGAAAAAAACTCAAAGTCTCATGGGCTCAAAACCTGGGTTCTTACATCACTCCCTTATTCATGTTTTTCATCCCCAAAACAAAAAACTACAAAAACAACTCGAGAATACTGATCTCGCATCTGGATCTCTCGTTCCCAGGTGCTCTCATACACCCTCCCATATTGGCACAACACTCGAACAAAAGGAATGGTCCATCCATGTAGAGTCCTCTCATGCCAGTCCTCAATCGCCTCTGGGTTCTCCGCAATGGTGGATCCATCCTCAATGTCCAGCTCTCCCCAGTCGATGATGTTCTTGGGGTCATGGACATATTTTGTCAACTACAACACATGGAAGACATCATCTACTCTCTCTATCAGTGGGGGTAGATCAAGTCGATAGGCAACCTTGCCAACCTTGTGCCCTATCTCAAAAGGCCCGAGGAACGTCGAGGATATCGTGCCACCCCGACTGAACCTCTATGTTCCACGCCATGTTGAGACTCTAAAAAAGACACGGTCCCCCTGGTCGAACTCCAAAGGCCTGTGACAGTGGTCTGCGTAGGACTTTTGTCTGCTTTGAGTCATTCTCATCTTTTCATGAAGGACCTGCACCTTCTCCGTCATCACCCACACCAACTCTGGGCCAACAAGAGAGGTCTCCCCAACCTCTTCCAGAACAACAGTGACCTAGAGGGTCTCTCGTAGAGGGTCTCAAAAGGTTCCATGTCGATATTAGAGTGTTAACTGTTGTTATACGCAAACTCCACCAAGGGCAGGTGATCCTCCCAGCTTAGGCCAAAGTCTAACATGGACTCCCTGAGCATATCCTCTAACACCTAAATAGTGCACTCAGTCTGCCCGTCCGTTTGGGGGTGAAAGGTTGTACTCATCTGCAACAGGGTCCCAAATGCCTCCTGCAGACCTCACCAATATCACAACGTAAACTGCGCATCACTGTCAGAGATGATCGTCGAGGTTAATCCATAAAGGCGGATGATCTACCCAACGTATAGCTTCCCTAGACTATCTACTGAGCTCTGCTCCCTGTTGGCAAGGAATTGGACCGACTTCGTGAGTCAGTCCTCTATCAGCCAAATGGATTTGTGGCCCTTCACTGTGCGTAGAATCCCTGTGATGAAGTCCATAGATACGTCATCCCACTTCCACTCTGAGATATCAAGGGGATGCAAATCATCTTTCTGGAACCAGATGCTCTGCCTTCACCTGGTGACAAGTAAGACACCGAGCAACGAACTCAGCTACGCTCCACTTCATGCCATACCACCAAAACTTCCGCTGATGGTCTCATTACATTTTCCCCACACTGCGATGTACATCCAAGGGAGAATTGTGGAATTCATGTATCACCTCCTCATGCTTCTCCACTGGTACTACAACTCGCCCCTAGAGAAGGATCTCATAATTACCTCCTTCAAAAGACCCATCGGTTACATCACCCATGGATATCTGATCACGCAGTACCTCACTGTCCACATCCCCCAGCTATGACTCTCTCACACGCTCAAGGATCGAAGGATTCAACATCATCGACTGCAGAAAATCCATACCCTCCTGCTCCACCAAGGTCAGTTGTAGGGAAGCCAACTGTTCTAAATCTTCCCACACTAGACAACCCTGGGACTTCCTAATAAGGGCATCTTCTACAATGTTATCATTCCCTAGAGTGTAGACTATATTAAAATCATAGTCCTAGATAAACTGCAACCAGTGCCTATACCTCATATTCATATCCCTCTGGGTGAAGATGTACTTGATGCTCTGGTGGTCTGAGTAGACCACAAAATGCCCACCCAGAAGGAAGTGTCTATATAACATCAAAGAAAAGACAACCGTTACCGGCTCCAAATTGTGAGTCACATAATTCTGCTCATGGGGCCTCAACTACCTTGACCCATATACAATCACTGCCTACTGCTTTATGAGCACTCACCTGAACCCAGCTCCTGAAGCGCAACAGTATTCCATGAACTCAACGCCCTCCTCTAGAATCCTCAACACTCGAGCACTAGTCAGACTCTGCCTCAACTCCTTGAAGGCCTTCTAGCACCAATCAATCCAATTGAATGGTCATTCCTTCCATATGAATGCAGTCGAAGCGGAAAAATCCCAGAGAAGTCTTTCAAGAACCTCCTGTAGTACCTTGCCAAACCGAGGATGCTCTGCACCTCAGATGAATTCTTAGGTGGATCCCAAGAATGAAGGGCCTCTATCATTGTGGGATGTACAGATAAAACACATTCCGAAATTACATGCCATAGAAAGTGAACCTCATGAATCCAGATATGACACTTCGAGAGCTTCCCATACAGCTAGTGCTCCTGAAGTAAGTATAAGACCATACTCAAATTCTCTTCATGGTCCTCCTTTGTCATAGAGTATATGAGTATGTAACGCCCCGACCCTAGTTACCCAGAGTCGGTGCATTATTACGTAACATTGGCATGATCACAAAAGATCAAGTCTCTAATGATCGATTAGTTTAGTATCCTTGGAAACACTAGATATATTAATATATGTTACATTATATCATAAAGTGAAATACTACAATAATATGGTCTCCATAGTCCACACTCATATCCCCTTCAGACTATCCATGTCGGTCAGTCATAAAATATTTCTTCACATCCTGGAAAAATTAAAACATAGAAAGGGGTGGGATCAGATGCTCAGTAAGGATAACAATACAGAGGAAACTTTCATAAATAACATAAACATTTAAGGCAATGCATAACTAAAAAAAACCTTATAAACTTGAACTTCAACATAATATGGTAAAAAAATGAAATAATTCCATTTACATATTCACATGGATATTATACTAGTCTAATAATAAAATGAAATATCAATAACCACTTTCATAATGATGAAATGCATAATGTAATACTATCATAATCATGTAGCCAAGGCCTCGTTCCAAGACTACAAATATGATTTTGTCAAGGCCTCGTGCCAAGAAGCTAGTTTGTCTCATTAGACCTACCGATGCATCGTGGATCTATAGCGGGCTCCACCCGTCACTTATTATGTTTATTTCATTCCTTATATGAAAATGCTTAAACATATCATAAAACATAACAAAATTGTATCACATACAACATTCATTAAGGAAACATAACATTTACACATTTCAATCACAAGATATCAATACAACACATTGATATAATAAAAAAATTATCAAAACCATTTTCAATACCAAAATAAAATAAAACTAAAACTTGGTATTTATTTTTCATTTTTAAAAAAACTATGGCTTGTAGAAGAAACTGAAACTCAAATAATGGTCAGGGCGTTGGAGAAGTCATTGTTGCCAAATACGTACGACAAAAAAAAGATTCCTTATTTTCATTTAGTAAAATGCTTCGTATATAAAAGATTACTTTTGAATAAACCTAAAATTCAAAGGGTTTTATACATTGTATAATATAAAGTTGTGTATAAAACAAAATATGCCTCAATGAAAGGAGATTGAGAAGAAGTCCCTTACCTCGTGTCCGACTTGACTCGATCGTTATTTAACCTCCTGAATAATAAACTAGAGTTAATTTCTATTTGATTATGAACATTTTTCAATTTCATTATTCCTTTTATATCACTTATTACTATTTTATTAACATTATGTAATTATTTAAGTTATTAACGGTCGTTTTGTCGATCTTTGGTACTTGAGTCAAAAATAAACATCTTATAATTACAAGTTGTTCATGTGAAAAAATATCCATTATATCCATAATTATATTCATGATGTAGATATCATATATATCATACATATTCAGTATATAGATTCATATAAAATATTTCATAACATTTAGAGGTAAGAAATGAAATGCACCGCTCATGTAGACGGTAAGCCGTACGTACGCATGCACACTACTTTCACTACTATTTTGTATTTAATGGAATGAAATCATAATGATATAAAGTTATATTATACTTCTAGTATAATATCATATATAATATCATTTACTCCATCTTTTATACATCCCACATATGTCATTAACGATTCAAATCACTTTGAGGGGGCGGAAGTCCGCACTTTCTAAATTGAAATTGTCGCGTTTACCCATAATGGAAATAAAAAAGGCAAGCCATAAATGAAAAATATAGAAGTATAAGGAAAACATACACATAATATATATCATTAATAAATATAGTGACATCTTAATGTCCACCATTAAAGGTTTTAAATGAAGATTTAACAATCATCATTTCATGAGGCATCAATTCTCCACACACAGAAATAGTATGTTCTTTAACCATTAGACAAAGGTGTGTGCAAGTTTAAATAAAATACTTCTCATGAAAACATCCTAGTATATTGAAGATACAGGTTTTGTTACAAAAGAAAAGAATAAAAAGATTTTTGGGGGATGGAGAAGAAAAATAAAACAAAACAACATAAGAGAAGGCATTACCTTTAAATCGGGTAACATCCCTCGGTTTGAACCAAAATGGTTTCTTGAAGAGATTTTTGCATAAGTTAAGGATTATAGGATGATTTGAGGAATTTTGATAGAGTATTTGGGTATCTTTTGGCCAATACAAATGGATTTGATGGTGTGAATAAGGTGGTAGAGGTGGGGGCCTTTTATAAGAGGAGAGGAGGGGCACTCTTGGAAAGTTATGAAATGTTACATTATTATGAAGTGCTTTTAGGATTTCAAAGGTCCCACAATTATATATTTCTAGGATAATGTGATAATGGTTCTATATCTACTCATAAAATAGGTTTTTGACAAGTTTAAGGCATATATTTTACATTATCTTTTCATTTTATTTAAATCGTTAATTAATGAGGTAATCGCTGCATCATCATGGTGTCATAAAAAAATTAATTTATTTAATCTATAAAAATTATAAAAAAATTACCAGAATGTATGAAATATTTTTATATTTCCAATTAATATTAATAGTCTACATGTTATCTTATATAACCCCATGTAATAATTGTTTTAGTAAAACAACACATGTTTCTGGCAATTTTATTTTTAATTTAAATAAAAAGGTATTAATGTCATTTTCTTACCCAAGTCGCTCCATGGGGTCCCCAAGTTGACCCATGGATTTTCATGGTCGTACATGACTCATCCAATAAGTTTAAGACATGTTTAAAGGTAATTTAATATTATTATAACATTATATTTACCTTAAATTTCACTAATTTGCAATAATCGCGATTAATAGAACTTAAAAGTTACTATTCACCAAAAATTATTTTAATCCCATTGAACCAAATTTTACTTCCTAATGACAATTATGTATGTCGGATTTTTAAAATTCAAATCACAGTGGTGGTAAAATTTCATTTAAACGATAAATCAGTTTTTTCACTACAACTTAGTGGTTTCACTATTCATCAAAAAATTGAAATTTTTCAGAAAAAAACCAAAAATTCACCCTAAGATACAATTGATATTATGAATTCAAAAATGATTTATATTTTAAAAAATTTCAAACATATAAGTTGCATTAATTAATTTTATAATTAATTCCCGCTGTCAAAACAAATAGCGTGTTTTTAAGAAACAATATCAATCAAAAGATTGACAATTGATCATGTAAAATTTCAATGTGAAATTAATTCTAATGACCACCATTGGATAAAATGGTAAAAGTATATTCTAATTATAATTTAAAACCACTCAATAGTATAATTTATCACTATATATTATTCAGATGAATTTTTTTTTAAGTATTTTTCACTATTCATTGAAAATTGGACGTTCTCAGAAAAATACCAAAAATTCAACATAGGCTAATTTCGATATTCCAAATCTAAAAATTAAGTCCATTATGAAATATAAAATTTATATAATTTCATAAAGTTGGTATTACTATTCATAACAGCTACTTTGATTGGTCATGGTGTGTTAGGATCTTGAACTTGCGTTCAATGCCAGCTATTGAATTATTGAAAGAGAATCTTATCGTGAAAGCTTTGGGTGTTACACTCTCCTATCCTTCAATAAATTGGGTCCTCGCAATTTGAAAATGATCTCCTAAGATAAAAGGTTCAAAGTAGAAAATACCTTTGTGGAAAACTCATATCAGAAATAGGTTTAATAAAAATATAACTTCAAAAGAAGGAAAGAGAAGTACAAAGGTCACCTGAGATATCCCATACTAGGGTTATATGAAAATATGGATATGGAGGATAAACAAACCATTAAGATGTGATGGAGAGTTGTAGAAAATAGGATTAGAAGAAAGTTAACAACAATAAAATCACAATCGTTTGATTGGTTAAACAATCATTTATTCCCCATTAGGAAAAGATAACCAACAACATTTTTTTAAAGTTACTTTCATAAATTTGAGGAATTTATTTAGGAGATTTACTAATAACGTAAGGAAATATACATACATGTCATGTACAATTTAATTTTTTAATAAATTTTTACCACAATCCCATCTTTCACTCAAAAAGATAATGGAACTAAAAAATATTATATTTATCATAATCGTACAAGGTTCCAAATTTTAAAACATACTATTTAGATTAGGAAAAATATTTTGTAATAACCAAGGAATTCTTATAGGCTAGTGGTAGGTAATAAAGGCATGTCACACTATGGTTGTGGGTTAGATTCCTACATCTTTGTCCGACGCGACGGGTTATCCCACGACCTGTAGATTGTCCTTTTCATAAAACTATATTATTATAGTATTCCAAAAATAATCTTCAGAAATGTTTTAACCGTAAACTATACTATCCAATGTTCAACTTAATCCATTCCAACCTTTATAGTTATCCAAAATACCTATGTCCAGACATTCTCTAAAAGGTCTCTAAATTCTAAAATCAATTATAATGTCAGATTCCCCAAACAAAGTAAAGTTTCTCTTATTATCACATACTAAAAATATAATTACCTTCATCATATTAATTCCTTAATGAAAAAAAAGTATTATAGTAAAATCCTTATATATGTCACATTATTATTATAACCATAATATGGTTATTGAGTCCAAAAACACAATTATAATTATTATTCATCTTCATTTGTAGTAACATCATAAGCTTGGCCTTGATCTCTTGACCTTTTCTGAGGTAAGTTTCCCTGACACTTCGGAAATTAATTTGCATAATGCCCCATTTACCTACAATTGTAGCATTCAACATTGATATCCTCTTTCTTTCCCTTGAAATCATGAGCCTGGTGAACTTTTTCTCAATATTTATAACAAACTCCCATTCCTTTTAGGCAATTACCGGGGTGATTCTTCCCATAATTATCGCATAATGGAAAATCCTTCATTCCCTTTTCCCCTTTATCTATATCTTGTTCCACTGTTATCTTCTTCTTTTTCTTTACTTTATTTTCATAAGATTTAGAGAATTCAATTTCTGTCTTGATAGCACATGAGACTATATCTTCATATGATGAGAAATATTGTGATACTAATTCTCGATGGAGAAATGGTTTCAACCCATCAAAGAAATGATCGATCTTACTTCTTGGGTTACGTATATAATCAACAGTATAGATCGTTAACCTTGTAAATTTGGCCTCATACATTGCAACATTCCCATCCTCCTTTTGTATCAGACTCAGAAATTGTATTTCCATATCTACTCGATGGTCATGAGGAAAGTATTTTTCAAATAATATTTCTTTAAAATCTCTCCATTCCATACTTGATACATCTTTATCATCATTTGTATTTTGAATCAATGACCACCATTGATCAGAATATCCAGTGAGGCGGTAAAAATCCATGAAAACATTTTCCCTTTCACTACTCCCCAAGGCATGGAATATTTTCTCTAAGGAATTTATCCTTTTCTCAGCTACTAAGGAATTATTACTCCCATTTACTATTGGTGGTTGTTGCCTCATGAAGCGGTCTCACATTGATCCTCCATGTTGCGGATCAGGGTGCTCCATACGAGTAAGGTTATTATTCATAACCTGAGTAATTTGTCCCAGTACGGTGATAAGTTTATCAACACCAGTTGTATCACCAGCTCCACTATAATTATCTTGAGAAGGAGGGAAATCCCTACAAGGAGTGCATGCATTGATACAGTTTCCATTACTTCCCCTAGATTCCATTTCTAAACAATGGCATAAACTAGACCAGTTTATGAATCAAAATACATAATTCCATACTTGTAAAACACTTAACATAAATTGAACAGTTTATGGATGCAATCCATAATCATAAAAATGTATTCTTTGGGAAATTATATACTCATAAACCCTTCATAATGGTTTGTAATGTAGATGGTAATTATACTAAGAATATCCCCTAGGAGTGTCGTAACCAAGAGTGCAGCAATGCTTGTTGTCGTGCACCGGTTCCCGTTCTAGTCTAGCTTAAATTGGTGTTTTCAGGTTTTACCCCTACGTACATCTGTGCTAGAGCTGCCTCTACCTGCTCGTATCTAGACATGGATGTATTTCTCAGAAAACTCACAAAATCTCTATAATATCAAAATTCTAGGATGTTCTTCTATACTAATCCTCAAAGACTATCTTAGGGTTTTGTGCTCTAATTATAGTTTATCTAAATTTAGCTTCCAATGTTAGTACTAAACTGCCTATGATACCAACTGTATCTCCCCAACCCTAGTTACCTAGAGTCGGTGGATTATTACGTAACATTGGCATGATCACAAAAGATCAAGTCTCAAAAGACCTATTAGTTTAGTAGCCTTGGAAACACTAGATACCTTCATAAATGTTACTTTAAATCATAAAGTGAAAAACTACAATAACATGGTCTCCATAGTCCATACTCATATCCCCTTCAGTCTATCTCTGCAGGTCAGACATAAAATATTTCTTCACATCCTGGAAAAATTAAAACATCAAAAGGGGTGAGGTCAGATGATCAGTAAGGATAAAAATACAACAGAAACTTTCAAAAATAAACATATACATTTAAGGAAATGTATAACTAAAACAAAAGCCTTTTAAACATAAACTTCAACATAATATGGAAAAAATAAAATGAAACAATTCCATTTACTTATTCACATGGATATTATACTAGTTGAATAATCAAATGCAGTATCAATAACCAATTTCAAAATGAGGGAATATATAATGGCAGACTATCATAACCACATAGCCAAGGCCTCGTGCCAAGACTACAAATAAGATTTTGTCAAGGACTCATTCCAAGACACTAGTTTTTCTCATTAGACCTACCAATGCCTTGTGGAGCTATAGCGGGCTCCACCCATCACTTATTAAGTCCAATTCGTTCCATATATGAAATGGTTTAAACATATCATAAACCATAACATAATTGTATCACATAAAAAATTCATAAAGGGAACATAACATTTCCACATTTCAATCACAAGATATCAATAAAACACATTGATATAATAAAAACATTATCAAAACCATTTTCAATACCAAAATAAAAGAAAACTAAAACATGGTATTTATTTTTCGTTTAAAAAAAACATTGTCTTGTAGAGGAAGCCCAAACTCAGATAATGGTCACCGCGGCGGAGAAGTCGTTGTCGCCACATACGTACGACAAAAAAACATTCCTTTTTGTCGTTTAGTAAAATTCTTCGTATGAAAAATATTAATTTTGAATAAACATAAAATTAAAAGGGGTTTATACACCATATAAAAGAAAGTTGTATATATAAAAAATATGCCTCAATGAAAGGAGATTGAGACGAAGTCCCTCACCTCGTGTCTGACTTGACTCGATCATTCTTTAACCTCCTGAATAATAAACTACAGTTTATTTTTACTATCTTAAGAACTTTTTTAATTTTCATTATTCTTTTTATATCACTTTATACCATGTTATGAACATTATGTAATTATTTAAGTTAATAACTATCATTTTGTCAATCTTTGGTACTTGAGTCAAAAATAAACTTCTTATAATTACAAGTTGTTCATGTGGTAAAATATCCATTATATACAGAATTAAATTCATGATTTAGATATCATATATATCATACATATCCAGTATATACATTCATTTAAAATATTACATAACATTTAGAGGTAATAAATGAAATGCACCGTTCATGGAGACGGTAAGCTATACATACGCATGAATGATACTTTCATTTCTATTTTGAATTTAATGGAATGTAATCATAATGATATAAAGGTATATTATAATTATAGTATAATATCATATATAATATCATTTATCCATCCTTTATACGCCCCACATATGGAATTAACGATTCAAGACACTTTGAGGGGGTGGTAGTCCGCACTTCCTAAAATGAAATTATCGCGTTTACCCATAATGGAAATCATAAAGGCATGCCATAACTGAAAAATATATAAGCATAAGGAAAAAATAAACATAATATATATCATAAATAAATATAGTGAAATCTTAATGGCCACCATGAAAGGTGTTAAAAGAATATTGAACAATCATTGTTTCGTGAGGCAGTAATTTGCCACCCACAGAAACAGTATGTTCTTTAACCATTAGACGAAGGTGTGTGTAAGTATAAATAAAATCCTTATCATAAATAAATCCTAGTATATTGAAGATACTTATTTTTTACAATATAAAATAATAAAAAGAGTTTAGTTGGTTAGAGAAGCAAAATAAATCAAAACAACATAAGAGAAGGCATTACCTTTAAATCGGGTAACTTTCCTCGGTTTGAACAAAAATGGTTATTTGAAGAGCTTTCTGCCTAAGGTAAGGATTCTAGGATTAAGGTAGTAATTTTTATAGAGTATTTGGGCCGATTTTGGCCGAGAAAAATGGTTTTGAAGGTGTAAATAAGGTGGTAGAGGTGGGGGCGTTTTATAAGAGGAGAGGAGAGACACTCTTGGTAACTCATGAAATGTTACGTTATTATGATGAGCTTTTCGGATTTAAAAGGTCCCAAAATTATATATTTATAGGATAAGGTTATAATGGTTAGAAATAAACTCATCAAATAGTTTTTTGACACGTGTAAGTCTTATATTTTACATTATCTTTTCATTTTATTTAAATCGTTAATTAATGAGGTAATCGCTGCATCATCATGGTGTTATACAAAATATAATTTATTTAAAGTATAAAAATTATAAATAAAATTACCAACATGTAGGAAATATATTTATCTTTCCAATGAATATTTATAATTGAAAAGTTATAGTTGAAAAGTTAACTTATATAACCCCATGTAATAATTATTTTAGTAAAACAACACATGTTTGTGACAATTTTATTTTTACATTAAATAAAAAAGTTATTAATGTCATTTTATTACCCAAGTGGATCCATGGGGTCCCCAATTTGACCCATGGATTGTATTGTTCGGCCATGAATCATAAAATAAGTTTAAGACAAGTTTAATGGTAATTTCAAATTATTATAACATTATATTCACCTTAAATTAGACTAATTACCTATAATTGTGATTAATAGAACTTAAAATTTACTATTCACCAAAAATTATTTTAATCCCATTGAACCACATTTTACTTTCTAATGACAATGAAGTATGTCAGATTTTTGAAATTCAAATCACAGAGGTGGTAAATTTTCATTTAAACAAAAAAAACAGTTTTTTAACTACCACTTAGTGGTTTTAATATTCATCAAAAATTGAAGTCTTCCAGAAAAATACCAAAAAATCACCCTAATATATAATTGATATTATGAATTAAAAAATGATGTATATTTTACAAAATTCCACACATATAAGCTCCACTAATTAATTTTATATTTAATTCCCGGTGTCAAACCAAATAGCGTGTTTTTAAGAAACAATATAAATCACAAGATTGACAATTGTTTATGTCCTATTTAAAAGTGAAATTAATTCTAATGACCACCATTGGATAAAATGGTAAAAGAATATTCTAATTATACTTTAAAACAACTCAATAGTATAATTTATCACTATAAATTAATCTGATGAAAAATATTGTTTTTATGTATTTTTCACTATTCATAGAAAATTGGAAGTTCTCGGAAAAATACCAAAAATTCAACATAGGATAATTTCGATATTACGAATCCAAAAATGAAGTCCATTCTGAAATATAATATTTATATAATTTCATAAAGTGGGTATTACTATTCATAACAGATTCTTTGATTGGTCGCGGTGTGTTAGGATCCCGAACATGCGTACAATGCAAGCTATTGCATTATTGAAAGAGATGTGTATCATGAAAGTTTGGAGTGTTACAGAGTATGTAATCAATAAAGATGACCACAAACCGGTCCATGTGTGGTTTGAAAATCTGGTTCATCAAATCCATGAAGACGGAAGGGGTGTTCACCACGTTAAAGGGCATCAGTAGAAACTTGTAATGCACATAATGACAACGGAAATCCATATTCGAGATATCAACCTAATGAACCCGCAACTGGAGGTAGCCAGATCGAAGATCAATCTTGGTGAACCAGTTTGAACCTCTCAACTTGTCAAAGAGGTCATCAATCCTCGACAAAGAGTTCTTGTTCTTTATCGTGGCCTGATTCAGGTGATGATAATCCACACAATGTTTCGAAATCCCAAGTGCCTTTTCACATACAAAACCAGGGCTGCCCAAAAGGGAACCTTGGTCCTGATGGATACCTTCTCAAAAATGTCATCCAACTAAATTTGTAGTTCCCAAAGCTCTATGGGTGCTATCTGATATGCTGCACATGATATCAGGGCAGTCCCCAGCTGGAAGTCAATGAAGAACTCCATCACTCACCTTTTAGGTAGTCCTGGGACATACTCGGGAAAGACGTCCATGTAGTCCTCTACAATAGTTGGGATTCAGGTGCTTTTAGTGTCTGTTTTTCCGAGAACCATGCTCACCGACTGATGAGAAAAATTCCATGGTCTCCTACTCAGAGTACTCGTTTTTTCTACCATGATGTCTCTTTCACCTAGAATGCTAAACCTCGTCCTAACAGAATACACGCCTCTGACTCATCTGTGACGATAATTGATCTGGGCGTGAACCATAGAAAGCCAATCCATGACCAGGATGACATTGCAAGGTTCCATCGTGATGAATAGTAGGCCCCGTGTGAAACTCTCTCCTCCAAATGATAGTTCGCATTGCCTACAAACAAAGGTCACTAACGATGAACTTCCCAAAAGAACCTCGAGGATAAGCATAGGTGTTAGCGCCTCTACTAGAAGCTCCAAATCCTATAGAAAAACCAACAATATAAAAGAGTGGTTGTCACCTATGTCTTCTATTACCTTATAAAGCATTGAGTAAACACAAATTGTACCTTATAACATCACGTGTGTTGGGGGGTCATGAACACCCACAGCTTGAAGTTGCCCGCAACCCCTACCACAATCTCCCTGAGCCTAGCACGGGCCAGCCGGTGGTGGCAGTGGAAGGACCTCGAAACATCAGCCCCCACCACAAGGTCCAGTCGCTCTGCCTGTGCCGCCTCCCTAAAGACCACCCATTCCTCACCTGGGAGATCTCTTGTCACAGCGCTTCCTCTTCCACTGTGGTAAGCCCACTGCCTGCCATGACTACTCGGTATGCCTGGTCAGGCAGTCTCGTGCATGGTGACCTCATCTTTCACAAGCATAGCACCATCTTTCTCCTGACTACCCCAGTTCTCTTTGGATCCAATGATGTGTAAAAACCTACCCCTAATTCTACTAATGGAAGGGTCTCCTTGATTGAGGCCCTGCTCTCTGCCGGCTTCCTGTACCGAAGACCCTACTCTGATGCGGCCACTGTTAGGCCCTCCCAGCTGGCATCCCTCAGCCAAAAATCTCTTTGTCACGAGCTACTACTATAGAACGCTGGCATAAGTAGGGATACACAGGGGCACTACACTAGAACAAATCTCCCTATGAAGACCCTGCTCAGTCTTCCACACCCGAAAGTAACTATCGCAGATCATATCCTGTGTGTAGCCTGTCAGATCAGTAAACTGGGGCGAGTATTGCACCGTGGTCATCCCCCCTGATTCAGCTCTAGAAACCCCTAAATTTGAACAAAACATAAACAAGAGGGGGATTACTCCTCCTGGAAGAGTTTTTGGAAGCTATCCCACGTGAGAGATGACTCGTCATGGGTCTACATAACCAACCCCCACCAACGGACGACTGTCTAAAGAAAAAGGCTGGCAGCTAGGGCTCCCATCTGATCCACAGGTTTTTATACCATTCTGAAAAGTTGGTCTGCAAAATCTATCTATTCTTCTGCTACCTAGGGATCCAGGGCCCTGAGGAACTTCTGCGGCCGCTGATACTAGAAGTCTCAGAGTGCACTCATCTAGCACTCAACTTCAGCATGTGTTTTCGGCCCTAACTACTACTATCTAGATGGAGGGGCTAATGATAAACTATTGGGTGGACATGGAACACATGAGGGTCCCTGAATTGACACCTCATCACTCAACAGGTCGTCATCACAAACTAGAGAGGTTAACAAGACTGGCTACTGTCGTGGGGGAATCCTCAAAATTATCTCGGATTACTGCAATAAGAAGAGCATATGTACATATAATAGTAATAAAAAAGGGGAGATAAATCAAAAAGGACAGTCAAAGACTCAATCCTACCAGATGTATGTTTCACAGTTCCCTGCAACAAATATCTCAGTGTGCCGAGTCGACAAGGGGGTTATCAGGGTCCTGATGAATGGATATGTCAGCCACCCATACTATCACTGGGCTCCCTGGCCTGAGATCCGCTCTTGGGAAATGTCAACAATATTTCCCTAAATCCCAAACAATTCATTTTTAGGGACATCTGAACAATGCCACAAGGAACGAACCACCTCTAATGCCACTTTTTCATGATCCGACCCAACCGGTCTCAAGCCGCAACTACCCCAAGCCTTCCTCCATAGGCCAGGGGCTGGCGACAAGTGCCAAAGGTGTAACAATAATGTGGAGGCATTTTCCTAAGTAGCAGTACATACAAACAAATCCCACTCAATGTAGAAGTGTAGAGAAAAAAGGAAACCAAATTATGGAATACATCATCCCAACCAAATCTTGTATCGACCTCTAAAACAAAAAAGTAATGAGCTGAAAAGTAGACTGACAAGTAAACTGAACAGTAAATGAAAAAAAACACACACCCAACTAGAAATTTTCCACAACCCAGCAACAGGTAAACGGAAGTAAATAACTGGTGAGTCTCAAACCTGAAATCCCTGCTACGGCCACTGAACCTCACCCAAACTCATTTGTTTTCCACGATCCTTTGTATTCTCGATCGACCTATCTGTCTTCTGTAAGGACACACCAAGTGTGGGCAAAGCCCAAGAAGGTGTGAGTATGAAGATAGTCAGTAGGACACCCCAAAAGCTCGAGAGAGAAAAAAAAGAGGTACTAAAGAGGTGATTAGTAGACAGAACAATGAATAGTGAAAGATTACAGTAAATAGAAGGCAGATCAACCCAACAAGAGAAAGGAAGAAGACTCGTCCAAACAAGAGAACCTAGACATGTGAAGCATGTGGCATACCCCGCTCGTCCTCACCCCTCCTAGAAAGAGGGTAACTGAACTCAAGGAGATGGGAAAAATTTAAGGTGTATATATATATATACTCAACAAGAAACCGGAACGAGTTTGTAAGGGGATCTCAATCTCCAAGATCAACCCAGAAAATGTTTCCAATAGTTCTAAGGATATCCATCATTGTTTCCCAAATATCCTGCACGTCAAAGCTGTCTCGTCACTGAACTGTACATCCAAGGGTCCTGCTCCGGTAATCATAGAGGAAAGTCACTAACTAGACTTATAGAGAGGGCTGAGTCTGAAAGAAGTCATCGGGTAACCCACTGCCTAGACCAGCTAGAGGGTAAACCCTAAGAGGTCGTCTGGTAACACACTGCCCAGCCCCGCTGGAGGGTAGACCCTAAGGTCAACAAGTAACCCACTACCCCACCACATTGGAGGGGAAAACCCAAATACCCTTGTAATATCCCATGATTTCATAGTACATTATTTCTTAAAAGTAATTCAATAAGTTTCACTATACGTAACACCGAGTCTTAGCGCACCATGACTTGCCAAACCAGCCGGTCAAAAGTTGTTATGAATAGTATTAACTGAATTTTGATCTTTATATAATACTTATAATTTTATAATCCATATTAATAGTTTCCTAGACATAATTTAAGAACAAATACATTTTTTCAGATAAAAGAAGTATTTTTCAAAAAATGCAATTTTACTGCCTTTTAATGGAGAAGCCTTTTTAAATCCAATATTTGAAACTTTTATATATTAATTTTTACAAAATAAACTTATTCCTTATAATCGGGACATAATAATTTAGTTTCAATAAATTTTTGGTGTTTTTATGATAACTTAAATATTTGGGTGAATATTGAAAAGTACTACATTTTAACACAAAAAAACTTTTTTAATCAAAATAATTTATAGTGTTGAATTATACATTTTAATGTATTGGGAGTATAATTATCTTATATTTTTACACTTTAATCCAATGTTGGTCATTGGAATTAATTACACTTTGAAATTATACATAAACAAGAGTCAATCTTTTGATAGTTATTGTTTATTAAAAACATAAAATTTATTTTGACAATGAGAATTAATTTAAAATTAATAAATGCAACTTCTATGTTTTGAGTTTGGAAAAATAGACTTCATTTTTTGATTCTGAATATCGAAATTATCCTATGGTTAATTTTTGGTATATTTCTTGAAAATGTTCGATTTTGGATGAATAGTGAAAAAAACACTGAATTATCATTTAAAACTGAATTTTTATTTAAATAATTATTTATTTTATTGAAATTTATTTTAGGTTAAAATAGATACATAATACCTATATTAGTTCAATGTAATTTATTGTAGTCAAATTATAATAATTTTAGATATATAAACATTTTTATAGAACTTTTCACCGTCTTTTACAAACCACTTAGGAGAATTTGCGAATTCACATAAAACATAATTTTACCACTTCCATGAGTGGAATTTCAAAATTCTGAGAGACATGGTTGATATCAGTAAGTAAAATGTGGTTCAATAAGATAAAAATAATATTTGTTTAATAGTAACTTTTTACTTTTATTTACCACGATTAAAAGTAAATAGGGTAATTAAGGGTAAAAATGATATTATTATTACACGAACACATGTCATAATTCTATTAGATATGTACAATTCAACCAAAAACAATATTTGTAATAAAATAATACCTTTTAGGTCTACTTGGATAAGATTAGGACATTTATTATTGTTTAATTTAAAGAGGAGTAAAAAGTGAAAAATTCAAAGTTTATTAACCAAACCATTTTTAATATAGAGTTATACATAAGGTAAATTTGACTATATATATTAAATACAAAGATAATAATTTTTCCTACATCATGGTATTTTATTTATTATTTTTAGAAATTAAAAAATTAAATTTATTTATGACACAATGATGATGCAGTAATTACCTTATTAATGAATGAATCAAATAAATGTTATTATAAATATTAAAATAAATATAATTTAATTTTTTTTATGAAATCCACGAATTTTCTAGGTGAATAGGACATGTTAGGGATTATTAAATGTATCTTTTTTGATGTAATCAAGTTTTTATGACTTTCAGAAAAACAAAATACCAAATATTTTCAAATGTGACATAAATTAATATTTAAAACAAACACAAAATTATTAGTTGAGATAATATTCCAAAAAATGTATGGTTTGGAAAAAGAGCTTAAATAATATTATATATGTCATTAATTATCCAATTTAGGTTCTCTTGTATGTTTTGAGTACATTTATTAACCATATAGAATAAGAATACATGAAGACATAATACAAGTTAAACTATTTAACCAAGAGTTAAATCTAAAACATAAGGTTAAAATGGTAACATAACTTGTCTAAAACCTATTGGTTGAGAATATTTCGACCGCTAAAAACCTAAGTATCGAAATAAATTCATTTTTAGCCATTATTAACTGATTATGAATTTATTATAAAATAATACTTTAAGTTTCTCCTAAAGAGCCCTTCCTCCCCCTTATAAAAGGACACCACTTCTAACCAATTATTCATACCTTCAGAGCCTTCTGGTTCGGCCAAACCCAACCCAAACATCCTCCAAACTTCCCTAACTTAATCCTATAGGCCTTATTTTGATCAAAAATCCAACCTACGGATCCATTTTGAACAAATCAAATAGAAGAACCAGAAGAAGGGGTAATGATTTCACCACCCTCTTTCAAGTTCCTTTCTTCTTCCACTTCTTCTTTCTTTGTTATTTACATTATAAAATAATAACCCCAGTATATTATAAATATTGTGATGTTATTATAAATATTTCACAACTATATTCATTATTCTATCCATCTTATTAATGATAATGACACTATGTGTGCGTACAAACGACTTAATGTCTCCACGCCATGGTGTAATTTGTTATTCAACACTATGTAATTTGGATGGATATAATTATAAATAATATGTATATAAATAATGAAAATAATATGATAATTTATCTATAAAATTAATATACCATCCAATTCTACACCTTTAAAAAAATGATATTGTCGCTTGTGCGTACGTACGGGTTACTGTCTCCACGACGTGATGAGATTCATTTCCACATTCACCATTCATCGATGATTATAAAGATATATATTTCTAATATGTTTGTAATATATGACATAATTATTATACTGGAGATATATATATATATATATGTTTCTAAATATATTTTATTCACTTAGTTTCATTCAATATGTTATGAAAACGGAAACAACGTTTATGCGTACGTACGGACTACCGTCTCCATAAACGGTTTTTTCCATTTCATATATATGTCTATTATACATATTTATATTCTAAATATATATGATATATAAATAATATTTTATATTCTGGAAGTATTTAAATCATGATATATGTGATACAATTAAGAGTAGCAAGTTAAAACACGTTCGATAAAGAAGGCGATTATTACGCGAAATGTTAATTTAACATGGAAATTATTATTAAATTGGTAGCATAAAGTCATAAATTAATAATTTATGATATCATAAATATTAATATGGTTCTGTTATAATTTAATAACATACTAAAGTCTTCATATAGGCGGTTAAACATACCCTCAACTAAATCAATGTTCAAGGTAAGGGGTTTTCATCTCACTCCTTATTCCCATGAGATTCATGCCATATTGCCACTATTACCTTTTGTGTGATGTATGTACTACCCATAATTGTATTATTAGTGTAATACACTTTAATTTATTTGTATTTACATATTCAATGTATGATACCTCTTTCATGGGGTGTATGTTTCGTAAGTTACCAAATTATTAAGGGTTAGTTTCACAATCTCTTTATTATCCGAGGTTGTTCTTACATAAGTATCTGCTGGGACATATTTATTATCCATGTCCATGTTTCATAAAAGTTTTTTCAAAGGGATTCTTTTTATGGAAATTTTTACTAAAACATCATTTTAAATGTTTTAAATATTTATTCTTCTAAATCATCCTCATTAATGCTTATGTTTTCCAAATGGATTTTAAGGATTTATCTATATGGACATGAATTTTTTAGAAATGTTAATTAAATTATAAAGTTTCAAAGTGGCATGAGAAATATTGATTCAAAAATCCATTTAAATGTCTTCCTTTCTAAATTTTGTGACATTTAAATGTTTTCATAAAAAAGGATATTTCTCTCAAAGTCTTTTAAAAATTACTTTCATCTATGTCAAAATCCTTTACTGGATTTTAAACTTGTTTGAAGTTGATTTATTATGATACAAATATTTTGTATTGTATAGAAGGTTTTGTGATATGTTTGACTCTGGAAGTGTTATTTTTATACCAATCATGGTTTATGGGAAATGTATTGACATTTCATATGTCAGTTTTAATACAAATGTTTATGTTATCTTTAAATCTTTTATTATGATGAATGCATTGGACTTAGTAAGTGACGGGTGGAGCCTGCTATACCTCCTTGATGAATCTGTAGGTCTCATGTTACAAACTAGTGTCTTGGCGCAAGGCCTTGACATAATCATATTTTTAGTCTTAGAACAAGGCCTTGACTATGTTGTTATGATAGTCTGGCATTATGAATTTCATCATTATGAAAGTGGTTAGTGATATTGCATATGATTATTCGACTAGTAGAATATCCATGTGAATAAGTAAATGGCATTACTTCATTTTATTTTTTTTCAATATTTTGCTCAAGTTCAAGTTTAAAAGACTTTTGTTTTATTTAAACAATGCCTTAAATGTTTATGCTTATTTATGAAAGATTCTGATGTATTGTTATCCTTACTGAGCATATGATCTCACCCCTTTATATGTTTTATTTTTCCTAGGATTCCAAGATGTGTATTGTGATTGATATACAGGGTTTATCCAAGGAAATAATGGCATTAATAATGTATTATCTATGTTGTTTTGTATGTTATTAAGAGTAATATGACATTCATGAATGTAATCTATTTTCCAAGACTGTAAAACTAATTGGTCCTTTGATACTTGTTTCCTTGAAATAATAGAAATGTATTAAAATATTGGACCGACTCTAGGTAAATAGGGTCGGAGCGTTACAACGCTGGTGAGTATCCCTCTGCCCAACCCCACTGGAGGGTAAACCCAGAACTCGTCCGATAACTACACATTGCGCGTTCCATCACTGGATGTCACTAACATCTCTATCGTGCGTTGGTTCGGAGTGCATCAATGAAACCCCAGACCGTCACCCTTTAATGTTTCCACATTTAATAAGATCTTTAAGGAGGCTTTACACGCCCAAACAGACTACATCGTTTCAGTCCTCTCAAAAAAAACACGAGAGATATAATATTTACTCGCTCAAAAAGGACTCCAGAAGAAAATTATATTCCACACCGTGTTATGCCCATATGAAGTCTCTGGGGTACCATAACGTGGTCCCAAAAAAGTTCAGGCGAACTTCTCCATCGTGATGCTCTCAGAAAAAACATTCCAAATCGACTATTCATTACTCCTGAATGGACGTCTGATGAAAAAGTTGCAAAACATTGTATGCGTCTTGAATAACGGCCAATGAGACCATGCCTCAACTATAGCTTCAACACATGAAACAACCATGGACTAATTTGTCACGACTCTAGTGTTACAATGCCGCTGACGACATCCAAAACGAACTCTGGACGTGCTTGGGCCATCCGAAACAAGAATCACGGTGAGGCGCTAAATAACACTTAATGGGAGTGTCGCACCACCCAGCCCCCATATCGGGAATTAAATATCCCCAAGGACATCGAAAAACCTCCGTGTCGATACGAGTATCGTGTTTCTGTAGACAGAATGAAAATCTGATAATCGGGTTGAGAGTTAAGGGGGTTTTAACACCAATAGACAAAGACAGGGGGGTGGACCGGTCTGGCCGGTCCATCCCTTTAGACTGGCGGTCCATGGCTCGGCTGCCCAGACCGCACGGTCCACTAAGGCCCCCAGTTCACTGTGTGGGCCACACCACTTCACCCAGACTGGCATAAGCATGTCCATATTTTTTCCACGGGACCCGTGTTTCGGGGGTCCCTGTCCTTTCTCAGGGTCACAAAGACCATGTTCTCCCTTTGCATGACGACTAGTAAAACCGGTCACCCCACACCCCTGGCCACCAGCATGCACCGATGATGCTGCTAAAGCCACCTCCCACTACCACTTGCCCGCTGACGCTTGCCTGCAGCTAGTCGCACCTCCTCCTGAGGACCTGCCGCGCCGTCGCCATCCCAGACTGCCTGAGGAGCTGCCACTGTCAGGACTCGCCGGAAAACCGCGCTAAGCCACTAGACCAGCTTGTAACAGCTAGAAAATGAGGGTTTTGGCCGAAAATATCCCAAGCCACCTTAAACGCCTCGGGACTCAAAATTTCGATCCAAAAATAGCGTTGGAATCCTCGGATTGATCCCTATGCATCTATGTTTTTCGCTCAACAATTTAACAGTATTTGGACTCTAAAATGTTATCTAAATGATGGTGTAGGAAAATTAAAATGAAAACACAATGTTTCCTACCTCGCAGGGCATAGCCCGACACTCCACGATCGATCCACCTTCACCAGAATCGAAAACACATTGCCAAGGTGGAGGTGGAGCTTGAAGGAAGGGGAGGGGAGTTCCTATTGGGAGAGCATCCTCCAGAGGAATTACATGGGGGGATGAAGGTGGGTGGATGTGTTTAAAAAGGGATAACTTAACTAAAATTTATTTATTTCATAACACCCACCAGTAGGCCAGTACCCAAACTCTCGACACGGTCAAGGGTAAGCCACTCCTAAGGTACAATCCACCTTCTATGCACAACTGTTGTCTTGTAATTTTAATCCAATCCACTATTCAAATGATATATGGTTCATGCATGAGGCCACTATATTACGAAAACGCCATTGGTGGCATTTTCCACAGAAAGGTCGCACCCATGAAAGTTACACCCCTCCTAGGGTAAACGAAACCCTCTAGAATCAATAGTTCCCTTGGTTTTCCCATCCGAGAAATCGTTTAGGAGTTTATTTATTTGGCGTGTCTAGTGCGAACACACTTATAATTTAATTTCATCCACACCAGGGCTCAAAATGACACACCGTCTGAACGCCCTACTCTGTATCAACATCATGAAAAAAATACAAAGACTCGTAGGCTCAAAACCTTGGTTCTTATAACAACCATATAGGATGGAATGAGGATAATATCAATAAAAAAATGGAAAATCAATTATCAGTTTTTAATTAACAAATTCTCGGATTCAGTGGAGTTGAAGAACGATGGCTTTCCGATGATGAGAATCACAGAACTTATACATATGTTCTTCTCAACTATGAATAAATGACAGCATTTGTACTATGAGTGATTCTATCACTTAGTTTATAATTTTTGTTACATAATGTAAAATTATTTTAATTTTAGGTTATATGATAATCATATCAAGAAACAAGTTCCTCAAATTACAACAGCTGGTCTTGAAGAAAGTATAGAAACAAAATCTCAATGGTTTCAAAAATTGGTAATATAAATTATTAATGGTTTAATATCAATTCAGTTAATTATTTATTATATTGATAATTATTGTACAAATTTTCAGGATTCTCAACATGTTGATAAAATTGATAAGTGACTGTGTATATTGAGTAACCCACAATCCAAAATGGTTGAATCTTATAATTCATATGTGGTGAATGGTTTTCAATTTCATACACGAGAATATGAGGAGTAAAAATAATAATGAATAGTGGAGTTTGTTTGAGCAGATCACATCATAGAGAAAATAATGTTGACTTTTATGGCATTCTTGATTAAATTATTGAGCTATGTTATCTTTTATCAAATTACATAATGATATTTAAATATTTTTTGTGGGATACTAAGAGAGACTTTCATGTTCATTTGACTCATAGAATCATTTATATTAAATATTAAAGTCTTATTGCATTAAATGATCTATTTTTACTGGCTCAATAGGAACATAAAACATATTACCCAAAGTACTGTGCTACTTCAAAAGACCTGAGTGATTGATGGAGCATAATAAAAAAGAAATCATTGTAAAATAAATTTACTCAATCTAAATGTGGTTCCAATGAAGTAGAAAGAATTGATAGCTTTGAAGAGAGTACTAAAAATCTTTCTTTTTCAAAAAGATATGTAAATATCGATGATGACACCCCACAATTAAGGGTCGATGGTTACAATGATGTTAATGATGTCAGAACTAAATTTGAAATGACAAGAGATGATGAAACTAAAACTTATATGGATATTGATGATGCAGAGGAGGAATATGAGGACATTGACATTGTTAGATATGAATATGATGATGAAGGTGAACATTCACACAGTTAAATACTGGTTATAATCATAACCAATATATATTTATATATAATAGTTATTTTCAAGTATTTGCTAAAAATAGTCAATTTGTGTTTTAGATGGACCCTGATCTATTTCGTGAGTTATAGGAGGCTGAACTCTATTTGGATGGGGGATTTGGTATCATCTAACCATCATCCTACTGGCAGTTCAGGGGGTACGCGGAGGTATTTTGGTATTTCATGACTGATAATTCCTAACCCTAACCACGAGTGACATCCACATCATGGATTTGATCCACACATACAGAGGTATGGTAACCTGTATATTTTTGTTACCATTTATTAATTTGTTTATATATAAACAAATTGATTGATTATTTGTTATTTTTAGACTATTTTGTCCATGTAGATGTTGGACAAGAGAGCATTATCTTTCGTAATTATTTTTCTCAACCATAGATCACATGGGAACATATTCCCGTTGATGCACAACTCCACTTGTTCCATCACTGGTCAGTAAGTAAATAAATAATATTTAATTTGATATTTATTTTATTAATAACTTAAAATTATAAATTATTTGTCGGGTTTATGGAATCCCATCGATAATTGCATGCATGAATCTATCCACAAGGCAAGGGAGGCGTCTACGCGTGACCGTTTCTGCATGTTTTTGCACAATTTGAGAAGGACGACCATTAATAAAGCATGAGTGATAGATTTTGATGATTCGTGTAGAGCCCTCCAACCAGAGTACATTTCATCTCATGTTTGGGATGGATTATGTTAACACTATTTGTATGGTGGATTTTAGAGGAGGAGTTCATTGGGTCGGTATAACCGGGGGAGATAGGAGGTGACACATAGAGCTGGTAGTTCTACATTCAGTACGCATAGAGAGCATTTGGTATGTGTCTTATTTAAATATTTTATAAAAATCTAAATCTAAATAGTTTATTTTATATTTTTATAAGCAGTAGAGAATCTCGTATTACGGAGTACGATGTTTATCAGAGGATGTATAGTGATCCATCCATTAGAGAGATTAGAAGGGATCTCCAGTGTTGGATTGTGGTTAGTATTATTTTTCCATTTTGACAATTAAATACATATAATATTTTCAAAATTTTAATTTCAAATTGGAATTTGAGGACTCGTATAAGGTTACGACCTCTCAAACATAGGCTGAGAGTCAGGATGAGGTGACTGATCATACCAGTGCCCACCATTTTGATGAGGTGACATGGATGTATGTGTCTAAGTATGGCTTTGAAAAGGGCCGAGTAGTTGGTATCGGCTCTCATGTGACTCATGGTACTTATTATGGTACTGCTATGATGTCGGCGTCTAGTTCAAAAGGAGATCGTTGAGAGGAATAATCTTCTGCCTCATAGAATCAAGAGCAATTGAAAACATAGTCTGAGATTATAGAGAGTTTGCAGAAACAACATGAAGAGATACGTCAGTAGCAGTAGTACCAGTAGTGGAAGCACAGTGAAGAGATGCATCGATGGTACTAGGAACATCATGAAAATATGGAGTATATGTGTCGTCTGACTCATAATGTAGGGATTGAGTTTCTTCCACCATCTCTAATAGATCTTCCACCTCCTCCAAAAGATGACCCCATTGATTTTTTATGTGAAAAACATTTGAATTCAATATTTTTTGAAATATGAACTATTTATAGTTTTTGTATTTTATATTGGTATGAATAATGCATAATTTAATTTTTGTATTGTTAATAATTTATTATTTATTATTAAGATTATATATTTTTAATGTTTATTTATTTTACTAATAATAATTATTATAATAAATTATGATTTTTTTATATTTTTTTTATATTTAGAATATTTATATTTATTATTATTTTAATAATATTAAATATATTTTTTAATTAATCATAATATTTTAAATATATTTTTTTAGTATTATATTTTTCAATGTTTTTTATTTTACTAATAATAAAAATACTAATATTTTATGATTGGATTTTATATTTTTGAGAATATTAATAATTTTAAAATGTTTTATTTTTTATAATTTTAATAATATTAATATTATTTTTTCATTAATTATAATTTTATTAAATATATATATTTTTTACTTTGGTTATCATTTGCAACGACACCAGTTGCGATGTATCCCATCACAAATTGTTTAAATATATATTTTAAATACTATTTACGAAGGGCCTGTCGCAAAATTCTTATTTATAAATAATGTATATAATCGGGGAATTATTTGCGATGGGGAAGTTCCCTATCGCAAATACCATTATTTACGATAGGACCATCACAAAAAAGGGTATTTGTGATGCCGTTTTCTGAAACAGGATATTTTAAAAAGGACCCCGTCGCTAAAGCTTATTGGTAATGGGATCCTGTCACAAATACCATATCGTAAATATCAAAATTAAAGGAGTGTGCTGATATAACTTCAAAACCCACATCTAATCCACTTGGATAACCCCTTCCATTCCATGATTCAGACAATCTTGGAGTGATTTGAAATACCCCTTTGTTATTTCTGCCACATCAGCCTAATCATTTGTGAATGATCTATCCTCCGTGGGAATGTTTGGACTTTTAAACCTCCATTTTCATTTACTACATGTATGAAAGTACCATGTATTTCCATTTCCTTCTTGTTTCCATTTTGTACAATATTGTTCTCATGCAACTCGTTCATGCCAAAATAACATGTCATCAATCTGATCATTCTTCACTATAATCTCATGGAATATATATTTTCCCCCACTAATTTTCTCGATTGGTATCTGGACTATAAATTTATCTAAATATCTCTTCCCCAAAAAATATACGATGGGGGATTCTTTTTATGTATGAGTCGATAGTACCTCTTAGGCACCTTATCCTATGATGAAGGTTTATCCATTTTTTTCATTCCTGATTAATACCATAACTCCATTACTATTTCCTGAAATATTGGATCGTCCTACCATATATGAGAGAAGTAAAATATCTCCAATATGTTTTCCCTCACTGACAAGATGATTCATAATAGTGAGTTATCCAAAAAACTATGAGCTAAATTAGATACCTTAACTTCTATAAATAAGTATGTTTCCACCCATTCCTTAATATTTTATCAAAAGGAAACTAGGTTTTCCTACCCCCTCTATAATTGTTTCACTATGTAAAATGATCCCCAATATACCCTCCATCCAGCAACCAATTACATTAAATGACCATTACAAATACATGACATTATCACCTTAGTAACACTCTTATCTATTTCTTTTTGACTTTTTTTCCACAAAATTGATATCCCATTCCACCATCAAGGGTGATCCTTCTTCATTAAAAGAACTAATTTCATTTAATAGCTCTTACCACTTATCTGCATCGCACTAACCATAATAAATATGAAAAAGAAACCATGGGCCCATATAGTTATTTTTGTGGACATGAACTGATTTGACGATATGAGTAAGGTGACAAAAATACTATCCTTCCTGAAAATCCAAATGTTTGAGATATATGGATTACCATGAATACACCATTGAACTCTAACACATTAAGAATATTACTCGATTTTTGATGTGTCCTATTTTGGTTCAAATACGGACACTATAAAAATTGATTTATTAGGAAGCTAATTGGAAATGAAATAATATTTTATTTGAGCACTTATATCACATGAATTCTATATGAGAAGAAATGAAATTATAAACAGATCCACATGGATTTAGTGCCAGTCCCACATCCCTACTCTACCAGAGAAACATTATATTTCACTTTAGATTTAGTCTATGATCATGAAAACTATCTGTTATGCATATTACATATAGGAAACTCTATAAACCCCATTTTTGATCCCACTATATGCATCATATCACTTTGATCTACTTCTAGAAATATTCAGCCCTCCCATGATGAGGGGAAATCAATCACTGGTTAAGGAAAGTGCATCAACATATTATCTTGAATATCTCAATCACCCTAGAAAACATTACTTATAAAAATTCTTGGTTAGGAAAGGGGTGTATGTGATACTAATATGTTCCTATTGAATTAGGGTACATACAATAGATCTAGAGAAATGAGGTCCCCTAGGAAATGGATAGAGATCTGTCACATACCATGAATACTTAGAACCATAATTGAAATTCTTGGATTCATCCCTTCACAAAGACCAATATTTTGAGCTAAGGGATAATGATATTAAATTGGGAAACGTTTCCGGAAGAGCACCTTCCCTATATCTTGAGGCCAAAGGAAAAAATCATATTAATGGAGGGGAAGTCTCTCTCTATCTCTGGAAGGTCCTTATTTGTGCCAAAATATTTCTTTGTGCCCATATCCTTCTACTATTGATGATTATTCTAAAATGCGGAAATAGTGACCTTGAATGTGAAACTTAGAGAAAAGGCTAAGAACCACCAGATAAACCAATTCCTATGCTCACTCAAGCATACATTAAACCCAATAGATAATCATAGCTAAAAATCAGGTGGTATTGATCGATCTCCCTCAAATCATAGCCACTATCACCACTTCTAGATGAATATAATGATTTTTCACGCATAGAAAACAACCTAGAGAGTCACATACCCCTTTCAATAACCCTTCATTCATAAATGTAATGGGTAGACCTAAAAGTGATAACTATCTCTCAGTGACAGATAAATATCTCCCTGAATACAGATCCATAGAACTCCGTAGTAGAGAGTGAACAATTAGCATCGTAATAGAATTATTGTAATAAAAAATCAAACTCAAAATGTCATACTAATTATCATCATCATATTAGAGTCTAGATATTTAAATTCTAGAACACTCATTGTTCAAGATAGGCTGGTTAATGTTTTTTATCCTATACATACTATTCTATATTACCCACTATATAAAATAAATTAATAACTCAATATTTTATAAAGATAATACTAATTATCCAAATCATATACATTGGGAGTTCAAAATCAGGTGTATAGTTAAGAATCATTTTCTTGAACCATGTGAATATAGAGTTAATACTCACCCCAAAAATTGAGGTATTTAAAACCAAGGTTCTTCTATTAAAAAGCATGTATCCAATTATTGTATCTAGAATGAAATTTTATTATTAAGAATCCATATACTACACTTTACCAAAATTTCTTAAATTTTTACAATAAATAGGGTTATCCCTAGGGTTTTCAGTAAATTATTGTCATCATAACCTCCCATAATAACTATACTAGTCAATAAAAATGTCTAAATAAATCAAATTATAAACTAAAACTTCCATTGATAACATTTATGGATACCTAGACCCACACTCCCTAGTTAAGTGCTAAAAACACATGCATTTCACCAAATCATTAATACCATTTGAGATAATAATTTATAATCATATCATTATTTTATATGATTTTTATATGTTAAATATTACACATCAAAAGAAACACATGACCCTATGGACCAATTGTTTTTCTCATTCAATTTCATCCACCTAAGTAACTAATTTTACAATACGAGTGAACATTAATACATAAATGAACTATAACGAAACAACACTATTTTTCAAATATATTATAGTCATCTTCATAACCTATTACAAGAAAAAAAAATCATCGGGTGTAATCCAATGAACAGTAAGTGAAAACAAATAATGGATTTATAAGGGTTCAATAAAGGATAATTTGAAAAAAATGAGGAAATAAATGTATTAAAAAAGAAACTTATAATAATATGATTTGAGAAAAATAAATTCAACAGTGATTTTAAATCTAAATTATCTAACACATACCATGTAATATGATTATATAATAATTAAGAAAATCCATGATCTAGGGAACATAATTAATTCATGAAAAAAAATTATAACATACATAACAACATATAAATTTATAAAAACATTTGGAGATATCCTTTCAAAATTATTTATGTGAATAAATAATGTGACCACAACTTACTACACATATAATGACACATAGCTTTTTTAGTATAGCTTACCATACTTATAATCACTCATAATATTTTTTGCATAGCTGACCACACAGATACTGAAGCTCAATATTTTTTTAGAATAGTTAACCAAATTTATATTCACGAACTATCATTGTTTTCATGAAAAATTAAACATATAATCATGTGCAATGTAATTATACCATGAGATTAAAATTTATATCATATGGATTATAGGGAGATATAAAATTCTATCCTATATAATAAAAATCATCACTATATATTATTGTCATTAGATCATGATCACATTTACATTTCATTCATCACTTAATTAAACCATTGAATATAGATAGTTTTCATGAAAAAAATTCCTTGGACATTCAAAAGCTCATCTATTGATGTAATTTGGATAGTACAATAATAAGTAACCCTTTTTTTTAACAAAACTAGAATTAAGGATATCAATAGAAATAAAAAATAAAATTTCCAGAGCATTAAATAATTAAATTTCATAATTAGATGAAACACCACTTCCATTTTTAAAATAATAAATAATTAAATTTATTTAGAAATAAAATGAAAAACACAGGAAGGAATATTTATTAATAAGAAATATCATAATGGTGAAATAATATTCTCACATGGAAAAGTATTAAATATTTACTTCTAAAAATATATTTTAAATTATTATAAAAATGGTTATTAATTGGTCACATTAAAAAGTTACTTTCAAGGGGTTGATTTATATTCATTTTTAAAATATTATAGGTAATAAAATATCAATAATATATCATTGAAGTGATGAATTTTCTTATGTAATATAAATAATAGAATAATGAAATGAAGAAAAAAATTAATTTCTCAAAATACAATTGCTGAAAATCGATATCACATAGGTATAAAAAATCTTAGAATAAAAAATTTATAAAAAAATATAAAATTTATAAAGAAAATTATTTATTTTCAAAATTAGAATGATTTATTTAATTGGAGGGAAATTATTGACATGAGGGAAATTTTTTATATTCATGAAGATGATAATATTATTAATAAATGAAAAACATTTATGATTATGAAACAATAAAAAAGTGAAAATTTGAATACAAATTTAATTTTTCAATTAGGAAAACCAAAATAAAAATTTAATAAAATATAATGAGGAAAAGAAAGAAGAATAAAAAAATGTTGTTAAAGATGAAACATTACAATTCATTGAATAGAGTTTGAGTTAACAAAATCACATAAATTAAATCTTGATATCTAAAAAGGTGAATAAATTTCCAGTATCAAAAAAATAAACATCATAATAACATATTTAAAAAGCATATTCAAATATTATACCATTAATATTCTTTAATTATATTCCTTAATTATTCGTTCATTATCTTGTTAAGATCTATTATTATTATCGAATGTTAATAGTATATTTCTTTTAATTGGTTTTCTAATGATGTTCTCGAAACCAATTCACAGAAAGAATGGTTTGTAATTTCTAAATAATTAAATTTAATTCTATTATATATATATATATATATATATATATATAATGTTTTAATTTAAATCCGTGAATATTTTTTATTATTCATGAATATGGGATCAATGACACAAATTTTTTGGTAATTTTCAATTACTAAATTTTGTTATATTATTAATAAGTTTAATTATAATGTAACACTATAAAAGACATTATATTGTATTAAATATAATTATAATTCATAAAATAAATTCTTATAATCATAATTGTAATTCGGTGATGGAATAAAAATCCATTGCTATATGGAAGTGGTTGTCCCCATGTACACACATATGACTAATACATTTTCCATAAATTCATAGGAAGTTTTGAAATGGTTTATATTTTCTAAATATTAATCATGTTACAAATATAATATTATTTCATTTAATCTTCTTTTCAAACCATCAATGTATGATAGTGGGGGAAAATAAAACACTTTGTTGTAAGATGTTCTAGTGTTAACACACGCCTAAGGACATTATCATTTGTCAAAAAATGGTAGAGGGTTGATAATTATTATTAAATAAATATTAAAACATTAAAACATAAAATAATATAAATAATATTTATATTAATAATTCCTAATGGGGAATATTGATTAGAAAGATAAATATAGATATGTAAAATAGATAAGAATGTGTTTAGTACCTATTTTTAGAATTTGAACATTCACATGATGTATTCCACGGAAATGGGGGACTTCTGAAAATTTCAATTTACCATAGGAATATAATATTGGAATAATATTATAGGAGATTTCATGTGGAAATTATTCTAAGAGTAATTTTATTTTCTAGGGTTTCTTTTTCAATGTGGTTGAATTGACGTTTTAAAAGTATAGTAAGTTTCTTCCTCTGAATATAACTTCTTAATATAAAGGGATCACTTGTTTTACTAGCACAAAGGAATCAAAAGTAGTGAATAATGAATATGAAATATGTTTTGGTTAATTAAAAAATCAAAAATAGATTTTATGACATGTTTTATGTTTTTTCCACTTAAAATTTAGACATTCAACGTTGTGTGTATTTTCTATGGTAATTAATTTTTACCTGAGTAAATTTATTTTTATGAATTAAATATAAAATAACAATATTACATAACATAGATTTATTTCATCCAAATATGAAATACATTTTTAAAAAATAATCAATGGACGAGAAAAAAAATAATATTCTCACAATTAAATAGGAAAAATAATGTTTTAATAAAGGATTATTTTAATTAAAAAATAGGACTATGATAAAATTATTAATGATTCTGATTTAAATTAAAATAATTGCATTATAAATAAAAATAATAATTTTTTTAATCTTTTAATGGAATCTAAAAGACAATTCCACCTTTTAGTTACTTAATTTAATAAAACATACCTAAGATAATATTTATTACAATAAATATTAATTATGATTTGAAAATTTAAAAAATGTTTTTAAAAAATAGTATATTTATTTCCATAAAATAAATTTACCCCTTAAATAAATTTTTTATAATTATTTATTTTATTATGTTTTAACTAAATAATATTTTTAGGGTATGTTCATAAAATCCATGGTATTTGTATAAAAAATATTTCCTACTATACACCAAATACACTATTTCATAAAAACTATGACAAAATCATCATAATATAGTATTAATTTTATAAATAAAAAAATTTAATATGTTTGAGTTAAAATTATAATATAAAAGAATATAAATTTGAATTAATTTTTAAAAGTATATTGAGATTAATTTCTATAGGAAAAATCATTTTTGAAAATATTAATTATTATTATATTTATTTCATATAAATTAAAAATTATATCAGAGTTATAATATTATTAATATTAAAAAATATTTTATATATAATATTTTATTTATTGAGGTAATGTTATTAGAAATAAAATTTTATAAAAATCCATTTTTAATATAAAATGGGTTTATTATTTTTTTAGCCACAATGATTGAATTATGGGAATTAGTTAGTAAAAATTAATTTTTTTCATGAAAATTCACAATTATAATAGTATAAACTAAATGTGACTTGTAAATGATTTATTTCATTGATAAAATAATATTTATATCTTCCATGTTTAAATATATATAACCCCTTAATATCTCTTTGTAGAACATAATAACAAAGTAATTTTTTGTGGCATTCATAGGTTGTGGTTTACCTAGAATTGATCCTTTTTTAGTCTCTACTATATTTATCTTCTCTAGTACATGATTTCAATCATTTAAAAATTACTATATTTTAGTAGGGTACTGGACTATGGAAAACATGATAAAGATACTTTTATTCCAATATCATAAAAATGATATTCCTAAGGATGATTCCCAATACCAAATTCCATTTCCTCTATAGTAAATATTGATTTTATAATATATTTACTTTTAGTTTGAATAACACACTCAACTAGTATGTTATAATAGATATAGTAATACTTTTTTACAATTATCACGATTTCATTTCAATTTGGTGTTACCTATAAATAGTATTATCAGTAATGGTATTTATTTTAAATTAATATTAATAAAATAACCATAGGGGTTAAAAACATTTCTCCACATTTTCCCATTTTTTTATAATTTCTCTATAAATAAATACATCTCTAAGACGTATTGTTATTTTATTCCCATTTTTCAGTCAAAGAAGCTTGAGAATATGAATTTATTTATTTATTTCTTCCCACTTGGATAATAATATACAAACGTTATCACTTTTAAAATTCATCCTATTATCTCAATATTTTTCATTAAATTATATATAGGTATCTTCATTATCACTTCTACCCATTTTTCAAAACAATAATTGCACTATATTTTTAAATTCAACATCATTTAATTCCAAATTATCATTAATTATCCAATTAACTATATCTCAAAAAAAATCTCTTGGAATATTGATTTAGAGAGTATATATGCTCTCTTTTTATCATATAACTCCTTTAATTATTTAAAATAATTTCACTCCATGTTTGTTACTTCAAAACTAATAGAATGTATTAACCATTCATACACTCTCTTAAACAATAATTTCAACCTTTTTATGAACATTTTTCTCTTTTATCCACTTGTGTAACATCATCCTAAATACCTCATAATTTCTTTATTTATGATATTATATGTTTTTTTCAAGGGACCCACTAAAAAATAATAAAATCTTTAATTGAATTATTTTAAATTTCAAAACCCCTTCAATATATAAATTCATCCTTATAAATCTTCAATAATTAGATATACCAATTTTAAGAAACTAATAAATTAATCAATTAAGAAAACTAATTGAAAAAAAAGTATCATGGAAAAAATTAAGGTTAATAACATCAATGTCTTCCATTAAATATAGTAAAATACATCATCATATAAAACATATTATTTCAATCCCCACAATAATCACTTAGTGATCACAATCATTTTTATACCAGTTCACATACTCATAATAAAAAATGAAAATATTTTCGATTTAAACAACATATTAAAATACTTATACCACTTACTATAATAATAAATTAATACTATTTAATGAATTTGTTTCCCATATTTTTATAGATACTCTATATCTTTTTATAAGTATTATCATCCTTTGAACATAACCCAAACTACCCCTTAAATCATTACCCCTAGAATAAAATTTATTAGTTGATACTCATTATAGGTGATTACATCCTTTGGATTTTTTTTATAAAAAAATTTGATGATACCAAAAATAAGATAAAAAATAAATGAAATAGGGAATATATCCTTCAAAAAAATTTATAAAGATAAATTTACATTCTCTTAGGTTCCTAAAACCACATGGTATAGATTAAAACCAATCATTTATCATGATATTTGTTTTCATACCACATGAAATCATGATATTAGTCTTTGGTACCACTTGTTTGTTAGAATATAATCTATAAAACATGAATTTCTTCATCATTATTTATAAATCATCATTCAAAAATACATTAAAAGAATTTTCCAAATTAATCATTGGTAGAAATTGGGATTTCACATGACATTAGTTTTAATGTCTTGTATTTCTGTGATATCATCAATTAATTATCCAAAACCACTTTTTATATTTATAAACATTAAATAAATTTAAATCCATTCAAGGCTCTCATCCCAAGGATAATTCCTCGCTCTTAAACTGATAACACTCTAATAATAATTGTGATAATTAAATGCATATGGAGAGTCGTTTATTCCAGACCAACCTTATGTTAGTAAATATAGTGAGCAATTATTAAATAACTATTTTATTGTAAATTTAATATACTAATATTTATTAGTTCTCTTATTAATGATAACACTATCACACATAGTGAAAATGTAATCATAAATCTCTATCTTTATCATCTTAGGATTTAACTTTATTGGGAGACTAAAATCACTTTTACATGAACAATGTATTAGTCACTCATTATTGTATCCTTCATCATGTTCCATTCTCTATTAGAGGTAATTACCACTAATCTTCCCATATTTACTTTGGTATTACTTCTTTTAAATTATTCATTTTATTCCCATATTATATACATTACATCCTTAGTGGATTTATTCATATTTAGTAATAATTTCATAATTAATTCATCAATTATTTTAAATTTAATTCAGCAATATACTTTGACCATATAAATATTCCATATCTACATGAAATATAATATAAATTTATTTTAATTAGATATTATTTATCCTTTCATTAATGGATTCCCAACAATATAAGATCACATGATTTCATCTTGGAATCATTATTGTTTCTCATACTATAGTTTTTTTCTAATATAAACAAGGGTAGAACATATAAAAAATAGTTGAATAAAATAGTGACATGATTATACAGACCTACATTTCATTAGTGTATCATAGTCAATTCTGATAATAAATAGTTTATTCTTCAGGAAAAAAATTTATAGACTATCCAATAACCCCATAATAGTAAAATTTCAATTTGTCCATTATTTGAAAATTATTTCTTCAAGGTTTTCAAAAATTCATCCACACAACCATTAATTCCATATTAATATATTTCTATGATTCACTTATTGAGTATATTATACGATAAATATTTTATATTTTAAATTATTGATTATAACCTCCTTGAAATATAATTGATATGTAGAATAGTTTCCTATAATTAATAAGGAATCTCTTCTATAAATCATCAACATTGTTTAAAATATTTCATACTCTATAAAAGCTATGAATTTTTTGGGATAAAATTCACATTAAGATACATTTATTAGGCTACTAATTCTACCATATCTTGAGAAATTTTATCCAATAGGTTTCATAAACAATTCAAATTTACAAATATCCTTTAAAATAATTATATCAGAATCATATTATTTTATTGAACCTATTGTTCTAAAAATCCGAATCTTCTATAAAATTTAATTCTCTCCAAGAATAATTTTCAATTTTTATATCTTTTAATGTAATAATTTTATATTTTGTTTATTTATATAGTAATAACATTATGATAGATAATTTTATATCACTAAAATTTCTCCATGTTATCACCTTCCTTTTTAATCAGTATAAAGAAATGTATTCTTCCAAACTATCAATTATCTTCCAAAACAATATAATTTCAATATATTTCAATATTACTTCAAGAAATAAAAATTAATGGGTTTTCCTTCTCATGTATTTTTATATTAATACATCACATTATACATTTTTTAATTGTGTATCTTTCTTGAGATCTAATCATTGATAATTCATTTGTGTGAGATTTGAAATCAACCTTTCTGGTTAATATCTTAATATCACTATATTATATATGTTTTCCAGTACTTTATTCAAATGTTTTCTTTATATAAATGGAACTACAGTAATGGGTGGTCTTCTTGACTTCCATAATGTTTATTTTCCTAAGAAGGACCATTGGTGTCTCTATATTATAAAATCTATTATTATATATTATTAAATTAATATCACAATGTTTATATTTTGTAAAAGGGATAAAAAAATACAATAGAAACCAATCCTTATAATTATTTCTACAATTATATGTAAAACCATTAAAAATTGGAAGCTTCATGTTCTAATACATGTATAAAAACGTATATTTTCACATTTAGTAAATTAAAATCTAAATAAGAAACATTAGAAATCAATACTTTTTTTGTAATTTCATATATTAAAAATCCTTAGGTACCCTAAGATGAAATGTCTATAAATGGAATATATAATTTAATAATTTTACTGAAAATCCATTACTTATCATTGGATATTTCCCCAAATTCAAATGAAATCATTCATTCTATAATTCCAATGAATGAAATCACATAAAAAGGAAAAAGGTTATACCAAATGTATATCCCATGAAAAAATATTGTCTTTGTTTTTTCAAACATGTGGGGTTACATCCAAAATGGTAAAATATATAGATATGATAGGGTTATAAAATCTATTAATCAACACACTAATATTTTATGGATATTGGTTTTGGTAAAATTCACTTTGGGCGAAGGATCAATACTTATATAATGGATATGGGACAATGTCTTACTGCTCAATGAAAAATGTATTTCCCTATATCATTAAAAACATATTCAAGTAATGAATCAGTTTATATACTTATTTTTATCATCAAGATAAATATAAATAATTTATTGTTTTTCATCTAAAACCTGATTAAATTCTCTTTTGATATCCACTTCACTTGGAAATTATTCATTAAACATGATAAAATAAATGTCCTTATGTGGGGTTCGATTTAATGCAATTAAATTTATTATTAAATTAATAACAAACTAATAAATGTATATATTAATGTTACATATGATTTATTATTTATTTTCACTATCCACTTTACTATATTATGGATATGCCCCTGGAAAACTACTATCCTTAAAAAAATTTCCTCACATGAACTAAATATATCAATGTTACTATATCATAGTCCTAGTTTACCAGAAATACGTAATGGAAATCACATTCTCTTGTTTTTTAATTCATCTCTAAAACTGATCATGATTTTCTATATAGTCTCCAAATGCCAACCATTGTAATAATGATTCAGATAACTACATGGTATTCAATTACCTCATGATCATTACAATCATAAAAAATTAACCATGTTAATAATAATAAATAATAAAACATCTATACTTTATTAACTATTTCAATATATTAGAAAAATTGTAGTTTGTTTTCATATTTTCATTTTTAAATATATTATCCCACCATGTAATAGAAATTAATACCCATGGATCCACTGGAACTACCTTAATTTAATGTCCTCAATGACCATATTATGTTCAACACTATATCCTATAAAAATAATTCAATTTAATATTTCAAAATTTTCATACCTAGACTAACTATACAGTGGTGAACTGTTTAAAATGATATGAGAATTGTCTAAATAAAATGGATTAAATTACATATTCTTCCATTGTTAAAAATTAATGTCTTAAACACCTCTAGAAAAACACATCTCGAAAAACCATTCTATATGGAATCCTACACGACTATATTTTTCATTCCCAATTAATCTCATAAATCAGATACATGAAACAGATCTGTTAATGATAAAATTGAACTCTAACAGCCTGTTTCTGTGACTCAACTATATAACCACCTTGAATTCAAAAAACTATATTTCATTATAAATATTTTCCTCTTTATTCATTTATTTCTAGAAATGTGTTTTATTTATAGTGAGTTTTTCATTAATAACCCATTATTAATCCAAATAAAAAAACCATGGTGACATATATATTCAAAAATAATATACATCCATTTAATCATTTACAAATGATTCTGTTTGGGAATTCATTTAAATTTTCTTTCCAAAAGGAAGTACTCCTAAATAAAACATCCTAATTTACTATATAAAACACTTTAATATAATCTCGAAAACAATCACTAGTTAGTAGTCAATTTTTAATGAGCATGGAAATATCCTCCACCCCAAACATATTTTATCCTTCTATATATTACTTCACACATTATTATACACCTTTTAATTGTATAATCCTATATAATATACCTTATATACCTAATTATACGTCCATTTTATCCATGTTAATCATCAATATTCATGAATATTTGATTTCATCAATTATTAATTAGACTAACCCTCCATGTCTATCATCACCATATATTTATCCGTAATTCCATGTATTCATTTTTGTTACTTCAATGCATCCTATTCTCAAAAATAGAATTCGAAAATATATATTTCCAAAAAAAACCTCTTTTATGAGAATCAATTTCATGTAAATTCTCTTGAAACATTTAACCAACAATTATTATCAACTAACATAACAATGAAAATATTGAAATTTATTTCCATAAAATAAAACAATAATTTTATGGTTATATTCACTGTGAAACCAAAAATAATTAATGAATCTTAAATCATCAATTCTACCTCAAGGAATGAAATTCATAGATTATAATTTTATTATTTATAAATTTTCAAAATATTTTCTACTCTCAAATTTTTTTATATATACTTTTTGTGACAGATTGTGGTATTTGTTGAATATAAAGGATAAAAATAAATTGTTCATATGGTGGATAATTTTTTCTAATGGATTGATATTATCATAGAGGAAAAAATCTATCAATGACTATGTTAAAAAATCAATCATCAATGATTAAATTAATAAATATATATTAATAGATTGTGATAGACAGTGGCGATGAGTTATAAAAAAACAGATCCATGGTAATTTAAAATCACGTCAATGGTTTAATGAAAATCAAAATTATCTATAAATTTTTAAAATATATAACCACATCACTTATCAACAGTGTTGGGAATTTTTAGCAGTTGAACATGTTATTTTTTAGATTCCTCAATATTTTCATTGATTTGTGTATAAATACTAATTTTCTTTATGTAAATAAATCTGAGGTAAAAATAATTCATGATTTGTGAAATTTATCCCATATTTAGGACACCATGGACCTAGTATAATATTATTTATTATATCATAAATTTTATTCTTTTATTATTATCCCCATCAATATATGAAGTATTTCATTAATGTGTACCTTTTATGCCAACATGTTGGGAACTTTTTAAATACAACTGAAATGCATCAACCCCAAATTCATTATGTTGGAGTATTCAAACTGTGGGCAATGGATTTTAGGGGACCCTTTATTTACTCCATTAAAAACTATTACCCTCTTATATGTGTAAATCTGAATTCAACCTAATTGAAAGAAAATTAAAAGTACTAAAATTTAAGGAATGTGGTAATAATATTTTTTTAACTATATATTTTCATGGTTTAGAATACCATGATTACCCCTAAGTGACTTGGAAATTCAATTTATAAATTACTTATTAATGGAATTATAATATAAATTTATAGTTCAATATAATAAAAAAAAATTAGAAACTAAAAAAACGTTTTAGATGGAATTATATATCTAATATACTTATCATATTTCTGGAGTAAAGAATAAGATAAATAAAAGTGATCATATAAAAATATTTAATAATTATTTATGGTTCTGAAAAAAAAAAATTTAAATAACAATTAGTATGAACACATTTAACATAATTTGTATGGATTGTTTCCAATTTATATAGATCCAAAAGATCACATTTATTAGGATATGAGGTATGTAATTTTTTCACCGAATACGTGTTGTTAAAATATATTTTATAGGTATATAAATTCAATGTAATTTAAATATATTTATATGATAATTTGAAGATCTAAAATTATAATACTAATAAGTTTCATAATTTATTAATCATAAAATGGATAAAAAAAGTTTATAAATTTATAGTTTTACTCATAATTAAAAAAAAATCTGTGTAAATTAATTTCATGTTGATTATAGAACATTATAGTGATAAAAGCACATCCACATGGCTCCATAATGATCTAAAGGAAGCATAAACATTCATTCAAGGTCAATAAATTTTTTTGTTAAAACTCACTATAGAAAATTTTCTAGATTATTGAATTCTATCCATAAAATATGAAGTAGTAGATAACGGTAAATTAATCAATAGAATTTGGAAAAATATTAAATTTATAAGGAACCTATTTATGTTTTTGGAAAATAAAAGTAAGATAGTTTCTTTCCATTATGAATTTATTTCGATTTCCTTGATAATTGATAATGTTTTTATAATTGAATCTCGTGGAATATCCTATTTACAATCTTAAATTAAACATTTACCCATGTAATGGATAATTAAAAGAGTAATTCATTGAATTCAATGATTGAATTTGATAATTTTAAAATAAAATTTATAGAAATATAATTTCATCTTCACATGTTATATGTTTGAATACATTATTTTCTATAAGGACTTCCGTAGGAGAATGGAAATATACAACTGGTATCCCAATATTATCATTTCACTAACTATTCTACCACTAAACACCTCGTCATGGGATACATTATATTGTGGCATGTCTATGAAACCCAAATTTAATAGGACACCTAAAACATGATATAAAATGATAAAACCTTCACAGTTATGGCCTCTATTCAAATTTTTATTTTCACTAGTTAAGATTCCTACACCCAAACTATTTTCAAATATCTTTTCCCAGTTATTGTCCTCCAATTTGAAAATGACACCTCATAACACACCTTACCATGAAAAAATAGTTCTATCATTATTTATAATTTTATTTATTTTAAACCCATTCCATAATGACTAAAATTACCATTTAACTATTAATAATTTTTAACAAGGATTTTCAAAAATATGGTGAATATTATTATATCATGATCTATTTATCAAATTTAATTTCACGAAAATCTATAAACAAAAATATTAGGTCATATATATTGGTCATAGAGGCTTCTTCTATAATCCCAAATATATCTTGACCCAAATATCACGATCAACCAAGTATCCCAATAACATGGAATCAATATTTTTCTGAATAAACGTTTTTATATGATATAAAAATATATTGGGTATAAAAAAATCCTCCCGCTATGTTAAAAAAATAATAAATTTTTAATTTTTTTGCCTGTTTATAACACTAAATTTCATTCAAACCTTTATTTTATATATAAGCATACCCCAAATCACATTAACTCTCGAGAATACCTCCTTAGATCATTATCTAAATCCTTACCCCCTTCAATTGAAACCCCAAAAGAACCAATACCACTTGATGTATACCCACACCATTTCACCAATCCATTTATTCAATTTTTAATCCCACACTCCTCTATCTATTTTTCCATGGATGATTCCCTCAAACACCACAACAAACATTCATGCCTTTGGAAACAATAAATGTTGATGATTTCAGCATATTCACTATAATGTAATTAGTTACCCTATCACCATATATTGTAAACTTTTATCCCTACAATAATGATACTTCACTAAAATCTATTTTCAAATGAATATATTCCTTCATATGTGAATTTTAACTTGACTAAAAACTCCATTTACCATCTTCTCTACACCTATAAAGATCCTAAAAAACCTATTTTCCACATTCAACTATAAAGATGGTAGTTGTACATTCAGTATGCATAGAGAGCATTTGGTATGTATCTTCTTTAAATATTTTATATAAATCTAAATATAAATAGTTTATTTTATATTTTTATAAGCAGTAGAGAATCCCGTATTATAGAGTATGATGTTTATCAGAGGATTTATAGTGATCCAGCCACTAGAGAGATTAGAAGGGATCTCCAGTGTTGGATTGTGGTTAGTATTATTTTTCCAGTTTGACAATTAACTACATATAATATTTTCAAAATTTTAATTTCAAATTGGAATTTGAGGACTCATATATGGTTGTGACCTCTCAAACACAGGATGAGAGTCAGGACGAGGTTACTGATCATACCAGTGCCCACCATTTTGATGAGGTGACATGGATGTATGTGTCTAAGTATGGCTTTGAAAAGGGCCGAGTAGTTGGTATCGAATCTCATGTGACTCATGGTACTTATTATGGTACTGCTACGATGTTGGTATCTATTTCAAAAGGAGCTCATGGAGAGGCATCATCTTCTACCTCAAAATATCAGGAGCAATTGAAAATTTATTCTGAGATTATAGAGAGTTTGCAGAAACAACATGAAGAGATGCGTCAGTAGCAGTAGTACCAGTAGTGGCAGCATGGTGAAGAGACGCATCGATGGTACTAGGAACATCATGAAAATATGGAGTATATGTTTCGTCTGACTCATAGTATAGGGATGGAGTTTCTTCCACTATCTCCAATAGATATTCAACCTCCTCCAAAAGATGACGCCTAGTGATTTTTTTTATGTTAAAAACATTTGAATTCAAGATTTTTTGTAATATGAACTATTTATAGTTTCTATCTTTTATATTGGTATGAATAATGCATAATTTAATTTTTTTTTTTATTTTTAATAATTTATTATTTGTTATTAAGATTATATTTTTTTAATGTTTATTTATTTTACTAATAATAATTATTATAATACTTTCTGATTTTTTAATATTTTTTTTAATATTTAGAATATTTATATTTATTACTATTTTAATAATATTAACAATATTTTTTAATTAATCATAATATTTTCAATATATTTTTTTAGTATTATATTTTTCAATGTTTTTTATTTTACTAATATTAATAATAATAATATTTTAAGATTGGCTTTTATATTTCTGAGAATATTAATTATTTTAAAATGATTTATTTTTTATAATTTTAATAATATTAATAATATTTTTTCATTAATTATAATTTTATTAAATATATATATTTCTTACTTTGGTTATCATTTGCAACGGCACCTGTTGCAATGTATACCATCACAAATTGTTTAAATATATATTTTAAATACTATTTACGAAGGGCCCGTCGCAAAAGTTTTATTTATATATAATATATGTAATCGGAAATTATTTGCGATGGTGAAGTTACCTATCGCAAATTCTATTATTTATGATAGGCCCATCGTAAAAAATGGTATTTTTGACGCTCTTTTCTGAAACAGGATATTTTAAACAGGACCTCGTTGCTAAAGCTTATTTGTAATGGGATCCTATCACAAATAGCCTATCGCAAATATCACAAATTAAAGGAGTGTACTGATATAACTTCAAAAACCATAGCTAATCCACTTGGATAACCCCTTCCATTACATGATTCAGACAATCTTGGAGTGATTTGAAATACCCCTTTGTTATTTCCGCCACATTAGCCTAATCATTTGTGAATGATCCATCCTCCCTGGGTATGTTTGGACTTTTACACCTCTATTTTCATTTACTGCATGAATGAAAGTACCAAGTATTTCAATTTCCTTATTGTTTCCATTTTGTACAATATTTTTCTCATGCAACTCGTTCATGACACAATAACATGACATCAATGTGATCATTCTTCACTATAATCTCATTGAATATTGATTTTCCCACACTAATTTTCTCGATTGGTCTCTAGCCTATAAATTTATCTACATATCTATTTCCCAAAAAATCTAAAATGGGGGATTCATTTTATGTATGAGTCCATAGTACCTCTTAGGCACCTTATCCTATCATCAAGGTTTATCCATTATTTTTTCATTCTTGATTAATCCCATAACTCCATTACTATTTCTTGAAATATTGGATCGTTCTACCACATATGAGAGAAGTGAAATATCTCCAATATGTTTTCCCTCGCTAACAAGATGATTCGTAACAGTGAGTTATCCAAAAAACTATGAGCTAAATTAGATACCTTAACTTCTATAAATAAGTATGTTTCCACCCATTCTTTAAGATTTCATCAAAAGGAAACTAGGTTTTCCTACCCCCTCTATAATTATTTCACCATGTAAAATGATCCCCAATATACCCTCCATCCATCAACCAATTACATTAAATGACCGTTACAAATGCATGACATTATCACCTTAGTAACACTCCTCTCCCTTTCTTTTTGTCCTTTTTTCCACAAAATTGATATCCCATTCCACCATCAAGGGCGAACCTTCTTCATTAAAAGACCTAATTTCATTTAATAGCTCCTACATCTTATCTGCATCACATTAACCATGAAAAGTATGAAAAAGAAACCATAAGCCCATATAGTTATTTTTGTGGACATGAACTGATTTGACGATATGAGTAAGGTGACTAAAATACTATCCTTCCTGAAAATCCAAATCTATGAGCTATATGGATTACCATGAATACACCATTGAACTCTAACACATTAAGAATATTACTCCATTTTTGATGGGTCCTATTTTGGTTCAAATATGGACACCATAAAAATAGATTTATTAGGAAGCTAATTGGAAATGAAATAATATTTTATGTGAGCACATATATCACATGAATTCCATATGAGTAGAAATGAAATTACAAATAGATCCACATGGATTTAGCGCCAGTACCACATCCCTACTCTACCAGAGACACATTATATTTCATTTTAGATTTAGTTTATGATCTTGAAAACTATCTGTTATGAATATTACACATAGGAAACTCTGTAAACCCCATTTTTGATCCCACTGTATGCATGAGATCACTTTGATCCACTTCTAGAAATATTCAGCCCTCCCATGATGAGGGGAAATAAATCACTTGATAAGGAAAGTGCATCAACATTTTATATTGAATATCTCAATCACCCTAAAAACATTACTTATAAAAATTCTTGGTCAGGAAAGGGGTGTATGAGATACTAATATGTTCCTATGGAATTAGGGTACCTACAATAGATCAAGAGAAATGAGGTCCCATAGAAAATGGATAGAGATCTCTCACATACCATGAATACTTAGAACCATCATTGAAGTTCTTGGATTCATCCCTTCACAAAGACCAATATTTTGAGCTAAGGGATAATGATATTAAATTGGGAAACGTTTCAGGAAGAGTGCCTTCCCTGTATCTTGATCCCAAAGGAAAAAATCATATTAATGGAGGGGAAGTCTCTCTCTATCACTGGAAGGTCCTTATTTGTGCCAAAATATTTCTTTGTGCCCATATCCTCCTATTATTGATTATTATTCTAAAATGCTGATAACAGTGACCTTGAATGTGAAACTTAGAGAAAAGGCTAAGCACCACCAGATAAACCAATTCCTATGCTCACTCAAGCATACTTTAAACCCAATAGATAATCATAGCTAAAAATCAGGTGGTATTGATCTGTCTCCCTCAAATCATAGCCACTATCACCTCTTCTAGATGAATATACTGATTTTCCACGCAAAGCAAACAACCTAGATAGTCACATACCCCTTTCAATAACCCTTCATTAATAAATGTAATGGGTAGACCTAAAAGTGATAACTATCCCTTAGTGATAGATAAATATCTCCCTGAATATAGATCCATATAACTCCACAGTAGAGAGTGAACACTTAACATCGTAATAGAATAATTGTAATAAAAAATCAAACTCAAAATGTCATACTAATTATCATCATCATATTAGATTCTAGATATTTAAATTCTAGAACACTCATTGTTCAAGATAGTCTGGTTAATTTTTTTTATCCTATACATACTATTCTATATTACCCACTATATTAAATAAATTATTCACTCAATATTTTATAAAGATAATACTAATTATCCAAATCATATACATTGGGAGTTCAAAATCAGGTGTATAGTTAAGAATCATTTTCTTGAACCAAGTGAATATCGAGTTAATACTCACAATAAAAATTGAGGTATTTAAATCCGGGGTGCTTATATTAAAAAGCATGTATCCAATTATTGTATCTAGAATGAAATTTTATTATTAAGAATCCATATACTATACTTTAACAAAATTCTATAATTTTTTACAATAAATAGGCTTATCCCTAGGGTTTTCAGTAAATTATTTTCATCATAAGCTCCCATAATAACTATACTAGTCAATAAAAATTTCTAAATAAATCCAATAATTAACTAAAACTCCCATTGATAACATTTATGGATACGCAGACCCACAATCCCTAGTTAAGTGCTAATAACACATGCATTACACATAATCATTAATACCATTTGAGATAATAATTTCTAATTATATCAATATTTTATATGATTTTTATATGTGAAATATTATATATCAAAATAAACACACGACCCTATGGACCAATTGTTTTTCTCTTTCAATTTCATCCACCTAAGTAACTAATTTTACAATACCAGTGAACATTAATACATAAATGAACTATAACTAAACACCATTATTTTTCAAATATATTATAGTCATCTTCATAACCTATTACAGGAAAAACAATCATGGGGTGACATCCAATGAATAGTAAGTGAAAACAAATAATGGATTTATAAGGGTTCAATAAAGGATAATTTATTAAAAATGAGGAAATAAATGTATTAAAAAAAGAAACTTATAATAATAAGATTTGAGAAAAATGAATTCAACAGTGATTTTAAATCTAAGTTATCTAACAGATACCATGTAATATGATTATAGAATCATGAGGAAAATCCATGGTCTAGGGAACATAATGAATTCATGAAAAAAAATTATAACATACGTAACAACATATAAATTTATAAAAACATATGGAGATATCAATTCAAAATTATTTATGTGAATAAATAATTTGATCACACCTTACTACACATATAATGACACCTAGCTTTTTTGTATAGCTTACCATGCTTATAATCATTCATAATACTTTTTTCATAGCTGACCACACATATAGTGAAGCTCAATATTTTTTAGAATAGTTAACCAAATTTATAATCACGAACTATCATTGTTTTCATGAAAAATTAAACATATAATCATGTGCAATGTAATTATACCATGATATTAAAAACTATATCCTAAATATTAGAGGGAGATATACAATTCTATCCTACATAATAAAAATCATCACTATATATGATTGTCATTAGATCATGATCACATTCACACTTCATACATCACTTAATTAAACCATTGAATATAGATAGTTTTCATGAAAAAAATTCCTTGGTCATTCAAAAACTCATCTATTGATGTAATTTGGATGGTAAAATAATAAGTAACCCTTTTTGTAACAAAAATATAATTAAGGATATCAATAGAAATAAAAAATAACCTTTCCAGATCATTAAATAATTAAATTTCAAAATTAGAGGAAACACAACTTCAATTTTTAAAATAATAAATAATTAAATTTATTTAGAAAAAAAATGAAAAACACAGGAAGGAATATTTATTAATATAAATTTCCTAATTGTTAAATAATATTCTCACATGGAAAAGTATTAAAAATTTACTTCTAAAAATATATTATAAATTATTATAAAAATGTGAATTAATTAGTCACATTAAAAAGTTACTTTCAAGGGGTTGATTTATATTCATTTTTAAAATATTATAGGTATTGAAATATCAATAATGTATCATTAAAATTATAAATTTTCTTATAGAATATAAATAATAGAATAATGAAATGAAGAAAAAAAAATTAATTTCTCAAAATACAATTGCTGAAAATCGATATCGCATAATGTATAACAAATCTTAAAATATAAAATTTATAAAAAAATATAAATTTTATAAAAAAAATTATTTATTTTCAAAATTAGAATGATTTATTTAATTGGAAGGAAATTATTGACATGAGAGAAATTTGGTATATTCATGAAGATGATAATATTATTAATAAATGATAAACATTTATGATTATGAAACAATAAAAAAGTGGAAATTTGAATACAAATTTAATTTTTCAATTTGGAAAACCAAAATAAAAATTTAATAAAATATAATGAGGAAATGAAACAAGAATAAAAAAAAGGTTTTTAATGATGAAACATTAAAATTCAATGAAAAGAGTTTGAGTTAACAAAATCACATAAATTAACTCTTGAGATATAAAAAGGTGAAGAAATTTCCATTATCAAAAAAATAAACATCATAATAACATATTTAAATAGAATATTCAAATATTATACCATTAATATTATTTAATTATATTCATTAATTATTCGTTCATTATCTTGTTAAGATCTATTATTATTATCGAATGTTAATATTATATTTCTTTTAATTGGTTTTCTAATGATTTTCTCGAAACCAATTCCCAGAAATAATTGTTTGTAATTTCTAAATAATTAAATTTACTTGTATTATATTTCTAAATAAATAAATAAATATATATATATATATATAATGTTTTAATTTAAATCCATGAATATTTTTTATTATTCATGAATATGGGATCAATGACACAAATGTTTTGATAATTTTCAATTACTAAATGTTTTTATATTATTAATAAGTTTAATTTTAATGTAACACTATAAAAGACATTATATTGTATTAAATATACTTCTAGTTAATAAAATAAATTCTTATAATCATAATTGTAATTTGGTGATGGAATAAAAATCCATTGATATATGGAAGTGGTTGTCCCCTTGTACACACATATGACTAATTCATTTTCCATCAATTCAGAGGCAGTTTTGAAATGGTTTATATTTTCTAAATATTAATCATGTTACAAATATAATATTATTTCATTTAATCTTGTTTTCAAACCATCCATGTGTGATAGTGAGGGAAAATAAAACACTTTGTTCCAAGAGGTTCTAGTCTTAGGACACTCCTAATGACATTATCATTTTTCAAAAAATGGTAGAGGGTTGATAATTATTATTAAATAAATATTAAAACATAAAACAATATAAATAATATTTATATTAATATTTCCTAATGGGGAATATTCATTAGAAAGTTATATATAGATATGTAAAATAGATAATAAAGTGTTTAGTACCTATTTTTAGAATTTGAACATTCACATGAAGTATTCCATGGAAATGGGGGACATCTGAAAATTTCAATTTACCATAGGTATATAATATTGGAATAATATTCTAGGAGATTTCATGTAGAAATGGTTCTAAGAGTAATTTTATTTTCTAGGTTTTCGTTTTCAATGTGGTTGAATTGACGTTTTAAAAGTATAGGATGTTGCTTCCTCTGAATATAACTTCTTAATATAAATGGATCACTTGTTTTACTAGCACAGAGGACTCAAAAGTAGTGAATAATGAATATGAAATATGTTTTGGTTAATTAACCACTCAAAAATAGATTTTATGACATGTTTTATGTTTTTTCCACTTAAAATTTAGACATTCAACGTTGTGTGTATTTACTATGGTAATTAATTTTTACCTAAGTAAATTAATTTTTATGAATTAAATATAAAATAACAGTATTACATAACATAGACCTATTTCTTCCAAATATGAAATATTTTTTTTTAAAAAAATCAATAGATGAGAAAAAAATTAATATTCTCACAAATAAATAGGAAAAATAATGTTTTAATAAAGGATTATTTTAATTAAAAAATAGGACTATGATAAAATTATTAAAGTTTCTGATTTAAATTAAAATAATTGGATTACAATTAAAAATAATAATTTTTTTTATCTTTTAATGGAATCTAAAAGACAATTCCTCCTTTTAGTTACTTAATTTAATAAAAAATACCAAAGATAATATTTCTTATAACAAATATTAATTATGATTTGAAAATTTAAACAATGTTTTTAAAAAATATTATATTAATTTTCATAGAATAAATTTACCCCTTAAATAACTTTTTGAAAAATTAATTCTTTTATTATTTTTTAACTCAATAATATTTTTATGGTATGTTCATAAAATCCATGGTATTTGTATAAAATTTATTTCCTACTATTCACCAAATACACTATTTCATAAAAACTATGACAAAATCATCATAATATACTATTAATTTTATAAATAAAAAAAGTTAATTTGTTTAAAATAAAATTATATAATAAAAGAATATAAATTTTAATTAATGTATAAAAGTATATTGAGAATAATTTCTATAAGAAAAAATAATTTTTGAAAATATTAATTATTCTTATATTAATTTCATATAAATTACAAATTATATTAGAGTTATAATATTATTAATATTAAAAAATATTTTATATATAATATTTTATTTATTGAAGTAATGTAATTAAAAATAGAATTTTATAAAAACCCATTTTTAATATAAAATGGGCTTATTAGTTTTTTAGCCACAATGATTGAATTATGGGAATTAATTTGTAAAAATTAATTTTTTTCATCAAAATTCACAATTATAATAGTATAAAGTAAATGTGAATTGTAAATTATTTATTTCATTGATAGTATAATATTTATATCATCCATGTTTAAATATATATAACCCCTTAATATCTCTTTATAGAACCCAATAACAAAGTAATTTTTTGTGGCATTCATAGGCTTTGGTTTACCTAGAATTGATCCTTTTTTAGTCTCTACTATATTTTTCATCTCTAGTATATGATGTCAATCATTTCAAAATTACTATATTTTAGCAGCGGACTGGCCTATGGAAAACTTGATAAAGATACTTCTATTCCGATATCATAAAAATAATCTTCCTAAGGATGATTCCCAATACCAAATTCCATTTCCTTTATAGTAAATATTGATTTTATAATATATTTACTTTTAGTTTGAATAACATACTCAACTAGTAAGTTATAATAGAAATAGTTATACTTTTTTTTACAATTATCATGATTTTATTTCAATTTGTGTTCCCTATAAATAAAATTATCCGTAATGGTATTTATTTTAAATTAATATTAATAAAATAACCCTAGGGGTAAAATAAATTTCTCCACATTATCCCATTTTTTTATAATTTTTCTATAAATAAATACATCTCTAAGACGTATTGTTATTTTATTCCCATTTTTCTGTCAAAGAAGCTTGAGAGTATGAATTTATTTATTTATTTATTCCCACTTGGATAATAAGATACAAAGGTTATCTCTTTTAAAATTCATCCTATTATCTCAATATTTGTCACTAAATTATATATAGTTATCTTCATTATCACTTCTCCCCATTTTTCAAAATAATAATTTCACTATATTTTCAAATTCAACATCATTTCATTCAAAATTATCATTAATTATCCAATTAACTATATCTCAAAAAAAATATCTTGGAATATTGATTTAGAGAGTATAGATGCTCTCTTTTTATCATATAACTCCATTAATTATTTAAAATAATTTCACTCCATGTTTTTTACTTCAAAACTAATAGAATTTATTTACCATTCATACACTCTCTTAAACAATATTTTCAACTTGTTTATGAACCTCCTTCTCTTTTATCCACTTGTGTATCATCATCCTAAACACCTCATAATTTCCCAATTTATGATATTATATGTGTTTTTTCAAGGGACCCACTAAAAAATAATAAAATCCTTAATTGATTTATTTTAAATTTCAAAACCCCTTCAATATATAAATTTATCCTTATATATCTTCAATAATTAGATATACCAATTTTAAGAAACTAATAAATTAATCAATTAAGAAAACCAATTCAAAAAAGTAACATGGAAATAATTAAGGTTAATAACATCAATGTCTTCCATTAAAAATAGTAAAATACATCAACATATAAAACTTATTATTTCAATCCACGTAACAATCACTTAGTGATCCCAAGCATTTTTATACCAGTTCACATACTAATAATAAAAAATGAAAAAGTTTTCAATTTAAACAACATATTAAAATAATTATACCACTTATTATAATAATAAATTAATATTATTTAATGAATTTATTTCTCATATTTTTATAGATACTCTATATGTTTTTATAAGTCTTGTCATCCTTTGAACATAACCCAAACTACCCCTTAAATCATTACCCCCATAATAAAATTTATCAGTTGAGACTCATTATGGGGGATTACATCCTGTGGATTTTATTTATAAAAAAATTTTATGATACCACAAATAAGATAAAAAATAAATTAAATAGGGAATATATCCTTCAAAAAAATTATAAAGATAAATTTAGATTCCCTTAGGTTCCTAAAACCACATGGTATAGATTAAAACCAATCATTTATCATGATATTTGTTTTCATACCACATGAAATGAACATATTAGTCTTTGGTACCTCTTTTCTGTTAGAATAGAATCTATAAAACATGAATTTTTTCATCATTATTTATAAATCATCATTTAAAAATACATTAAACGAATTTTCCAAATTAATCATTGGTAGAAATTGGGATTTTACATGGCATTAGTTTTAATGTCATGTATTTCTATGATATCATCAATTAATTATCCAAAACCTCTTTTTATATTTATATAAATTAAATACATTTACATCCATTCAAGGCTCTCATCCCAAGGATCATTCCTCGCTCTTAAACTGATAACACTCTAATAATAATTGTGATAATTAAATGCATATGGAGAGTGATTTATTCCAGACGAACCTTATGTTAGTAAATATAGTTAGAAATTATTAAATAACTATTTTATTGTAAATTTAATATACTAATATTTATTAGTTCTCTTATTAATGATAACACTTTTACACATAGTGAAAATGTAATCATAAATCCCTATCTTTATCATCTTAGGATTTAACTTTATTTTGAGACTAAAATCACTTTTACATGAACAATGTATTAGTCACTCATTATTGTATCCTTCATCATGTGCCATTATTTATTAGAGGTAATTACCACTATTGTTCCCATATTTACTTTGTTATTACTACTTTTGAATTATTCATTTTATTCCCATATTATATACATTACATCCTTAGTGGATTTATTCATATTTAGTAATAATTTAATAATGAATTCATCCATTATTTTAAATAAAAATCACCCATATACTTTGACCATATAAATATTCCATATCTACATGAAATATATTATAAATGTATTTTAATTAGATATTATTTATCCTTTCATTAATGCATTCCCAAAAATATATGATCACAATATTTCATCTTGGAATGAGTATTGTTTCTCATACTATAGTTTTTTTCTAATATATCCAAGGGTAGAACATATAAAAAATAGTTGAATAAAATAGATACATGATTATAAAGACCTATATTTCATTAGGGTATCATATTTACTTCTGATAATAAGTAGTTTTTTCTTCAGAAAATAATTTTATAGACTATCCAATAACCCCATAATAGTAAAATTTCAATTCTTTCATTATTTGAAAATTATTTCTTCAAGGTTTTCAAAAATTCATCCACTCAACCATTAATTCCATATTAATTTATTTCTATGATTCACTTGTTGAGTCTATGAATAGATAAATATTTTAAATTTTAAATTCTTGATTATAAACTCATTGAAATATATTTGATATGTAGAATAGTTTCCTATACTTAATAAGGAATTTCTTCTATAAATCATCTACATTATTTAAAATATTTCATACTTTATAAAAGATATGAATTTTTAAGGATAAAATTCACATTAAGATACATTTATTAGGCTTCTAATTCTACCATATCTTGAGAAATTTTATCCAATAGGTTTCATAAACAAATCAAATTTACAAAAATCCTTTTAAATAATTATATCAGAATCATCTTCTTTTATTGAACCTATTGTTCTAAAAATCATAATCTTCTATAAAATTTAATTCTCTCCAAGAATAATTTTTAATTTATCTATCTTTTAATGTAATATTTTATTTTTTTTTATTTTTATAGTAATAACATTATGATAGATAATATTATATCACTGAAATTTCTCCATGTTATCAGCTTCCATTTAAATCAGTATAAAGAAATGTATTCTTCCAAACAGACAATTATCTTCCAAAATAATATAATTTTAGTATATTTCAATATTATTTAAAGAAATAAAAATTATTGGGTTTTCCTTGTAATGTGTTTTATTATTAATACATCACTTTATACCTTTTTTAATTGTGTAGCTTTATTGAGATCTAGTCATTGATAATTCATTTGTGTGAGATTTGAAATCAACCTTTGTTGCTGATATCTGAATATCACTATATTATATAGGTTTTCCATTACTTTATTTAAATGTTTTATTTATAAAAATGGAACTACAATAATGGGTGGTCTTGTTGAATTCCATAATGTTTATTTACCTAAGAAAGACCATTGGTGTCTCTATATTATAAAATCTATTATTATATATTATTAAATTAATATAACAATGTTTATATTTTGTGAAAGGGATAAAAAATACTATAGAAACCAATCCTTATAATTTTTTATACAATTATATGTAAAACCATTAAAAATTGGATGCTTCATGTTCTAATACATGTATAAAAAAGTATATTTTCACATTTAGTAAATTAAAATCTAAATAAGAAACATTTGAAATCAATATTTTTTCTTTAGAATTTGATATATTAAAAAGCCTTAGGTACCCTAAGATGAAATGTCTATAAATGGGATATATAATTTAATAATTTAACTTAAAATCCATTAATTATCATTGGATATTTCCCCAAATTCAAATGAAATCATTCATTCTATAATTCCAATGAACGAAATCACATAAAAAGGAAAAACGTTATACCAAATGTATATCCCATGAAAAAATGTTGTCTTAGTTTTTTCACACATGTGGGGTTACATCCAAAATGGGAAAATGTATAGATATGACAGGGTTATAAAATCCATTAATCAACACACTAATATTTTATGGATATTGGTTTTGGTAACATTCACTTTGGGCCAAGGATCAATACTTATAGAATGGATTTGGGACAATGTATTACTGCTCAATGAAAAATGTATTTCCTTATATCATTAAAAACATATTCAAGGAAAGAATCAGTTTATATACTTATTTTTATCATCAAGATATATATAAATATTTTATTGTTTTTCATCTAACAGCTGATTAAATTCTCTTTTGATGTCCACTTCACTTGGAAATTATTCATTAAACATAATAAAATAAATGTCCTTATGTGGTGTTCGATTTAATGTAATTAAATTTATTATTAAATTAATAACAAACTAATAAATATATATATTAATGTTACATAAGATTTTTTATTTATTTTCACTATCCACTCCACTATATTATGGATATGCCCCTAGAAAACTACTATCCTTAAAAAAAATCCCTCACATGAACAAAATATATCAATGTTACTATATCATAGACCTCATATACCAGAAATAGGAAATGGAAATCACATTCTCTTGTTTTTTAATTCACCTCTAAAACTAATCAAGATTTTCTATATAGTTTCCAAATTCCAACCATTGTAATAATGATTCAGATCAATACATGGTATTCAATTACCTCATGATAATTACAATCTTAAAAAATTAATCATGTAATAATAATCAATAATGAAACATCTATATTTTATTAATTATTTCAATATATTAGGAAAAATATAGTTTGTTTTCGTATTTTCATTTATAAATATATTATCCCACCATGTAATAGAAATTAATCCCAATGGTTCTATTGGAACTACCTCAATTTAATTTCCTCAATGACCATAGTATGTTTAACACTATATCCTATAAAAAAATTCAATTTACTATCTCAAAATTTTCATACCTTGACAAACTATACATTGTTTAACTCTTTAAAATTATATGAGAATTGTCTAAATAAAATGGATTAAATTACATATTCATCCATTGTTAAAAATTAATTTCTAAAACTCCTCTAGAGAAACACATCTCAAAAAACCATTCTCTATGGAATCCTACATGACTATATTTTTCATTCCCAATTTATCTCATAAATCATATACATGAAACAGATCTGTTAATGATAAAATTGAACTCCAACAGCCTGTTTCTCTGACTCAACTATATAACCACCATGAATTCAAAAAACTATGTTTCATTATAAATATTTTCCTCTTTATTCATTTAATTCTAGAAATCTGTTTTATTTATAGTGAGTTTTTCATGTATAACCCATTATTCATCCAAATACAAAAACCATGGTGACATCTATAATAAAAAATAATATACATCCATTTAATCATTTAAAAATGATTATATTTGGGTATTGGTTTAAATTTTGTTTCCAGAAGGAAGTACTCCTAAATAAAACATCCTAAGTAACTATATAAAACACTTTAATATAATCTAGAAAACAATCACTAGTAGACAGTTAATTTTTAATTAGCATGGAAATATCCTCCACCCCAAACATATTTTATCGTTCTATATATTCCTTCACAAATTATTATACTCCTTTTAATTGTATAATCCTATATAATATACCTTATTTAACTAATTATACATCCATTGTATCCATGTTAATCGTCAATATTCATGAAAATTTGATTTCATCAATTATTAATTAGACTAACCCTCCACATCTATCATCACCATATCTTTATCCGTAATTCCATGTATTCATTTTGGTTACTTCAATGCATCCTATTATCAATCCTAGAATTCGAAAATATATATTAAAAAAAACTCTTGTATGAGAATCAATTTCATGTAAATCCTCTTGAAACATTTAACCAACAATTATGATCAACTAACATAACAATGAAAATATTGAATTTTATTTCCAAAAAATAAAACAATAATTATATGGTTATATTCACTATGAAACCATAAAAAATTAATGAATCTCAAATCATCAATTCTACCTCATGGAATGAAATTGAAAGAGTAAAATTTTATTATTTATAAATTTCAAAAATATTTTCTACTATCACATGTTTTTATATATACTTGTTGTGACACCTTGTGGTATTTGTTGAATATAAAGGATAAAAATAAATTGTTCACATGGTGGGTATTTTTTTCAAATGGATTGATATTATCATAGAGGAAAAAATCTATCAAATACAATGCTGAAAAATCAATCATCAAAGATTAAATTAATAAATATATAGTAATAGATTGAGATAGACAGTGGCGATGAGTTATAAAAAAGAAGATCCATGGTAATTTAAAATCACGTTAATGGTTTACTGAAAATAAAAATTATCTATAAATTTTTAAAATATATAACCATATCACTTATCAATAGTGTTGGACATTTTTAGCAGTTGAACATGTTAATTTTTTGATTGCTCAATATTTTCTTTGATTTGTGTATAAATACTAATTTTCTTTTATGTAAATAAATCGGAGGTAAAAATAATTCATGAATTGTGAAATTTATCCCATATTGAGGACACCATGGACCTAGTATAATATTCTTTATTATATCATTAATTTTATTCTTTTATTATTATCCCCATCAATATATAAGGTATTTCATTAATGTGTACCTTTTATGCCAACATGTTGTGAATATTTTAAATATAACTAAAATGAATCAACCCCAAATTCATTATGTTGGAGTATTCAAAGTGTGGGGAATGTATTTTAGGGGACCCTTTATTTACTCCATTAAAAACTATTACCCTCTTGTATGTGTAAATCATAATTCAACCTCATTGAAAGAAAATTAAAAATACTAAAATTTACGGAATGTGGTAATAATAGTTTTATTAACGATATATTTTCGTGGTTTAGAATACCATGATTACCCCCAAGTGACTAGGAAATACAATTTATAAATTACTTATTAATGGAATTATAGTATAAATTTATAGTTCAATATAATAAAAGAAATTTTTAGAAACTAAAAAAACATTTTAGATGGAATTATATATCTAATATATTTATCATATTTCTGGAGTAAAGAATAAGATAAATAAAAGTGATCATATAAAAACATTTAATGATTATTTATGGTTCTGATAAAAAAAATTTAAAAAAAATTAGTAAGAACACATTTAACATAATTTGTATGAATTATTTACAATTTATATAGATCCAAAAGATCACATTTATTAGGATATGAGGTATTTAATTTTTTCACAGAATATGTGTTGTTAAAATATATTTTATAGGTATATAAATTCAATGTTATTTAAAGATATTTATATGATAATGTGAAGATCTAAAATTATAATAATAATAATAAGTTTCATAATTGGTTAATCAAAAAATTAATAGAAAAATGTTTATAAATATATAGTTTTACTAATAATTAAAAAAATCTATGTAAATTAATTTCATGTTGATTATAGAACATTATAGTGAAAAATCCCATCCACATGGCTCTTTAAAGATCTAAAGGAAGCATAAAAATTCATTCAAGGTCAATAATAAATTTTGTTAAAACTCATTATAGAAAATTTTCTAGATTATTTAATTTTATCCATAAAATATGAAGTAGTAGATAATGGTAAATTAATCTATAGAATTTGAAAAACTATAAAATTTCTAAGCAACCTATTTATGTTTTCGGAAAATAAAAGTAAGATAGTTTCTTTCCATTATGAATTTATTTCGATTCCCTTGATAATTGAAAATGTTTTTATAATTTAATCTCGTGGAATATCCTTGTTTACCATCTTAAATTAAACATATACCCATGTAATGGATAATTAAAAGAGTAATTCATTGAATTCAAGGATTGAATTTGATAATTTTAAAATAAAATTTAGAGAAATATAATTTTATCTTACCATGTAAAATGATTGAATACATTATTTTTTATAAGGACATCCGTAGGAGAATGGGAACATACAACTGTTATCCCAATATTATCATTTCTCTAACTATTCTCCCATTGAACACCTCATCATGGGATACATTATATTGTGGCATGTCTATGAAACACAAATTTAATAGGACGCCTAAAAAATGATATAAAATGATAAAACCATCACAGTTATGGCCTCTATTCAAATTTTTATTTTCACTAGTTAAGATTCCTACATCCAAACAATTTTCAAATATCTTTTCCCATTTACTGTCCTCCCATTTGAAAATGACACCTCATAACACACCTTACCATTAAAAAACATTTCTATCATAATTTATAATTTTATTTATTTTAAACCCATTACACAATGACTAAAATTACCATTTAACTATTAATAATTTTTAATAAGGATTTTCAAAAATATGGTGAATATTATTATATCATGATCTATTTTTCAAATTTCATTTCAAAAAAATACATAAACAAAAATAGTAGGTCATATGTATTGGTCACAGAGGGTTCTTCTATAATTCCAAATATATCATGACCCAAATATCACGATCAACCAAGTATCACAATAACATGGAATCAATATTTTTCTGAATAAACGTTTTTATATTCTATAAAAATATATTGGGTATAAAATAATCCTCCCCCTATATTAAAAAAATAATAAAATTTTAATTTATATGCCTGTTTATAACACTAAATTTCATTCAAACCTTCATTTTATATATAAGAATACCCCAAATCACATTAACTCTCGAGAATACCTCCTTAGATCATTATCTAAATCCTTACCCCCTTCAATTGAAACCCCAAAAGAACCAATACCACTTGATGTATACCCACACCATTTCACCAATCCATTTATTAAATTTTTAATCACACACTCCCCTATATATTTTTCCATGGATGATTCCCTCAAACACCATAACCAACAGTCATGCCTTTGAAAAAAATAAATGTTGATGATTTCAGCATATTAACTATAATGTAATTAGTTACCCTATCACCATATATTGTAAACTTTTATACCTAAAATAATGATACTTCACTCAAATCCATTTTTAAATTAATATATTCCTTCATATATGAATTTTAACTTGACTAAAAATTCCCTTTACCATATTCTATACACCTATAAAGATCCTAGAAAACATATTTTCCACATTCAACTATAAGGGATTAATCTACTAATTCACCACAATCGTAGCCCTCAAAAATTGAAAAATTATTGTAAATTTAATGTTCTAAATATAAAAAAGTATTTGAGTAATTTGATGTTTTTAAGATATATTCTATAACTCTTTCAAATCCCCTTCTTTTAGAATTATTAGCATAGATCCTAACATTAGGGATTATCATTAAAAAGACCATTTATAGAATATTATTTCTATTTTTGATGGAATACACACTAATATCCTGGTTTTTTTAACACAATTACTAATGATATTTTTTGAACATATTTTATATTATGGGATAAAATATAAAATTTATTAATCATTGTACTATTATATAAGGATTATATTTATTCATAAATCTCTATTTTTTATATGTACTATATAATTATATTCATTGATTAACCTAATGATGTATAAATTTTATAGTGGATGGTTCTCAAAAGAGATCATTGGGATATGCATGATGCATCCCTGTCCAGGTGATATCATCTCAAGGACCTAACCATGTTGGTAAATTGTTGATAATTTATAACATCATAGTTCCATAAAGGTGATAGAAAATGGATTATTAATCAATAATATTTCAACATTATTCATTAAATCATAAATTAAACAGACCACATGAGGGATATTATTATAGAGTATCAATTTAGTATGAAACTCTAAAAACATAAGAATCTAAATTTTTTAACAATGTTGTCCAAGTCTATTCTTATTTTATTAATTAAAACCACTTGATTATGTAAGGATTATTCAATTTACCAAAAATAAAATATTAACAAATTCATGGCTATTAATTATGTCTAATAATCTAAATATAATGTCAGAAATAAGACCTACATACCTAAACTAAGATGATCACTCCCTAACTCCATTAATTTGAAGAAGTGGGCTAGTCTATATTATCTTCTGAAATACGTACCCATAGCCAACCTTCCAAAAAAATTTGATTGAATAATGATCATATTTTTGGAACTATTACATTATATTATAGGGTAATATCATTACAACATGGGATTTATCACATAATTTATTGAGAAGTCTACATTTGAGTTACACACATTACACATTCCAACCCTCTCATTGTGATTTATAGAGTAGTCATCTGATATGTATGATATTATGGTACACATGTATACATTTTTATGGGGGATAGACACACCTTCACCTCATCTGATATATATTAAGAAATCATTAACCACTAAATTGTTTTAACTCTCCTATTTTTGTTAATCTAAGTGGTTACTTCTACTCCTACAATCACTTCAATACTAACCCATTATATTTTATCCCATAGTGAATTGTTGATATGGTAGATAGTGTCTATTTATTAAAAGAATAAACTGGAAAAATATTATAAAGGGTTCACTCTCTTACATACTAAATTATCTTCCCATATAGATTCATCCCACTTTTACCCCGAGTATGGAAAATTGAAAAATAGAATACTATTTTCATTGAAATGAAATTCGATCTAGAGGTATATAAAATAAATGAAGATTAAGACACCAAAAAATAGATGTGGTGGAATTTAATGAAAAATTAAAATATTTTCATCAAGTAGAAATCCAAAAATGAATAAATATTTATTATCCCAACCAATATAAGAAATTATTAAATAGTAATTAGAAATAATTATCACAACAAATTATTGTAGAAAGAAATTTTTTTGACATTATATAATTACCTTAATCATAGTTCTTATGAACTTGTATTCCAAAGTAATAATATCATCCTAAAATATAATTCCATGTACACTATAAGTTTTTGAAAACCCATAAAAAGTGAATATCATTCTACAATTACTATAGAATAGTTTACTACTCAAGCATAAGTTCCCTCACTATCAACATAAATAGATGACTAGCCCAATCCCATATAGGTGGGTTAGCATTTGGCTTCATCATATTCTCATTTAAAAGTTCATTATCAAAGGATTCATTGATAAATGATGGGTTTGGAGCATTATTTGATAATTCATGTGGATATAATAATGTGTGGATAAGAATGACGTTGCATCTGTGGGTGACTGTAACTCCCTAAGATTTTATGAAAAATATTTGTTTTAATTTCATTAATGTAATGTGTTGTACGCTACACCAAAAGAAGCTTGCACAACACACATCATTGACTTTCCTTGCGTTACACGCAAGCGTGACCTTCCGCGATGGCGTGTGTTTTACGCAATACCGAGTTTCGCTAAACAATGATATGCTATTAAAATATTATTAAAACTAGCCGTTATGAATAGTAATAACCACTTTTTGAAATTTTGTAAATTTTATTTTTCAAAATGGACTTCATTTTTGGATTCGGAATATTGAAATTATCTTAGGGTGAAATTTTGGTACTTTTTGGATAACTTTCATTTTCTGATGAATAGTGAAAATAACTAAATTTTAATTAAAAACAACCTTTTAATCGAAATAATTAATAGTGATAAATTATTAATTTTAGTGGTTTAAAAGTATATTTAGAATATATTTTTACAATTTAATACAATTTTGTTCATTGGATGTAATTTCACATTTAAACCATACATACACAAATGTCAATCTTTGGATAGTTATTATCCCTTAAGAACATGCTATTTTTTTGACGACGGGAATTAATTTTTAAATTAATTAATGCAACTGATATTTTTCTAATTTGGTAAAATAGACATCATTTTTGAATTCATAACATCATATATAGCTTAGGCCTAATTTTTGTTATTTTTCTGGAAACTTTCATTTTTTGATGAATAGTGAAACCACTAAGTGGTAGTTAAAAAAAATGAATTTTTCATAAAACATAATTGTACCGCTTCTCTGAGTGGAATTTCAAAAATTTGAGAGACACGGTTGATTTTAGTCAGTAAAATGTGGTTCAATGAGATGAAAATAATTTTTGGTGAAAAGTAACTTTTTACTTTTTTTTACCACGGTTAAATGTATATAGGGTCATTAAGGGTAAAAATGATATTATTATTACCCTAACACATGTGATAATTCTATTGGATAAGCGTAATTTGACCAAAAACAACATTAGGTATAAAATATGACCATTTAGGCCCACTTAGATTAGATTAGGACATTTATTATTAATTTATGTAAAGAAAGTTTAAAATAGTTAAAATCAAAGTTTAATAAGTATATCATTTTTTATGTTAGGGTTATACATAAGATAAATTCTACTATAAATATTAATTAGAAAGCTAAAATGATTTCCTACATAATGGTATTTTATATGTAATTTTTAGACATTATATAATGTAATTTATTTATGACACAAAGATGATGTAGTAATTATCTTATTAATAAAATATTGACATAATTGATGTTATAAATACCAAAATAAATGTAATTTGACATATTTTATAAATTACACTAATTTTATAGGTTAATATGACATGTTAGTATTGAGTTAATTAACCTTTTTCTAACTAATCATTCTGTTATGATTTTCTCACAAATCAATTACTAAATAGTGTCAAATATGACAAAAAATAGTGTTTAAAACAAATATTATATTATTAATTGTTATTTTATTTCTTAAAAATATAATGGTCAGCCGAATGACTTATATAAGGTTATATATATTAATAATAAACAACTTTTGGTTCGTTTGGCTGCTTATAGTAAGTTTATTAACCTTATAGTATAAGAAAACAAGAAGACACGGTAAAAGTAAAATTATTTAACTTAATGTTTAATCTAAATGATAAGGTTAAAATAGGAACCTAAACTTGTCTAAATTCTATTTTATGAGAATAATTCGACCCATAACCACCTTATCTTAGAAATAAATCAATTTTGAACTATTTAAAACCGAATTTTTCTTTATAACAAAATAATATTTTTAGTTATTCCAAAGGTGCCCCTCTCCTCCCTTATAAACGGGAACCTCCTCCCTCTCTTCCTCACACCACTTTGAGCCTTAAAGCTCGTCCATTCCCTACCCAATTCTATTCTACACTTCCCTAGAAACATCTTAGAGGTCCTGGTCTTCTTCAAAGACCAATTTTAGTTCCCTAATAGGAGGACTCAAAGAGGCGCTTCAAAGAAGAGGTAATGTCCGTTACCAATTCATTCAGCTTTATTTCTTCTTAAACTTCTTCTTCATAGGTTGTTTCATTATGAAGTAATAACATCAGTATCACTAATATACTTATATGTTATTATAAGTATGAAACAACCCTATTTCACCATCTATCCATCCTACGGAAAACGAAATCACCGCGTGTGCGTACGTACAGAATATCGTCTCCACGCCATGGTGTAATCTATTTTCCATCACCACCTTACATGGATGGGTTTAATGGTGTACATAATAACTATATATTATTATTGTAAAGTGATATTTATTGTGAAATAGTATACATACACTCAAATACAATTCCAAGATCATGAGAACGATATCATCACTCGTGCGTACGTACGGACTACCGTCTCCACGACGCGATGAGATTCATTCTCCACGTTAACCATTAATGATTATAAATTATATATAATAAGTAATCATGAAATATATGACATAATAATGATACTAGATTTATGTGTATATATATGTATTTCATCTACTTAATTCCATTCAACTCAATAAGGAAATGAAAACAGCATTCATGCATACGTACGACATACCGTCTCCATGAATGGTGTATTTCTTTCCCTTTACTGATCTATTATATATATTTATATTCGGAATATATATTATATATAAATCAGGTTTTATATTTTGTAATTAACTAATCATGATCTAAGTAATCATATGAATAATTAAAAGTCAAAACACGAACGACAAATGAAACGATTTTACCCAAAACGCTTTTTAACATGGAATTTACAAAAGAACGGGTAATGTAAAGTCAAAAGTGAACCATATATAATATAATAACAATGAGTATGATTCTGGAATAAGTCAATGACATTATTTATATCATTATACAGGGGGTTCGGACACATACGAAGCAAATCAGACCTAAGGTAAGGGAAATATCACAATCTCATTTTTATCCGAGATTGTGTATACTTTGGAATTTACTGGGGTGTATTTTATCATCCACATCCATGTTTCCTCAATATGTAATATTTATATACTTCTAAAATAGTTTATATCCAATTTTTCCCTTTGGAGAGTTTTAATAAAAGATATTAACGGAATCTTTTTTCATTTTTCGTACGAGGTACTTTTTGACTTTTCCGACAAAAGTACGGGAAGAATGTTTTTTTAACTTATACGGCATGAATGGATTTTTAAAACATTATTTCCAAGAAGATTCCTTTACATGATTTCACGTTTATTTTTAATCAACTTCTTTCTGTTTAAAATTGTATTACATGTTAAGAAAAGAAAAAAAAATTTGAACTAGAAAGTATATTTTCCTCAAGAATGGAGTTCAAGAGTTTTATCAAAATTATTTTCCATCTATGATAATATAGGGTTCTGTTTCAATCCCTATTATTACATGGATTTGATTATGTTGTGATGGAAATATTTTTATGAATTCCTTTATCTTATATTAATTGTTTTATGACGTCACGATGTTTAAGATTCCCATTTTTATTACATTGGTTATGCAATGATGTATGATTTATGATTTTGTGGCACACATAAGAATGGTATCATTATGAGATGGGTGGGACCTATATATCCCTCCAATGCATTGGTTAAAGATTTTATATCTCATGAGATAGACATGGCTGGAACGACAGGTTAAACCGGTTCAGTGAAATAGGATTGAAACGAGGAGTGAACTCAGTTCAGAAATGGACTTTGTCCACTATGATAGTATTGGCAATGAGTCTTGAGTAATAAGAAATGATCCTCTATGTGTATGCCACAAAGGTACATGTTTTATGTTATGATTATTGGGATTACATTTCACTACTATGATTTATCCCATGTTATGATATTATAATCTCTTTTGTAGGTTAATATTTCCAAAATGTTATGTCCTTATGAAAATGATGTGATTGATATTTCTTTTGTTTACCCTTACTGAGAATTTGAGGTCACCCTTTTATGTTTACATTTTCCCAGGATATAATGAAAGGTTTTAGTTAAAAAAAGTAAGATCATTATGGGAGGTGTTGAAGATCTTTTACCATGATTAGAAGATTATATTTCGAGTTTCCAAGGACACTAAACTATTATGGTCCTTGTGTGTGTGTTTTTGTTATGTACTAAGTATTCTGACAAAGTAATGTAATGTCCTTGTACGTCAATCTTAGGGTCTCTACAGTTGGTATTAGAGCAAAGGTTTAGTCAACCATTGGAAACTAGGATGCGAGATCTTTAGTAAGATCCCTAGAGGTATTTTTAATGTATGTCTAGGGATGTCCCTAAGGTTAAGTATAGGTTATAGTAATAGAATTACGGTAACCGAAGATGTTAGATATTGAAGGTACTCCCCCTTTATTATGTTGTTTTCCCTAGTGTAATTTTTTCCTCTCACACTATTCTTTTTGGGTTTTAGACGATGGCTAGAACCCGAAGGAACCGTGTTGATCAATGTATTGGACAATGCAATGATTGTTCTCCTGAACAAACTAATGTTATGGGAGATGGAGTGAAAAATCTTATTGCTATACATACACAAGATATGAATCATTCTAGACTTACAAATGAGCAGAGAAGGGAACAATATTCTATTGAGTCCTTTATTAGGCAACATCCACCTTCTTTCAGTGGGTCTTCTGATCCACTTGTTCCTGAACAATGGATAATTACCACTGAAAAGATATTTTCAGTTCTTGAATGTTCTGAACATGGTAAAGTCATCTTAGCAGTATATCGTTTGGAAGGTGAAGCTGATCAATGGTGGAATCTTATCAAGAATGCGAGGCCAAGAGATGAAATTGAGTCCATGGAAAGGGATGAGTTCAAGAACATATTTTTCAATAATTACTTTGCTCGTATTCTTCGAACAAAGATGGAGAAGGAGTTTCTTGAACTAAAGCTAAAGGATGATGAATTTGTTGGTATATATGAAGCGAATTTTACAGAGCTTGCAGGGTATGAATCTAGATTTATCATCCAACCTGAAAGTAAAGTTGATCGATTCTTCGGTGGCTTAAAACCAAATTGTCTAAGGGCATTAGCTATAAGAGACTTCAGTAGCTATGAAGAAATTTTGCGTTGTGCTATCAAGGTAGAAATGGAAGTTAGTGTTACTTATCCATCTCATAGTTTTGACAAGAAACGAAAGATTGAGTTCAAGGAGAAATCTAAGAATAATGGTGAAAAGAAGATGAATGCTTCCTTATGCTCAAAGTGTGGAAAGAAGAATGGTGGAGATTTTCTTAAAGGGACAAGTAAATGATTCAAATGTGGAAAGGAAGGTCATCGGGCATTTGAATGCCGCAATAATGGGAAGAAGATGTTTTATGATGCAAACAAAGGAAGGGATACACAGAATGAACCTACTACACTTAAATGCTTCAAGTGCAAGGAAATGGGGAATTATGCTAATAAATGCCCTAATCCAAGGGTTAGTGATGATCGACATGAGCAACCACTTAAGGCAAAGGACAAAGGGAACTCACATGCGATCACTATTGGCGATGTTGAATATGACAATGATGTGGTGGAATGATTAAGTGTTTATGTAATGGGATTCCAAAATAATGTTGAATATAGTATCGTGGAATATTGGAATATTTATGTATTGGTCTATTGTGGTTTTCAATGGTACCGGTAACCATAGAATGTGATTGAGATATTTTTGGAAAAAAAGATGATATGCGCATAATGAATGGAAAACGAGAAAATGAAATGTTTGACCATATTCATGACCTCATGACTGATATAAGGAGAAGGTTATATCATGTTTGAGTATATAGAATTTTTGGATTTTGGTATGTGGAAAGAGTTAACATTTGACTACATTCATGTTTTCACTATGGTTCAATTAATGCGTATTCGTTCTTCAAGAGAATACATGATTAAGGTATTCGCATGTTTGTAATTTGACCAACAAGATATATCTTATGATATATGGGGGATAAATGATGGGATTCACGTGATTGTTATGTGACATTTCAAGTAATCATTTTCATTATACTATGAGCTTGGACCGAAGTTATTTAGATAAGCCTAATGATTGGAATGGATTATGTTGGACATAAGTTAGGATAGAACTTTTTTCGATATTATTGATGGGATGTTATAGTAATATAGCTTTTGTAAAAGGACAACCTGCAGGATGGGCGACAACCCATCACGTCGGACAAGGCTGTGGGAATCGAACCCACAACCGAAGTGCAACTGGCCTTTATCGCCTACCACTGGCCTACAGAAAGTCCCTGTTTATTAGAAACTGGTTTAATTATATTAAGCAGTATGATATATGAAGTATAAGTCCATTTTAGGAACCATATATGATTAATTTCACTATAGATCAACTTTTGTATATTTGATAACTTTTTCTAACCTTTTGTTTGAAACAGATGGAATGACCCATCATTCAATCACATGATATATTAACACTTCATGAATAACAAATTCAGCATCATTTCTTTAAGAGATGAAGTGTAAATTGTTCAAAGTACGAACAACAGTGAAATTGTACCAAAATCATGTAAGTATTTATTTTAATTCACCAACTTTAGGGAAATGATCTTGAAAATCAAAAATGTTGTACTAGTGCTCTTATATCGGATGAATCAGATGGTACCTTAGATCATCGCAAATATATGGCTTTGTGATTTTTGGCTATTTAATAGCCATGTTCTCTACCACTTTCCATCAGAACATTATGGTTAGAGTTTTCTTCCATATCCATATTTCCACCTATGTTCTCCTACGTGGAATCCCAGTGATGAGTTAATTTGGGTAACCGTTACATTTCATACTTTAGTTTTTAAAGACAAGTTTGGGTATTCCTTTTTACAATGTGGGTTTCTATTAAACAAACTTCTGAGAAGTAAACCATTTATAACCCCGAAGAATTTCGAGGGCAAAATTCATTTTAAGGGAGGTAGAATGTAACACCCTGAGATTTTATGAAAAATATTCTTTTTAATTTCATTAATGTATTGTATTGTACGCTACACCAAAAGAAGATTGCACAACACGCATACTTGACTTCCCTTGCATTACACGCAAACATGACCTTCCGCGATAGCATGTGTTGTACACAATACCGAGTTTCGCTAAACAATGATATGCTATTAAAATATTATTAAAACTAGTCGTTATGAATAGTAATAACCACTTTTTGAAATTTTGTAAATTTTATTTTTCAAATGGACTTCATTTTTGGATTCGAAATATCTAAATTAGCTTAGGGTGAAATTTTGGTACTTTTCGGATAACTTTCATTTTCTGATGAATAGTGAAAATTACTAAATTTTAATTAAAAAAACCTTTTTAATCGAAATAATTAATAGTGATAAATTATTAATTTTAGTGGTTTAAAAGTATATTTAGAATATATTTTTACAATTTAATACAATGTTGGTCATTGGATGTAATTTCACATTTAAACCAGACATAAACAAATGTCAATCTTTTGATAGTTATTATCTCTTAAGAACACGATATTTGTTTTGACGACGAGAATTAATTTTTAAATTAATTAATGCAACTGATATGTTTTGAATTTGGTAAAATAGACATCATTTTTGAATTCATAATATCAAATATTTCTTAGGCCTAGTTTTTGGTATTTTTTAGAAACTTTCATTTTTTGATGAATAGTGAAACCACTAAGTGGTAGTTAAAAAATGATTTTTTCATAAAACATAATTTTACCACTTCTGTGAATGGTATTTCAAAAATCCGAGAGACACGGTTGATGTCAGTATGTATAATTTGGTTCAATGAGATAAAAATAATTTTTGGTAAATAGTAACTTTTTACTTTTTTAACCACGGTTAAAAGTAAATAGAGTAATTAAGGGTAAAAATAATATTAATATTACCCTAACACATGTGCTAATTCTATTGGATAAGTGTAATTCGACTAAAAACAACCTTAGGAATAAAATATGACCATTTAGGCCCACATGGATTAGATTAGGACATTTATAATTAATTTTTGTAAAGAAGGGTTAAAATAGTTAAATTCAATGTTTAATAAGTATATCATTTTTTAAGATATGGTTATACATAAGATAAATTCGACTATAAATATTCATTATAAAGCTAAAAATATTTCCTACATAATGGAATTTAATTTGTACTTTTTATACATTAAATAATTTAATTTATTTATGACACAAAGATGATGTAGTAATTATCTTATTAATGAAATATTGACATAATTGATGTTATAAATACCAAAATAAATGTAATTTGATACTTTTAATGAATTACACTGATTTTATAGGTTAATATGACGTGTTATTATTGATTTAAGAAACTTTTTTCGAACTAATCATTCCGTTATGATTTTCACAAAAATCAATTACTAAATATTGTCAAAATTGACATAAAATAGTGTTTAAAACAAATATTATATTATTAATTGTTATTTTATTCCTCAAAATATAAGGTTCGGACAAATGACTTAGATAAGGTTATATATATTAATAATAAACAACTTAGGGTTCATTTGGCTTCTTATAGTATATTTATTAACCATATATTATAAGAACACAAGAAGACACGGTAAAAGTAAAATTATTTAACTTAATGTTAAATCTAAATGATAAGGTTAAAATAGGAACCTAAACTTGTCTAAATTTTATTGGAAGAGAGGATTTAGACCCATACCCACCTTATCTTATAAATAAATCAATTTTGAGCTATTTAAAACCGAATTTGGCTTTATAATAAAATAATATTTTTTGTTATTCCAAAGGTGCCCCTCTCCTCCCTGATAAAAGGGCACCTCCTCCCTCTCTTCCTCACACCACATTGAGGCTTAAAGATCGGCCAACCCCTACCAAAGTCTCTTCTCCACTTCCCTAGAACCATCCTAGAGGTCCTGTTCTTCTTCAAAGGCCAATTTTATTTCCCTAAGAGGAGGAATCAAAGAGGCGCTTCACAGAAGAGGTAATGTCTGTTACCAATTCTTTCAACTTTATTTCTTCTTCCACTTCTTCTTATTAGGTTGTTTTATTATGAAGTAATAACATCAGTATCACTCATATACTGATATGTTATTATATGTATGAAACAACCCTATTTCACCATCTATCCATCCTACGGAAAATGAAATCACCGCGTGTGCGTACGTACGGAATACCGTCTCCACGTCATGGTGTAATCTATTTTCCATCACCACATTACTTGGATGGGTATAATGGTGTAAATAATAACTATATATGATTATTGTAAAGTGATATTGATTCTGAAATAGTATACATACACTAAAATACAATTCCACGATCATGATAACGATATCATCGCTCGTGCGTACGTAAGGACTACCGTCTCCACGACGCGATGAGATTCATTCTCCACGTTAACCATTCATGATTATAAAGTATGTATAATAAGTAATCATAAAATATATGACATAATAATGATACTTCATTTATGTTTATATATATTTATGTCATCTACTTAATTCCATTCAACTCAACAAGGAAACGAAAATAGCGTTCATGCGTACGTACGACCTACCGTCTCCATGAACAGTGTATTTCATTCCATTTACTGATCTATTATATATATGTATATTCTGAATATATATTATATATAAATCATGTTTTATATTCTGGAATTAAGTAATCATGATCTATGTAATCATATGAATAATTACAAGTCAAAACACAAACGACAAATGAAATGATTTTACCCAAAACGCTCTTTCACATGGAATTTACAAAAGAACGGGTAATATAAAGTCATAAGTGAACCATATATGATATCATAACAATGATTATGATTCTGGAATAAGTCAATGACATTATTTAAATCATTATACAGGAGGTCCAGACACTTACGAAGAAAATCGGACCTAAGGTAAGGGAAATATTACAATCTCATTTTTATCCGAGATTGTTTATACTTTGGTATTTACTGGGGTGTATTGTATCATCCACATACATGTTTCCTCAATATGTAATATTTATGTCCTTATACAACAGTTTATATTCAATTTAACCCTTCGGTGAGTTTTTAGTAAAAGATATGAAAGGAATCTTTCGTCATTTTTCGTACGAGGTACTTTTTGACTTTTCTGACAAAAGTACCGGAAGAATGTTTTTTTAACTTATACGACATGAATAGATTTTGAAAACATTATTTCCAAGAAGCTTACTTTACATGTTTTCATGTTTATTTTTAATCAACTTGTTTTTGTTTAAAATTGTATGACATGTTAAGAAAGGAAAAATGTTTTTGAAGTAGAAAGGATATTTTCCTCAAGAATGGAGTTCAAGAGTTTTATCAAAATTATTTTCCATATAAGATAATATATGGTTCTGTTTCTATCCCTATTATTACATGGATTTGATTATGTTGTTATGGAAATATTTTTATGAATTCCTTTATCTTATATGAATTGTTTTATGATTTCACGATGTTTAAGATTCCCATTTTTATTACATGGGTTATGCAATGATGTATGATTTATGATTTTGTGGCACACATAAGAATGGTATCATTATGAGATGGGTGGGAGCTATATCTCCCTCCAATGCATTGGGAAATATTTTATATCTCATGAGATAGATATGGCTGGAATGACAGGTTAAACTGGTTTAGTGAAACAGGATTGAAACGAGGAGTGAACTCGGTTCATAAATGGACTTTGTCCACTAAGATAGTCTTGGGAATGAGTCTTGAGTAATAAGAAATGATCCTCTATGATTATCTGTGTATGCTAAAAAGTTACATGTTTTACGTTATGAGTATTGGGATTACATTTCACTACTATGATTTATCCCATGTTATGATATTATGATCTATTTTACAGGTTATGATTTCCAAAATGTTATGTCCTTATGAATATGATGTGATTGGTATTTATTTTGTTTACCCTTACTGAGCATTTGAGATCACCCTTTTATATTTTCTTTTCCCCAGGATATAATGAATGGTTTTAGGTAAAAAAAATGAATATCTTTATGGGAGATGTTGAAGATATTTCACCATGATTAGAATTGTTGGGCAAAAATCCCTCAAGGTAACATTGCAGCATTTTTGGGTTGATTGTGTTTGTTGACAAAGCAGGTTTCCATGGAGAATTGTCGAGTTCCCGAGAAGTTGTTGACATTCCATGTTGACAAAGAACTTTGACAAAGGAAAGGATGATCTGGAGGCGGTACAAAAGAGCAGAACAAGGTGGCGCCGTTTTCCAGTGTTTGCCAAATTTTTGGGCCTGAAAATCGCCAATGGAGAATGGAGTGATATGTTGTTGGCAAAGGTTGAGGAGAGAGAAATGAAGGAGGTGTGCGGAAAAATCAAGCGTGGCGCGCAAAACTAGAGGGTTGCGCGAAATATTGAAGTGTGGCGCGCAAAACAGCGGGTTGCGCGAAATTGTATTTCGCGCAAAAGATGTTTCAAGGCCGAAAGCTTGAAAATCGGTAAAGGCATGAGGTGCGCGAAATTTTGGAGGCGTGCGCGGAAAATTGAAGTGGCGCGCAAAATAGCGGATGAAGTATTTCGCGCAAGAGGTGTTACGAGGTCCGAAGCTCGTAAAATGGCAAAGGCATGAGGTGCGCGAAATTATGGAGCAGTGCGCGGAAAATGTTTGTGCGCGGAAGATCAAAGCGGATTCCGCGCTCAAGGAGGGTTTTTCGCGCGGGGTCGATTTTGCCTATAAATATGAAGTGACCCTCCTCCATTTAGAAGAGCTCAAGACATAGAAAATACCCGAGCTCTGGTGCGCGAAATTGAAGTTAGAAAGGGTGTTGCGCGTAAACTTAAAGTTTGCGCGTAAAGTCAGCAGTTGCGCGAAAAGTGAATATCGCGCAAAAGCAGTGAATTGCGCGCAAGGCAGTTTCCAGGCTGCGCGTAAAAAGTGAAGGTTGTGCGAAAAGTGGATTTCGCGCGAAAGCAGTGAATTGCGCGCAAGGCAGTTTCCAGGCTGCGCGTAATATTTGGAGGTTGCGCGAAAAAGGAATTTCGCGCAAATCATAGAAATTGCGCGCAAGGCACCGTAAGGGTTGCGCGTAAAAATTGAGGTTGCCCGGTACATCCGGTGCAAAGTGAGATTCATCTACGGGTGAAAGTTGGACTTCAACAGAGCATCTACATACAGAGAAAGATGCATTCCTTCATGGAAATGAGGAGACCTACAGGTCTATAAACTGTGAGTGAATCCCTTCCAAGAGCAGTGAGCTTAGGAAGAGGAAGAAGGTGATCCTCTCCACCGGCAGTGAGCCAGAGAGAGAGAAACAGGGAGTGACCCTTGGGAAAGCAGTGAGCTGACCCTAAACCTTGTAAAGGCAGTGAGCCTGGGCATAGAAGTGATCTAGCCCGAACATTGTAATCCACAGCTAGTGAAGACTAGTGGAATTTGGTACGAACCGGCAACTTGTCGGCGTATGCTCCTTGGACGTAGCCCTTAGCGGTGAACCAAGTAAAAATCTCTGTGTCTGCCTGCTTACTCCCCTGCATTGCATTCAAAGCATCATCATCAGGTAAAGGAGACAATTGATCACAATAACCACACAGATCACAGTAACCACACAAGTGCAAACAAAGTGACCCTTGTAACAAAGAGGTCAAGATCCAGTGGGGCAGAAAGAACTTTGAAAAAGAATATCCATACCCTGATTCACCCCCCCTCTCAGGGTATATAGGTCCCTATTGGTCCTAACAATTGGTATCAGAGGGAAGGTTTCTTTTATTAGATTTGTTTGCTTGGACTTGGTGTAGTCTTTCTGTGTAGTTGAAGATATTGTTTTCACTTATCTCGGTCTACCATGGGGAAAAGAAAATCTTCAAAGAAGAATCAGAAGTCAGGTGGTATCCCTCAGTGTGGAAGTGTTTTTGGAAAAAGTGTGATTCAACTAAAAGAATCAAATAGCTTACTAAAGGAATCATGTAGTGAACAGAAAAATGATTTGGATAAATCATACAACAAAAATACTTACTCATTCAAAGATGTTGACGGAATGAGTGAAGAACCTGACTTTCCAAGTGACGTTGGAACCACTGACGATGAAGAAGAAGAAATTGAAGGAAGAATTGATATGCGAGCTGAGTTGGAGGCTGCTCTTGAAGAGATAGATGTTTGGAGGGCCAAAACCAAGAAAGCTAACAAAAGTGTTCGCGATGCAAAACTCTATATGCAGCAGCAGGAAGAAGAGAAATCTGAGATGATGGAAGAAATTGAGAAACTAAACATATCAACATCAGAGAACTCAGAATCCGTTAGTAAGTATAAGCTGAAGGTTGAAGAACAGAAAAGAGAGATCGATGGCCTAAACAAAAAGGTGGATGTTGTCCATGAGACTAAAGAAATGGATCAGAAATCCACTGAAGAAATTAAATCTAAAGGCATACAGATCCATGCTCTGGAAACTGAGGTCAACAAGCTAAGATGCTTAAATCAAAGGCTTATTGATATAGTTACTGACCTAACAAAGAAGAATGATTCTCAAGGTGAGGAACTACAGAAGCTGGCTAAAGGAAAAGGAAAACAAAAGGCTGGTAAGTGTGAAGAGAATCAAGAGTCCGATGAAGTTCGGAATCTGAAAGCCAAGAATGATGATCTAGCTACACAGCTGTCTGAGTTAGTTCAGAAGAATCAAAGACTACAACAAGAGAATGCATGTTGCTCCGATTATCTTGCTCAAGAAAAATTGAAAGTAAAAGAGCAAAATGACGTGGTTAGTAAGCTGAAGCATGAACTGGAAGATGAGATGAGTTGTGGAAAGAATCTCAGAAAAGAACTTGATGGTCAACATGTATCAAGAGATTTGAAGATTCAAAAGTTTGAAGAAGAGCTACAATCAGTCAAGAAGGAAATGGAGAATTCTAAATCCAAAGATAAGCCCAAGTTGAAGGATGCACTGCACTTATTATTTGATCATCCTTCGACAGGTGATGATAAAATGAAGTCCAAATATGCTGCATCAGAGGAGAAGCATGAAAGGATTGTATCTTCCCAAAGGTCAACCTTTTTGGGAAAATCTGGAATTGGATATGATAATTCCACTCTTATGGATGATAAGAAAAATGTAGTGAAAAATTTCAAGGGTAAGAAAAATCATGTAGGTGCTGGAGATAGGCCTATGAGGATAGTTTCAAGGAGTGATGATATGTGCTATTTCTGCGGATTCCATGGCCACACATCAAGCTTCTGTACAGAGGCTCTGGAGTACATTTCAGGCTGTGAAAAGAGAAACATTAACAAATCTGAGAACAGGAAGAAGCATCATGAGAAATTAGAAAGAAGAGCTTCTCAGAGGAAAGCATACATTATATGCTATTACTGCGGAAGAATGGGACACACCATGAGAATGTGTCAGGAAGCTCAGGAGAACAATATCAGAGGAAGAACTCAAGGTGCATCAACATCTCAGCAGAGAGATGATAAAATGAGGTATGCCTTTGAGGGAAAATGTTTTATATGTTCTCACTATGGGCACATGGCGAGACATTGCAGTAAGAAGAAATCCGGAAAGGGAAAGGAACAAGAAAAGAGATCTCCACCACAGGAAGTGTACAAGAAAGAAGCATGTACTGGGAGACAAAGTGTTAAGGAGAATAATAGGCTTCGAGCCTCGGGGAAATCACATGGAGCTGAACGAAAGGTGTATCAGTCACCTCCTCTGTCATACTCACAACAGCTCTCAAGGAGAGAATGTGAGCAAACCTGGAAGATTAAGGGGAGATCTACTCCAGCGGTGATAAAGAAGAATGGACGTTCAATGGAGGACCCACCACCAATTAAAAATAGGGTGGTGACCCATAAATCTGATAAAAGGCAGATAAGAAAAGAATGCATCGAAAAATCCACATGTCGTGTTTCTCAGCGAGAAGTGAAGGAAAGAGGAAGACCCCTAAGATGGGAGAAGAAGAAATGGATGATGACAAATAGAGAGGTTTCTACTCAGAAAAATAATCAAGGAAAGTGGAACTTTGGTAGAACCACAAAGAAGGAAATGTGTACCAGTGGGCTTATACCTCAAGCGGTGAGAAAGGCTGAGCCTACCAAATCTACATATCAGAAAAAGGCTCAGAATGTAGGCAATGAATGCCTAGTCATATGGCCAGAACAATTGAAGTTGGCTAGGCAATTGGAGGAAGCAAGAAAGGAGTGTGATGCTCTCCAAGAAAGAATCAAAGGGTTGACCCATCAGGATCAACCAGAATCCTCATCTTGAGGAGTCTAGAAGAATACCCCTCTCCCTATGTATATAAATGCTATTAACTGATGATTCTTGTGTTTCAGGTTTTAGGGAGATACAATCCAAGGGGAAGTGGCATCTAAGGATGCGAAGTGGAGAAATGATATGCTCTAGAGTTTCAATTGATTCAAATCAGATACTAGAGTTGAAGAAGAAGGAGAGCAACAGAGCACAATAGGAAGTGATTGTGTTATTAACTTTATCTCTTGTTTCCAACACCGAGTTTCAACTCCATAGGCTTAGAGATTTTGTTAGTGGCTCAAATCTGATTGGAAGACGAGAACGAATGATGCAGGAGGAAAATACGTGTTATGGGTCTAAACATTGGGGGAGCATTCAACAACAAAATCAGATGCCAGATCCATCAAGGAAATAATTGGATGACCCATCTCAAGAGTTGTCTATCAAGAGAAGACATACTATGAGAGAAGAAGCAGTGATCAAGCATTTCATGCTTATTTATTTTGATCTAACATTTTGGTATCAGCTGACTATTTTTTAGGATACCAAGAAGCTGCGAAAAGTAGCTGAAAGAAATGAAGCCACTGAAAAATGAGTCAGTGAACAATTTCCTGACGAAAGTGTTGAGGAAGAAAGCAACACAGGGGGAGAAGAAGTGGCTGAGGGTGACTCAGAATAAGATACTGATGATGAGTACAAGGATGTAAAATCCTTATCTGCACAAAATACAAAGAATCGAGCTGAAATTGACAGGCAGACTATCATCAGTGATCAGTGAGATCCAATTCAGACAAAGAGAATGAAATCACTACAGCAGACATCATTACTATCTCAGGTTGAGTCGAAATTCTTTGCTGATGCAGCTGAAGATGAAAACTGGGATCATGCCATGAATGAAGAGATAGGTCAGAATTGAGAAGAATCAGACCTGGGAAATTGTTTCGAGGCCAGATGATAAAAACGTCATCAGGACAAAATGGGTCTATTTAGACAAGATGAACGAAGATGGCACAATGATTCGAAACAAAGCACGACTGGTGTGCAAAGCATACACCCCAAGAGAATGGTACTGAAGGCTATATCAGTATTTGAAGAAGATTGGTTTTCAGTGTGGGGGATTTGATTACAATCTTTATTTCAACAATAATAGTAATCAAAGGATGGTGAGGCTGGTCAAGGAAGAAGACATAATATTTGGAAGATCAGATGAAGCATAGTTACACAAGGCAGGAATAGAACATTCATTTATGAATCCGAGTATGCCAAGGATGCTTTGGAATGGAAAATTCCAAGGAGATGAAGACTCTGGTTTCTTCCCGGATGAAATCATCAAAAGATGACAGTGGCAGGGCAGTTAATATCACAGAATATAGGCAAATCATTGGAAGTCTGTTGTACTTAACCGCAACAAGGCCTGATATTGTTTTCGCCACATGCCAAGCAGCGAGATATCAGAGTAATCCCAAGGAAAGTCACATGCTCGCAGTGAAAAGAATACTTCGGTATATTAAGGGAACGGTGGACTTCGGCTTGACATACAATGACAAATCTCAGACAGAGTTATTGGGGTACACTAATGCAGACTGGGCCGGTTCAGCGGATGATAGAAAATCAACGTCAGGTGGTGCATTCTATCTTGGTGGATTGTGTATTTCTTGGCTAAGTAAGAAGCAAGATTGCATTTCATTGAGCACCGCAGAAGCTGAGTATATTGCGGCCACTCAAGCCTGCACACAGTTATTGTGGATGAAACTGCAGCTTGAAGATATGGGAGTTGAAGTGAAGTCTCCGATCGGAATCCAGTGTGATAACTCAAGTGCTATCAATCTCAGCAAAAATCCCGTCCATCACTCAAGGAAAAAGCACATTGAGATCAAGTATCATTTCATCAAGGAGAAGGTTGAGCAGGGAATCGTGAAGTTGGAGTACGTGCCTACAGAGCTACAGGTTGCAGACATTCTGACAAAGGCCTTACCCAAGGAAGCTTTTGAGAGGCATCGACTGGCTCTGGGAGTTCGGTCGATTCCCCGCACTTGAAATAGTGTGGATGTGGGACCCCCCCCCCTCTCCCCGAGGTATGGTGTGTTTTTCCCTAATGCGCTGATATGTGTTCTCTACTATGTTACAGACTACAAAGGCGTGACCTTTGGGTTCGTTGACAAAGGGGGAGAAAAGTGCTTGACAAGTGCTTGACAAAGGGGGAGAAAAGTGTTAGTTCAAGAGAGAAAATAGTGCGGAGATTTGATAAATCATAATTGATACGGGGAGAAGCTGACAGGTGGAGCAGCCAGAAAGGGGGAGCAATGAGAAAGGGGGAGAGATTTTTAAATCTGACGATGCTAGACGTGATCGATCAAATCATAGAAATCACGACAGTTGAGGATCGTGATAAAAGCAGATCAGTGGTGTTGGAATGGTGTGAGATGGTGTCCAGCTATCAACAATTGGTATCAACTTAAGAATTCACCAATTGGTATCAGTGTGGTTCAACAACTTTTTTTTTTTAAGAATTGGTATCAGGGTGGAATCAACAACTGTGTTCTGACATGAAGTGATTCATTGATGAACTTTTCATACTACTCTTGATTCTCACGCCGAGCATTGCTCATGTGGGCTTAGAGTACATGTTAAGTGAATCCTTGAACGCTGTCATAATCGCAAGAGGAGAATGGTGGTAGCAGCTGGAAGAAGACTCAGTGAGGTATCAAAGTACAGAAAATATTTCTGAGCAGAGTTGTGAAGAGTTGTCAACAAACCCAAAGGGGGAGATTGTTGGGCAAAAATCCCTCAAGGTAACATTGCAGCATTTTTGGGTTGATTGTGTTTGTTGACAAAGCAGGTTTCCATGGAGAATTGTCGAGTTCCCGAGAAGTTGTTGACATTCCATGTTGACAAAGAACTTTGACAAAGGAAAGGACGATCTGGAGGCGGTACAAAAGAGCAGAACAAGGTGGCGCCGTTTTCCAGTGTTTGCCAAATTTTTGGGCCTGAAAATCGCCAATGGAGAATGGAGTGATATGTTGTTGGCAAAGGTTGAGGAGAGAGAAATGAAGGAGGTGTGCGGAAAAATCAAGCGTGGCGTGCAAAACTAGAGGGTTGCGCGAAATATTGAAGTGTGGCGCGCAAAACAGCGGGTTGCGCGAAATTGTATTTCGCGCAAAAGATGTTTCAAGGCCGAAAGCTTGAAAATCGGTAAAGGCATGAGGTGCGCGAAATTTTGGAGGCGTGCGCGGAAAATTGAAGTGGCGCGCAAAATAGCGGATGAAGTATTTCGCGCAAGAGGTGTTACGAGGTCCGAAGCTCGTAAAATGGCAAAGGCATGAGGTGCGCGAAATTATGGAGCAGTGCGCGGAAAATGTTTGTGCGCGGAAGATCAAAGCGGATTCCGCGCTCAAGGAGGGTTTTTCGCGCGGGGTCGATTTTGCCTATAAATATGAAGTGACCCTCCTCCATTTAGAAGAGCTCAAGACATAGAAAATACCCGAGCTCTGGTGCGCGAAATTGAAGTTAGAAAGGGTGTTGCGCGTAAACTTAAAGTTTGCGCATAAAGTCAGCAGTTGCGCGAAAAGTGAATATCGCGCAAAAGCAGTGAATTGCGCGCAAGGCAGTTTCCAGGCTGCGCGTAAAAAGTGAAGGTTGTGCGAAAAGTGGATTTCGCGCGAAAGCAGTGAATTGCGCGCAAGGCAGTTTCCAGGCTGCGCGTAATATTTGGAGGTTGCGCGAAAAAGGAATTTCGCGCAAATCATAGAAATTGCGCGCAAGGCACCGTAAGGGTTGCGCGTAAAAATTGAGGTTGCCCGGTACATCCGGTGCAAAGTGAGATTCATCTACGGGTGAAAGTTGGACTTCAACAGAGCATCTACATACAGAGAAAGATGCATTCCTTCATGGAAATGAGGAGACCTACAGGTCTATAAACTGTGAGTGAATCCCTTCCAAGAGCAGTGAGCTTAGGAAGAGGAAGAAGGTGATCCTCTCCACCGGCAGTGAGCCAGAGAGAGAGAAACAGGGAGTGACCCTTGGGAAAGCAGTGAGCTGACCCTAAACCTTGTAAAGGCAGTGAGCCTGGGCATAGAAGTGATCTAGCCCGAACATTGTAATCCACAGCTAGTGAAGACTAGTGGAATTTGGTACGAACCGGCAACTTGTCGGCGTATGCTCCTTGGACGTAGCCCTTAGCGGTGAACCAAGTAAAAATCTCTGTGTCTGCCTGCTTACTCCCCTGCATTGCATTCAAAGCATCATCATCAGGTAAAGGAGACAATTGATCACAATAACCACACAGATCACAGTAACCACACAAGTGCAAACAAAGTGACCCTTGTAACAAAGAGGTCAAGATCCAGTGGGGCAGAAAGAACTTTGAAAAAGAATATCCATACCCTGATTCACCCCCCCTCTCAGGGTATATAGGCCCCTATTGGTCCTAAAAAGAATATTATATTACGAGTTTCCAAAGACACTAAACTATTACAGTCATTGTGTGTGTGTTTTTGTTATGTACTAAGTATTCCGCAAAAGTAATGTAATGTCCTTGTACTTCAAGCATAGGGTCTCTACAGTGACCATAAGTAATCCTTGGAAACTATATTTTCACACATTTGTTCCACTATTTTTTGTATTCCATTATCCTTTTGTTTGATCCTATAATAAAATGAAATCACTAAGAACATAAAGGAATATATGAATGAAATTTTAGAATAAAAATTAATAATTTATTATTTATAATTTTAAATTCCTTATAATAAATCCATATATATCATGATAATACTGAGTTATTCCTTTGTATGTAATACTATAAGCTCTTACAGAATTGGAAGGATTAAAAAGAAAGATTATTAGAGAACTAATTATGACCTTTTTAATATTTATTTTAAATATTTATCATTGAAAACAATATTTCTCACTCGCATACATTTAATTAGAACAATAATGATGCTATGAATTTGTAATTATAGTAGAGGATGATTAGCATACAAATAATGAATATTAATTATATAATTGGTTAAGGAAATATATTTATTATAAAATTCTATTAACATGGGGGAATTATGATTAACAATGAAAATTAAACTAACGGATTCAGTATAAATCTATAAAAACAGATACAGGTCTTTAATTATTTTATAATCATGATGATTATTGAATTATATTTATTATCCAATTTTATTTATTTTAATTTATAATTAATTGTATTATTACATATCATTCAGGCCATGAGTGATTGTATAATATTAAATTAACAACTTTGAGAGATATTTTATGGAATTTTATAACAATAATTTCAATTCCCATATCTTAAGTGATTCTCAAGAAGTAAGTCAGTATATAACCCTATATTTTCAACATTTAATATGAATGAAAATTATAAATGACAATTAAATTATTAATGACAATACTTAATTATCTATTATCCCATTTTACCATTTAACCCACCATATATTTATCTTTTTTAAAAATTATATAAACTATGAACTAAATAATATGTAATCCACATTACGATGTGATTTATTCTTCCTATAGTTTATATTTTTATATAATTAAATTTTTGTATCATATTAGGGAAAAAATTTATGGATTTTATAAAATTTGAAGATATATTTAAAAAAAATAAATAATTGTGGAGTTTCATTTGTTTTTAATAAATGGTTCATAAATATATTATAGATATTTTACATGATTCATCTCACATTAGATGAAATTATTATAGCATAATAAACATTCATTAACCATTTTAAAGTTACAATCGTCATTATTATTATAACCATTCCAATAAGTGTATGGAGTATATTAAGAAAGGGGATTTTGTTGCTAGATTAGTAGGAATCTAATGGGATGGGAATCTGGTTCATGAAAATATTTTATTATAAATGGACTACATTAGAGATAAAGAGTAAAAAATCACTATTCTTTGTAGATATTGTGACAGTTTGTTGAATAAGAGAAGTATTGACATAGATAAATTAGAATAATGAAATATAATGATGAAATAATCAGGCATTATTCTTAAATAAATATCATTAATTATAAATAAATAATTTATCACCTATACATTTATTTGAATTTTATTTTCATTATATTATAAACTGTTTGTATTTATCTTCAGAGACCATAAATAACCATGATAATAAATCTTATAAAATAGTGAATTTTTTTTTTATTTAGGGGATATTTTGATAATTTGTAATCCTATAGATATATTTTTTGTACTCGAGGTTGATCAAAATGAAATTAGTCATATATATTGTTGAGTGACGAAGTAATACATTTCGAAATCATAAATAAAAAAATATGAATGGATATTAATGTGAATAAAAATTGATCTGAAGTAAAGGGAAGAGGTTTTGTAAATTCAAATTAAGAAGATAAAAAATTCGTAAATCACAGGGATAATAATTTTTTAAATTTTATAATCTCAATGAAAAACGATATTTTATTAAAAATATGGCTTTTATTTCAAGGTTTAATAATATTTTTCTTCATAATTGTTGTTCATATTATTTTTTTATAAAAATAAAAATATTTAATATTGGTAAATTTTATCAAAAAATATATTCTGATTTCAATTTATTTTTATTTTTTAATCATTGTTATTCTATGTAAATCATGATTTTAATGAAATTTAATAAAAAATACCACTGTATATTACATTGAGATATTTAGAAAAAGGAAAATAAAAGTTAAACATTATATATCATGGATAATCCATGACCACACCATGGAAAATCCAAAAAGATATCTTTATGATTCAATATTCATATTGATTTTGTTATCCTCTATGGAATTCTATATTTTATAGAGGTTATCAAAGTTAACTAATAACCAAAATGATTTTAAAACATATCAACACCATGATGGGAACAGAGGAAGTCATATTACATTTAGGAACATACTAATTGTAACGTGAAATAAATGATTAAAAAACCCTTTAATATGTTCAAGTTATGAAATTTTATCATTAATCTTATAATTTTAAAACAAAATATTTAACTTCTAAAAATTGAATAGATTTATATACAACGTATAGATACTAGACCACCATTGACCAATGGAAGACATTATCAATGATTAAATGTATGATTATTCAACATCATAGAATTAATGGTTAAAAAACCATTTTATCTAGGATAATAGTACACTACTGTGTGCCTGGTATGACCATAGAATTTACAAATGTTTTCTGCTCAACCCCATGAATTACATATACAACAAATAAATTTCCATTTTATTACCTAGGTAAATCCCTTTTGTATTGGTTATAATATAATTTTTGAATGACTAATATATAGGTAAATTACATGATCTAGAGGCTTAGTGGCTTAAAGGCAATTACACACATTTCCCCTCACCAGAAAACTGAATAAACTATACCTTAAATATTCATCTCTAATTACTCTTTCATCCTTAGTAGATAGTAATGTAATGAGTATGGTTTCATATGTAGAAATATAGGAAAATAGTTATAGTTCAACATACTTTATAACTTTTTCATTATTATTGTGAATCAGTTAGAGAAAAAAGTATTTTTTTATCCTTTACTAAAATATTTACATAGTGATTTATTAAGGAATCCTAGTTAAATTCCATGAGTGTATTAAACTATTACTAATAATTGTGATTCACCTTTTAATTTTAATATTTATCTTAATATAAATAATTAAAATATGTTATATTATTATAATATTAAAATTAACAAAGGATAAATAATATAGTTCACCATAAATATGTTGGATATCTTTGAAAAAACATGAAAAAATCATCTATGTTAATAAGTAAATAAATTATATAACATATACCATTAGAATAATTTCATTAAAATTGAAATTTTTTAAGCTATTTTTGATTTGAGAAGTATAGATTCAGGTACGATCTTTAATCCCTACTTATTTTGAATGATTTTCTTAGATCCTACTATTAAAGATTATCTTTGATATTTTATAATTACTGGATATTGTTTATTATTGATAGAAAACATGTTTAGATAATAAACAAGGCTTATTCCAAATAACTATATATGATGGTCAAGATGTGTTTATTCAATTGAGGGGTAAACTATTCAATTTAATACACTTCATTTTTATTTGTAATGATGAATCGTAGATACAATACATCATTCATTTATATACATGAATTTTTTATTTTTTGAGATGCCTTTGAATAATTGTTGTTTCTTACATAGGATTATCATAAGTAATCATATGTATAAGAGTGATGTATCATAGTTAATGATTAATCATTATAAGGATTTGAAAATGCAGGTCATTAATTGAGAACATATTACCTCTTAAATGGATAAAAGGAATAACAAGTGTGATTCAAATCAACTAAAAGTAATTTTTTTAATTTCTTCATTAAGATCCCACTCCTCAATATGTATAGGTTTACAGTACATAATTTCAAATACATGACGATCAAGTAATGTAACAAACTAATTAGGAGCACCTATTTTTTCTAAAATAATAGTTTTATTGATAATAGATCCTATAAACAGGAATGCGACTATAAAAATATACATGTTGTCTATATTTCATAGATTATAATTGGTTTTAAATACTCTTTCAATAGATAATGTTGTGCTGCCACACCCTATGGTATGGGTTAGATATTCACTACGAAAACCTTCACCTTTGATTTCAACATTTTACTTCCCCACACCAATGTAGTTATATGACCCCTGGAATATATTTAATAATAAATAGAATATGTATTATCAATAGAATTATAAAAAAAATGATTTTCTTATATCCAATTTAAATTACTCTAATGGAATCCTAATCTGAGTTTGATAGGATTGACATATATTTGGGTGATTTTAAGTATTCTTAGAATATTTAATTCTCCCATCTTTTCAGGTAATTTAAATAGACCCATTTTTTATATAAACTTATTATACTATCTTATTACAATTATAATTAAGGAATATAATGGTAATATTTTATAAACAAACATATATAATTTGAAATTCATCCTTTTGAATTAATTATAAAATATCAATTTATCACATTTTTTAAGTGAAATATGCACTTTCTATTACAATCCAAAACCCATATATATTTTAAATTAATTTGAGGATATATTATTAGAATATCGAATTGAACAATTTTTACAATTTTCATAACATTTTTACTATTGAAATTATATATTTCTCAATCTAAAACAAATTAGAAAAATAGGAAGAAACTTTTTGCTATTATGTTTAGTGGAGGATATGCTGGACACATATCATCCATAAACTCTGAAATTATTTTTCCATGAGATTTTTTTAAATAACACATCTTAATACATGATTGAATTTAGAAAAACTATGAATATAAGAGTAATATAAAAAGTCCAAACCTATAAAAATTGGGAACCTATTAATTATTATGTCAAAATTAAATTTGACCATTAAATGTTTTTTATACATTATTTACATTCATTAAATTAATAAATAATTTTATTTTCTACTTTTCTACTATAACATGATTTATTCTCTTTAAAAAAAATCCCAATTAGTAAGTGGTTATGTAAATAAATTTTTCAAATTCATTCTAATATCTTATTTCTTGTAAGGTTCTTAGTATATGTTTAACTACTATAGTTATAATTTTAAATATTTTCATATCATTCAAATATTTAAAAAACCTTAAATATTAGGCACCAAAGAGTATCCAAGTTCATATTAAGATGCACACACCATTTCCATTCAATGTTCTTGCCTCTTGGAAGGAGGATAACAACAATATACATTACGTAAATGATAAAAGGAAGATCTATCTTTATATAGACTAAGAGTGATTATAGTGAGATTAATGATTCTCAATATAAATTTTTTGAAAAAATATAACACACAATTGATGATCTCATTCAATTAAATTTAGGTATAAATTAATATTTAATTCTCATATGGATTATTTATTCTATATCACCCATTGAATAAGAGAAATACATAATATTATTTAAATAAAACTATAGTGATTTCTCCTATAATTTCATTTAATTATTTTAATGGACCCACTTTTTCTAGTTTACTATATTTTCCTTCTCCACACCTTCACAATAGAAAATAGTCACCAATGAGGTTTTATTTGAAAAATGATTCTATTATGTAATCTGAGGTGGATAAATTATTAATGATTGATTTATTCGAGATATTCATTTCCCCATTTAGTTGGAAGATTTTGTAGCCATCGAGAAGAATAAATGATAAGTTTAAGAATGTATTTCCTTTTTTGAAAAGATTTAATTTTTGAAAATAATAATTTTATATCAAAAATATAAAACTAATTCTGTGTGTGGTGGTTATAAATCAATCACTATCCTTTGTATATGGGTATATTGGAAACAAAAAAAGATGAAACATGATTAATATGGGAGCCATGTTGTTTTGTTCTCCGTGCCTTATATTGTTATGATGTGATATCTTTTGATTTATATAAAGCTGGTACCAACTACCAATGGATTGTGTACCACACTTTTATTCCCTTTTTTGGGAAAATAATGGTGTTCTTTCTGTATGACCTAGTAATAAACTCGTTATATTTCATTTATCACTCAAGAAACATTAAGGTGGTGTATTCTATTCTACAATAAAATATACAGAACATAAAGAAAATACAATACAAATTCAAATATACTTTTTTAAAATTACTAACTATTTATTTTTATTATTAAGTTGAATTGGTTTTCCTTGGAATACACATAATAATTCTTGGAAAATACCCACTTTAAAAAAATTTGTATATTGGTGAAATTCAAGGATGTTTCATATATATCATGAACATTATCATTAAAAACTCAAAAAAATTACTCACATCATAAAACTAATGATTAAAGAAATAACGTACTAATTTGATTAGATTTTTAATTAAAATTTAATTGTCTCATGTTGTATATATCACAAACATTAGTTTTTATTATTTTTATTTAATAAAATAAACATATAATCAATGTGATTGCTAGGGAGTGGTCTATTATCACACTAATTCTCCAAAAAAATATGGGGGAATGGTTGACTGAAAATTAAGTTTTTTATTATCAAAAACACATTTATGGAAAAAGTGAGAAACCCAATGTTCATCCAGGATATGCATTAAAGGAAAAACATAGTTTTAAAAAAAACATGACCCTATTAGCATCCTTATCGCTAAAAAGTTTCTAAGAAAGGGAAGTTACTGTTGTCACTAGTGTATCATCAAGTAGGTCTTCAAAGTGAGACACCATCGTTTCCGACACTTGCATGTATTCCTTCTCTGTGATCTTCTCTTCATTGAAACCTCTTAATAAAATTAGATTATATTTGTCTATCCACTCACTCTGTTCACTGTTAGTATTCACCTGAATAAGCCTTCCCATCATCTTCTCAGCATCCTCTATGGATCCATTAATCACCATAGATTCTTCTTCCATATATTCTTCAGAATGCAATAGCAATTACAAAGGAATTTCCACATACTGGTCCCCCTGAAGGAAGACTTCCCCACAACCCCCCTCCACGAAATGAATCAACCTTCCAGCAGAATTGGAAATGCTCCCCTTCTTCTTTCCTTTTTCTTTTTTAGCATATCGATTCTCCATAGGTAAAGGTAAATATGATTAATCCTTTCGTCCTTTCTTACGGCCTTGTCGCCCCTTCCTCATCTGTTGGATGCAGAGATCTTTGTCAGGGAATTCTAGATCACTGTATTCAGCAGCCTGACCAGATGACTCTTCATCATAATCCTCCCTGGAAAACACAATTATATTTCAATAATGGATGAAGGTTTGAAATTTAGATAAAATACACACAATTAAAGAATAATTATCACACAATTATCAATATTATACAAAGGTTATGTCACTATTTTTTACATCACAATTTTGAATTTATCTACCACATTCAACACCAAAATTATATCAGTTATATCCAAATTTTTCATGTTTTTATGAAGATAAGATTTCATTGACTAGTAATTTGTAAAATATTTATCACATAAAAAGAAACTTAAGTCTATTAACAATTAAACATATTATCATCCCATCCAACAATGAAATAATTTACCCTAGATTTAGAGATATGAAATGGTAATGTAATATATTTCAATGATTTTTCCCAAACATAATAAATATACTCAGTTACTGTAACATGGATCCCAACCATTAAGCATTAATAATAACATAGAGTCAATATGTCCAACCTATAGGTTATATACTTATCAAAAATAAAGGCACTCTTTTTATAAACATTCTATATCTTGATGTGTTAGACCAATAATGATTCAGTGTACAAGATGATAATTATTTTCTTATACTTTTTCTAAATAATACTAATTTGTTAGATCAATATCAAGGGTGACATAAAGATTTTTATTAATATTATTATTGGGGAAAATTCTATTATAAAGGATTATATGGTTCCCTTAATTGAATGTATTCATAAATTGATGACATGTTTTCTAAAATAGAATATTCTCTAATACATAACCCAACTCTAAAAAATCTAATTATATTCCCAACTTCATTTTTTCTGAACTCCCACCCATCTGAAGTTATATTGAATGATCATTCATATTGTTACTAAACTAGTGGTATCCATTATTATAAAAAAGGTGATGTAGTATTTTAATTATATATATACCATGAAACTAGAAATAGATCCATATATTTGATAAATTTATTATATTGTCAATTATATTTTTAAAATAATTAATTAGTTTAAATATATAATTTATTCAAAATACTGAATGTAAAGAGAATAAATCTATTGGTGATTGGTAAACTCATCTGTGTATGATGTTTTAAACTCAATGTAAATTAAAAAACAATAATGGATTTGATGGGTTACACCTATGGTGGATTAAAAAAGTAGTATCCCTAAATGTAATTTAATATCTAAATATTTGAAAATGTGTCTCCCATAATACAAAGAAAAATATCTCCCATAATATTAATAGGATCGATTAATTTCATCCCTCATGGATGCTTGACTACATTTAATTTATAACGAAAATATATGTATATAAAAATCACACAAACATCATTCAAAAGATTATAGATTTTATTCATCATATAAATAACACCTAGGAATTATCTATTTGTGGGATAGATGTTTGGGGTAGGTAATGTTTAGTGACTATTTACTTGTTCATAAACCAACCTCTTCTCAACAGAAGCTGAAAAAATACCCATGACAAATATCAATATGAAATATATTATAACCTTTTTGAAATTATACATTATCAATACATATGGTGTTCTTTATACACTCATCATATATAATAAAAAATAATAGAAATTATCATATAAATATGATTGTATAAACATACCGTAAAATCATTATATCCAATCCAACAATTATTCCCACTATCATATAGAAATAGATAATCAAGATGAGTTATTTGAAAATACAATATTATGATTCTTAAAAAATAGAGGACAAGAATAGTAAATAATATGTAGATAATATGTTTAAATAATATAGGACTTATCATACATCCATACACAACCATATCATGGTTTTTTCATATTCCCCAATACTTTTGATGAAATTAGTGTTTCTAATTGAGTTTATGTATCCTTAATCAGAATAGAAATCTATGAGGTTATAGAGAAATATTAATGGTTTAAAATATCATCATATGAATTTTAAGTCCTTCATGAAAGGATGTTATAGTCCTTGAACAACATGTAGGATCAAAAAAATAAAAAATATTGAGTTATTATTAATAAAGACAATCTCTCATCATTTATTCATGTATAATTGCTTTTATTTCTGAAAACACAATGGATTCCAAATATATCCTATGAATGTAGCATGATTTCTGATAGTTAATTGTGGAAGATGAGTATTGTTAAACAATATATTCAATTACAACACCATATTAATTCTGAATCACATATCATGTGGTTTGAAATGTTGTTTTATTCATGGGACTCTAATCTCTCAGTGGTTCCTATATACATTATATTTTATAGAATTAATTCCAAAAAATGATGGTCATTTATGTTTTTTATGAATGATTCATAAGAACTCACATTGGTTGAGAGGCTAGGATGTTGGAACATAAACAAATTAGGGGAAAATGTTTTTACTCAGGGACACGATTATAAATTTATTTCATATTCATGAACCTCTTATAAGGATTAATAAAAAACTGATATAACATTATATTTTCAGTTAATCACATATACATGTACGAGTAACAATCTATATGTATCATTTTTTTCTATAAGTGGAACAATATGTATGTATACATGGTTATACATTGAGATATTCTTTAGTATATATCAATGATTTCCCCATTAATTTGGTGTTTTCATGGTAATTCATTATTCAAAATATCATTATCTTAAACCTCATATTTTGGAACTATAGAATCTGTTTTCACACTAAAAAGAAATTAGTTTTTAAGAATGAGGATTTGTATAATGATAGGGGCTTCAAAAATATCCTTTTTCGTGCAAAGATAACACACACAGTTTGGTGCCTCTTAATGGGACATGTAATAACTCTTATAGTCATGTGAAATGGACTATAACATGTTATTTAATGTAATTAAGAAATATTATATAGTAAAGTTATATATATTAAAATATGGTGTGTAATATTCATGTGAGTAGCCCATTATATTTCATCTGATATGGAATATGGACATACAAGGAGATATCCTTTTCTGGGAACATTATCTCATAAGGATGAGGATATAATTACTTAGAAAGGATAATGTATCGAAGGTGGGGGGAGGCTTGATCTTACAAGGAATAAAAACTAATAAGGATAATGATGTATTGGTGATGTTGGTCTTGAACATTGGGGAGGGTTTCTATGTATCCAATGAGTTTGAGAATCGAATTCCACATAGTTCAGTTGTGTAATGGAATAACATATATGGATTCCCATTTCATTTCATTTGATCATCCTTGTGACATGATCCCCATTAAAATCTAAAATCACATGATTCATGCTACGTGTGAGAAACTAGTGTAAGTTTAAGATCAATTATTCAACATAATCTCCTTCATTCAATTTTTAATGAAAGAAATAGTATATAGAGATAAAGATATCCCAAAAAATAAAATGGGTCTTACTCAAGGAGGGATACCTAACATTCAAAATTTACAGAGGATTATACATGGATATAGAACTTTTCCCTAATTAAGTTAAATGAAAGTAGTATATATCACTATTCAAAATGGGGAGTTTCATAGAACAACCTCCAAGGATTGGGCCCTTGATACCATAGGTATTGATCATTCTAAACATTTCAAAGATCCATCATACATGGAAAGATTTTATTGGGAATGTTCTATCGAGGGAATAAACAATAAAATTGAATACACATATGTGTTTTCTGGGATATGATCAAGTATATATTTGGGCCTTGATGGAGGTTTTTACTAGTTTCTATTATATGGGAGTTCCAATTAATGTTCCATGTAAATGGTGGTATGTGAAAGAGATCTAGAAGGGTTCTTATCCTAGGTGATACATAGTTTTGTTACAGTTTACATCTCCATGCTTATACAGTGGTGAGAAGTATTTCATTTCTCCCAAGTGACACCTAGGTGAGATGGGAGGAACCTCGCCCAAGTGTTATATGGTCGAACCTAGGGGTACCTCGCACAAGATCTATTTTATTGAACATTGGTTTGCTTCTATGGAAAATAATAACATGGGAAGGAAAACATTGGTGACAAAATGATTTGATATGAAAATGTTTCCTATGGTTTTCATGGAAAGAACTCATGTTTTTATCTATGAAAATTCCCTTTTCTATAGTATATTTAGAATAGAGATTGGTAGGATCCTTACATATCCCCTTGATGATCTAGGAACATGAGGATTTATAATAAATTCACTCTTGAAAATTCCCTATTTTTATTTTCCTGGAGAGCTACCTATGTGTTTAGGTACATGAAAAATGATCATAGGAAACATGAGAATTAGGCTGACAATTCATATTATAGTCATAATAAATTGAGATCCAAAAGTTCATATTTTTAGGAAAAACTAGTAACCAGTTCATGGTGGTTGTTCATGAAATTACATCATAGAGGTGGATCAAGTAGGTGGTCCACACATGCTATTTTTCACAGGTTCTTCACAAAAGTGGATGACATAGGTTGGTCCTATGTGAAGTTTGGTCATGCAAGTGTTGTGTAAGTTTGCTATTGGTCACCCTGGTTCTAGTTAGGTTTATTATATAGGGAAATTGTATTTCCTTTTCCTTTCACATATTTTCATGGTTATATTTTTCATCAATAAAAAGAGATTTCATACAAATCCATCCCCATGATTGGGTATAATAATAAAAATTTGGATTTGATTCATAGGTAGGGATAAAAATGAGTGTTGATCAATTATTTACTCATTATCCTCTATTTTTTCTTGTTCATTCATGTTTTGGATTGGATAATGTTACTACATGTTTTTCATGAAAATGGAAATGTATTAGTAGATTATGAATATTGGAAATGAAATTAGATCATATAAGGTTCTTTGTTTAGGTATCTCTTTAATTTCTACCATGATGGTATCTCATGTAGTGTTTCAATGCGTATAAATATATCCAATTATTGATGGTCCCTCCACCTTCACTACATTGATATATTTTCTAACCCATTTTTTATCATCATTCTTGTCATCATATATCTCTAATACATAGTTCTAATATTCATACTCTGAGAAATCATTCACTTTCACATTTTCATTACTAAAAATCATATTTGATATATTCTTATACTGGAATAGGTCACTTTGGGGGTTATCCTATGTTATTTAAATTGCATGAGTGGATATGTGAGGTCACCTAAGTGAGTGACCAACACATGGTCATTTGGGAGATTGAATTATTTGTGGGAGATCAATTTCCCCAAATCCTACAATATACATTGAAAATTATTCCATAATTAATGAAAACATGGTAATTTTATTTATATATTTTCTATGGTGGTTAAATTTTATTTTTTTTCAAATGAACATTATAGTTCCCACATTATGGAGATGATAGAAATAATTGGGAAAAAATATTACCATTTGTGTGACTTCACCCTTCTGGATAATTCAATGCATATGATGATGTATCATTATGAAAACCCTAATAGTTAATAGTTTCAACTCTATGATCACATACTCAAGAAACATTTTCCCTTGAGAGGATGAATATTTAATTATTTTCTTATTGGTTCTAAGAATACATTAACCTTACCACTATAAATATATACTTTAAGGGTTCATTCAACAAAAAACGAACTTCACCCACTTTATGTATCATGTACCACAATAGATTTTCTCTATATTTTTATTCTCATACTCATGAGTCAAAACAGAATTGCTACTCATCATTCATTCCTGAATACTGGACAGTCCAACCAAAATGTTAGAAAAAATACTAGGGATTTTTTACTGAAGGGGGTGTCAAACTAGAGTGGATATCTACATATTTGGTGCACAATAGTTGTGATAAATCGTAATTCAATATAAAATTATTAAAAATATTAGAGATAGTCTTTTTTGAAAAACATGTTTTTATAATCCATTAAATATCATCCCTATATGGATCAGCCTATATAGGTTGAAAAATTATATTATATCTGAAATATGGAGAAGTCAACATTAGTCTATCGTAATTGTAAAAGATATTAGGAATTTACATTCTCAAATATATGTTTAATCCGTTAATTGTATCAAAAGAAACATGTTTTTATGTTGAATGAATTCATTTTTTATCTTAATATATTCTCGGTATACCCACAGAGGTTAGAAAGACAGACCCTCTCACAATTAGCGATATTCATTATGTGGAATGGATGAATGTTTTCCAGGAACCAAAATGATTGGTCCCATGTTTTCAACACCCAATAACATATCATTCATTAAAAAATTGGGAAATATTTTGTAAGATTTTCTTTCTTTAGAGAAAGGACAATATATTCAATGGTTGTATGCAATCAGGTTCAGCATGTCTGTTGAAACATCCCATAAATTTTAAAAATACTTTTTTCTTTTAATAAGTATTTATTAAATATATTTTTTTATAATTTAAAAAATTATGTATGATTTAATATAAAATAGATGATTTTCTATAACCAATAAAACTTTTACTTATAAATCAATCAAAAAATCTTATTATCCAAAAATTGTTATTTTTTAACAAATACTAATATATTATATTATTAATATGAAAATAAATGTTATTGTTATTACCAAATAATATATATTTTATCTTAATATATTGAGAATATATGATTTATTATTCCCTATTAAAACTTCTTTCTTAATGTATACCTTTTGATAAAAGTACACATAATTATTAATTATTTTAAAAGTACCATATTATTATATGTACAATTTTAATTTTTCAAAATATTTTTTTATTACTTTTAAATATATTTTTATTACCAATTAAAAGTAATTATAATATCAATTTAATGAATTTCAAAAAATTAATTTATGAATAAGTTTGTATTTTAAATAGTAGTTAGTATAAATTATTTTAATGTGCTATTATTTTTATATGGGAAACGAAAACATATGATTTTAATATAATTAGTTTCTAAAATACTATTATTTTTCAAGATATATATATATAATTGAATTAATATGGCAATTAAAATATTAAATTATTAATGGTAATATAACTTATATTAATTATAATTATTCATTTAAATGTTAATTGTAATTAATTATTATTTTTAGGTACTCGTAAAAAATGTATAAAATTAAAAATAGTCCAACCTAAGATAATGAAATCAATATGCACCACTGATTTTCTTGGAAGGTAGGTCACCCTCGGGATCCATGGTTGGAAGGTGAGTGTTTTGGCACACATAACACCCATAGGCTTATCAATGGGCATGCATAGAGCCCATAGGGTGCACCTGAAGGTATGAAGGGGTTACTTGTGGATTGCATGGTATAACCTATGGTGGGTCGGTGTGTGAGAGTGCATCCAAGTTCTGATCCTTTGGTTCCAAGTAATTTTCACATGGTGGGATTGTTTAATACGAACGGAAGCAGTCAAATAATTGAAATATCTATGATGGATGAATCACACATGAGTACTACTACCCCGCTTATAAACATATATTTCTATATCCATTATCTAATCCTCTTCACCTATTCAATATGATCTTCTGAGTGTTCACCTTATTCCTCCCTATCAACCCTAACATCCTTCAAGTCAATCGTTATTTTATCACCGAACATCGGCTTCAACCCCAAACCATGTAAGACTAATACCCCCTTCTAATATATCCCCACAATCATCCCCTCTTGAGGACATGGACACTAAACATTTTAACTAACAAAAAATATACACAAACACTACATATCACTTAGTTTATTTTCTATTATTCTATCATGACACCAACATCTACTGCATTGTTAAGAAAATGTCTGTGATTGAAATTTTCACCCCTAAAAAAAGTGGAAGCATAGTGGATCTAATTTAGGTAAGTATATATATATAATAATATCTGTATAACATAAAGAAATTGGATGGGTTGGGGTTGGAATAGATACATCTCAGTGTTTCATCATTCATGAGGAACACCAGAATATCCAACAAGATACATACATATATACATATATATACTATATAATCTAAACAATAAGGATAAAACTTGATGGTTTAGATAAATTCTCAGCTACTTTATTCATTTTTTCATAAATTTATTTATAGTCACACACATGCACACACACATATATATATATATATTCAGTCAATATAAAGTTATAACTATATCAATAACTCTATAAAAAATATAAAATATACGTAATTTAGACTTTTCCTTCTTTATCATCATCTTCTGATATACATGGTTCAACAATGAGAGTATATAAAATAATATATAAACTTCATATTTCAAATCATTATATAGATTATTTGAAACTTCTAATTATTTTAGATTCAATCTTAGATTCTATGGTTGCATATTTCTCAATGAAAGTGATTTGAGATAATATCATAGTATCACTACATTTAAATCAAATGGAAAAAATATATTTAAAAACATATAGTATACGAAAAAATATCTCTATAAATAGACTCCCCCTTTAACCCCTTATAAATCACAATTCCACTTACCCAATCTTAATACCACTCTCTCTAATCATTCTATATCTTCAATCCAATGAAGGGAACATGGTACACCAAGTTTTAATGTAAGGTATTTATTTTTTGAACTCTTCTATTGTAAATATAAAATATAATTTGATATATATACTGATATCATTTTAAGGCATATAAATTAAGGAAAATGATTATTTTTCCAAATTTATATGCCTTGTATATTTTCCTCAAAATCCATCTGTAAGAGTGATTTGATTCTGTAAATTTCTTTTCAATTATCAATTTTCAAACCCCTATTTCTATGTTGGATTAAAATTTATTAAAACCTCAATGTATAAGAATTATAATTTATAATCAGTTCTCTTTAATAATTCCCATTTTCAAAATTAAAATTTTCTTCTTAAATGGAGGTGATATTTATATTTCATGAATGATTTTTAAATTATAAATAGTATCATATTATTTTGAAAGTGATATATTATTTCAATATATGTCAATTTTAATAATAGTTATTGCTAAATACTATAATTTCCATTGACATTTGTTTCATATTAATATATTAATTTATTTTAAGTTTAATTTCAATTGTGTTTCTGAAGACTTCATTCGAATTTATGAATTTTTTTTAAAATTATGGACTTATAAATACCAATATGGTGTTTTTAAAATTTATATATTGAATTAATTTAGAATAAATAAAAATATTTTATTCATGGAAAATGATCTATATAAATTTATAATTTTTTTTGTAATTTTTTTTAAATGAGAATTTCAGAACTATGATTAATTTTATAAAAAAAGAAAATTTGGAACTTGGGTATCAAATGCGAATATGAGGGATAGGGAGTGAACCCACAGTCTCAAGGGGATGTCTTTCTAATAATGAAATTGTTATTGGAAAAATTTATTTCATAAGGGCTTCTAAGTATCATTTTAATCCATGAAAAATATATTATTTTCCAAATATTGTAAATGAAAAAAAATTCAAAGGATACTTATGTTTGAAATTTAATAGGTTTTAGAAATGTAAAAACTTTTAATGGTTTTTGAAAATATTTTTCTTATCGATTTTTATTAAATCCCGAGACCATTTCTTTAGGGTTTCTTTTTTTATAAATTGATTTATATTTTATATAAATGGAAATGATTTCAAAAGGTTTTATTATATAGTATTCATAAAAAGATTTTATCATGGGTATTAAACCCCCATTATTTAGAAATTTTATACCCATTTTATGAATTTAAAATATCGTCATATGATCATTAAAATAATAATAGTTGTCAGGTTTTAATTAATATGTTATCATGAGTGATGACAAATAGTAATTTTACATTTAAATTGCATAATAACCTGATATATAGGTAATTATTTTTCTAGTTCAAAAAAACTCAACTGTAATGTTCCTCAGGTTTGTATGAAACTTTATAACTTATAGAAAATTTTATAAAAAAATATTCATCATTTTTTAATAATCAAATAATGGAGGTTAGTTTTTACGATTTTATATCTGCCAAAAAAATCTTCCATATATTGTTAGTGATGTGGTTGAGTATCTATATGATATCGATCTATGAATCCGATGAGGGTGTGTGGCCAAGGACATTCATCATTGATGCCATGTTTTTTAAAGCTGTCAAAATGGTATTCGGGGCACCTATTTTGGAAAATATCCATCAATTATTATTCTACATATATAAAGGGGAGACCCACTTCCATTATTTAGAGTCATTTGGAATTTCAAGGGGGTGTTGCCACACATTTTATCCTTTAAACAATTTTAATTTTTTTTAGTTTTACTGGAGTACATTTTTCACCGTTAGTTTAAGAAAATTTTTGTTTCCATCAATTATTCTTAAAATACATTAAATCTTTGAAAAATTATAACCTATTGGGAGACCTTAAGTTATTCCTATACAGGGATCCTCCCACCAGAACATTCACAAACAATGTACATGGTTATAATGAGATGAGTTCATATATGATTTCATTCATAGATTACATGCATGAAACACATAACAATGGTGACATAAAATATGAAGCATATTCTCCATAAATATGTGCATGACGATTCATGTTCCTAAAAAAATAAACCATTTAACCTCCCATATATGTTTTATTATAGAATCATATAATGGTGTTTGGAAAACTCAGGGTATTAATTTATTTTTAGGTATCTCAATAGGCAATCATGTTTCCTCATTCATGTGTTTCAATTGGTTTGTGTTATAGTTATGCTAAATCATGGATCTCTTCGTACCCTTAAGGGGTGTTAACGATGACAATTCATTAATTTTTAGCCTTAAAAAAACGGATTTGAGATTGTGCAATGAGAATGATCAAATCATGCATGATGATGGCGAAGAAAACAATACCCAAAATGGTCATGGAAAAAATGTATTGTATAATAGAATTTAAAGGATGATACCTTTAGATAGAAGTTAATAAATCTATCACTATATGGAAGTAAATAACACTCTAATTTCCAAACCACTATTTGAGAAACAGAGTTTTGGAAACACATTATGTAAAGGGATGTCAGATCTTATTCACATCTAACCATGAGGAATCAAATTATGTTGTCTAGACATAGTATAATTTTGCAATGTCAATACCTTTGATGTCTAGTACATGTCTATTTTTCATCAAACTGGCATGCACATTCTATAGATCAAATATATCCAGGAACCCTTGATCTTAATATATAATACTAATCTTACTGATATGGGGGGGTATATCAAGAGGTTATATACTCTAATAAACATCATTTATGATTGAATCCTCTCCAAAAAGAGAGTAACATATATGATGTATATTGTTACCACCTAAGTGGTGAATGATCAAGTTGCTACTCAATTGGATTATTACAATAATGTCGATGATGTAGGCTTCCATTCTCATCACCTTTTCCCTCCTTATATTTTTAACAATGGGTTTCCTCTATGAAGATAACATAAAATTAAATCATAGAGGGAATAGAGGGTGTAACCCAAGATGTTTTCACCATGATATGGCATGACAAGATCCCCTATTGAAAATGAGGGGTCCTCCCATAATTCATGGGAGATTTTCCTTGGCCAATAACTCAAGGATAAGGATGTACAGAGAGAATATTCATGATTTTAACCCTTGGTACCCATAATTAGGGAAGAAAGTGCATATCATTCCTTATTCTAGGAGAATAAAAAATGGATAGTAAATACATAGGCCAATAACATCTCTAGTTATTGTGAGTTTTTATATGTCATTTAACATAAAGTTTCCTGGAATGTGAATATGATCATTCATGTAGATTGTAGGATCTAATCCCCTCTATTTTCTCAAGGGGATTAGATATAACCCTCTAAAAATAGAGTAGGATACACTTGATATTCCACATATTATTTTTGGGGTATTATCATATCAATAAGAGATTTAATAAGGGACAATACCATATATTTTCTTATCTCTAAACTGGTGGAGGATAATCCTAGTAATATCAAATGTGAAAAATAAGGTGTTAACTATATATCCTTATGATATGTTAGATCCACTACATTCTATGGATGACCCTGTAACAACAATAACTTCCCTATAAATTATCCTAATAAGATATTGGGGGATCCCAATCCATATGATTATGGTGTCAATGTGGATCTTAAATCTGTGAGGCCAAAAGGTTATTCTTATTTGAAGGTAGGATACATAGTTATTGGAGGAGCTAATTTGGGTCTTCATACAAGTGTCTAGGTTTCCCTTATTGGTGTCTATTCTATGTGACCTGAAGTATTATATAAATAAATATTGAAAAGGAATATTTTTTTAATATATTATAATTTAGAATTTCTTAGAGGATATCATAGGCTTTAATAAAACGTTTGATGGACATGATTTTATTCCTTCTTTACACAAAATCAACATTCATATGCGTGATATATTAATCAATATTCTTATCACGTCCATCATTATCTGGGAAAAAATCCAATGGTCAAGTTCCCATATGCTCCCTTATATAACAGAGAACCAGCTCATTGTCTTGATACTGGAGATTATCATGAAATCCATCCATTTTATTATAAGATGGTTCCTAGCCAGAAAACCAAGGAACTATAAATATAAAGGAGAAGAGTTACAAAAGCCTAAAAGATGGAAACATATTTCAATTTTTATTATGAAAAGGATGTAGGTTATCAGGAAGTTCATCAAGACAAGTAATGTCTTGAATGACTCCCATGTTTGTAAGACCATCAAAAACCATGTTAACTTAATCAGAAATATGAGTGATGATGTAGTTAATGTCGTAAAGAGCACTGATGCAGTCCATCCAACGAGTGGTGATCAGCCACACAAGATGTATCACACCATAACAAACAGCTTTAACAAGAGTGGTCGAATCACTCTCAATAGAGAGGTTGTTCTAGCCATGTTGTTTGAAAAAATAGATGGTAAGAATCGTACCCATCATTTCATCTTCCAGAGAGGGAGCAATGCCACAAATACCATAAAAGAAACCATTGATCTTACCAGTATGAATCCTGATGATGGTGCCACAACCTACATGACCCGGATTTCCTGTGGAAGTTCCCTCTACATTAACCGTAATCCATCCTGGAAGAGGGGGTGCCAGAATACTTTAAAAGTTTGGAAAGGTTGTAAATAGTTCCCAAAAATACATAAACGTCGAAGGATGCTAATGTCTTGCACTGTGTTGTTGCAGTGACCATTTTGGATCGAAGCAGTTTCAAGAATGGCGATGAGAATATGAGTTTTCACGCCATTATGATTTCATGTGAATTTGTTATGAATAATAGCATTTCTATCATACCAGATCACATTATAAAGCTCAGAGACAACAACAAGAAATATGTTTATAATTTTTTGAGAACTATTCTGATCCTCACATCTCTTTAATTGAGATTTGGAAGAGTCATGTATCCTCCATCTGTAATAAAATATTTCAAAAATATAATTGCAAAGAGAAGAAGGAGTGGCACAAGAATGAAATAGGTGATTACTATATTCTCTATGTGGATTTCAAAGGTTACATTTAGAACAGAGTTTAAAACCAAAATATTGCAGACGATCATTAGTGGGAAGTCTGTTATGTGCAAGCAACCCTATAAGAGTAAATCTTGAGGGTTTTATCCATGGTTTTCCAAAAGTTTTAACCACCCAAAATCATTTTCAGAGTTACAGAAAAAATGGCTATAAATGTTTTTAGTATCAAGCATACAATTTTTTGAAGATTCCCCAACCAAGAAATCATCCGTGTTTGAGAAGGGGTAGGTGTCAATGACATTTATAATGTTATTAGGAAGTGGTTCATTATGAGAATTAAAAACGTATCTAATCGAGAGGTTGGTGTCCCCATGTATTTAGTCAAGGGAAACCTTATAAATTAAAGAAGTGTCTGCCCAGTTATCTAACCAAAAGTTCATGGTGGAGTTTCTAGAGACTATCCACCTGGATTTTCTCATGATTGCGGAAAATGAATGCTTTATGGAAGTCTAGATAGAGGAGTAAAGAATGGTAGAGTTTCCTTTCTTATGTTTCTGAATATATCTATTTTTAAGATAGTTGATAGAATCAGAGTTATTATAGAATAAGTTCCATGTGATCCTAGTTTACAAATCCTCATTAAAATGTTTAATATTTTTTATGTAGATACCTCCCTTCTCAATTGGTTGACAATATTTTGACCAGGGAATAGTGAAAAGTTTATTCTCTACTGTGCTACCAGTCCAAACAAAATTTTTGATTGAGGTGTTCATTATTTTAAATAATACTAGCAGGACACTTTCAAACGATCATCGAATAAACCATTTTAGAGACAATATCAGATTTGGAAAGGTAGATTCTACCTGCCCTAGAGATGGATTTTCCTTTCCAAGAGGAATGTTGGTTTGTAAATTTATTTTCAATTTCAAGGAAGTGACAAGAATTAGGTCTTCCCCAAAATATGGGGACACCCTATTAGATAAAAGGTTGAGAGCCCTCTTTTATAACGAATTCATTTATAATACTACATTTTCTATTTGAGGGGAAATTATTTACAAAGTAAATACTATATTTTTTCCAGCTAATCATTTGACTAGAGATTTTCTCATAGTACACAAGGTAATTTTTTAGGGTGAGAATATTTATATTATCATCATTAAGAAAGAGAATGATATCGTCAGCATACATCAATTGAGTGGGAGAATTTATATTATGCGAAACATGGATGGGTTTGACTTTTTTTATAAACCAAACAAGTTAGGAGTCGGCTAAGATAGTCATCCAAAGTGGAGAAAAGGATGGAAGAAAGAGGTTCCACCTGTCTAACACCATTATTACATTTGAAATAAACCATGGGAGAACCATTAATAAGACTGGATATGGCAGCCAAATTGAATAAAGTTTGGATTGTTGTTATAAAAGGAACACTAAAACCAAAATATTGAAGAACCTTAAAAATAAAAATCCAGTCCATTGTATCGAAAAATTTTTTAATGTCAAGTTTGATGGAAATATTAACACCTCTGTTGATTTTTTTTATAGTGTTAAAGCATTCCGAAGTAAGATAGATATAGTTTTGGATGGATATACCTTTGATAAATCCAAATTGATTCCATGAAACAAATGTTTTAGTGATATAAGATAGTATGCTAGCAACAATATTTTTTATGATTTTGTAGAGGGTAATGATGAGGGAAATGGGCCTAAAAGAATGGATCTCAGAAGCATTTTCATCCTTTTGAATTAGAGAGAAAAATTGGGCATTTAGACCACGTGGTAGAGCACCATTAGTGAAAAAGTATTTGACAAGATTGTAAACATCTTAGTTAATAATATCCCAGTACTGTTGAAAGAAACCATTACTAAAACCGTTTGGGCTAGGAGCGCTATCAGGATTTAAACTAACGCAAGTGTCTTTAATTTCATGATCATGTGGGATGCTAAGAAGAAATTTTTTATCCTCATCACTAGCCTCCACTGGATTTATCTTAGGTAAAAGGTGTTTGTTTCTATAAAGGCCATTAAAGATAGATTCAAAATAAGACACAATATGGTGGGAAATATCATTTTTATTATCTAAAATGCATTCACAATCTTTTAATGATGCAAGAGGTCTACAATATTTCTGATCTCTTTTTAGATAATTATAGAACTTAATGTTTTTTTCAACGTTAGATAACCATTTTATATTAAAGACTTGTTTTCTCATCCTCCTCTTAAAGGTGAGCAATGAATTGAGCTTTATTGAAATTTTGATTTTATGGTTCAGATTAGTGCTAAAGTAATAATTCGTGTTATGGTTTTGAAGCTGATTCAAATAATTCTCAAGGAGGAGAATACCCTTATCTATTTGTTTAACATGTGAGCTACACCAAACTTTGAGAATATGTTTAAGGGGATTTAATTTGGAAGGGAAAGAAAAAGCATCATTTCCATGAGTCTTGGAAAGCCAAAAGTGCATTACTATGGCAGTGCATTCAGTGTTATAGAAATAAGAGTTATTAAATCATAAATGGAGAGGACATTTGACAATATTAGTGGAGATATTGACCAAAATAGAGTGATTATAAGAATGATGCTTATGAAGGGTGGTGCTAGAAATAGTGTCCCATTTTTCAAGGGTAGGAATGTTTGTGAAGGCCCTATCCAGTTTGGAGGCAACCACTCTGTTGAATTTATTTCAATACCACGTGTATTTGAAGCCTATAAGGTTTATTTCAATAAGGTTTTTATCTTCTAGAGTGGATTTGAGTTCTCTAGTGGAGATAGTATCTTGTGAAGGACCAATTTTCTCACATGAATTGAGAATAGCATTGAAGTCTCCAATTATAAAACAAGGAGAATGACTGTTATTGTTTATATAGGTGGGATCATCCCAAAGAGGTCTTCTATCATGATATCTATTATTGTCATAAACAAAGGAGCAGGTAATATGAGTTCTCTCAAGGAAAAAATCACAAGTGATGACTTGATCTAATATGCTAAAAATATTGACATTTTTAATGGACGAGTGATAGAAGATCCACAAAGTATCAACTGTAGAGGAATTTCTAGTATCACCAATGAAGGAATAACCATACTGAGATAAGTAGTGACAGATAGGGTAGAAACTGATCTTAGGTTCATTAATAGAAAAAAAATGGGGTAGTCTGTGATAATCATTATTTTTAGAAAAGAGAGGGTGTTAGAGTTGGCAATACCCTAATAGTTCCAAAAAAGTATCTTCATTTATACCTAGTTTGGGAGTTAGAACTCCCTTTTTCTTATTTCCTGTGCCCTTTTGTCTATTAAATCTTCTAATTTGTTTAGATATAGGTGGGATTATTGCATTATCCTAACCACTTGTAGAAGTAGGAGGGTTATTTGTGCTACCTGTTGTAGTGGTCTCCTTCACAGGTAAGTTTATAGTGTTTATAGTTCCATTGGTATCATTTTTATCCTAATTTTTAGTGATCAGCCTCACATCATTTTTAGTCATGATACTGTCATAAGGTATATCTACTGATTTAGTACTGGAATGCAGAGATTGTGTACTTGGAAAATTTTAGGTATGGCCATGAGTTTATGTACCTTAACACCTTCCTAGTTTCTTCCCAGAGTCCTGTGGTGGAGAGTCCATCAGATTCTGAGCACCTTTTGCATTTCTCTGCATACCCATGACATCATGCTCTAGGGGGTTGCCCGAAATTGCATCATTTGAAAGCCTCTTATGGTGGTAATTTTCTATTCCAATTGATTATACAACACAATCAATTTACATACCATTGTCTACATCTAACTAGGATTTTAGCTTGTGATTATTCTTCTTAGGTGTAGTTGCTAAAACCAGTGTTTTTACCTGAGAAAGATGAGTCAGAGCCATGGGAAGATGAGCCTAGATAGATTCTTTCTTGTTTTCCAGGTCCTAGTGAAGATGTACTTGCCTATTTTGAGTTTCTGCCGGCAGAGGGTGGATGTAGAGATGGTATTTTAGTATCCTGAAGGAGTCCACCACTTGAGGTTGTGTCACTACCCAAACCCAAAGATGGGGGGAAATGGCTACAGATTGGTGCTTTATGTTTAGAATTTGTACCTGCAACATGGTTACCAATAGAGTTCCCAATATCTTTCCCTTTTTCTTTACCTTTTTCAGTCACCCCCAGTTATATTTCCAATTGTATTCGAATAACATCCATAATAGTGGATTCAAGCTCATTAAGGATTTTACATTCATCCTCTTCTACATGATCATCCCAGGAGGTTACATATTTTTGATTTAGTGGGTTTCTTCACCCATACCCCATGAATAAGTCCCTCATTTTGATACCCCTATTCAAACTGCAAATAATTGAAATTTTATGTAGTAATCAATCCAAATAGTTATTCTATCAATGAGTGAGTGTCTTCAACCGCCTTGATCACCATTTTATATTCTTTATTCACTTACAATGTCGATATCTTATTTCATGAATATTTTATTCCCATCAACAACTTATGTCAAGAATTATGGGGAATCCTCCATCCTATCATAGGAAATTATCCAGTGAGAGGTTTATGTCACTCAAAAAAGATTGAAAAGTGATTCTTATGTAAGAAAAACAATTCTGGACTACAACTATCCTTCTATGAACAAATCTTCGGTAGGCCAGAATGTTATGCATGATTTCTAGGAATGTGTCTCAATTATTTGTAAATATATCAGTGTGATAGTCTTGATGAAACATTTGGTATATCAAAAAATCACAACTCTATCAACTATAAATCATTTTCATCATGTTGGGGTATGGTGGTTTTAAATCCTATATGATCCACTTCACTGTGAAGAAAATCATTCACCTAAGGGAGCAAGATCATCCATCACAAAAACACATTATTCAATAAAGACTGCTTATAAAAACTGATGATACTCATGCCGGAAATTCCTAGTATGATCTTAATCATTATATTGAGTTATAGGAGTGAATGAATCTATTTGAAACAAAACATTCAATATTTGGTCTAAAAGTTAGATAATAACATAAGGAAGCTCATACAACTTATCCAATCATAGGAATGGGTACATGATCATAGAAATAAATTCATTACTTCTATTATGATTGATCTAGGCATTTCTGATGAAGTGATGGTTACTATGTTTATCATCATTCAAAAGACCTATAGAGAAGATCGAATAACCCTTCAGTAGGTAAAAATTTATATTGATTCAAAGTTGTAATTGATGGAAATAATGATTTCTAGCTCCACTGTGTGGATGATCCTTTTAGTTTTTCTTAGTAAATGAATCTAATTTTGTTCTTGATCAGTTGTTTTTTCATTCATAAACTTATTACAATTAAAACATTATTTATAAATTTACCCATTTGGATAAATACCATCATGTTAATGTGTTAGAATTTCAATGATAGGAATAAAAGAGTCCTCTACTTTTATCCTTGGTCATGAGGCAAAGAAAACATAGTCTATGAGTTTCTAGAGACACATGATAGACCCCAAAAATTTTCCATTTTACATCATACTATCCTAACATTTTCCTAAGCCTAAACTCATGAAGACTTTGTGGGAATGACTTGGATTTTTTTGGAAACCCTTATCAATTTTATAACCTAATATGAATTAATCCTTATCTACATTAATAATTTGTTTTTTAGTAGATCATGGTAGGGGAATTTCTAGAGATATGATAACCAAAATTTTCCCAATGTTCCCGTTTTATGGGATTTCAATCGGGTGAGTACTACATCTCTTTACATTACTAGTTTAGTTTTTTACAAGATACACCAAAATAACTATTGGTTTTTGGTCTAATATCTTTTACCATGTGTTTTGGGAATTTTAGACACAAGAATGATTTAATGGACAATAATTCTCTAACACCTTCTAGATATGATGTATGTAGTTTTAAGACTTTACATAGGGTTTCATGATCTGAAGAAATTTCCTGGGTCAGGTATGCCTGTAATGAATGTGGACCATGTTCAAACATTGATTTCCATTATATTATTTTTATGTAATACAAAGACAAATGGATCCTCCACTAATGATGAAGGTTACTCTTGTTGATATATATCATTTGGTAATATTATAAAAACCCATATTTTAATATATTGTGTAAAGTCAAAACAAGGCTATCATTATTTTTAAATGAGGAAACTCAACCACTTTTATGGATTGGGCTTGTTCATGAGAATGAAGGTACATAAATTTTTTTTACAGCTGGTCCTAGAGTGAAGGATCTAGGAATCACTACACATCCTATCCAATTGAGAATCAAGAAAAACATAGATCTAGAAAAGGGTCCTTAGTGCAGTAGGAGACCAACACCAAGAATAAGGGCCCTATTGAGAGAATTAAAAAGGACCATATTTCTTTACATAATTAAATAGGTATGTATATGTAGTTTTACATCATTAAATAGGGATTTTCACCATATATTTTTGAACATCACGGATTGAATGTTACTATTTTTCATTAAATCATTGGACAAGGATGAATTCCGTATATGATTTAAGGTTACCCAAATTTTCAAAAAAATTATTGGTGAGGAGATTGGTACCACATTTTTGGGAGGAAAACTAAATGTGAATAGAGATAATGAATTTTGATGTAGAATAACTAAAAAATATGTACAAATATTTTAATTCCATAGTTCTCATATAGGTTTGAGGCAAATCAATATGGTTTCATATCTTTGGCCAATGTGGTGCCCTTTATGGTATGCACCCAAGACCATCCATTCTATTTCATTCCATGGGAGAGGAAACTATAGTCGATTCAAGTTGTTCCATTATATATAAATGTAATCTGGAATAATTTTATAAAATATATAAGACCATTGGATTCATAAATTTTTTTATAAATAGTATATTTCATGGAATTATCAAAACATGAAGAAAATTTCAATCATGGTTTTCCTCCTATGGGTAACACTTGATTTCCCATTACATTGTAATATGGTTAATAATGGTTTAGAATCATCTACATGTAATGGGGAAATAATGAATATATTGATCCTGAGGATATATGATATGAGGAAAAGGGATATGAGATGTACATAAAAAATGAATAGATATTTTTATTCATTTTGAAAAGAGTATTTTTCCTACAATTATTTCTTATAGAACTAAGGTAAAATGGTCTTCACTCAACGATTATGGTACCTATTATTGATAGGATCTATTGGGTAATGTTTTGTAGATCCACATTTGTTAATTTTAAACATATTCAAAATATTGGTGTCTTTTAGAGAGGAATATCTTCATCACTAATAGCTTGTAAATGAATATGAGGATTCAAATTTCCATATAAATGGAGAGTGACTTGTTAATGGAATGATTAAAATTATTAAAGGAAAATTTAGACATGGATTGGATTGGAATGGGTGGATATTTCCTCGAATGTATTTACCTATTGTATTAGGATGAGAACATTTGTGTGAGGAAATTGTATTTTCAACATATTGCGGCTGGACCAGGGAGTAGACATTGAGGGTCACTACATACCTCATAAAAATGAGAATAAAACCACATGATGATTTTAAGTAAAAGGTTCCCCAAACAAGTTTATGAAAAATGTTTAGCGGGGGGATATTTTTTATGGGTTGATGAATGAATGTTAAAGCTCCTTTTAGACTCTCACATATAGATCTTCTTCATCCATGGGAGCATGGGAATGTACTTTTTGTATTATGGCTAGGCCTATAATTAGGGATCTGAGAATCACTATGTATCTCATCAAAGTAAGAATTAAGACAGTCATAATTTTAATGAAATATTGTAATAAGATAATTTTAATTGGAAGGCCATGAATGAGGCGTGACACAATGATGCACAGGGATCGCAAGTCAGCATTAAGTTAAAGATGAAGAATAACCTACTCGATCGGCTTCGCCTATGTCCTGAGTATCACCATGCGGCATCTACGAGTCTAGTTTCTCCTTTTCATCCAACTCCTCCTTGGTCTGGATGTGTAGAACAGGGCACCTGGGTATGTTGGATTCCCCCACGACATGGTCTGAAGCTCAACATGAATGGATCTCTAAATGGGGGGGGGAGATGTGTGGTGGTGGGGTTGTAAGAGATCATAGGGGTTCTGTTGTTGTTGCGGTCACATATTTATTTGGGTGAGGTAATGTGTTGTAGGAGGAGGCTCTGGACAAGGCCACGAGGTTGGAAATGTTTAGTCAAAGACAGCTCGAGGTTCATATGGTGGAGTCCGACTCTTTGCTGCTCTATAATGCAATTCTTGTAAAGGGTTATATTCTTTGTCTTATCCCATAAACCATTATAAAATGAAACACGTTCAGGGATAACAATATGACGGTGTCTCACATATGGTGGTAGGGGAATATGGTGGCGGATTATTCGTCTTCCATGGCTTCCTCAGATCAAAGGGTAATTTTTTTTCTTGGGTGTGTTTCCTAAGTAGGGGATGAAATTTGTGGCCAATGATGATATGGGTTTGCACTACTTTTGACCACCTTGATGTGTTTTTGTGGATCCTTTGTACTATGGAATTTAATTTAATAAAAAATGGTAGCTTTCAGTGAGTCCTATAGTAAGGATGTGGTAAATGATGTTTAGCATCATGTGATTGAGATATTTGTTTCCTAATATAAAGAGGATATAAATTGTATTACAATATATAAATTATATTAGAATTATATACACATAGTTTAACATCTTTTTTCTTGGTAAACAAAGTGACCCAACCATATGATTTTACACAAACCAAGATTCCTAATCCCAAGCCAGGTATGCTCAATGTGATAAAAAAATAGTGATAGTTTCAGTTATCATTTTAGGGGATTACAAAGAATCTCTTTAAAAAAAGATAAACACCAATATAAGACATTAAAAGAGGCACATCTATAGAAACAAGTTATTTTATGTTATCTTACAGGGGACACCTACCATATAGTTTAACATCCTACAACAAGGAATTTTAATGTGCCTTTTATGTTATTGCGACCAGGAACATCGGTAGGTATGGAGTGTCTTCATTATATTTTAAAGAAGAAACTGACATAAATGAATGAAATAGGGTTAAACATGTGGTTAGTCCTGATAGAGTATATCTAGGAGTTGCTACATATCCTATAGAAACCATAATAAATACATTAATAGTATAGGATAAGCTTTCGTACACTGATCTGACACATATATAGGGAATGCTGATTTTTTTGTGGTTGTTCCTAAAATGAGGGATTTGGGAGGCACTTCATATATCATCAAACCTAGAATCAATCGACATATATTACATATATTAAAAAATTATTAAATGAAATTGTCCCAAAATTTTAACATTTAGAGATAATGAAAGGACATTTAGCTTTTATGGTCATTCACATAGGACACCTCCATGTAGTTTAACATCATGGTTTAAGGATGTATATTTCATTTTATTTATAACATGATGTATTTCTTGAGAAAAAATAAATTATTTGGGGTCAATTATACTCATAATATATAATAATTAATAAATATAAACCAATGGAATGGACCTTATGAGTGAAAAAATACGCTTGGAGAATTTTTTCATACATTGGAGGTTTATTTCTTAGGTATTATTGGAGTCTTGAGATCCAAAACTAGTACTCCTTGATGAAATAAAAGATTTAAAACATTATTATTGAAAACTAAAAAAATATTATTTTCGTAAAGTGGAAAGAAATATCAAGAATGAAACCTTTTCTCATCAATACTTACAAATATTTTTAATTACTTTTGATATTTATCATCTATGGATAATTGATTTCACATGGAAATGAAGAGTGAAGGAAATTGTTCATAAATGGAAAATACTACTTCTCTCCCAAGTACCAGTTAATACGGGTTTTTATTTATGGTAGTATACATTTTATAACAGTAATACCACAATATGTATATAATTTTAATGATCCGGGACTTTTTTACCTTTATCCACCATTTTCTTATGTATGTTTTATAAGGTATTTTTGAATTCCTCTATCTTTCCATTTCACCTAAGATTATATAAATATTCATGTTTTGATATAATTTTATACTCATTAAATATCTTGCTCAATTCATAATAGAATAAATTTGTTTCCTTTTCCAACAATATTGTGTAAGGGAATTCAAATTTTGAATGATGTTGGACTTTACAAAATTGATGATATTTTTATTCACAAATTATTTTATTGGTAATTCCTTGACCAATTTAAAAATGAAATCTGAAGTGGTGACGATATATTTGAACTACATGGAAGAAGATTGAGGGTTTTCCCCAATGTCTTCCATTACCAATATAAATAATGGATAAGAGTATATGGTAGTTTGAAAAAACTCATATGCTTTCTGGATGAACATAGAATACAATTTTATGGATTGAATCATTTTGGTGACTTGTGGAAAATCACGTGTCATCTTAGTCCAAAATACCTAATAATCCTATTTTTATAGGATTTTTTTGTTCCTGAATACTTGGATCAATTTGAACTTAAATAGACTTATTTCATAAGGATAATTGTTCCATATTCATCAATATATCTAAGTAGAACTACATGAAACCATATATATAGTGGAATTATGTTGACATGGGCTTTAATATGTAATTAATTTTACTTAAAATAATAATATTTTATATTTCAGTTATATTAATGAATGTATATAACCAAATTAAAGGTTTTCTAGGATAGTAATCATCTAACCATATATTAGATTATATGGATGAATAGTTTAATTTATATTGTTAATATATTCCATGATACTTTGAATAGATGAAAAAACCATTCCATGATGTGAAATCTTAATGATTGTTGAATATTTTTTTTGTATTTGAAAAATATTTAGCCACATTTTACAATGCATCTATCTTAGAATTCCACAAGCCTATATTTTGAGTCAACATTGGATCCTGGGGGTATTTTATATAAAATCATCAGATATAGTAAAACATGGAGATTTTTTCTTTTTTTCATATATGAAAATAAATTCTAGCTTGTTTGATTTCCAACATTAAATAACCTATTAAATTCACATGGGGTACTAAAATTATCATCCAATGTTCTAGTTCTATAATTAGGGACTCATATCATGACTATATGTTGTTGTAACTATTCGATAATAAAAACAAATAAGACATGACTGTATTGTGTGAGAAATAAGAATCAATGATAACCCAACTCTATAAATCAAATCCTTTCCTATAATAATTCTCGAGGTTATTATTGATGTTCCATAAAAAAATCCATTTTGTGGTATGTTATTTGACAGAGATTATATAATAATCCAAAATTACTGTACTTCCCAATTTTTCTTCTAAATTGGGACTCTCTATGAGGAAATATAAAAATTCCACCCACTTTATTTCCTTCTTTTTTATAAAGCAAATGTATGTTTTTTGGAATATGAATTCCCATCATGTGAAATTTATAGTCAATAGTAGAAAATTAATGATATATATTATATATTTCTTCTCGATATCAAAATAAAAATTCTCAATATATAAAATAGTTCTACTGAGGTAGTAGAGAATATTTTCATTCTGGTGTCATTTATTCATGAGAATAAAGCACCCAGTGATCCCTGTAATGATGTCACATACAAAATCAATAGCCATCCATTATAATTTCTTCAATATTGATAGACTAAAGGGATATGTCTTATGACTATAAAATTCATTCTGGTAGTCTTCAGTATAAAAAAAAGTCACCAACAATTTTTTTATCTTTTGGAAGGGAATATAATTTATCACAACATTTTATTTAAAGGATTAAATGTAGTCAACATATATCTATATTCATAAAAAAATATTTATAGATTTAAGGAGGTGTAATTTCAATGATTTCCTTTTTCTTCATGTTATCGATATCGAAGCTGGAATGATGCACTATAAAGAAAAGAAACATTATTGATGTATCATTGAAAAAATTATTCCAAGGGATCATTTTTTTGGATAATTTGTTAATTTTTGTTCAAAGTTGCCTCATAATTGGAAATATTGTCTTAACATTGTCGATCATTTACCAACATATCATCAATTTTTTACTCAATTAACCTACCCATAATGTGTTTTACGATTAAATGCATGGTTTGTTTGTCTATAGTTTTAAAATTCCTTAGTAAAAAGGGAATCACCTAATATAAATATAGTACATAGGGTTACCTAAAGAGTTTCCATTCTATGAATTTAGGTGCTATTTAAGTTTTTTTATATCCTTAATATCCATCCATTAAGGAAATATTTTGGTATGAAACAAACACATCATTAAAAAAAATTGGAATTGGAATTGAAAATTCATCATTTGGATAGTGTAAAATGGGATCTATGAATTCAATTCATAATATGAATTTTCCATTATTCATCTTTAATGGGATTACTGCAGAAATCCATTTTTTTACTAAATTTAACCAATGAATTATGACTTTATGATCTTATCAACATATTATATATATTTCACAGTATGAGTTGGATGTGTTACTATTGTTTATTTCTTGTAACAAAAAAGATCATTTAAATGACCGAGATGGGGGGTGGTAATATTGGGATCAATATTTGGTATTTAGGTTTAATTATATGAATAAAATTCCTCGATGATTCTTTATGAAATAGGCATATAAATATTTTTTATTATAGAAAATGGACTTATTTACAAGTATCGATAGAATCTCCTCTTATGTTCCAAAATTTATCTAATGGACTCCCCCAATTATTTTAGAAATATCCATCTTAGAGACTGAAGGGACATATTTATGTCCATAAATCTATTCCTCTTCCTCCATGATTATATCAAGATGGATGGTTGATTATAGGTAATTATTAGTGTATGAGGATACATCAAATTTATATAATCTTAAAGAAAATGAATAACAATTTTAATTCGGTTCTAACGACATTATATCTTATTCATCTAATGAAGTTTGAATCTTGTGATATTATGTGGATAGAGAAAGCTCATTTTAACCTGAAGGGAAACAATTAGTGAGATGATTATAGATTTTTTCTATGATATATGGTTTAGCTGACAAGATATATATCATGAGGGTTAATGATCACATGCCCATTAGTGAACATAAAATTTTCTTTTAGTTGATGAGAATCATATATTTATCTCTGAGAACTTTTAATGGATTTTTTGAGGTTATTTTAAGAACATTTGGGGAAGTTATATGAGAAATATCATGAGTTAGGGGTTTATTCTCCTCCCTTGGATAAAATCATTCATCCATAGATTGAGATTCACAATATTCAAATGAATATTTATCAGTATGTAATGTCCAAATTTTCCCATTCATGTAGTATTTCATGTATTGGTTATATAAAAAAGGGATCACTACATGTTCTCACAACCAATACCTTATTAGAAGTACATTAAAGGATATATACTAGCATATGACCAAGAATTTAGAATCCAGAACTAGGTCATTAAATTTCATACAAAGAATAACCCTACCAAGGATTTATTTTTCCCTATTATTGTATAACTAAAGATTCAAAGAATATTGAGATAAATCAATTTTAATTTATCCTAATTATTAAATCATTCATATCAGAATAGTGTTGTGGCTAGATATATTTTCACCAAATTCTCATTGGAGTTCAATGTCATCTAGTTATTAAAAAACATTTAATGGAATAGAATTTCATTATATAATTTCATCCCTATACTTATTGGTAAAAATATACCGACACTTCGAAGGGTTGATATTTTTACAATATACTTCACCAGTGGGGAAATAAAGTTTGAACTCTTCAGGGATCAATCAGGAATATATATACATTTCTTAAAAATTATTTGATAAATTTAAAGCATTCAAAATTAAGATATTGGTTGTAACTATAACATGTTACACCCCAAGATTTCATAGTATGTTTTCTCATTAAAGAAATTCAATCACTTGAGAAACACGCCACATCGAGTTCGAGCGCACCACAACATACCACACTAGCTGTTCCAAAAGAGGTTATTAATAGTATTAAATGAATTTTGAATCTTATATAGTCTATATAATTTTAACATCCATATTATGTGTTTCTTAAACATAATATAAGAACAAATTCATTTTTTAGATAAAAAAGTATTTTTCAAAAAAATGTAATATTAACGCCTTTTAAAGGAGAAAAATTTTTAAAACCAACATTTGAAACTTTTATATATTTAATTTAAGGAAATTAATTTCTTCTTTAGAATCGGGACATACAAATTTAGTTTGGGTAAATTTTTGGTACTTTTTTGATAACTTTCATATTTTGATGAATAATGAAAAATACTATGTTTTAATTGAAAAAAAAAACATTTTTAATAGAAATAATTTAATGTGTGAAATTATAAAATTTGAAGGTTTTGAAGTATAATTAGATTATATTTTTATTATTTAATACAATTTTGTTCATTATAAGTAATTTCACATTTAAATTTGACATAAACACATGTCAATCTTTTGATTGTTTTTAATTTTTTAAAAACTCGTTTTTTGGGCACATGAAACTCAGCCCAGTTGGTGAGGTATCCTTAAGTGTATCAACAAGACTCAGTTCCAAAACCAGGTAGAGGTATATTCTGGTACTATAGCAGTACTGTAGTAGAACTATACACTGTTCGGGTACTGTAACAGAACTGTACACTATACAGGTACTTTGCTAGAACTTTACACTGTGCAGGTAATGTAGCAGGCACTCTAGCAGTTATTATAGCAAGTATTGTTCTGTATTGTACCAGCTGAAACTATTGACATTGGGCCACCCTTTTGATCTTGGAGTCTTTAAGGCTTTTGAGCCACCCAAGCCTTCGGGTAATTAGGGCTTTCAGGCCACCTCAAGTCCTTTGGGCCACATGTTGTCGCCCCAGACACACTAAAAAAAAGGAGCATCCCCAGAATAGGATTCAGAGCTGGTGAACTAACCAGAGTAGATCCAAATAGATTTTTCATAATGATAGGGTATGGCTATACCATCAGGACCAGCATGTGATTTCATGGGAACCCTAGATAGATGACCATGGGAAGGTGGTGAGCTACTATCATGATGTAGATGCTGGGGAGGGGCAGTTCTTTGTAGATAGACTGGTTGAATTCCCCAAGATCCTTGGGTCATGTAATCTCCTAATCCTATGGTCCACGTAATCTCTGAGCCTACGGGCCTTGTAAGGGTTCCCCCTCATCACTTGAAAGGGGGGTTATCAAAAACCAATAAAAATGAAGGCCTTCAGGCCATTCGGGATAAAAAAACCCGCTTATTTGGTTTTGAAAATGGGAAATAATCTTAAATTTGTAAATTCAACTTATATTTATTGAATTTCGTAAAATGGAATTTATATTTGAATATAGAATACCAAAATTAGATTAGGGTAAATTTTTTGTATGTTTTTGAAAACATTCAATTTTTCAAAAATAGTGAAAAAAACTATGTTATTGATTAAAACTGACTTTTTATTTAAATAATTATTTATTTAATCTTATTTTATTTTAGGTAAAAATAGATACATAATACCTATATAAGTTCAATTTAATTCATTGGAGTCATTTAATATTAAGTTTAGATATATAAATATTCTACTGAACTTTTTACCGTCTTTTACCCACCTCTTAAGAGCATTTGCAAATTTGTATGAAACTTAATGTTACCACTTCTATGAGTTGAATTTCAAAAATCATAGATACACCATTTACATTAGTATGTAAAATTTGGTACAATAACATGAAATTAATTTTTCATGAATAGTAACTTCTTAATTTTATTTACCATTGTTAAAAGTAAATAGGGTAATTAATGGTAAAAATGATATTATCATTACCCTAACACAGACCTAATTCTATTGGATAAGTGTAATTCGACAAATAATAACCTTAGGAATAAATTATGATCCCCTTTGATCCACATGGATTAGATTAGGACATTTATTATTATTTTATTTAAAGAAGAGTTAAAAGTGTTGAATTCAATGATTAATAAATAAACCATTTTTAATATAGGGTTATACATAAGATAAATTCGACTATAAATACTAATTATAAAGATAAAAATATTCCATATGTCAGGGTATTTTATTTATAATTTTTACACATTAAATAATTATATTTATTTATGATACAATGATGATGTAGAAATTAACTTATTAATGAAGGAATCAAATAAATGTTATTATAAATATAAAAATAAATATAATTTAACAGTTTTTAGGACATCCAAGAGTTTTATAGGTGAATATGACATGTTACGGTTGATTTAACGATTTTTGTTATAATTAATCATGTTGTGAGGACTTTCACAAAAACCAAATACCCAATAGTGTCAAAATTGAAAAAAATTAATTTTAAAAACAAATACTATATTATTTGTTGATATATTATACCTAATAACCTGATTTTCGGCCAATGGAAATATATAGTATTATATATGTCATTAAGGATCCACTAATGTTTTTCATATAATTTTAGTGTATGTTTTATTAAACATATCGTGTATGAATAGAAGAAGACAACGTAAATGTTAAACAATTGAACTAAGAGTTAAATCTAAAAGGTAAGGTTAAAATGGAATCCTAAACTTCTCTAAAACATATTGGTGATTTTTTACGACCCATCCCCATCATAGCCTCAAAATAAATCATTTTGGAGATATTAGAAACCAAAAAAAAATTTATTATTAAATAATATTTCATTCTTTTCCTAAAGATACCCACACCTCTCTTATAAAAGGGTACTTACCTTTCTCTTAATTTTACACATCCAAAGCCATTTGTCTCGTCCAATCCCTACCCAAATATCCTCCAAACTTTCCTACATTCATCCAAGAGTCATTCCTTTTTTCAGAAATCAAACCTATGGAGCTCTATGGATCAAATCAAAAAGAAGACCCCGGGGAAGAGGTAAATATTCCATATCCTCTTTCAAGTTCTTTTCTTCATCCACTTCCTATTTGTTTGTTGTTTCTATTATAAAATAATAACTCCAGTATTTTCTATATACTTATATGATATCGTAAAAATGGTATAACCATATTCATTATTCTATCCATTACATGAATGAAAAGTCACCATATGTTTGTACAAACGGCTTACCGTCTCCACGTCATGGTGTAGTTTTTTATTCAAACACATCATTATTTGGATGGGTATAAAAATGAATATATCTAATTTAAATAATAAATATAACATGTTAATTATTCTATACATATGATATATCATCAAATTACACATGATTTCACCATCAATATAATGATATTGTTGCTCGTGCGTATGTACAGATTACCGTCTCCATGACGCGATGAGATTCATTCCCACATTCACAATTCAACGATGATTATAAAAATATATATTATTAATAAGTATGTAATATATGAGATAATAATTATACTGGATATATATATATATATGTAGGTGCTTATATATATCTTATTCACTTAATTCCGTTCAATATGATATGAAAACAGAAACAATATTAATGAATACGTACGGCCAACCGTCTCCATAAACAGTGCCTTCCATTTCATATATCTATATTTTATAAAAATTTATATTCTAAATATATATGATATATAAATCATGTTTTATATTATGGAATTATTTAAATCATTATCTAAATGATACAATCAAGAATAACAAGTTAAAACACATACGATAAAGAAAGAGATCATCTCCCAAAATGTTATTTTAACAAGGAAATAATTATTAAATGGGTAGTATAAAGTCATAAATAAATCATGTATGATATAATAAATATGAATATGCTTCTGGTATCATTTAATAACACACTATGGTCATTATATATGAGGTCAAATATACCCTTGACCCAAGGAAAGTGGATGGTAATGGTTAATTTCACAATATCTTTATTATACAAGATTATTTTTATGTAAGTATCTACTAGGACATATTTATTATCCATCTCCATGTTTTGTAAATGTGTTTTAAAAGGGATTATTTTTAAATGATTTTTTTACTAAAACGTCATTTTAAATTTTTTATATAGTATTTATTCTATGTCAATATCATTAATGTCCATGTTTTCAAAATGGGGTTTTAGGATTTATTTATATGGACGTGAATGTTTTGAAAATATTTATTCCCTTAAAAAGTTTCAAATTGGTATGGGACAGTTTGATTCAAAAATGTCTTTAAAAGTATTATTTTTTAAATTGTGTCACTTTTAAATGTTTTTATGAAAATGGTATATTTCTCACAAAGATTTATACAAATCATTTTCATCTATATCAACATCCTTTGATGGATTTTAAACTTTTTTGATGTTGATTTTTTATGATAAAAATATTCGATATAATATTGAAGGATTTGTGATATGTTTGATTGTGGATGTTTAATTTTTATAATAGTCATGGTTTATGGATAATGTATTGAAATTTCATATTCTAGTTTTAATATGAATTTTTATGTTATGTTTAATCCTTTTCATATGAAGAACGAATTAGGCTTAGTAAGTGACGGGTGGAGCCCGCAATTTCTCCTTAATGCATCAGTAAGTCTCATGATACAGACTAGTGTCTTTTCACAATGCCTTGGTAAAATCTAATTTTTATTATTGGCATAACGCCTTGAATATGTGGTTATAATGTCTAGAATTATGCATTCCATCATTATGAAATTATGTATTGATATTACATGTGATTATTTGACTAGTAGAATATCCATGTGAACAAGTAAATGGAATTAGTTTATGTATCCTTTCCATATTATGATGATGTTTATGTTTAAAAGCCTTTTTTTTGGTTATATACATTTCCAAAAATGTTTATGCTTATTTTTTGAATGTTTCCACTATATTGTTATCCTTACTGAGCTTTTGAGATCACCCCTTTGTTATGTTTATTTTACCAGGATTCTAAGAAGTTTATTATGATTGATAATTAGGGTTATTCTATGGGATTAATGGAGTTCTCAAAAGATCATTTATGTTGTGTTTTATTTTCTAATGTGTAATGTAACGTTCTGGTATGTAATCTATTTTCCAAGACTGTTAAACTGATGGATCTTTTGGGTCTTGATTCCTTGTAATAATGCAAATGTATTAAAATAATGCAACAACTTTAGGCTTTTGGGGTTGGGGCATTATATTTGGTTTTAGTGGAAGTTTAGAAACAACTTTTGAATTAGATTTATATAAAATATGAATAGAAAACCATACCCAATAATAGACTAGTATGATTAGTATAGAAGAACTTCCTAGAATTGTAGTAATGTAGAGATTTTGTGTATTTTCCAAGCAATACATCTCTGTCTGGAAACAAGAAGGTAGAGGCGGCTCTGGCACATATGTACCTAAGAGTGAAAACTCTGAAAAATAATTTCGGGTTAGACTTAGGGTATCCTGGTACATGACTACGGGACTTTCTGCACTCTTGGTTACAACAATCCCAGAAGATATGCTTAGAATAATTCACATTTTCATTACAATCCTTTATGAAGGATCTAGGAGTAAATACTTCCTCAAAGAAAACATTTTTTTATAGATTATATGCATAATATTTTCAATTTACGTCAGGTATTTTACAAGTTTGGAATTAGTCATTGTGATTTATAAACTAACCTTGTGTATTCTATTGTTTTGAAATGGTGCCCAATAGAAGGAATGAAATTCCAGCAATACATATGATTAAATTATTAATATGGATCATATCTTCCATGGTATTAAGCCAACATTTAAAAGGAAAATAGTCTCCCATGTTATCTCATCATATGAATAATTAGTATCAAGTGTTAAAAAGATAAGTAAATAATTCTCTAAGTCCTATGGATTTGAAGGGAAGCATGAGAAGAAAATTATGGAAGAGACGAATAAAGATAAATGAAAGAGTGGAAAGAGGGATTTTTTCAAATTTGATAGTCGTGGAAAGAATCACCTTGGTAAATGATTGAAGATAATGGGAGTTTGTTATATGTCTGGATAAAATGGACACCAATTATGTGATTTCATGGGTAAGAAAAATGTTTCAAATGTACAATGCTTCATCTGCAAGGAGTTGTGATACTATGCGAATCAATGTCCAAATAATCAGAGTATGCCCCAAAGGATGCTATTGGATAATAATCAATTTATGATACTACCATAGATGTAGAAGAATGACTAGTCTTATAATGTACTTATTAAATAACTATTTCATTTTTGTTTCATCAACGATGTACTGGTTATATGAATTATGGAAATAAATAAGGATTGTACTGCATTACTATTTAATTAAGGATTTGAGATTGTATGGAACGAAGTAAAGTGACACAGTTTCTGGTTAAACTTTTTAGAAAATAAATGGCTGAGGAAAAGTTAAACCTTAATATGGTTCTGATACTGAGGTAGTGATTTTGGAAAAATAGACGGTTGATTTTGATAAATTATATTGGATACTATTAACTACCATAGTAGTGAATAATGGTTTGTTTATTCAATCATTCTTGGAATATTCTAAATTTTTGGATATAAGGAATATATCTAGTATTCTATAAGGAATAAGGGATCATGAATATAATAAATAATATTTTATGGTAATTCACTGTGTTACCATGTTTTAATACAATACATGATGAAGCTATTCAAATGTTATTCGTGGAAAAACAGATCTTCATTTTTTAACCTTCCTTATAAATTTCAGACTGTGAGTTTGGGCAGAAATATTTTTGATAAGTCTGAAGGTTGGAATGGATTAATTTTGACGTTGGATACTATTATTATGTTTAAATAATTTTTATGATTATTTTTTTATTTTTATAAAAATGACAACCTGGAGGTTGGGAGACAACCCGTCGCATCCGGAAAGGGTACGAGATTTGAACCTGCAACCAAAGAGATACAACGGTGCATCACCTACCATTAGCCAATGTGATGTCATGGTATGTATAATGTAATTTTTTTAATGGTATGATAGAAAAATTATAATTTCAATTTTTTGGAACCCTATACGATTAGGATAAATATAATATTTTTTCATTCTATTATCTTTTGAAGCGAAAGATGAGTTTGTGGTAGGAATTAGTTGAAGGATGCAACACTACTTGTCAAGTATATATATATATATATATATATATATCCTTTTAATATATGAACAAATTAAGTATAAAACTTTATGGAAGGGATATTAAAACAAAAAATGAATTAACCTAATAACATATGTTTTGTTGAACTGTTGATACTTTACATCATCTTAGATTGATGTCTTTGAGGCCCTCAATTTTACACTTGTATATAATTGATGACCTCAATCACTCCCTATAAATTTTTATGTTTTTCCTAAAATTATGTGTCTGATATTTCCACCAATTTTCTCCTAATTGAGATCATAATAAGGTGGTGACTTTTTCATTCCCCTTTCCCTCATATTAAAAAGAAATTTTATTAACCTAATTTTTTATGGGGGTTTTCCACAAAGGAATTTTTCTATTTTTAACCATTTATTTTAGAAGAACAATTTGAAATTGTGAGGAAAACATTTATTGAAGGAGGGGAGAATGCAACACCCCTATATTTTATAGTATGTTATCTCATTAAAGTAATTCAATAGCTTGAGCTACACGCAACACCGAGTTTGAGCACACCACAACTTATCACGCCATCCATTCAAAAATCAGTTATGAATAGTATTAACTGTATTTTGAATATTATATACTCTATATAATTTTAACATCCATTTTATGTGTTTCATAGACATAATATAAGAACAACTTTTTCGTACTTTTCAGATAACTTTCATATTTTGACGAATAGTAAAAAATACTTTATTTTAATTGAAAACAACTTTTTTAATCGAAATAATTTATAATGTTAAATTATGCATTTGAAAGGATTTTATGTATGATTCAATTATATTTGTATCATTTATTAATGTTTAGGTCATTATATGTAATTTTACTTTTAAATATAACATAAACACATGTCAATCCTTTGATAGTTTTTACTTTATTAAAAATCGATTTTTTGTTTTGAAAATATTAATTAATTTTAAATTAGTAAATGCAACTTATATGTATTGAATTTGGTAAAACAGAATTCATTTTTGAATTTGGAATACCAAAATTAGCTTAGGGTAAATTTTTTGTATTTTTCTGAAAACATTCCATTTTGGATAAATAGTGAAATCACTATGTTATTGGTTAAAACCGACTTTTTATTTAAATAATTATTTATTTTAGTTAAATTTATTTTAGGTAAAAATAGAAACATAATACCTATATATGTTCAATTTTATCAATTGTATTCATTTAATAATAATTTTAGATATATAAAAATTTTATTGAGCTTTTAACCGTCTTTTACCCACCTCCCAGTAGCATTTGCAAATTTGCATAAAACATAATTTTACAATTTATGTCAGTTTAATTTCAAATATTTGATAAAAATGATTTGTATTATTAAGTAAAATTTTGTCAAATATGATGAAAATATTTTTTGGTGAATAGTAACTTTTTACTTTTATTTACACTGGTTAAAATTAAATAGTGTAATAATTGGAAAAAATTATATTATAATTACCCTAAGACATGTCCTAATTATATTGGATATGTTTAATTCTACCAAAAACAACCTTAGGAAGAAATTATGATTCTCTTTGGTCCACTTGGATTAGATTAGGATATTTGTTATTATTTTATTTAAATATGAGTTAAAAGTGTTAAATTCAATGTTTAATTACTAATCCATTTTTAATATAGGTTTATACATAAGTTAAATTAGACTATAAATATTAATAAGAAAGATAAATTTATTTAATATATCTAGGTATTTTATTTTTAATTTTTAGACATTAAATAATTAAATGTATTTATGACACAATGATGATATAGTAATTATCTAATTAATAAGGGAATCAAATAAATGGTATTATAAATATTAAAATAAATATAATTTCAAAGTTTTTAGGACATCCATGAATTCTATAGGTGATTAAGACATGTTATGGATGATTATATGTATCTTGATCTAACAAATCATGATGTGATAACTTTCACAAAAACCAAATACCCAATAGTGTCAAAATTGACATAAATTAATTTTTAAAACAAATAATATATCAATGTATCTTTCTTGTTTCTATTCTAAAATAATAAATCATGTATCTTATATATAATATGATATTATTATAAAAATTGTACAAACATATTCATTATTCTATCCATCACATAAATGACAAAGTCACCATACATTCGTACGTACGGCTTACCGTCTCCACATCATGGTGTAGTTTGTTATTCAAACACTTAATTATTTGGATGTGTATAATAATGAATATAACTAATGTGAATGACAAATATAACATGTTAATGAATCTGTATATATGATATACCATTCAATTACATACGATTTCACCTTCAATATAATGATATTGTTGCTCATTCGTACGTACGAATTATAGTCTCCACGACGCGATGAGATTCATTCCCACGTTCACCATTCGACGATGATTATAAAAATATATATTATTAGTATATATGAAATATATAGAAACATAATTCTATAAGATATATATATATTTTGTACTTACATATATCTTATTTACTTACGTCCGTTCAACACAATATGAAAATAGAAACAACGTTTATGCGTACGTATGACCTACCCACTACTTGAATTCAAGATATTTGTGACGGGATCCCGTCGCAAATATGTTTTTGTGATGGGATACTTTCTCATTGAAAAATAAGTCTCTGATTATATAAATTATATATATAAACATTTTGAATGGGCCTTTCAAAAAAAGTATTTGCGACGGGCCCGTAATCCCGTTCCAAATACTTTAAAAAAATTATTTTTAATATTTGTGACGGGCCTGTCGCAAATACTTTTTGTGATGAGTCCCCAATCTCATCGCAAATACTTTTTAAAAAAATTAGACTATTTGTGATGGGAACCTCTCACAAATAATAAATTAAATTTTAAAAAGTAAATTTATTAAAATTATGAGTATTGAAAAATTAATTTTATTATTATTAAAATAATTAAAATAAATATATAATAAAATTATCTATATTCACAAAATAATATTAAAAAATCATAAAATATTATCATTATTATTATTATTATTATTAGTAAAATAAAAAAACATTTAGAAATATAATGCAAAAAAAATATTTAAAAAAATTATGATTATTGAAATAATAATATTAATATTATTAAGATAGTAAAAAATATTAAAAAATATTAAAATTAATAAAATTCTCAATATTCCCAAAAAAATTATAAAATATTACAAATTAAATTATCTAATATTCATACCAATATAAATGTCATCAACTATAAATAGTTCATATTACAACAAATATTAAATTCAAATGTTTTTAACATAAAATAAATCACTGGGGGTCATCTTCTGGAGGAGGTGGAGGAGCCGAAGGAGATGGTGGTGGAAACTCAATCCCCAAAACAGAGTCAGACGGCACATGTACTCTATCTTCTTCTTATGCTGCTGCTGCCATCGACGCATCTCCTCCTCGTGTTGCTGCTTCTATTGCTGCTACTGCTTATGAATTTCTTCTTGTTGCTTCTGCAAACTCTCTATAATGTCATTCTGCGCTCGTAACTACTCCTGATACGGTGATGAAAAATATGACACCTCTTCATGAGCTCATCTCGAGCTATATTCCAACATCACAGCAGTACCATAATAAGTACCAGGAGTCACATGTGAGTGGATACCAACTACTCGGCCATTATCAAAGCCATACTGAGTCACCTGCATCTATTATGCCTCGTCGAAATGGTGTGCACTGGTCTGATCAGTCACCTCGTCCTAACCCATAGCCTATGTTTGAGAGGTCACAACCTCATATGGCTCCTTATATTCCAATTTGAAATTAAAATTGTGAAAATATTATATGCAGTTAATTTTCAAACAAAAAAAATAATTCAAACCACAATCTGATGCTTGTGATCACCTGTAATCTCTCCAGTGGCTATATCACTATACATCCTCTGATAAACATAGAACTCTGTAATATCAGGATGCATGAATTCCTACAGAAATATAAAATAAAATGTTTATATTTAAAGATATATAATTTTTTTTAAAATATAATTACCAGTTGCTCTTTATGCATACTGAATGTACGAAAACTAGCACGTTGTGTCACCTCCTATCTCCCCCAGTTCTGCCAACCCAATGAAAACCTCCACTGAAATCCACCACCCAACCAGTGTGCACATAATCCATCCCAAACCTGAAATTAAATTTACTCTGGTCGGTGGGATCTACAAGACTCATCAAATACTGTCGCTCCTGCTTTCTTAATGCTTGTCTTTCTCAAACAGTGTAAAAACTGACGCAAACGCTCATGCATAGCCACCTCCCATGTTTCATGGATAGCGTCACGCATGATATCCTCGATGGGGTACCATAAACCCTACAAATAATTTAAAATATCATGTTATTAATAAAATAAATTACAAATTAAATAATATTTATTTACGTACCAGCCAATTATAGTACATTGTGAGCTACACATCAACAGGAATCTGTTCCCATGTGATCCATGGCTGAGAAAAATAATTATGCAAGATAGCGCTCCCCTGTCCAACAGATACATGTACAAAACAATGAAAAAACAATAAATAATCAAACAATTATTATATATATAAATAAATTAATGAAAAATATAACTAAAATATACAGGTTATCATACCTCCATGTGCGTAGATCGAAGCTAAGATGTGGACATTGCCCGGGGATAGGGTTAGGAATCATCAGTCGCGCAAGACCGCACCCCCTCTGCATACATCCTGAACCACCAGTAGTTTGCGGTTCAGATAGACCCATATCCCCCTCATCCATAGGTAGATCAACCTCCTACAACTCTCAAAATAGATCAGGATCCATATGAAACACAAAATTATTATTGTAAGTATATAGTTGAAATTAACTATAATATATAGATATATTTTAGTTATGATCATAACCAACATTGAATTCTGTCAATGATCACCTTCATCATCATCTTCATATCTGACGATGTCAATGTCTTCATATTCCTCCTCACCATCATCAATATCCATATGAATTTCAATTTCCTCATCCCTTTTCATTTCAAATTCATTTATAACATCATTAACATCTTTATCACCATCAAACCTTAATTGTGGTGTGTCATCATCAATATTCATGTATATTTGTGAAGAATATGGATTTTGAGTACTCTCTTGACAAATTTCAATTCCTTCCACTTCAGAATAACCACATTCACTTTGAGTAAATACATTTTCCCAAGATTTCATTTTTTTTATGCTTCACCAATCACTCTGGTTACATGAAGTAGCACAATACTTTGCGTAATAAATTTTATGAGCTTGTTGATCCAGTTCAAGTGGTTCATTTACTGCAAGAAGACTTTTATATTTAATATTGATGACTCCATGAGTTGAATGAACATACAATCCTCTCTCAGTATCCAACCACTGACATTTCAAAATCGTTATGTAATTCTGTCAAAGATAACATAGCTCAATAATTTAATCCAGAATGCCGTAAAAGTAAAGTTCAATTTCACTATGATGCAATCCTCTTAAAAAAACTCCATTGTTGATTACTTTTTTGATTCCCCATATGCACATGTGTGAAATTAAAAACCATTCACCACATATGATTTATAAGATTTAACCATTTTGGATGGTGGGTTACTCAATATACAGAGTCTCTTATCAATTTTATTAGAATTTTTAGACACCTGAAATTTTTTAAAATAATTATCAATATAATAAATAGTAAACTAAATTGATATTAAACCATCAATAATTTATAATTCCAGTTTTTGAAACCATTGAGAAATTTTTTTGTATACGTTCTTCAAGAGGAGTTGATGTAATTTGTGGAAGTTGTTTCTTGATATTATTATGATATAACCTATAAATATAATATGTTTACATACTGTAATAGAAATTATAAAGTAAGTTATAGAAGCACTGATATAAAAATACTGTTATTTCTTCACAGTTGAGCAGAAAACATGTATGAGCTCTGTGATGTTCATCATTTGAAAGACACCGTTCATTAATTCCATCAAAACCAAGATTTAGATGATTAAAAACTAATAGTTGATTGTCCATTTCATCATTAACATTTCCCTCATTCGGTCCCATGCAATTTTTTTTGAGGGATATTCATATTCAAAATAGTGAGAGCAGAAAAAAGCAATTTTCTCTGGCAAATAATCTTCAACAATTGAGCCTTCAAGTGATGCTTTGTTACGTAGTTTTTTCTTCAATTTCTACTTGCGTCTCTCGAATTGGTAAATCCATCGAAACTGTATTGGACCACTACATTTAGCTTCATGTGTAAAATGTAATATCTGATGTTCTATTGAGTCAAAGAAAGTAGGCGGAATGATTTTTTCCAGTTTATATAGAATTACAACAACATCTTCTTCCAGTTTTCTTAGCACATCGAAGTCTGTTGTCACTGTAAAAATATCACAATGAAAATATGATATGTTTTTTATCGAATCCCAAATCATAGAATTCAACAAACCTTTGAATCCAATTGGCATAAGTATTTCCATTATAACATGACAATCATGACTTTTTAATTCGGTAATATGACCTTTCTTAACACATCTGCCCAAATTGGAAGCATAGTCATCTGGAAGTCACAAATCAGCAAACCACTAACAAAATAATAAGCGAATCACTTTGGACAGTGTATAAGCTGCTTTTGGCTTCATTAAGCTTTGTGATCTAACATTTTCAAATAGTTCAAGTTCTGGTCACCTGAAAATTTGGGAATATCTAATCGTACTTTAATAATATCTTTGGTCTTACCTGGTGTATACAAAACTATTTGAAATAAATTATCAAAATAGTTCTTCTCAATATGCATGACATCCAACATGTGGCGGACCAACAAATCAGACCAATATGGGAGATCCCAAAAAATTCTTCATTTGATCAAATTATGTTCTTTTCCAAAACCATCAATTTTCTGTTGGTTTATTGTTGTACCAAATGTGATGGGAGGTAATTAAAATACAACAGATTTTAACTCTGTACTTGAGACCATTTTTGGAGGTTCATCCCTTTCAATTGTGCATTTTCTGAAATGAGATTTGTTCCTTCGAAAAGGATGATCGGTTGGAAGAAATCTATGATGACATTCAACATAGTAAGGTTTTTTTCCATTGATGAGCATAAAAGATTTTTTGTCTTTCATACAGTAAGGACACGATTTCGGACCATGTGTACTCCAGCCAGATAACATGCCATATGCCGAAAAGTCAATAATCGTTGACATTAATGCAGCTTTTAATGTGAAATTCTGTTTCACAGTAACATCATATGTACTAACACCATTACTCCATAATGAATATAACACATCAATTAATGGTTTCAAATAAACATCAATATTCTTTTTTCGGGTGTCCTGAGATTAATAAGGTAAAAAAGATATAGGGATCCTTAATCAGCATTGATGGAGGTAGATTGAAACGAGTTATAATGATAGGACAACATGAATAATGACTACCATAAGAACCAAATGGATAGAAATCATTAGAAGAAAGTCCCAATCGCACGTTTTGGGCTTCTAAAGTAAAATACGGATGTACAAGATCAAAATGTTTCCATGAATAACCATTAGATAGATGATTCAAGATTTTACCAGTTGAAATATTGGTTTTGTTCCATGACATCATTGACGTTGTGTTATGAGACACAAATAAACATTGGATCATGGGTGTAAGGGGGAAAGATCTCAACTGTTTTACTGGAATTGATCCATACATCCCTGGTTGAGCTTCTTTATACCTCGATTGTCCACATGTTGGACAACTATCCAATGACTCATTTGCACCAGAGTATAAGACGCAATAATTTTCATATGCATGAATCTTCTGATAACAAAGGGCTAGATTACGAACCAGCCTCTTTCCCTCATTGTAATTTACAGGCCACACATTTCCTTCAGGTAATAGTGTTTTAACCAAAGAAAATATCTGATCAAAATAGTTGTTTAACATTTAACTATCTGATTTAATAGCCATAAATTTTTCAACCACTTTTAATTTTCTTATCTTGCATCCAAGATATAATGCATCCTCAGCAGACCTCAATAACTCAGAAAATTTGGATGGTACCAACTCAAGTGTTAAATTGATATCATCATGAGTTTCATTTTGTTTAAGACATGGACCAGCAGCATCATGTACTAAATTTTGGAACTGTGATGGATCCAAAATCATGCTATTAGTATCTTCTCTAGAACTGCGTTCACCGTGTTGATACCAAAAAACATAATCTGGTTGAAAACCAAACTGGAAGAGATGTCCCCCAACCTTGTCAAATGTGTCAAATATTCTCAGAGTACATTTTTTACAAGGACACTTAATTGTGTATTATAAAACATATTCTAGTTTTTATTATGAAAATGATAAGAAAGATTCAACACCCTCAATATATAAAAGTTCTAAACCAGAACCATTTGGATTTCTGCACTAATTTATCCAAGCGCGATCATCTAATAATGAACGATGTCGACTTCCTTGTTCCATATTTTTCTACAAAATATAAAATCATCATTGTTTTTGAATATTTTGAAATTATAAAAACCCTATCTAAAAAATTTATAACTAATTACAAATACTTCATAATAATTACCATTAATTAAGGGTGACCCAATTTCCACTGGATTGAAGGCTTCCATTTTCGGATGACTCTTTTACTTTAAAATTTCTCACACTGAAATCACAATGATGAATCTTGTCGGAGGTACGCATATTCATTCTCGTATGCACGATAATGAATATGCTTAGCTCCGAAAAAAATCTTCATTGTGATTTCAGTGTGAGAATGATACAAGTAAATGATCCATTGGACAAAAGAGCCCCCTTTTCATCGATGAATCGTTTTCTTCCAACTATCACTGCCTGAAAACATTATAAAAAAATGTGATACTATGAATGCATATAAAATCTCGTACATACAAGATTTAATATGCCTATGTAGTAGCACATTTTTCATAATGATTTTATTCTGTGAGAGTTGAAAGGAGAAAAGTTGTTGAGAAAAAAGAAGTGTCATCAATCCATTGGAAATTGTGCCAAGTTGTTAAAATTTATTACAATTTATTAAAATTTCTTCCTAACTGTTATTAATTGTTCCTAATTATATATTACTATTTATTACTAACTATTACTATTTATTACAAACTATTACTATTTATTACTAACTATACTTATTTATTACTAACTATTACTATTTATTACTAACTATTACTATTTATTACTAACTATTGCTAATTATTACTAACTATTCCCAATTATTACTAACTATTGCTAATTATTACTAACTATTTCTAATTATTACTAATTATTGCTAATCATTGCTAATTATTACTAATTATTACTTATTATTCCAAATTATTGCTATTTATTGCTAATTATTGCTGATTATTAGTAGTTATTCCTAATTATTCCTAATTATTCCTAATTATTCTTAATTATTCCTAATTATTAATAATCATTACAATTTATTACTAATTATTATAATTTATTACTAATTATAACTATTATTACTATTTATTACTCTTTATTACTAATTATTTCTAAATATTACTAATTATTACCAATTATTACAATTTATTACTAATTATTACTAATTATTACAATTTATTACTAATTATTACAATTTATTGCTAATTATTACAATTTATTACTAATTATTACAATTATTAAAATTTATGACTAATTATTACAATTTATTGCAATTTATTACTAATTATGACAATTTATTGCAATTTATTACTAATTATTACAAGTTATTAATAATTATTACTAATTATTACAATTTATTTCTAATTATTACAATTTAATACTAATTATTACTAATTATTACAATTTATTACTAATTATTACAATTTATTACTAATTATTAGAATTAATTACCAATCATTACAATTTATTACAATTTATTACAATTTATTACAATTTATTTCTAATTATTACAATTTATTACTAATTATTAAAATTTATTACTAATTATTACAATTTATTGCAAATTATTACTAATTATTACAATTTATTACTAATTATTACAATTTATTACTAACTATTACTAATTATTACAATTTATTACTAATTATTTAAATTTATTACTAATTATTACAATGTATGACTAATTATTACAAATTATTACAAATTATAACAATTTCTTACTAATTATTAAAATTTATTACAATTTATTTCTAATTATTACAATTTATTACTATTTATTACAATTTATTAATATTTATAACAATTTATTTCAATTTATTACAAATTATTACAAATTATTACAAATTATTACAAATTATTACTATTTATTAAAATTTATTACTAATTATTACAATTTATTGCTAATTATTATAATTTATTACAATTTATTACTAATTATCAAAATTTATTACTAATTATTACAATTTATTACTTATTATTACACTTCATTACAAATTTTTATAATTTATTGCTATTTATTACTCATAATTACTATTTTTTACTATTTATTACTATTTATAACTATTTATTACTAATTATTAGAAGTTATTATTTTTTATTACTAATTATTGTTAATTACTACAAATTAATTATATACATTACTAATTATCATTAATAATTACTAATTACTCATAATTATAAAAAATTAAAACTTAAAATTTGAATTTATTGGTACAAATAAATAGTCATGACAAAACAATTTAAATTCAATTTAATTACAACTAATCAACAATTATAAAAATTAACATAAAAAATTAAAATAAATTATAAATTAAATAAAACATAATTACCTTTAAACATGATTTTCTATTGATGTAGACGACTTCACAACTTCTTTGTATCCAAAAAAATTAACTTACAAAAAATTTCGCTCTGAAATCAATGTTTAGAGAGAAACAAGATCTACGTATTGAGTGGAATGAGAAGAAAAACGGATAGGGGTATGTATAAGTTAGATTATTTGCGACGGGACTCGTCGCAAATACCTACGCTGTATTAATTACTTTCAACGGTTAAAAAGTTATTTTTCATAGGACCCGTCCCAAATAGTCCCTACTAACACACCTTTTGAGACGGGAGGATATCCTGTCGCAAAAAGCTATTAACCGTCGCTGGGTATTGGCGATGGGGCTCGTCCCAAATACTTAACAATTTGCGACGGGGGGATCCCCCCATCACAAATACCCTTCGTACGGTTTGGCACACAACCCGTGGAAATCATTTCACTACAGGGCATGAAATCCTGTCGCAAATAATCAGTTATTTGTGACGGGGGTAACCACCCATCACAAATAACCACTTGGACGGACTTTTTGCGACGGGGTATTTTCCCGTCGCAAGAAGTCCTTTTTCCCGTAGTGATCGTCTCCATAAACGGTTCCTTCCATTTCATATATATATATATTTTAAATATTTATATTCTCTATATATATGATATATAAATCAAGGTTTATATTCTGGATGTATTTAAATCTTGGTCTAAATGATACAATCAAGAATAACAAGTTAAAACGTGTATGATAAAGAAAGCGATTATCCCCCAAAATGATATTTAAACAAGGAAATCATGATTAAATGGGTAGTATAAAGTCCTAAATGAATCATGTATGATATAATAAATATGAATAAGGTTCTAATATAATTTAATAACAAACTATGGTAATTATACATGTGGTTAAACGTACCCTCAACCAAAGGAAAATGCAAGGTAAGGGTTAATTTCAGAATCACATTATTATCTGAGCTTGTTTTTACATAAGTATCTACTAGAATATATTTATTATCCATGTCCATGTTTCATAAAAGGATTCTCAAAGGGATTCTTTTTAAAGTATTTTTTTACTAAAAATTCATTTTAAATGTTTTAAATATTAATTCTTCTAATTTAGTCTCATTAATGTCCATGTTTTCAAAATGGTTTTTAAGGATATATTTATATAGACATGAATATTTTTAAAATTTTAATTCCATTCAAAAGTTTCAAAGTGGTATCAGACACTTTGATTCAAAAATGACTTTAAATGTATTCGTTTCTAAATTATGTGACTTTTAAAAAAAATTATGAAAAATGGATATTTCTCACAAATAGTTTTAGAAATCATTTTCATTTATATCAATATCCTTTGTTAGATTTCAAACTGGTTTGAAGTTGATTTTTTATGATAAAAATCTTCCATATTGTATTGAAGGTTTTGTGATATGTTTGATTGTAGGTGTGTTTTTTTATACCATTCATGGTTTATGGAAAATTATTGGCATTTTGTATGCTAGTTTTAATATGAATGTTTATGTTATGTTTAAACCTTTTCATATAAGGAATGCATTGGACTTAGTAAGTGATGAGTGGAGACCGCTATAGCACCTTGATGCATCAGTAGGTCTCATGAGACAAACTAGTGTCTTAGAACAAGGCCATGAGAAAAACTTATTTATAGTCTTGGCACAAGGACTTAAATATGTGGTTATGAAGTCTGGCATTATCCATTCCATCATTATGAAATTAGCTATTGATATTACATGTGATTATTCGACTAGTAGAATATCCATTTGAATAATTAAATGGAATTATTTTATTTATACTTTCCATATTATGCTGACGTTTATGTTTAAAAGGTTTTATTGGTTTTATACATTTCCTTAAATGTTTGGGCATATTTGTGAATGTTTCAGCTATATTTTTATCCTTATTGAGCATTTGAGCTCACACATTTCTTATATATTATTTTCCCAGGATTATAAGAAGGGCATTATGATTGATAAGTAGGGTTAAGCTAGTGGATTAATGGCATTCTCAAAAGTTCATTTATGTTGTGTTTTATTTTCTAAAGTGTAATGTAACATTCATTTATTTAATCTATTTACCAAGACTGCTAATCTGATCGGCCTTTCGTTACTTGATTCCTTGTAATCATTCCAATGTTTTAAAATAATGCACTGACTCTAGGCCTCTGGGTTAGAGGCTTTACATAACTAATTATTTTAGGATGTCATATATTTTAACTAGTGGTCTATATGTACCCATGTAGGGATACACCCAAAATTTTTAAATGGGTGATGATGTTCATAAATAATACAATTCAAGTGGTTGAACAGACATTGATGGTATTTCAATTAAAATGGTATGTAAAAGGAAGGATGTTCCCCCCATATTATACACTAAAAAATGAGTCTGGGTTCTTCTTTCTTCAAAATATTTCCCATAATGGGACTACATTGAGATGTAATGTGTGTTAGTTGCTATTTTGGATCAAATAATCCATTGAATGTAGAGAAGAGGAATTTCAACATTTGGTAGGGAAAGAGAACCATCCACCCATTCAGGGTAAGGTTTCCACACTGATAACGAACTCGAATATGGGGGCATATTTTGAGAATGTTGTATTGAATCTACTTGTATTCTTATTCGGGAACCCAAATAGGTGGAATGTATTGATGTATCTGATATATCATTTTTACATCCCTAGTGTGGGGAATTTTTAATATATCTCCTACGTGGGGTCCAAATATATTAGTTTTCCAAAGAACACATTTCCTAGATATTCTATCTCACCTCTCACTATATTATATTCCCTTAGTATTTAAGGGTGCAAGATGGGTGGGAAGATGAGTTCCAACTTGAAGAAAATATTGTTCAATATTATTACATTAGAGTTTTCCTACGTATAGTTTCATAAAACCTTTCATTTCAATCTCATATTAAGAAAAAACATCCATTATTATATGAATTTCAACACTTTCATTTAAAGTATGGGATGATTCCACTGCATTAAACATTTCAAAAGTCGAACCACATCGAGGGGGTTCTAGATGAAAAATTATTGGACCCAAATTTTCTTCATGATTTTAATTTCTACTTTGCAAAACACATTCTTTTACTTTAGTTGAGACTATGTTATGAATGGAAGCAACATCCCCTTGTTTCTCTATATTTGATTCATATTCTATAGCATATATAGGGGTGGTTATATTGATGTCTGTTGATGCATAATTTCAATCAAATGTCTCACTGCTGTATTAATGAAAAGGGGTTGGTTCCACCAGGAATAGCTAGAAAGAGATCAGTGATATTAATGAGTGATTTCTAATTTAGTATATTTATGTTCTTTATGGACATATATGGTACTCATCCCTCCCAATATAGATTCTCTTGGAGAATCTTGGTGAATGGTGATCTAAAGGTAATCACCGGACAATTCAATATTACATATTCTTAGTGAGTATGTTGGGTTGTGATATGGGATTAACTATAAGGGTCCACCATGTAAAACCCCTACTAAATAAGAAAAGAACAATTTCTATCAAGCTGTATAATGAGTTTAAAATTAAACCCAGTCTAAGGTTTTACTTTGACCTCCTTGGGATCACTATGAACTAAATTTGACTATATCAAAGGAGGATGTTGTGGAAAATTTTCCCTTGGACCTTCAGTATTAGGATTCCCATGTATCACAATTGTTATTTATATTATGGATACTCTCTTGATCTTACATATAAAATTCTATCTTGTTTTCAGGTACTATTGATGTCTCTAAGTGCCTCTGTTTTGGATTAATGACTTGGGGGTGCGTTTGGGAGAATTTTTTTAAGAAAATCAAAAAGCAAATAGCTTGTGCACAGTTTGTGCATGGTTTGACAGACCATGCGACCAAACCGTGCCAACCAAGAAGCACTGGATAGAGAGGTAGGCATGGTGTACACACGGTTTGACAAACTGTGCGACCAAACTGTGTGGACCGTGTATATCTGGATAGTGATATCTTCACGGTGTGCACACGGTTTGAAAAACTGTGTGCCTCTGCCCAGGTAAATAGTGTGCACGGTTTTTAATTCCGAAAATTTCTTTTAAAACCACCCGAACCCCCTTGGGACTTCTATATTTTCGACCTTGGCTCAGGCTTGACTCATTTTAGGTCTTTCCAAAGACTCATATAGAGAATAAAAGGCAATCTGAACACCTTTCTTCGAGATTGAAGGCTTGGATTGAAGTTCTGCTCTCCTCCAAGTATGTGGATTTCATCCCATTTCATATCTCGCTTATTTCTCTATCTTACCTTGATCTTTTCAAGGGAGAATTAATTTGTTTCCATTGATCAAAACCTATTAGTTGAGGTATAGATCTAGGATTGTGAATCTAGATCTAGTTTTTGCAAGATCTTGATTCCATTGATCTTAATATTTGGTTTTAGGGTTTTAAATCCAGAACTTGATTAGTGACGTTGTGCCGCTTGGTTTTTGGGGCTTCTTGTTGGGGTAACTTCCTACAAAAGATTGAGGTAGTTGGTTTCGTCCAGACTTCCCAAATTTATTATCATTGTATTTTCTTGATTTATTTCAATCATTAATATAAATTCAATTGATGAAGTTTCTTTCATTTAAATTCATAAAAAATTGATTCCATTGAATTGAGATGTTTGGAATGGTTTTGGAATTAAAATTTTGGAAAAACTCAAATTCCATTGAATTTGGTGTGGTTATAGAAAATTGGTCAATTTAAGTTGTTTAATTTAAATTTTGGATTTGATGGAAATGTTTTCAATTAAATTGTTGAATTTAATTGTGAAAATTAAATGTGTAATGATGGAATTGGTTTTTAATGGATTTAAAACATATGAAAATGGCTTAAAATGATTTGATAGAAACCCATTTGTTTTACCTTGTGAAAGAGGCATGTTTTGAATAAAACCTGTTTTGGTTTTAAATGGAATCAAATTGGCACTATTGAAATGGAATAATGGGATTGATCGTATTTTAAGCATTCATAAAATAGATCACCCATCATGTAAGAGCGCATGCAAGCCTTAGATAGTTAGTGAGTTATTTGGATAAACTCTACGCTATGAAAATGTTCTAAAACATACTTGCGGCGAGTCACATCACTGACGGGTTGGTTACTAGTCTCCTTTGGCCATTGTCCTAGGGACGTCTGTATACACCTTTTGCTATGTTCACATAGAGAGTGTGGAATCCTATAACTGGTTAATACTATAGTACCTTTGGCAGAAGACCATGTTGCCCCCTTGTTTGTTTATATTTGAGATATTACTGTATGCCAATGCTTTTGAACTGCTTATATGCCTGCTGAATTTATATAAACTATTTTATATAAATGTTTTACTTAAGCCATTGTTTTAGAAATATTCCATCATTGTAAATCCTTTCTTGATGACTTTTCCATCATTTGAAAATGAATAGCATGTTTTGTTAAAATATTTTTTTGAATTTCCAACCCTATTTCATTGAAAATTCAATGATTTTACATGGATAATCTATATTTGGCATCTGTTATGGAATCTTTCGTGATATCCTACTGGGATTAGGCTCACACCCTACTTTTTCCTTCGAGTATTTGTAGACTTTATTCTTCCAGGATCGAGCAAAGGGAAGGGAGCTCTTGGAGGTGGATCTAGTTGTTGATCTCTGGTCTTGGTGAGTTGTGTCCTTAGGTACTTTGGGATTGTTCTTCCCTTTTCAGTACTTAGGATATAGCACTTTGGAATTTCATGCCTCTTTTTATTCTAGTACATCACTCCCCGTGGAGTTTCTTCTGTTATGCATACTTCTTGTTTTACTCTTACTTCCACATTATTGTGGAAAAATTGTTCCCACTTGTATATTGTATGATGATTGGTGCTAGCCGTCGACCCGTGGGGATTGGGGGCTCCCTTCGGTCTATGTCAGGGTCGGCTCGGTTATCGGGTTACCAGGGTACCCGGGCTGGTTTGTGACAAAGTGGTATTAGGGCCAGGTTAAGTAACTTTCCTTGATGACAGTATGCATTTGAGTTTTCTTGTCGAGAGTTAGGAGGTAGTTGTGATTGAGTGTCTGGCCAGCTCTCACCACAAGGAACCCTAAGTCACCAGGGGTGCTTAGGGAAAGAAGTCATGTGGATTTGGTCTATTCTTTTCCCCTATTTTGATTTGGATATAGTGGAATCCAAATCTTGTTATCCCTTCTTTTAAGAGTAGTTTTCCTTGTTACTTAGGTTGAGTGTTAATCTAATGTCCTCTTTGTTGTCTGCTGATGTTATGTAGCATCATGCCTCTGAGAAGACATAGAAATCAAATCCAAAAAGGGGTTTCTACTGAATCTCAGAAAGTAATTCCTATTGTGGATCCAAGTCTGGTAGAGGTGATTGTTCGCACTGTCCAAGCTCTGGGACAGGCACCACCTCCAGTTCCTGTTCAGGCTCCAGCTATAGATCCTCATAGTGATATTCTCTGATGTCGTTCTCAAGAGTTTCTACGCCAGAAGACACCAATATTCAAAGGATCCACTGATCCTCAACATGATGAGAAATGGTTGAGTATGATCAAATGTCTATTTGGGTTTTTTGAGACACCTGATGCGATCAAGGCGAATTATGCCACCTTCATGCGAGAGGGACCAAGTAGGAGATGGTTAGACACGATGGTGATGGCTGGGAAACATGAGGGTATGGAGTGAAAAGACTTTAGGGTTCTTTTCACTGATCAGTTCTATCCAGAATCTATGGTTTTGGCCAAGCCTAGGGATTTTTTCAAACATGAGCAGGCCAACAAAACCATGAATGAGAACTCAAATCACTTCGTTGAGTTGGTACAGTTTCTCCTGAAATTGTATCTAATGAGAGGATGAAAGCTCGACGATTTGATTTAGGGCATCGATCAGATATCTGTTCTCAGGATTTCTTACTAAAGCAAATCACTTATGTCGATGTGATGGATAGGGCGATGATGGTTGAGATGGATTTGGCAGGAAATTTACGGTTGCAGGAAGTTCCTTTTTCTTCTAGGGGCAGTATGCGTTCCTTTAAAGGAAAATGGAATCGTGATTTTACTCGTGGTGGTTATCGACTACAGAGTCACTCCAGACCACCGGTAGCACCAGGAGGGGCTTCCTTGACTTCCAGTCAGTGTGGAAATCCAAGACAATCTAAGAGGGTTTGCACTGAAGCACCAAAGAACTGTATCTCTTGTGGACATATAGGGAACCTACCGAGATTCTACCATCACTACTCTAGTCCGTATAGTGGAACAGGATCATCAGAACCTCCAAATACTGCGGGGAAATCAAATGCTTCATGCACAAAAGGGTTCTAGCCTCAGGAATCCAGAACACAGCTTCATCACGTAGTGGAAGAGTCGCCATAGGTAGCTGATACAGGTCCTGTGACTGTGAGAGGTACCATTACTATAGCTTCATCTTTAGTGATAGCTCTTTTTTATACCAGTACATCTCACTCTTTTATTTCAACCCATCTTGTAAATCTACTTAATCAGACTATGGAGATGTTATCTTTTGAAATGGATATTATTACACCCCTTGGTGTAATGAGAGAGGAGGGTCTCCGTAGTCCCGCTTGTGTCTTCTCTCTATTATATTTCGATCATGTGTGGAGTTTCTTGGTTCTTGGCATGAAATCTTTTGACGTCATTTTCGGTATGGATTGGCTCATTGACAATAAATCCTGGATCAATTGTTATCTTCACCCGGTCTACCTTACTAAACTCAGTGGTGTGTCTCTTGTTTATCAATGATAATGGGACCCATGTTTAAGCAATGCCAGACCCTTTTTCCTAGAGTTGGGGAAAGTTATATAAGTGTCTTCTTTTGATCTAGAGAGAGATTCATTGTGTGGTGATCTCCCTCCAATCGTCGATGAGTTTCCCGATGTGTTTCCTTTAGATTTCTCTTGTTTTCCTCCAGTAAGAGCGGTTGATTTTACTATTTACTTAATTACTGGTACTCAACCATTTTCTATTCACTCTTACCGACTGGATCCAGCTGAATTAAAAAATCTATAGTCTTAGTTATATGATCTTCTTGAGAACGGTTTTATACGCCCGAGTGTGTCACCTTGGGAATCACCTGTTCTCTTCGCCAAGAAGGCTGGTGGTTCTCTTCGCTTATGTTTTGATTATCAAAAGATCAATCAAGTTACGATAAAGAATTAATATTCACTATCATGAATTGATGATATTTTTGATTAATTGAAAGGGGCAATGTGGTTTTCAAAAATTGATCTTTGATCTGGTTACCATCAGTTGAGGACAAAAGAATCTGACGTTCATAAGACCACTTTTTGGAGTATTTATGGACATTATCAGTACCTTGTTAGGCCATTCAGCCTAACAAATGCTCGTGCAGTTTTCATGGCATTGATGAACAAGGTTTTCCATGAGTATCTTGATAATTTTGATGTTGTCTTTTTGGATGACATTCTTGTCTACTCGAAGTCTGAGGAGGATCATGTGTGTCATCTGAAAACAGTTCTGAGTCTTCTAAATAATCGCTGACTATATGCCAAGCATTCAAATTGTGATTTCTAGAATCGGGAAGTAAAATTCATTGGACATGTCATGTCAGAACAAGTAATATCAGTTGATCCTGAAAAGTTGAAGGCTGTTATGAATTGGGAACAACCACGAAATGTTTTCAAGATTCGGAACTTCTTGGGCTTAGCGGGATATTATCTCCAGATTGTTAAAGACTTCTCAAAGATAGCTTCTCCAATGACTACTCTAACTCGAAAGGGAGTGATGTTTTCCAAGAATGAAAAATATCCGATATCTTTTGTTGAGATAAAGCATATTTTGACTACTACACTGTTGTTAACAATTCTTGAGGCTGGGATAGGTTATGTGTTCTTCTAGGATTCATCGGGATCAGGATTGGGATGTGTCCTCGTACAGGGTAATCATGTTGTTGCCTATGCATCTCATCAGCTTAAGCCTCATGAGAATAACTATCCTACCCATGACCTTGACTTGCAACTATAATGCACGCACATTAGTGTTGGAGACGTTACCTTTATAGAGAAAAGATTTCTATGTATTCTGACCACAAGAGCTTGAGTTATATCTTCTCTCAAAACTATTTTAATCTTCTCCAAATGATTTGGGTGGAGTACCTGGAATCTTTCGTCTTTGAAATTACCTATACCCCGGGGAAAGGGAATGTTGTTGCAGATGTATTAAGCAGGAAACTTCTGACTCAGGCTATGAAATAATCTTCAGAATAGTGGATTTTGAGGGCTCTTTTTGCTCAGTTTCATATTGGAGTTCAGTGGAAGAGGAATGAAGTTTCTTTAGCCAGCGTTCAGTTGACTTCTTCTCTCCTCTAATTGATTATTTAGGAACAACAATTGGATGATTAATTCCATGGCAATAGGGACTCTCTTTATGGTGGGGATACCAACACCTTGTGTTCGTTCTCCAAAGAGGGTGTTCTGTGTTATCAAAACTATTATGTTGTTCCCTTATCAGCAAGGAAGGTTGTGATGAGGGTTTTCCATAACTCTCAGTGGGCTATGCACCCAAGAACCAAAAAAATGTTCTATGACAGGCAGCAGCAGTTTTGGTGGCCAGGTATGAGATGAGACATTGCTGAGTTTGTATCTCGTTGTTATACATGCCAGCAGGTGAAATTCGAGCACCGGAAACCTTCGGGTTTTCTTCAACCACTTCCATTCCCTACATGGAAGTGGGATGAAATCTCGATGGACATTGTAGTTGTGTTACCTGAAACCGAGGGGAATAAGAACATGATATGGGTTGTGATTGACAGGCTGACCATGTCAGCTCACTTTATACCTATTTGAGATACAACCAATGTTGAGGAGTTGGGAAATATCTATGTGAAAGAAGTTGTTCGTTTGTAGGGAGTTCGTCTGTTATAGTCTCTGGCAGGGATCCTCTATTTACTTCTTGATTTGGGAGATGCCTTTAAGGGGCACTAAGATATCAGGTTCATTTGAGCATGGCATGCCATCCATAGTCGGATGGCCAGATAGAGAGAGCAATTTAGATCCTTGAGGAGATGCTCCGCACATGTGTTCTGCACGTTGGTGGGTGTTCGGATGATCACTTGGGCCTAGATGATTTCTATTATAATAACAGTTACCAATCTGTGATCAAAATTTCTCCATTTGAGGCTTTGTATGGATGCCCTTGTAAATCTCCTTTATGTTTGTTAGAGATTGGTGAATGTTCCTTTGTAGGACTGAGTTTGGTCCAAGAGACGACAACTACGATCAAGTTGATTCGTCAAAGAATGTTGAAAGCTCAGAGTAGTTACAAGTCTTATACTGATCGTCGCTGTAAACCTTTATAGTTCTCAGTTGGTGACAACGAGTTCTTGAAATTTTCAACCCGATTGGGTCATCGATGGCTTGGGAGGCAAGGTAAGCTTGATCTTCACTTTGTGCGAACTTTTGAGGTTATTGGTCTTGTGGGGAAATTTTCTTACCATCTAGCTCTACCACCACAACTTACATCGATACATAAGATGTTCCATGTATCGCAGCTACGAAAGCATCTCTCAGATCCATCTCATGATGTGAGGTGGAGTGATCTTGAGATTGAACCAGATTTATCTATTACTGAACGACTAGTTAGGGTTGTTGATTCTAAGACCAAGGTACTTCATGGGAGAACGATACCTCTGGTCTGTGTACTATGGCAGCATGGTTCTGATCTTCATGAGATGTGGGAAAGGGAGGAACTAATGAGGGAGCAGTGGCCTCATCTTTTTGACGTGGATGTTTCTTATGAGGTTTTCTGGGGGCAGAAAGATCTTATGGTGGGGAGGTTGTAACATCCCGTCATGTTTTTAGGTACATTTGATGTCGCTAAGGGACTCTGTTTTGGATTAGTGACTTGGGGGTGCGTTTGGGAGAATTTTTTTAGGAAAAAAAAAAGCAATGGCTTGTGAACGATTTGTGGAAGGTTTGACAAACCGTGCGACCAAACTGTGCCAACCAAGAAGCACTGGATTGAGAGGTATGCAAGGTGTGTGTAGGGTTTGATAAATTGTTTGACCAAACTGTGCAGACTGTGTTTCTCTGGACAGTGAGATCCACATGGTGTGCACACGAATTGACAAATCGTGTGCCTCCGCCCAGGTAAACCGTGCGCAATGTTTTGAATTCCGAAAATTTCTTTTAAAACCTCTCAAACCCCCAGGACTTCTATATTTTCGACCATGGCTCCGGATTCACTCAATTTTGGTCTTTATAAATCCTCCAAGAGAGATTCCAAGGAGATCTGAGCACCTTTCTTCGAGATTGAAGGCTTGTATTGAAGATCTTCTCTCCTCCCGGTAAGGGGATTTCATCCCGTTGTGTATCTCATTTATTTATCTATCTTCTCTTAATCTTTTCAGGGGAGATTTAATTTTTTTTTCATGGATCAAAAACTATGAGTTGAGGTATAGGTCTAGGATTGTGAGTCTAGATCTAGTTTATGGAAGATCTTGATTCTTTTGATCTTAATTTTTGGTTTTAGGTTTTTAAATCCAGGACATGATCGGTGACGTTGTGCGCTCGGTTTTTGGGGCTTCTCATTGGGTTAAATTCCTACAATAGATTGAGGTAGGTGGTTCTGTCCCGACGTTCCAAATTTATTATCATTTTATTTGCTTGATTTATTTAAATCATTGATTTAAATTCAATTGATGAAGTTTCTTTCAATTAAATTCAAAAAAATCTATTCCACTGAATTGAGATGTTAGAAATGGTTTTGGCATGAAAAATTTGGAAAACCCCCAAATCCATTGAATTGGTTGTGGTTATGGAAAATTGGTTGATTAAATTTGTTTAATTTAAATTGTGGATTTGATGGAAATGTTTTCAATTAAATTGTTTAATTTAATTGTGAAAATTGAAATGTGTAATGATGGAATTGGATTTTAATGAATTTCAAACATATGAAAATGATTTAAAATGATTTGAAAGAAACCAATTGGTTTTACCTTGTGAAAGAGGCATGTTTTGAATAAAATATTTTTTGGTTTTAAATGGAATCAAGTTGGCACTTTTGAAATGGAAGAATGGGATTGATCATATTTTATGCATTCTTAAAATAGTTCACCCATCATGTAAGAGTTCATGAAAGCCTTATGTCGTTAGTGAGTTATTTGGATACACTCTACGCTACGACAATGTTCTAAAACATACTTGCAGTGGGTCACTTCCCCGATGGGTTGATGACGAGTCTCTTTTAGCCATTGTCATAGGGACGTGTGTGTACACATTTTTCTGAGTTCACATAGAGAGTGCAGAATCCTATTACGGGTTAATACTATCATACAGTTTTGCAGATGACCATGTTGCTCACTTGTTTCTTTATATTTGAGATATGAATGTATGCCAACGCTTTTGAACTGCTTACATGCCTTCTTAATTTATAAAAACTATTTTATATAAATGTTTTACTTAATCTATTGTTTTAGAAATATTCCATCATTGTAAAGCCTTGCATGATGAATTTTCCATCATTTGAAAATGTATAGCATGTTTTCTTAAAATATGATTTTGAATTTCCAAACCTGTTTATTTGAAACTTGAATGTTTTTACTTCGATAATATATATTTGGAATCTGTTATAGAATCTTTGGTGATATCCTACTGGTCTTAGGCTCACACCCCACGTTTTCCTTTGGGTGTTTGTAGAATTTATTCTTCCAGGATCGAGCAAAGGGAAGGGACCTCTTGGAGGTGTATTCAGTTGTTGATCTCTAGTCTTGGTGAGTTGTGTCCTTAGGGAATTTGGGATTGTTCTTCCCTTTTTAGTACTTGGGTTGTAGCACTTTGGAATTTCATGCCTCTTTGTATTCTAGTACATCACTCCCAGTGGAGTTTCTTCTATTATACATACTGTTTGTTTTACTCTTTCTTCCGCATTCTTGTGGAAAAATCGTTCCCACTTGTATGGTTTATGATGCTAGGTGATAGTCACTGAACCATGGGGATTGGGAGCGCCCTTCGGGCTATGTCAGGGTTGGCACGGTTATCGGGTTACCAGGGTACCTAGGCTGGTACATGACATTACACATCTATGAGTGAGTATGAGATAGGTAAACTATTTGGTCTTCATATGATGCATTTTCCTCTAAAGGCCTTAATGGTTCCCATTGATTATCTTCGCTTAAGAAAAAAACATTATCACTATTTCTGGATAGTAACACATGTTTTTTCCAATGGATTTCAATCATTAAGATCAACATTTATAAATTTTTTCATAACATATTATTTTCTAGAATTCCATTTCTTATAAGAAAAATGCAATTCTCATGGTCATAAAGAAGGGATGAAATTACATAAAGTCACCATGAAAGGATCTCTCAGTCATTGAGTAAAGTGAAATAAAAAACTCTATGTTCACCCTTTCAAATGACATGAACATCATATAGGGAATCCGAAATCAATTGACATATCTTTCAAAATGAATTATTTTATGCATAATTAAGCCACTCTTTCTATTTTTTCTTATTTCAAGATTCATTTATCATGTAGGGTTGCTAAATCAATTTGGATATAAATATATTAATTTTCATTAATATGATTTTTATACCCATCTTAATGAAGTATTTTTTTTATTTCTGTTCATTATGAGTTTTCTTGATTTTCAATAAACCCTCACACCTGAATTATACTGATAATATCCATATAATGTTTTTTATGGGGTTGATAATGAAACAAAGATTAATTGTATATTTTTAGTATCCAATTTTTTCCTTAATAGAATTACTTTTTATTCATATTATGTAGGGTATTCCTCCACCTAGTCCAACCAAATTAAAAATGTTATTATTTATTTATTATAATAAGTTGAATAGGTAGGATTCTATTTCATTGTATTGGATTACAAAGAAACTACATATAGTTAAATGGATGTACAATTCCTTGGGTTGTCATTCTGTTGAGAAATAATATTACTTTTCTCTCATAAGGCATCATCCATGACTAGTATTATCTTCCAAAGATCCTCGTTGTATGAGGAATTTCCCCCAATTTATTGTGAAGGCGAGGAACTTCTTGTTGAAATTAAATATTACAATAGGTAGGACCTTTATATATAATTCCATTATGGGGGGGACTTCCATCTTGGCTAAACATCAAACTATAGGGTAAATTATATCGTATACCCTAGTGAGGACCTTCAGGGAGAACTATATATATGGGTTTCCTTTCATGATTTTAATATTCCTACCCTGAGGATGGTATCTTGGTACTCATAAATAGATCTATTCTCATTATCTGTCAATTTAGGAAAATGAAGGAGGCCTTCATAGTATACTTTCTAGGGGGCTTTACTATTGCTGGTAGAAATGTTGAGCGGATGACTTTTAGAACTATCCCTACTCGTTCTATAATATTAAAATGAATCATAATGATACTAGGACTCTATTGATAGATGTTATATGGCCTCAATAACACATTCCTTGAGTAGAGTATAGTTTGGGGCCTACTATATATATATATGTAAATTTCTATTAGAGATACATTATTTTAGAGACTCCCATTTGTGAGTCTGGAGTTTCATTTTATATACAAAAACCTTCATTCACAATAGGTTTCTTAATAGAGTGTACATTCATTATTGGTATTTCCCAATAATGTTTTTTTTGGTAGGGATATATTCATTCAATAGGGTTACCCCTAAAATGAAGTAGTGATCTCTAGTTTGAACAACAATATAAACCAAATCCTATAATCGATTTATCCGGGGATTTTTTAAAACCCTTCTATAAAAGAGAGTGAATATTCATATCATCATTATATTATATCAATAATTTATATGATACACTTGAAATGTAAAGGTACTTTGGTTTTCTTGGATCCTAATAACAACAACACAATAATTATATCATGTAATATTTGTATAATGTGGTCCATAATATATTTCTGTCACTTCATCATTATAAAGATGTAATGAGTGACAACTTCCATTTTAAATTGGATATATTCTATTTCTATTGTTGGATAATGGATGTATCACAACTCCTATGCACCATTTCATTTTTAGATATACTGGAAATAGTAATTTGAGGTGTGAATGATATGGGGTTTTTCCATTTTTGATTCCAAGGTGTGAGGGAGGTTTTATCTTATTTCTAATAACTATATTGTTATAAATGATGTATGCGACAAGGTATATGGTCCTACTCTTGGGTTTCAATCAGGTTTTATTGGAAGTATTATCTTCTCAAAAGATGGATTTTTTTTCATATTCTCGGTTGATTGATCATCGCCATCAATAAGGCTATCCAAGACACTCTTATCTAAGTGACATGATATAAATCCAATAGGGAAACAACTTTATCATGAGGAGAACATGATATTGTGCATCATTGGAATTTGTTGTTTCGTAAAGGATTAAATCATGTAAACACATGTAATGTGGAGATGTGTTTGATAGTGACCTCTAGATCTACACCCCAAAACTAAGGGAGCAATTTTTTTGCATCATTTATGGGATAACAATTCAATATATTTGAGATAGTTATGGGTGTTGTGTGCTTCTTTTCCAGTAGTCTTCATTAGATGTATGGCTTGTGGGGAATCATAACATTAAGGTATTCACGTGTATTCTCCATGTTTGTGATGGTACCAATGAGATGGTACTCCATGAATAGTGAATTTGATACCCGATATTGGATATTATTGGTCGATGATTGAATCCTATAGATAGATATAGACACATCTTGGTTGATATCCAAATTTTTATTCAAATAGAAGGATTTAATTTGTATTGATGATAGTTATTTTTATAAATTCATTCAATACACATAGAATTTACAAACTAGGGAACCCATAAAATTTTCATCATAATAAAAGAACGCATAGGAAAATTAATTCTTTAAAAACCCATGTCTTACCCAATTTTATAATGTGGTTGTAAAATAGGGTCCCGGGATTTGATAAACCATGTTATTTGTTTATAGATTCATGTCTGATTCTCCATTATTTTGTTTTAATGAAATATTTTGAGATATAATTGATTATTGTGGAGGTTGAGTATGGTTCCAAAATCATTAAATTCCTGAAAACTTGTTATATTTGTGTCCACATTTATGTTTATTCCAATTGGTAATAATTTATAAAACCAAAAAAACCTAATGGTTCCGATATCCATATTGGTTTTTGGACATTATTTCAAAAGACATAATTCCATTGAAGGGGTTTTCTAATGATGGTTAGAAACTCACATTATTTGATAACATGGGGGTTAGGATCATGACACACTTTTGGATAGATTTATTTCCTTATCTGAGACTCTATTAATGATTTAAGTCATATCGATGAATAATTTATAATCCATAAAAGAAAAGTAGTCATCATTTAACTTTCAATAAATAACATATACATTGTGGACTAATCATCTATATACTTCAATATCAATCCATCAATATTAAAATATATATGTATCAGAGGTTCTCCATTTAAAGATCCATATATATGTCATATATTCTCCGTTTTGTTTCATTATTTACATAGTAATGGTTTATTTAAAGGATAATCACTAAATGACTCGTGATTAGAAACTGTAGCATTTATTTCCATCCTGGTAGGTGGTGATATTTTTTGTATCAGGATCATGCCTATGTGAAGGGATTCCTACTTATTCTTGTGAAATAAAAAATCCCATGTAGTTCATTTCTAATTGATGAGAAATGTGGTTCCATTTAGGATCATGTGAAAAGGATGTATGAAAATGTTTTATATTACGATGATTCAAAGTCATGGAAGAATATACAGAGAAAAGGATGATGTGGAAATTACACATGAGTACCTCTCTGTACTGATTTATTAGGGAAAAAACCATGTAAGGTGATGACTTCACAAAGAACTTGTTCCCATAAGAATGATTTACTAAATGACATGAAAGAATATATCCTCCCATGACTGGGAGGATTGATATTTCTGGGAATATGAACAAATATGTATGATGGTGGATTAAAGGTGTTGTTCTATACCTTAGTGACGCGTCCTGTGTATCCTATGAAAACCAGAAGACAATACCACATAGGTAAAAAGTGTTGTGGAATACATATATGGGGGAGCCCATTTCAATATATCTAACCATGACATTGTAATTATTACCACTAATCTTTATTCCCAGATGATTAATTCTAGATGTGAGAAATAATAATAAATGTATGATCTATAATTTTGAGCATTCATTGTTGTTAAATGGTGGATGAAGGGGAGTGTGTTGGAGTAAACAAATATCCCTCATGAAATAAATTTTACAAGATCTAGGAGTGATTCCCAATTCTCAATTTCATAGACAATTGTTGAATGATAGAACACCATAACTCATTAATGGGAAAATAATGGTGTCTCTCTCACTATCCAAAATAGGTAGGTCCCTAGAATTTCATCCAAGGATGAGGTCCTCATTTCTAAATAGATTCATAATTGAAAATATCCCAATGATACTTCCTTTCAGGTAGATTAAGTGAAGAATATATTTCAATGAGGGAATTAATAATCTAATATAAGACATGAAGTTGTGTATTATGCTCTACACATGAATATTTAGGAGCCACAGCAGAGGATTCAACATGGTCTCTTTTAGATTGGAGACCAAAGGAAATAGAAATTCGATTGGTGGTATGAGAGAGTGATCCTAGATTTTTTCTTTCCTAGGTTGTACATGGGTGACATATAGAGCGATTCACCCAATTTATAATTATTTGATCTAGGATATAAATTACCAAGATGATACCTAAGTGAGTTGGGTTCAATTTCTCTGAGGTGATACTTAGGGGACCTAGGAGGTACCTCGTTATAGTGGTACATGAGTGAACCATGCGGTATATTTAATAAGTAATATTTCATCAAAAATGGGATGAATTCATGAGTGATGAAAATCATGGAAAACTAGACTTGGGTGAGACATTTATAGGATCTCTAATGGTTTCCTATGGTGATCCTAGAAATCTAGTGCTCATGTTTTGAGATAAGTAATGTACCTTCACCAATGTATCTTTATGGTAAGAGAGGGAGGATCATCATATAATACATGGGTTTCCTTGTATGGTGATGAAATCTAATCCATTTACTCTTTCTAATTACATCTAGTTTTGTAATCAATAGAAGCTACCTAATAGATTTAAGGACATGAGAAGTGGGAATGGTTCAGTAGATCTTTGAGTTGACTCTTCATCTTCTAGATATATAAAATGAGGATCCCAATTTAACTATTTATATGAAAAATAGTACCTGAGGTGAAGTAGGGTCTATGCACAAGTCCATTATGTAGGGGTTCCATGCAAGCTATTCTACATCGGTTCTCCAAACAACTGGATCCCCCAAGAAAGTCATCTGTGATGTTTGGTTGTGAAAGTGCAGAATGTAATATGTTTTTGTCACATAGTGATACACATCGTTCATTATATTAGGTGATTTGTATTTCTTTTTTATATTAACAACCTTTGATGTTAATTTCCTAATTCAAAAAAATTTGAGTACCGGGAAGCCATATTGATCCTCTATCATTGGGTCCAAAATAGATGGTGTTCTATATTCAATATAATATATATTCCAATGGAAAATATTAATAGATTGACCTAAATGGAGAAAAATATATGCATCCTGTCAATTTATGTTTCATTATAAATATTTCACATGTGTATTTATATTATTTTTACTATGGAATTTTTTTAATTACCCAAAACTGAATGAAACCCATTATTGTATCACAAGAAACTTTAAATGTATTGATTCAGTTCCTACCAATAGAAATGTTAACTATGAGGTGTAAGGTACACAACATGCGGAACTACATTTTTTGGTTTATGGTCTTTATTATAATACTTTAAACTATAATATCCCATATCTCTGAGGAATGATTATAATTAGATATTCATTATTCTTTAGGTAGATGAGATCAATTAATATAAAGGTATTTATCATTCCCAATCTTGAGTAGAATTTCATAAAATCATGTCTAATTCAAATATCCATATTCAACCTCTTAAATATATTAAATATATTTTTCTTGTATGTGTTGGTGAACTATAAATTTCCACTATTCAACCTATGTGTGTGTTAGTTCTATACAAAGTAATTTCATAATATATTTTAAATTATATTAACCTATAATACATTTATTTGTATCTACTTGTTTTTTCAAGAAATATTTATTTAATGTATTATATACTATCATATCAACCAAGTGGTGAATTTAGTATTCCTTCATGAATGATCCCATTTGTTAAATATTCAACTAAGTGAGCCCAACTGAAACAACACAATGTGGACCGATTCTTGTTTTGCAAAAAAATTTAATGACATTGGGATCTATAATATTGGTTTCATCTATAAATCTACAATATTTTCAAATCGTAATCTTGAATTATAACATTCAATGTAAATTCAATTTAATAAAAGAGTACATAGTTCCCCATAATAAATTATTTGGGATGTCCTTGGATATTGGAAAAATAATCTATTTACGATTCATTCATCATCTCTATGACATCATATGACCTTAACTAAAAATATGTGTGTCTTTTTTCTTATTATCACAAAATATATAGTAATTCTCAGATATCTTATCATATTATTAGCTTCATGTTCCCCTTTTAATGCAGTGTCCAAAAACATTAATTAATTTTATCCAATACTTTATTCACCCTACCATTTAGATCATCATTGATGTTAGGTTACTCTTATTGGTCACTGGATATAACAACCCAACAATAGCATTTACTTAATATAGTGACTTTAGACAAGAGTTAAATTTCTTTCAATATTGGTGATCTTATAGGATCATATTTATAGAGAATTAGATCGTAACTCTTACATAATAAATCTATATATTAAAAAGTGGAAACTTTTACACAGTATTGTTTTTTTTCAAATAAAATATTCAAAATAAAAATTTATTTCCTATGAATGACAATATGAAATTTTTCTAGAAATATTCTTTGATCATACAAATTCTTAAACATGTAAAAATATTAAAAAACATGATATGAGCACACAAAACATCAAAATAAGGGATATAAAAGAATAGAATCCATTACATTAGTGAAAAAACTGAAAACACATAAAATGTTTAAATTTAATTATATATTATTTTAGAATATGAAATAAATCCTAACTATAAGAAGAAGACACATTGTTTCCTCACAGAAAACCCTTTATATCCCATAGTGAGAAAATAAAATACTTTTTTTGAAACATGGAGAATTATAATTATACGATTTTTAAAACATTATTCAAAAATGGATAGTGCTCCTTTAAATCCATATAAGACACTTACCTAGTTAACTCTCTCTCTAACCATTCATAACAAGGAATTTTACTTAATTAATAGAAGAATTATATCATGATCATAGTTGGTATAAGATATATCAGGACCCTCTTTCTTAAAAGCGGCATCAGGATCACCCATCACAATCCATAAGTATAAAAATTATATCAATAATAGATCATTTTAACAATTTTCATTTTCATCATAAATCCCTTGAAATACTCTTTTTAACCCATATAAAATACAATTTTCAAATATTGAAATACCCTATCATTTAAAAACAAATTTTCAAAACAAAAATAGCCATTATTGATGAAATTATGGGATTTTTTGGGAAAAAATGTGGAATAATACAATTTAGGTAGACATTTAGATAATATTAATGCTTGTGGGAAATACTTTTGACACCATATATGTAAAATAGAACATTCCTTTTTTCCTTATTCATAATAATTTAAAATCATTATTTATAAAATACATACAAAAATTCCTACTAAAATTGTTTGAAATACTTTTATAATATAAATATAACTTTTTTCTAAATTAATTATATAGATATAAATACATCAATAAAATAATTATAAAAATATGAAAAATAATGAATAATATTTAGAAAATTAATCATAAAAACATTTAAAATGATGTTTTAAGTTATATTTTATTTTACCCCAATTCCGACTCATCACAGACATTCATTTTCACCCTGAATAATAATATTATGATCATTATATTCATTAATGATGAACATTTTTAGGGATATTATTTATTTTGTTTATTTATATATAGTAATAAATTACATAATAAATTAAATTGATGTCAAATTTTTTGATGATATTTGGCTCTAATGTCCCAAATGAAACCGACGTCTTGACTATGGTAAAAGTGGATATTATGAAATAATAAAATGAATAATATTCAATAAATAGTTATCTTTTTTCCATAAATTATTTCATTAAAACAAAACATTAAATATATTTAGGATAAATGAATTACAATACAATCATGGTGATGGTAGTTTGTGCATACGGCTGAGTAACATTTCAATTTTTCAGTGATCATGAAAGAAATAAAAAAGTATTAATTTATCATTTAATTATGATTATTATATTTTAAATCTAATATTTTATCATTAAAACTTTTTTATATACGAACCATATGATGTGGATATGAAAAATGAACCACATTGCTTCGTGTAGGTGGTGATACACACATACTCACTAACAACATTATAATTTTTTGAATGGATGTAAAGGTAAAATAATATATGATATATTATCATTATATAATGATAAAAATTTCATAAATAATATATATATATATATATATTAAATCAACCATTGTAACCATCCATGTGAGATGGTGATGGAAAATGAATAAAATCAATTTGTGTGAAAGTATTCCACTATACACGTGCTCAATGTTACAACCCAAACAGTAATAAATAAAATTACCATTTCGATTAAAGTAAATGTCATAGTATGTATTACAGTTATATATGACACATAAATGTATTTTATTTATATCATATCAGTTTTAAAATACCTTTAAAAATTATTATCATTGAAATATAGCTATTGAACACTGATCACATGATTAATATAAATATAGGTTTTTCACAAATCCAATTGACACAAACTAAGGAATTGATGAAAAAAATAGAATTGTACCGTATGAAGCCCATTTATCATAGCTACTACCAAAGATAACATAAATGTGATTTGACATAAAAAATCCAAATCAGGGATCCAACAACCTATGTATGATCAAACATATTTACCAGGGAAGTTCAAGCTCATCGAGATCATGACCCAACCTATGTTTTCCAAACCACCCAATGAAAGTCTCACCATCGCGCACCTTACATTTAGTGTTTTTAATAGTTTATTAAAGCCATATGTATCACGACCCAATAAATATGACAATATAGATTATTATTTTTTTGAATAATGAATATATTTGCATCATATTATTTTATCTTTATAAATGATTATTATTTTTATACAATAAAACAAAAATATTATTTTTTAGTAATATTAAAATTCACATAAAATTTTTATTTTGATTATTCAGTGATTTTTTTTGAAATGAATAATATTTTAAAAAAATATTATTAATAAATTTTTTAATAAATATAAATTATCACACCATTTTATGATGTAAAAATTCATTTTTATAAGGGTTCAAAATTTGTTATTAAAAAAACATAATATTTAAAAAAATGTTACTTCATATTTTAAAATTGAAAATGAACATACTTAGAGAATTAAATAGATAAAATGAATGTCGTTTCTTGAATGATAATTTTCAAAATATATAATTGTAATTTTTTTATTATTTTCCGACACAGTCAAATATTCAGGTTACAATTAAATACAGTATAAATATAATGCTTGTATTATGACATCAAATTGACCCAAAGTGATGTTATAAATAATATAAAAGTTTTACATGATGAAATATATTTTTCCACTCAAAAATAATGTCATCATATTATTATATGATTAATTTTATAAATACATTGTGTAACCACCCAAACCATTAATATATTTTACAGTTTTAAAATCCATTCATTATGAATATGACTCAATCATACATAAAAAGGATAATATAATGTTTATAACATTTAATTATTATATAATAAAAATTAACCCTATTTTGATGAAACTAGGTGTAAAACCTATGTGATGCTTTCTGTGATTGGTTATTTTATTATATAGAGTCCAAAATCTATGTTTAGAAAATATTAATGAAATCCCAACACATTTCCTAAACAAACTCACCCATGCTCCAATTTTAATTCAATAAAAATACATTTATTACATCATTACTCTACCCACCTCTATATAAAGGCCTACCAAGGTTCCTCCAAGATCTCAAGAATCCACTCCCAAGCATTTAGAGTCACACACAGATGTAAGGGATCCTCACCTCTACTTCATTATTTAAGATTACTTATTATCTTATGCATTGTATTTCATATTCCTAATGTTGGGTTATGTTTATCCAACTCCCTATTATAGCCCATTTTATTTCCCTATTATGAGATACACCACTCTCTCTCATCGAAAAATTTTATGATGTTTTAAGTGATGTTGGTATGCTACTGGATATTTCCCTTGATTTTCCATGAAAAATTATTCTGTAGGGAATTCCATACCTTTTCCTATCAAGGGTGTTCAGCTTTATGCACATACACTTCTATGAATTGGGACATAAATGATTATATTACAATGAACATGATTTTATAACAGAATATGTCGAGTAATGAATCAATGTTTTATTATCTTTGTGGAATAAATAATCATTAGAATGAAATGAATGTGATTGGTGCAACTGAAATTATATGGCACTCCAATGATTTGGATAATTTTTATTCCCATTTGACATTATCGTGGAATAGGCTATGAACATGATTTTTTATGGGACATTTTCTATCATGATTTATTTTTTGTTATCCTTGACCTCTGTTTTTTATGTAGTGTGTGATGTTGTTTTCACATTTCCCATGTTGCTTTTATTTCAACATTTTTTATCATGCCTCATTTTTCATGTTTATGATTATCACTTCTTTTATTCCCCAATGATATGACTATTGTATAACATATACTTCCAGATTCATGTTGTTCCATGTTTATTCCCTTACTAAAAATTATAGCTCACCCCTTTATTATGTATATCCACATGTTATCCCGTACAGTTTTAAAAAAGATCATGTTAAGGATGTCTTAAATAAAGATGATGTTTTCCAATTTAAAATTTTATGTTATATACCTAATTCAAAAAGACAAATACTTATCAATATATTGGGATGTATTAATTTTAAAATTATTTACTAATTAATTAATTAATCTATAATTAGGACATGGTTTTCACAATCGGTATGATAGGAAACGTGTAGTTATTTTTTGGTAAAGGATTTGAAAATACAAGAGAAATTCTTAGGGATAAGACTATGTATACGAAAAACACCCAAAATTTTGGAATGTATAGATTAAGTGGTTTGTCAGGAACCATCTACCAGGGAATGTGCTCTGACTACCCCATGCTCGTTTTCCATAGGCCAGGGGATGGTGATTTCCACTAGAAAGGGATTTCCCAAAAAGGAGAGGTATTTAAATTATATACGTACACACAAAGATTAGGCATATTGCACAAATAAAACCAAAAAGGAATGAAAAATATAATAACCAATACTATGTACCACTATTGTGAGTTAAAGATGTAAACTGAATGTAATTGGGAAAATACAAGAATAACTAAAGAGAAAGTACAGAAAAAAAAGCTCTGGAGGCCATCGACCAAGGATCCTACCTAAAGGGTAGGTTCAGATGACTGTCAGACGTCACTGCAGAACACCACATCAATTGATCTGCCTCAATGAACCGTCTAGCCCTGGCTCCCCAATGTCCTGTTAGGGACCTCGTGACCCCCAAAGGTCTCCCAAAAATCCTTAAAAGAAATACCACAAAGCAAGATCTCAACATAAATCATAATGAAAAAGACACAGCTTATACTAGGTATAACATAAGTACAAAAGTTAATTTTAATATTCATCAATCTAGGTCATCTTAATATGTTTAGAGGCTTGGCTACTAATCCATACAGGGATACTGGGTGTTGATCCACATTGGGTCTCTAAGTACTGATCCACACAGGGTTGCTAGGTGCTAACCCACACAGGGTCTTTAGGTGTTGTTCCACATAGGTATTATAGGTGTTCATCCACATAGGGTCACTGGGAGACGATCCACATATAGTCTCTAGGTGTTTATTCACAAAGTGTTGCTTGGTACGGATCCAAATTGGGTCTCTATTTATTCATCACATCACAGCGAGCCACTAGATTCCCACAATTAGCATGCATGATTTTGGGAGGATCTCCTCTTCATTCTATAAGTTGTACCTCAACCACAATGAAGTCCCACATAGATTAACCTAAAGGATAGTCTCTTCATAAGTGTCTCAATGCAATAGAAATCACATCGAATGGATTCTCGGTCCATAAGATATGGTTATTTTTATAAAAGTGGATCGGTTGGATTCAATTCTAATTCAACCCGACCATATACAAAACACCATCAAAACTCACATAGAGTATCTCAGATGGACTGATTCATCACAAGGGTCCTCATTCTATAGACGTTACGACAATTGAATGCCCCTTCCATAAGTAATTGGTGTCTTTCCAAAAAGGGGTCTCTTGGGTCTGGGTTCGGTCTGAGCTGGTCAGCTGACCCAACCAGACCTCAATCAGGGTCCACCGACCCAACCTAGGTCCTCCGACCCAATATGGAATGGGTCAGACATGAGGGTTCACCAGAACTTTCTAGGTTGTTACTACCTTTGGCAAGGCTGGGACATATCTGGGAGCCATGTCTGTCTCCTCTATTATCCTGTAGACACGGGGCCTCCCTTCCATCGCGATCATGCTACCGCGGCACGCCTCATCCCGCGATGCACATGAACGCATCCTCCGCTGCATGACTGAACATCCTGCACACAGGTCACCATCATCATGAGGCCCTGGTTGGAACTGTCTCTTACTGCCCGTTTTTGTCACCGTAGGTTCCTTCCTGCTACCGGCACACCAATAGATCCTTCGACGGGCCATTGGAGTTCCTCCAGTGGTCCATTTTTGGAACCGTCTATTCCTATGGTACCATAATTTTAAACCCTTAACTATGAAAAATTAAAACTCTTATTTCCACCATTCAATGAATCTTCCACCAAGAATTCAAATGGAAGAAGGGGGATCAAGCCTCTTTTTTTTCAGCCCACACACTCTTCATTAGAGGATTAACGCAAGGGGCACAACATTTCAATTTTATCATTATTAAAAATAATCATGAATAGAAAATCCCAAGAATGAAACCCTCCCACAACAATTCATGTTCTGCTGATTAACATGTTCATGGGTTAACCTACATTCATCATTTATAATAATAATGGGGAAAACATTAAATTTTTTAAACCCCTAACTCTTTTAATTTTCGTTTCTTTTGCGTTTCTTCCTCACGGTTTCAATAGGTAGATGTTTTTCACCACTTTCCTGATTCATTCTTCAATGCACATCGATGTCGCTGACATTCCACAAAAATTATTTTTTCATCGTTGGATAGGAAACATTCCAGGTGTTCGTTAGGTAATTTCCCATGATTTTATTTCCATCACTCTAACTCATTATCTAATTAAAAAAGGAAGACATTTTAATGTTTCTGTTACGATGTGATGATGTGTAGTTACGCTATTTCATGGATAAAATAGCATAGATATTACACTGAAATATAACGATCCACTATGGGGATTCCTTTAATGAACCTTGACATCGCACCACAGAAACTTCTTCCACCACTCAACGGTTGAGAAAACAAATAAAATAACATTTTAAAGTTATTTTATTATTTTCCAGAAATATCCAGAAAATAACTTCTTTAACCGACCCTTACTTGTCGAAGATAAGTCTTTTCAAGGAGAATCATAGCATTCTATATTCAAAGGTTACCTCATATTTTTTATCTTAGCACTCGTTTAAATGATATAAAATCACACTCTCATGTTTATTAAGCATACATTAAAATACATTTGAAAATTACACTTTGGGATCTTCGGGACTTGATATCACATGCCCTTGAAGCATGTGTGCATGAAATAATTCCATATAATTTGAAAAACATCACTTAGAAATTTTGGAATGTTACATTCTCCCCACCTTAGGGTTTTATGTACAGAAAATCCAAAACAAGGGTAATCAAACAAGTAGTAGTACTGAACATGAATCTAAGCCTCCCGCTCCCATGTGTTATCCTAGTGGTTCTCGTGTTACCACCGAACGCACACTTGGGGACTCAATCATCCACAAAGGTCCTTCTCTTTTCCATACCCTATCATTAATGGGAACTGGAAAAACATATCCCCATCATCAATGTCCATCTTTCCTTAATTGATGATGTGCGATGGATCATGCATGTAACTCTTCATCGGCAAAAAATGGAAAACATCATGCACTTGGGGCATCTGTGGGGGAAGAACTAGATGGCATATCACCACTCCTTCTCTTCTCAAAATCTGGAAAGGTCCGATGAACCTCAAAGATAACTTGCCACTTGTCCAAATCTCTGTAATCCTCATTGGGGATAGACCTGAAAGAAAACACGGTATCCTTCCTCAAACTCGAAGGGACTCTAACTCCTATCGACATAAGACATATGTCTACTCTATTCATCCGTCATCTGGTCCAAGATGATTCTCACCTTGTCAATGGTAGCCCATACCAACTCTGGACCCATGAGTATTTATTCTCTAGGGTCTTTACACCATAGAGGTGATCTGCATGGCCGCCCATACAAGACCTCAAATGGTATCATGATGATGGTGGACTGATAGCTATTTTTGTATGAAAACACCAGTAGTGGTAGTTGGTCCTCCCAACTACAACCAAAATCAAGGATGAAAGAAAAAAAATCACGTCCTCTAGTTCATGTATGGTCCTCTCCGTTTAACCATACGTTTGGGGGTGAAAATATGTTCTCAATCATAGTTGGGTCTCTAACACCTCATGAAACCCCTTCCAAAACTGGGATGTAAAACCTACATCATAGACTAAGAAGATCGTTGATGGCACCATTTGGAGTCGTACTATCCCATGGATATAGAAGCACCCTACCACAATGTCCCTAGAGATACCATTCCACTTCAACAATTGTACCTAAGTGGTTTTTTGAAGCCTTCTAGAACATGATTCTCAACCTTCACATGCAAACAAGTGAGGAATTGTTAAATGAACTCGGCCACTTTGTTCTCCATTCATGGCCACCACTACTGTCATCAGAGGTCCTGGTATATCTTTTCTACATGCAGATGTATAGCTAAAGGGTAAGTATGTAACTCTATAATCACCCACTCCTATAACATCATTGGTACTATAGGGAGTCCTCTAAAAACCATGGCATTCTCCCCACCTATCAAAAATATCTTAGGATCTTATCCTGTGGGTATATGAGCACGATGGGCCTTATAGTCATGATAAACAAGTTTTGCCTCAGTAACTCGTTATAAGAGTTGGGAAGTGACAGTCAATGACTGATGGTAGGCTGCTTCATCACTATCCATGAAGGATACCTGCCTCATAGCTTGCTAATCTTTCACCTCACACAGTAGCTATAAATTAGACCACCTACTAAGTGTTTCCACCACAATGTTCCCCATCTTAAGAGTATATACTATCTCAACATTATAGTCATGGAAGAACTCCATCCATCATCATTGTATCATGTTCAAGTCTTTCTATGAGAAGATATATATGAGACCCTTCTGGTCGGTGTAGATGGTAAAATGTTCAAAAATTATGTAGTGATGCCACATCGTCAAGGAAAAGACCAATACTACTGACTCCATGTCATGGGTTTCATAAATCTGTTCATTTTTATTTAACTTCCAGGAGGTGTAGGTGATCACTACTCAATCTTACATGAGGACACAACCTAGTCGGGTCTCTGATTTATCGAAGTATACCACATAGTCGATGCCCTCTTCTTGAATCCTCAAGATGGGATTACTGGTTAGTCTTTGACTTAGATGCTAGAAACTATGTGGTCACCACTCTGTAGACACAATGTGTTGTCCATTATTTTTCAATGTTTAAATGGGTGTTGTTACTCTAGAAAATTAGGCACAAAATCCCATAGAATCTAGCCAACCTAAATAATCTATGCACCACAGTCACACTAGATCCCACGCAAGAACTGCGTCAATATTCATTGGATCCCCTCAAACTTTGGCCTCCGAGATGACATATCCCATAATGTGGACATTCAGAATCCAAAAATATCACTTCGAGAGCATACCATAAATCTGGTTCTCTTGGAGTGTATCTAGGACTATCCATGGGTGGGGAGCGTGTTCCTCCTCTAAACTGAGTACACCAAAATATCATCAATGAAGACCACTACAAAATGACCTAGGTAAGGTTGTATGATCCTGTTTATGTTTCCCATAAACACTAGAAGGGAATTTCTCATGCCTATGTACATGACAAATTACTCGTAGTGGACATAGAAGAATCTAAAGGATGTCTTCAGTACTTCGTCATCCCTTAACTGAAGCTGATGATATCTTTATCTAAGGTCGATCTTTGATTACAACCTTGCCCCATTCAACTGGTTGAAGAGTTCATCAATTTTCAGCAGTGGATATAGGTTATTCCTGGTCACCAGGTTCAGATGTCGGAAGTCCACCCATAGCCTCAAGCACTCGCCTGCCTACTAGGAAAAACAACACTGGGGCTTCCATTGGTGAAACACCAGGCCTTACAAACCTCTTATAATTTAAGTCCTCTAGTTGTACCATCAACTAACCAAGCTCCACATGAGCCATCCAATATAATGGTGTGGATATATGTGTCTTACCTAGGTATAAGTTAATGTAGAAGTCTACCTCTTTGTGAGGAGGTAGTCTTATGACATATTCTGGAAAGACATCCTCATATTCATCCACTACTATAGAAACGCTCGGACTCCTCTCTCTATCTACACTGTGGGTGAGGCTAGCCAATTGGTGAGTGATTGGACACACTCTCTTCCATGAAATTTCATCCTATGATGAAAAGGTCCCTTCTTGATGGAGATGGAAAATTTGGTCCCATCATAATGGACATACTTCAATATGCACCTAAAGTAGTTGTTCTGAACATGGGATGTAGATAAACAGTCGTTACCCAAGATGATGTCTTAAGGCCTTAACACTGTTACTAGGATATCCCAACCGATGATCTCACCTCCTAGAGTATGATCACACTTTCGACACCAGTGTGTAATCGCTCTACTCGTAAGGATCTTTCCGACGACTCCACCAGAATCTTCGAGCCTCTAATGAGGTTAATGGAAAGGAATGAGTAACTGAAACATGTTTCTAAGAATATAATAGATAAAGTGCAGAAAACTCATATCATGCCTCTAATAATCTATGAAGACTTGTGGTCACAGTCCTATATCACATGAAGCTGGCCTCACCCCTATCCATCAGCACCCTGAGCCTGTGGTGGACCACCATGGGTGGTTGTGGTATTACCTCGAACCATCTTCCACCTCCTTCCGCTCAAATTTCTCCCCTACCACATCTTCGTCCCTATGAAAATCCTTGTTCAAACCTCTTTCTCTGCCTGAGTAGTCCCTCGACTGCCTGTTGGTCATCTGTGCAAGGATTCAGATAGTTACGAGCCATGTGCCCATGTCTGCCATGGGAGTAACACACTCAACCCCTCAGTGAACTCCTCTTCCTCGTGAGTTCCGTACCCCTGACCTACATCCTGGGGTCATCCTATGGAAGGTTTGGCTCTCTTGGGCCTTCATGTCATCTTCCTACTACCAAATGTAGATAAATCAACCACCTTGTGGCTGGTGGTGACTCACACTTTTGATTCTAGATCTGCTTGAAAGCTCTCTACCAGTAGAGCTCTCTCTTGAACTCTAGACTGCATCAGGATGCTTAGGGAAACTATGGATGACTAGATCATCCATCAGAGTCCCTATTCAGTGGTCTGGTACGTGAATAAATGGTATTGTATCATGTCAGTGGGTAGCAAGAGATGTCAGTAAACCTCATCAGGTATTGGGCCACAATCAGGATGCCCTGTTATAGGTGTAGTAGTTCTAGAATATGCACTGAGAATAGGGTCATTGGTACAAACTCCACCCTAAAATGTCACACGATGTTCAACAAAACAATGGTCTCCTTTTTATGTGTCTAGAGCATCTAGCTCCACCATCTTATTTTCATTCTGAGAAAAAGGCTAACGGCTAGGGCCAACATCTGGTCTATGGGTGTCTCTACTAGGAAGGAACCCATATAACTGCCTCCAGGAAATCCTCAGCTTCTGAAGGATCTATCTCTCGTTAAAACCTTGGAGGCCCCTATCTCTGGAACTCATTCAACATGCTCAATCGATGCACATTGACCATTGCTGAGGCTAGTAGAAACTACTACTCTCTGGGTTGTGGTGATGTTTACACACCACCATAAGGTTCTATCACTATAATAAGACCCTACGCCTACACCTTATCACTTGGTGGGCCATCATCAGGATCCGTTAAAGGAATCCTGGCTAGCTGTAATTGTGGAGGCATCCTATAGGTAAATAGATGCACCATGGTCAAAAATTTATACCTATTGAGCTGACTCAAAATATATCAAGAGAAAAAATTCAGAAACACATCCAAATGGTGTTTTTTTGTACCGAGTTAGAAAATAGAATTTAGCGTCCTATTGTATGGATACGTCGGCCTCCACACTAACACCAGTTTCCCTAGACCGAAATCCAAACTCAAGACATTTAAAAATATTTCCCCAATTGAAAATATAGACTCGTAGTTCTTATGGTAGAACTGACATCCCTATGATACCACTTTTTTATGACATGACCCCCAGGTCCCATGGAGTGACTACCCTAAGCCCACCTTCCAAAATCCATGGGTTGGTGATTTGCATTGGAAAGGCATATCCCAAAAAAGAAGTCATTACCTTTAATCCTCACACACATAGACATGGAATACTGCACAAGGGGAACCACACTATAAATTAAAATAGTATAACCACAAAAAAGTACAACCAGTGAGATTAAAAGGTGTAAACTAAATTTAAAGGTGCTAGAATACAGTCCCAAATGAAAGGAATTTTCCAGAAAAGAAATAAAAGCACTGAAGGTCATCCGCCAATGATCCTGTTTGAAGGGAAGGTGTAGCATACTGTTGGATGTCACTGCATCACACCACCTCTACCAATCCATCTCTGAACACTGTATAGCCCATGTTCCCCAAAGTCTTGGAAAAAGCTTCCATTCGTCTGCACAAGACAAATTATGTTCGGGTGAAGCCTGTGCGGGGTTGGGTATAATAGTACTAAGTGGGGAACCTAAGACCCCCGAAAATCTCTCATAAATCCACAAAGGAAATTATACAAAGAAAAATCTCAATGTAAAGAACAATTAAAATCACATAAATCGCACCAGGTATAACTTAAGTACAAAAGTAAATATGATTAGTCGTAAAGATAGATTATCTTATTCTATTGAGAGGCTCTGCGGATGATCCATACAAGGTCACTAGGTGCTTATCCACATAGGGCCAATAAGTGTTGATCAACATAGGGTCTGTAGGTTTTTATCCACACAGGATCGCTAGGTTTTAATCCACATAGGGACTATAATATCTGATCCACATAGGGTCCCTATATACTAATCCACACAAGGTCGCTAGGTGATGATCCACACAGGGTCTGTAATCATTCCTCACATCATATCCATCCACACGATTCTCACACTTAGCATGATTGATTTCTTAAGGATTATATCCTCAAGACATCAATAATAACTCAACCACAAATAATTCACATATAGAGTAACACAAAACAAAATCTCCTCATATGGGTCCCAATGCAATAGATGGTGCATCGAACGAATGTGCGGTTAGTAGGATATGGGAATTTTTGTAAAATGTGCCCAGTAAGATTTGAGTCTGATCCAACCCTGTTGTACGCAAACCTCTAACAAAACCCACATAGAGTATATAATAATGGAAGCCTCGTTTCAAGGATCCTCATTTCATAGAGGGAACTACAATCTGACACTCGGTATTCATGTTATTGAAGTTTTTCAAAAAATGGGTCTCTTGGGTCTTGGTCCAGTTTGACCTAGGTTCGGAAACCCGACTCGGACTCGAGCCAGCATGGATCCGGCCCATTAGGTCACAGGCCCATTGGGCCGTAGGTACTGCCCGAACCACTGGATGGGTCTGGACCACAGTGGTCGGTCCCGCCCACTGGTGTGGGTCTGGCATGCGGGTCCGTCAGTTCTACCAGAGGCGGACCAGACTTCAACCTGGCCGGGAAATGGTGGGAGGTCACGTACAAATCTTGTGCTACCCCACAGACATGGGGCATCCCTTACACCATGGTTGAGTGACTGAAACCCACCATGTGTCGCACCGTAGGCATCATCTATCACACGCTTGGTCATCCCGGACGTGTTCCGCAACATCCACGTGGCATCAGTCAGCACGATGTCTCCACGCTACCATGGTGTGATGCCTCTCTCCACTTGTGGTCACTTCCACTACTGTTGGTACGCTGGTAGTTTCTTCTGAAAGCCACCAGTGTTGCTCGTGTGGTCCATTTTTTGAAACGTCTATGCCAACGAGACCGTAGGGCAAACACCCTCAATACGATTTCCTCAAACATGTCTGGCCTCTATTTTAAAATTAATCCACTAGGAATGCAAAAGGCGAAGGGGGGTCTGGCCTTGTTTGATTTTTCATGTTCCCTTCATGTTAGATTTTTAATGCCAAAAATCAGGATTAAAATTCTATCAACAAATAATTATAATCTTGGATAGAACATCATAAGAACAACACCCTCCCACAAGAATGCATGTTCATCATATTAACCTATTTATGGTTGAATCCGAATTAGATGTTCAAAATAAGAATGGGGAATACATTAAATATTTCAAACCCCGACCTTGTTTGATGTTTGTTTCTATAGGGTTCTATCCTCGACGGTTCAAGAGGTCGATGCCATTCATCTCTTCTCAGATTTTTTCATCGAGTCATATTAAAGTTAATGATGTTCTTGTAGAGGATACTATCCCGAGGTTCATTATGGAATTTATAATTATTTATTTCCCAACAGTCAAATGCATTAAATAATTAAAAATTCAACACATCGCGGAATTTTCGTTACACTGCGACATTGAATCATTACGTTGTTTCATTCATGAAATATCGTAGTTGTCACACTACGACTTAATGATCCATTAAGGAGATTACTTTAATACCCCTTGTATTTACTCCATCACCGCACCATAGTGTCATAGTTCTCAGGGGAATGGTTGAGAAATTAAATTAAATAACTTTTTAATGTTATTTTATTATTTTTCAAAATGTCTTAAAAATTAATTTTCCTTCCAACCAATGTAAGTCAATGTTATGAATTTTCTAGGTGAATCTTGGTTTTTTTGAGTTCTATGGTACCATCTGATTTTTGATCTAAGTACTAGTTAAAAATTTATAAAAACATGCCTGTATGTTTACTAAATGACCCTTAAAATATGTTCAAAAATAACATTTTAGGCACTTTAGGGAACGGAATTATGTTCCGTCAAAGCATGCATTCAAAAAATAATTCTATATAATTTAAAGAAATTACACTAAAATCTAGAGACATTACAAGGTTTCTCATGAAAATAGATCCATTTCATGATACTACAAGTGGATGTGGCTCTTGAATAGTTGTATATAGGGGTGAAACTGAAAAACACCGTGTTGAGGTAAAATTCACCAGGAACTAATGCATGAAAACAAGTCTTTCTACATCCCTAGTTTAACACACCCATGAGATATGATATGGTAAAATAATTTTATTATTATGAACAATTATAATGGGATTAAAAATTTTCCCATATGAATATATGTTACGAAACAAATCATTGATAACATAGAATAAAGTAAAGAAAATAATATGTTAAAAAATATTTTTAATTTATATGAGATACATTTAAATTCATTGGATTCCCACATTATGTATTTAATTCTTTAAAAAAAATAATCCATAATTTTTATTTTATTCTAGAAAATGGTTGAATATAGGAGGAATCAGGTAAACAACCAATGTGAATGGAAATTTGATGACTTCCCAATGGGGTTCTCAACCTAATGAGAGGTGGAATAAAAAAAATTATGATGCCACTCTCTTAGCAGTTATAGATTCTGAATAAAAACCTAGATCAAGTGGAGAATCCAAATCCCATTAAGTGAGAACATGTTGTGATTGAGACCATTATAGAACAAATGCCTCTACCTTTCAATGAATTATCTAATCCCTTATTTATAGAACAGTGAATCAACTTCATTTAGAAGATATTATCCATCCATAAATTTATTGATAATCAGAATGGTTTGCTTGGTTTTTATCATTGGGAGGAATAAGATGATCAGTGCTGGACATTGGTTAAAAATATGAATCCCAGGCAAGTGAATGAAGTGATGGGGTGTAGGGAATTCCTAAAAAAATGTTTTTTGAAAAATATTTTACTCTCACTCTTAAATGTAAAATGGAAAGGGATATCCTTTAACTCAAACAAAAAAAGACAATGAATCTCTCTGTGTATATGAGGAAAATATTAGAACACATTCATGATATGACTCTAGAATTATGGTTACCCGGGAATGCATGTTTGACTGCTTCATAGGTGTGATATAACCTAGTCTACAAAAAGTCCCAGTGATCCCAGCCTTTAATAGATATGAGGAAATTTTATGTTGTTCCCTCAAAGTAGAAATGGATATCAGAGAATATCAAAGGTATAATGGGGATAACAAGATAAAATTGGAGTTTAATTATAGTTATCTGAATTATAAATCTAATAGTGATAATAAATTTCAACATCCCTGTTATCAACATTGAAGAAAGATTCCCATATAAATAATATAATGGGAATAAAAAACATATTATGATTGGGAAGGAAGGACACATTGTTAATGAATAATGATAGGAGAAAACAAAAAATCTGAAAAAACAAAAGAATGCATTGGTTAATACTCAGTGAATTTCACATTTCTTCAACTTTAATGAACCATGGAACTTTGAAAAGTAATTCTTTAAGATATGGGTTTTATTTGTAGACAACCAACAACCGCTTAGGTGGAAAGGGAGATCTTTTTTCTATCATAACAACTGAGGTTGATATTGACAATGATGTAGTGAAAGGTATGTTAGTTATTCATTGAAGAATATAGAACAGATTTTTTATATTCTAGTTCTACACATTCCTTCATATACTTAATGTTTAGTATAGCTATTAAAACACTGTCACAGAGAATATAAGTAAACCTATTGGGGAAAGTGTAAAAGGGTAATTTTTTTTATCCCTATTATATAATTCCTACCATAACATAATTTGTGGGATAAAAATCCTTGAAATCATTTTCATACTCTTTTTTGTGTAATTTGATTCAATTCTAGGTAAATATTGGATTTCCCTATATAGAGTCAATATATATTATTGTGACAAGTAAATTACTCTTTGTATTGTGAATCGTCCCAATATTATATAAAATTTTAATGAGTATGATTAATCTTATTTAGCACCAACATCTTAATAGTTAATATTATTTCCCTATAATCAAGAATATATAGCTCAAATGATTGAGTTTAATGAAAACATAATCCTTGGAGACATTTCCACTGTGATGGAATATTATGATGCATTTCTCAAGGAATTGTTTGATCTTCCTCCTAGTAGAGAAGTCTAATTTTACCTCATTATTATACCTAGGGAATTACCATTATCCAACATACTATATAATATGGATGTTGTGTAACATTATGACTAGAATAAACAACTATAGTAAAATCATGATAAATGATTCATCTAGAAAAGTTATTCACCATTGGGTGCGCCAGTCCTCTTCATCAAGAGATGGAAGGGACAATACACATTTTCCTTGATTATCATGAGATCAGTAAGATCAGCATAAAGAAAATGCATCATCTTCCAAAAATTGATGATTAGTTTGGTCAGCTAAATGGTTCAAAATACTTATCCAATAGGGATATATTATTAGGATACTACCATTTTAGGGTAAAAAAAGAAGATATATCCATGATTTATTTTGTATTAATTATGAGCACTATGAGTTCATTATAATTCCTTTAGAGATCAATAATGTTATAAACATCTTCATGGTCTTGATGAAAAGTGAGTTTAGAGATTACCTCAAAAAATTTATTTCTTTGGAGATGATATTCTAGTATTCTCCATGACCAAGGAGTAGCATGATGATCCTCTAAGAACATTGCTAAAGACCTTAAAAATGATAAGATTTATGGAACACATAGAAAATTTGTGTTATGGGTGAAGTAAGTATCATTATTTGGGTATATAATCACAAGTAAGAGGATATCAATTGACTCTTCAAAGATTGAAGAAATTAAAGGATAGTAGAGGCAAACATATAAGGCATATATTCGTAGTTTCCTTGGATTAAATGGTTATTATCACTAATTTTTGGGAAATGTATCACGATTTTCAACCCAATAACCAAGATAACATATAAGGGTTTCATGTTTTCTTGCAATAATGATTATGAATAGAGATTCAAGGATTGGAAAACAAGTCTTATCACCAGACCATCACATACACTACACACAAGTGGATAACATTTCATAGTATTCATTATTTCATTAAAGTATGGATTGGGATTTTTGAAAAAAAAAATTGAAAAAGTTATTGTCTATGATTTAGGGTAGTTGAGAGTTCAAAAAAAAGAACTACCCAACACATGATCTGCAGTTGGATAAGGTGATCTTAACTTTAAAAATATGGTGGCATTATCTATTTGTAAAGATGTGTAGAATATATATAGGACAAAAAAGTCTCAAATGTATACACACAAAAAGTGATGAATATGAAGAAATGAAAATAACTATATTTTATCAAGGACTATAACTAATCAATTCACAAACATCTAGAAAAGGTGAATAAATTGGAAGAAAATATAAGTAGAATAAATCCAGAAATTCTATCATTGATGAGAATTGAGATGGATATTATCTTCTTATATTTGGAGAGGATGGACATGGGAATCATAAATGAAGTAATGTCATCATGACTTTTATAAATTATGCCACAACCATCCTTTATAAAGAAGATAATGGATTCTCAAATATAGGATGTGGGAATTAAGAATAATGTAAAAAATATAAGAAAATAGAAATCCTCGAAGATAAATATTACTGAAAGAGTTATGATATTTGGTTCACAACTATGTGTACCGTAAAATATTAAGTTCATGTAATTATTGTATGATTCACATAGTTAAGTCTTTTATATGCACCCTAGAAGTATAAAAATGTACCAACATCTCCAAGAGAACATTTGGTAAGACAATAAAAACAAGGATATCACAATTTATACATAAAGATGTATTGTATGTCATCAACTGATAGAGGAAGGAAAATAATCAAATTCAATGATAAAATAAATACCAATAATTACATGGAAATATGAAAAATCACCATGGACTTTGGAAATATCCTTCCAAATATATCAATAGTGAATAATGTTATCTGGGTTGTGTTGGATTGGTATTATAAATATAGGGCACTTCATTGAGATTTGAGAAGAATTCTCTCTAGATCAACATGAACATAAATACATCAAATAAGTGGTAAGGTTTCATGGAGTACCACTATCGATTATATTCTATTGAGATTTGAGATTCACCTATATGTTTTGGAAAATTCTCAAATATGAACTAATTAAGGATTTGAAATATATCCTAGATTATATCCCCTAAAATGATTCCCTATCTGAGCATGCTATGTAGAATCTAGATGACCTGTTGAGATAAAACTCAATTTAATTCAAATGAGGATGAGGCCAACATATTACTCACGTCGAGTTCCCATTCAATAATAGTCCCCACTCAAGTATCCAAATGGATCCCTATGAATAGATTTATGGAAAGTGGTGTAGAACACCAATATTATTTGATTAATTTCAGGAATGAAAACTTCATGGAAGTAAAATGTTTTAAGAAATAGAGTAAAAGGATCAAACCATTCAGTATAATATCATGGCCACGTGGAATCAACAGAAGTTCTATGCTAGAAATCTTCAATGAGACCCATATTTTGATGTGGTTGACATTATCTTACTTCACGACACTCTGTGTATGAAAGTGATGAGATTTGGGAAGAAGAGAAAGGATAGTCTAAGATACATCATCACCATTGAGACCCTTGGTCTCTTCAGAGGGGTGGCCTATTTGATAGAACTCCCAACTAACCTATGTAAAGTACACAATGTATTCCATGTATCCCTCTTATGGAACCAGACCAGTCTCATTTACTCAATACATAGGTGGTACCAATGGAGAATGATATTTCCTATGAATTAGTTCTGATGAAAATATTAAATCATAGATAAAAAATTCTATGAACTAAGACAATGAATCTTGTCAATGTGTTGTAGAGAAACCCCATTTTTAGATAAGTGACATGGTCACCAGATGAGGTGATGAGACCTAGTAACCCTCATCTATTTTTGTGTGGGAAATATAAATTTAGATGTTGAAATATCCTAAGAGGTATGATTTTGATGATATAAAATATTATAAATAATATTTACCTTTTGATTTAATTAAATATCTTATTATGTATTATAGTTATAGAAAACACATGTACATTTTTATTATATATGATTGAATTTATAAGATTATTAGGAATATTTCATTTTATAATATAGTAAATTAACAGTGTTCACATGATTTTTATAAATATAAGGTTTTAAAAAATAAAATTAACAATTTAAAAGGAAGTGATGCAATCAACCAGTAGGATCATACCCTATGAATCCCATTTATCAGAGATTACAATGGGATAACATCATTGGTCTATTCCCTTGCCCAATACCAAACTAATATCTAACAACTTAAGTATGTGAGAAACCATTTATGAAATAATTTCATGATCATAGAGAGTACAACCCAAACCATGTTATCCATTACACGCCATTAAAGTCTCTTCATCGCGCAACGTATACTAAGGGTGCTCACTAGCATATTGAAGGGATACATATCAAGAACCTAGAATAATGTGTATTTATATTTTTTTATAGAAGAAATAATATATTTTCACTACATCATTATACAATTTTAAATGAATTTTTTTATATAATAAAACAAAAAATGTATGTTTGGGTAAAATTATATTTAGTTAACAAAACTAATTCGAAGAAATAATTTATTTTTCTGAAATAGAAAAAATTTTAATAAATAGTTATTATTAAATATTTTTTATTAAATACAAATTAACTTATAATTTTTATGATTTCAAATATAATTTTAAAAGGATTTAAAACAGTTATTGTAAGAAAGTCCCACATTTCCCAATAATTGTATATTCTTCTTTTAAAAGAGAAAATTAATATATCTATAAAATTATATTCATTATGTAAATATTATTTTTGAAATCCAAACCTAAAAACTTTCCAATGATGAATTTTTCATTATTATCTATGAAGTAAATTTTTTTTTTGTAAAAATTAAATAATGCATAAATATATCGTGTGTATTATGTCATCATAATGACCTAAAAGTTATTTAACATGTACTATAAAGGATCTCTAGGATAAAATATATGTTTTTCATTTAAAATAATGTTATTAGAGGTTTATTTCATTAATTTTATAAATCCATTGTGAATCATCCAAAACCATTAATATATTTTTTGGTTTTAAAATCATTTCTTTAATAATATGACTCACATACACACAATAAAGGGTATTATTATGTTTAGAACTAGTCCTTATAAAATAATTAAATACACTCCAATTTTTTATTTTTTCAATGAAAAAAACAATGGGAATGTTTTTTTTTAGTTTTTCTATTATATAGAGTAAAAAACATATGTTTGATAAATATTATAGAAATCCCCCCTCATTTATTATATTAACCAAACCATGGTCCTATTTACTATAACGTAAAATATCTGTAGAATGTCTTTAATTCTTCATCCCCTCTCTATAATCCTCCCAACATTCCCTCAATCTCTCAAAAATCCCATCCCAATCATTAGGAGTCACACACTCAAGTAAAGGATCCTCACCTTCTTTTCTTTATTCAATTATATTTATTATCTTATGCCTTTTATTTATAATTAATAATGTTTGGATATGTCATTACATGTCCCTATTAATTCCCATTTTATTTCAAAATTATAACACATACATATTTCTATCATCAATCTATTTTAAAAAAATATATGTTACACCATTATGATACCAAAATTTCACCATGACTTTCCATTTCAAAAACATTTTATAGTGAACCCCTAACCCATTTCCTATCAATGGTGATAAACTTTATAATCTTATACATCATTTATATGGGACTTACATGTAAATATTTGAAATAATTTATTATAAAATAAAATTTGATGGCAAATGAATCCATGTTTTATGATCAATGTGGACCACTTAAGTATGGGAATGAAAAGAAAGTGATGGGTGAACCCATAATTACACAGCTCTCTAATGCATTTTTTAATATTAAGTCTCATAAGATGTCGTGTTGGGGCACGAAGTTAAACTAATTCCGTTATGGGACTTTTTCCATCGTGATTTCTTGTAAGTTATCCTTGACCTATGTTTTTGATGTAGTGTTTAAGTGGTTTCTACATTTCCCTTGTTTCCATTATGCAGTCATGCTATATTATGTCGTATTGTTCATGTTTACCATTTTGAATCCTTTTACAACCCATAGATATTCATATTTTATAACATTTACTTCCTTATTCATGATATTCCATGTTCATACCCTTACTGAGCTTTATAGCTCACCCATTTCTTATATATATCCCTAGGTTATCCCTTTCAAATTTATGTTTGAGCGTGTTAAGGAATATATTCATAAAGATAGTGTTTTCCCTGTTCAAATTGTTATCTAATGTATCTAATTACCAAAGACTCTATACATCTCAATGTTTTTGGTGGTACTAACTATAATATTATATAATAAATCATGAATTAATCTGTAATAAAGATAAGGGTTGTCATAAACAATAACTTCATTTCTTCTTTAATGGAATAGGAAATATAAATACATTATGAAATTGACATAAATAATTCTTGTTTTAAGTAATATTCTTGTGAAATTATTTCATCATATTTTAATACTATTTTAATGAGGTATAAAAAGAAATAAAACTAAAAACCTTGGATATAATTTATACATTGTTTTCATATAACCCCCTATACATTATAAATTAATCCTCGTAAGGTTATTATTCCCCCCAAAATAATACTTCTATAATGTGTAGAGGGATTATAAGAGGATATTTGGGTAGGTATTTTCTTAACCATAGAACTAATATGTTTCAAGAAAGATATGAGAGGAGTATCCATTTTATATGTGTGGAGAAGAGTAATTTGAAATTACTAAAACTATTAAATAAATATGACTGAAAAACATTATAAAATAAAAAAATAGTTATAAAATTAATAAAAGATTATTATATTTCAAAATAATCTCATGCCATAAAATTTATGACATTTTTATATTATTAATTTTACCCTTATCTCTTTGTTTTTAACCATATTAACCTTTCTCATAATGAGGATGAAAATATTAATTTTTTACGTTGTTAGGATTAATAAAGTTAATATAAAATGATAAAAGTCCTATAAATTCGCCATGTATGATATTTTAAACCATATCTCAATCACTTGGGATAAAATATAATTTCTTTTGAAATTTGAAATCATTTAATAAAATATTTATTACAATAAAATATCCTCAAATATTTTTTGAAACTATTTATTTAATTTGACTTTTAAAAAATATAAATACTATAGAATTAGATTATAATTCATTAAAACCACTCTTATAAATTAATTTTTCTTTTAAATTCATGGTACACTAAATCTCAATCAACTAATGTTACTTTATTGTTTTTAATTTTTTTTTGTGATTCTTCTACTACACAAGCTCTATGTCGGGGTTGTGTTTGTATTTAATGTAATTATTACATAAATATACACTAAAAATATTTACCATGATAAAAATTTAGTCATCTTTCTAAAAATTATTTATATACAATCAAAGGTTTTTTATATATATCAAAAAATACTATAGATTTTAAAATAAAGGGAGTGGAATTGTTTAACTTATATTTACCAAAAAACTTATATAATACATTTTAAAAAAATAATGGAACAAAAATTATACTAAATTGTAATTTTCTACAATTATTGTCAAAGAGAACATAAATATATTAAATTAAGTTGATATGGTAATTTTAATTCATTATTATAAATATTTCAATGTTAATTATCTAATTTTCCCTTACTATAGTTACAAATATTTACTGTTATTATTATTCATAATGACCAAAACTAAAAAGATGCAAATTTAGAAAAATTTGTACTTCATGATTTTAAATATGTAATAAATTTTTCAATAATCAATTTTTATAAGTGAAAAATATTATTTTATGACAAAAATTAAAAATGAAATGAATAACACTTTTTAAAAATTTTTATTTTCAGGTGAAAAATAAACGTATACTAAAATAAATTTTATATATGATCCCATGTAATTAATTTGACTCATTCAAATTAAAGGACACTTAATTTTATTAAATATTAAATGGAAATTTTAAATTATTTTATTTAATGAAAATAAGTGATAGTTTGAAAAAAATTGGAACTTTTCACTATATATAGAAAAAATAATATTGAAATAAAAAAATTACCCTATGATAATCTTTATAAGAAGAATTTAAAAATTATATAATTTTTATGAAATAAATTTTCTAATTATTCTTGAAATTAATTATAATATTAACTCACAGAAATAATCCAAAACTATTTTTAAAGAAAACATATTGTTGAACTATAAATAGACACTATTGAACAATTGAGTGCCCATTTTTGATGAATTAATAAATATATTTAAATTTATTAATAGAATTATATATATATTAATAATTTTGTTAATATTATGAATTCAAAAAAATTTAACTACTATTTTATAACTATAACATTTAAATAATGATAATCACGGTCCTTTTAAGCCCAATAATGAATGTTGTATATTCTGTCAAACATTGGGTTCTTTAAAAATATTAGGATATAAATTTCTCCTACCACCCTTTAATAAATTGATTTCTATAAATGTAAACTATGAATTTGTAATTAAGAGTTCAATATTTTAAATTTTCTATTTTAAAATCCTAGATCATAAAAATGGTTACTAAAACGTAAATTCTAAGAAGAAAGAAAAGAAAACTACATGTAAATCTGAAATAAAAAAAATACAATTCCAAATAGATGAAAATTAGTGGGATGTGTCAGTGTGGTGATTGATAAAAAAAATATAATTTCTAAAAAAAATTATGGATAGTGCTGTAAAAACCTGATCACAATAATGTGAATGATCTCGAGGAAGTAAATGAACACAAGAATATAAATCAATTAAGTGTCAAAAAGGCCATCAATTTATCAAAAAATAATGGTAATGTGATTTTTTTATTTCAAAATCTATTTCCTAGAGTTCAGGAATTTAATTACCATATAGACTGTAAACATAAGGGTATTTAATTAGTTGACATGAATAATTTCATCATTTACTCAATTTCTACAAAAAATCTAATCTTATTAACCAAACAATGTGTATTAATGATTATTTTTCAATCAATAATCACTAAGATAAACATCTAATATATCACATAATCCACAAAAGAAATAAAATATACTCCTCCGACCTTTATAAGTTTACCAAAATCAATATGGTATAACAAGTCATGATAATTCACAAAAAAATAACTTTTATAGGTTGAAATATAGAAATTATCTATAATAACGAAAAAGTAATACAAAAATAAAAACATAGTAAATATGATAAATGAATAAATTATAATAATAAAAAATATTCTCAAAAAATATCCAAAACTAACAATGTAGAAAGATGTAATCACATATTATTCAATATTACATATATCACCAAAAATAATTAATCAATCATAAAATCATATAACCAAAAATGAATATGACCTACTCATATAATCTAAATGGTATTATAATAATTTCCCTAAATAAATTGAATCATCAAATAGCCACATTGAAGTCATATAATCTTATAAAAGATAATTTACATTTTTTTACTCTTAAAGATTCTACTCAAAACTAAAAAACTCCCATTTAACATAATCATATAAGGTTAAAAAAATAATAAAATTATTTCAAAATAACATTTATAAATTAATAAATATAAAAAAATCAATTTATTAGGAATCAATATGAAAAAATTGTTCCCATAATTTAATAAACAGACAATTACATCATATTCAAATATTATATAAACCCTAAATTTTATCAGTACCTTAAAAATTATACCCTCAATATACAAATTCATTATTCATAAATCCCCAACCTTAAATATTAAATAATCTTGAATTAAGTCAGGAATTCACAATAAGGATCTTTTAAGGTTTATAGTTTTATATAATTATGCCATAATAATTACATTGCATCTCAAATATTATAATGTAGACACTTATAATATGTCCAATTATCTCTCAAAAATGAAACACCATAAATAAAACAAGAATTAAATTCTTGATAAAAATATTGTTTAAATATTCATTTCTTTTACCCTTCCTTATTCCCTATGGAAAACATTTTCAAAACATTGGATAAGCATAAAAATCACCGTAATGGTAATAAAATAAAGAAAGAAAATATTAGCCCATTAATACATAAAAATCAATGAAATAAACCTTTTCACTCATAAAACATAAGCTCTTAAACAGGCCTAAGGAAATCATAAGATTTATGAATAACTCATAGAAATCATAAATCATAATTGTATCTTCTGGAATTCATAACATACTTACATTATAGCTTTCACAGCTACATAGTGAGTAACCATCATTGTTTCATTTGGAATTCCATTTATAGAATATTCAGTAAATATTTTAGGTGAATCAACAACATTTAACTCCACCACATTTCCCATTTCATTGGAGAGCTATCATGGGCACACCCACCCATGGTTTGTCACCGAACCACTCGTATACATATGCAAATCCCAAGAACCATAACATACTCATAACACCTGAATAAGAATAAAGGAAAAATAATTTTTCTGCATTGCAAGATATTGATTTATAAATGATTTATCAAAACCATTTTTAATTAAAAAATACGTAAAAATGTTATATTGTATTTATTTTCCATTTAAAAACATAACTGATTTTCAAGGAATGTAAATATAAAATAATGCTCATGGTGACAGAAAGATCATTATCACCATGTACATTATAAAGAAACATTTTATTCTAATTTAGTAAAAAAAATTCATAGAAAATATTCCTTTTGAAAACTATTTAATGAAATTATTAGTATAAGGTGATGATTAAATACCATATAAATTAATTTTGCGTATATGAAAATATGCATCAATGAAATGAGACTGAGACAGAGTCCCTTACCTTGAGTCTGACTTGTATCATTCGTTTTTTATATGCTGAAATTATTAAAATAGGTTAATTTATACATTCTTAAGAACCTTTTTCTTGTCTATTATTAATTTAATTTAACTTATCATCATGTTATAAAATTTTAATAATTATATATGTTCATATCGATCGTTTTGTCGATATTCGATACATGAGTCGAAAAGATACATGTTTTAATGTAAATTGTCCATGTAGTCCAAAGTCCATAATCACTAGAATATTATTAATGACTAAAATATCATATATATATATATATATATATATTATAAATATGTATTTATTTGAGTCTATAATATTCGGAGATAATAAATGAAATGCATAGTTCATGGAGACGGTAGGTCGTACGTATACAATAATGCTACTTTCATATATTTTTCATATGGATGGAATGAAAACTAAATGATACATAAGTGTATTATAATTATAGTATAATATCATATTTTATATATATTACATAATATCATTAAATCCATCCTTTATATGTACCATGTATGTCATGAAGAATTCATATCACTTTGAAGGGGTCGTAGTCTACACTTCCTCAAATGAAATTATTGTATTTACAAATTATAGAAAGAATAAACGTATGTTGTAAATAAAAATATTGAAGAATATAATAAATATAAATATTATATATATCATATATAAATACATTTCAAGGATAATTTCCCCCATGATATGTGGTCATAGAAAATTGAACAATCATTATTTCATGAGACAGTAGTTCACCGTACACAGAAACAGTATCTTTGTATCCATTGGATGGAGGTGTGTGTAAGTGTAGTTTTAATACTTTTCAAAAAAACATACTTCCATATTTGGGATACTTTTTTTGTTATCAAATAAAATAATAAGAAAATCACAGGGTGTGAAAAAGTAAAATAAAGGAAAGGAACTTGAGAGAAGACGTTAACTCCAAATAAGGTAACATTTTTATTTGAACCAAATGGTTTTTTTGAAATACCATATGCCAAAGTTAAGTAATATAGGATTAAGGGATGGATTTTAGGAAGAGTATTGGATAGATATTTTCTGAAATATATGTCTTTGGATGTGTGATATAAAAATAAGAAGAATTTCCCCTTTATAGAAGAGGTAAAGGGAACATTAGGAAAATGTTGAAATATTATTTTCTTATTAATTAAATACAAATTAAATATTGTAAAACACTCATTTAATTCAAACATAATATGATTTTTTTCAAATAACCATAATTTAATAATTTTTTTACTAGTTTATACAATTTTTATATCCTTTTCGTTTTTGTTTAACCATTATTTTACCCTTTTAATCTAATATTGATATCATGTTATTTACAAAATGTGGCTTAATGTAATTACCATATCATCTCAAATTACTCACATAAAGTAATTTATGACATATTGGGGCTTATTATAACAATTTTTATGAAACATATATTTTTATGAATTTAATATCATTTAATAAACTATTTTATATTTTATGTTATGAATGGTGTAAATTTTTTACATTATTTATACATAATTGTTTTACAAATTAATAAAAACTTAATTACTTTAAAAAAATTAATTTAATCAAATATAATATTTCAATATAATCCATAATATTCTGGGATAGAATCAAACTATTCAAATTAAATTTATTTTAAAATTTATAATATCATTTATTTGATTCCATTATTAATGAAACAATCCCAATATCCTCATTAAGTCATAAATAAATTTATTTATTTAATCTATAAAAAATTGAAATAAAGTACCACGATAATGGAAATATTTTTATATTTATAATTACTATTTATAGTCAAATAGATCAGTTATATTTCCCAATACTAAAATTGTTTTTATAAAAGATACATGTTTATGCTATATTTCTCTTAACTTTAAATTAATTCGTACAAAACGTCATTTTCTCACCCAATTGGCTCCATGGGGTCCCAAAATTAACACATGAAAGCCCATGGACAGAAATATAAAATCTATTAATTCACAGTTTATGGTAGTTTTATATTATTAAAGTATTATAATTTTACCTGTATTTACCTGATTTACCCTTTAACCATGGTAATAAATAATAATTACTGAACCTACTATTCATATTGTCAAAAAATAAAAGGTACCCATTCACACAATTTAGACCTTGTAATTGCACACAAGGAATCAATTTTTCCAAATTCTAATCCCAAAATATTCAATAACCAATTTAAAATTAATTCTTGTTGTCAAAACCAAAAAGCGTGTTTTAAAGAAGTAATAACAATCAAAAGATTGAAAAGTGATTATGTCCAATTTATATGGAAAATTACTACCAATGACAAAAATTGGATTAAATGTTAAAAACAAAACATAATTAAACTTTAAGACAAATTAAAAGGACAATATATTAATGTAAATAAATTAGATTAAAAGATAATTTTGAGCAAAGGCTATTTTTTTACTATTAATTAAAAAATGAACCATACAAGAAAATCATAATAAATGTAACCAAATTAAATTTTGTTTTCCCAATTATATATAAGTATATTATTTTTAAAAATATAACATATAAAATTAAAAAAAATGGTTCCCCATCAAATGCGGAAAAACATCATTTTTTGAAAAATACATCATTTATCTGAAAAAATTGAATTTTTTCTATATAATATCCTGAAAACATATAAGATGAATTAAAAACATTTCATTGAATATATAAAAAATTTTATTTTAAATAAAAATCCATTAAATGTTATATTATGTAATAAAAACAATTATTCTATTTTTAAATAGGTTTTCATAAAAACACATACTTTATATTCAAATTGTTTTTATTTCCATTTATACAAACTTTGGCAACAAATTAATAATTATTTAAACATAGGTAAAATATATTTCAAATTTAGTTGATAATATTAATTTCCTCCATTCCAATGGCTAGGTTTTAACACCCATTTTAAATAATAACAATGTTATATTATTATTTTTTATTATAACTCAAAGTTGTGTGCAATGTGAGATTTTAGAGAAACCCGTTATTTCATGTCGAATATTTAACGGAAAAATTATACCCTTTAACTTGAAATTAAGATAATATTAATAAATATTAATAGAAAATAATATGTATTATTCTAAAAATACAAATTTCATAACATAATTACCCCCTTTTAGAAATTGTGTCCTCATAATTTTAAAATTGGTCAAAGAAACTTAATTGTAAATCCCACATTAGAAAAGAGTCAATAAAACTATCACATTAAAAGAAATAAAGAGAAGTAAGAAAGGTCACATGAGATAACCCATACTAGGATTCCATTTAAGAAAACATGTATATTGAAGAAATACTAACCATCAAGTTCTGATGGAGAGTGATAGAAAACATTATCAGGAGAAAGTTAACTATCAAAAAATCATAAACATGTGATGTGTTATATAATTATAAAATCCCCAGTAAGAAAAGTAAATGGCCAAATTTTTTATTTTAAGTTCCTTTTAATAAATTTTAGTTATTCATTTATGAGATCTATTCCGGACATAGGGAAATATACTTACTTTTCATGTAGATATTCATCTTTTAATAAATTTCTACAGGAAACTCGTATTTTATCCAATAGATGAGTATTCAAGATGACTTTGTCACACCGAAAGATCTAGAATCAACATCTAGATAATCACATAATCCAAAAAAGAAGAAATATATATTTCTTCTATATCTTGACATTAACCAAAACCCAAATGGTTAGTACGAGATCAAATAATCTCCAAAAAGGATAATCCTTTATAAAAATAAAGACTACTCTTAATCTCCAAAATTTAACAAAAAATATCTGAAGTTCAACAAAGGCCATTAAAGACACAATAATCCATAAATTCATCAAAATAATAAAAAATAATACTGAAAACCAAAATTCAGATCGATTTGACCACATAGTCACCCATGATAAATTTTAACATTTATCTCGAATAAATATCGACTACTCTTAATGTATCATAATTAAAAGTAAGTAACCTAATCACATATTCTCTATGATAGGTTAATCATTTCCATAAATAACCAAAATTTCCATAATTCCAAAATAAAAATATAAATTCATGAAAAATAAAATTCATCCATTACTTCTCCAATGAAATCCCATAGTATTCTATTTTTCGTAAGGAATATAGTGTTCCCAAAAAGAGAAACTGTCTTCTAAAATTACCACTATCAATTAATCACTAATTCATTTTCATATAATAACGATATATATTTGATAAAAACTATGTTCCCAAAATCATCTTATTCATGATCCATAAAATCATTAAAATAGAAAAAATATGTCATACTAACCAGGAAATTCACCTAGGCTAGTGGTAGGCAATGCACCCTTGTCTCCCTTCAGTTGTGGGTTCGAGTCCAATGGACTTTCTGGACACGACATGATGTCCACCATCCTATGGGATGTCCTTTTTATAAAACAATACCAGTCTTATAACATTTCCCAAAATATGATGATTTCATAAGAAAAATAACATATTTTTACCTCAAAGGATATCTCATACCTCACACTTTGTTTCTTAAAAATTAATATCCCGTAATTGCCTCAAATTCTAGGATCATATAAACCATAATTTTTCTTTATAACAATATCTATAAAATAAAAGATAATTCATTATCAATTAAACTTTTTATATAAACAACTTATGGGTTAAAAATAGTAGATGTTTTCCAATATAATCCCATAAATAATATATTTAAATATAGCCTAATCCATATATTGGACATAACTCATCAATTCCTAAAATATTGACATCTTAATCAAAGAACATTATTCATAGTCCTTTATCCATGTTTTTCCATCTTATTATTTTATACTTATTTCCTAAAAATAAAATCAAGAATAATCTTCTATGATTCAATAATGTCCAAGAATAACCAAATAAATAATCCATAACTTTAATATGTCATTTTTAGTTACCTCATATTTTATTGTAATGACATTAGGTATTAGTAAATATATATTTGTACAATCATACAGATACCATTATTGAACCTTATCTGTATGAAAACTATTTTGGTAATGACCATTCACAAAAAAAATTTATCATTCAATTGATCCCTCAGAAATAACATATTTACCTTTCAGGGAGTTAACTGAAAACATCCTAATTTCATGGAAGGTTATTTATTTATAACCTTCATTACCACATCTATAACATCTTCTCATTGGATTGAATCATCGTATTAGGTGTTTAACTCCACATCCTTGACACATTGTATTTTCAATATGCATACCTTTATGATCATTATAAGAATTTCAACATGGATTCACTTCAGGAATATATTATGCCTTAGAAAAATCTACAAGGTTCAAGTGTTCAATCATGACTTGAAGGAGTTAGTTAAGAATAACCACAAGAGTTCTCACTACATCTCACATTTCATTAATTTTTTTCTTAAGAAAACGACCACAGTTTCCTTCACGTCCATTTCTACCTTGGTGTCTGATAGATCCATCCATTTAATAATACCAAAAATGTTAGAGAGAGTAAATTAGTGAAATCAACATATACTATCGTATGGGAAGGGTGGATATTAAGATATACATATTTATGTTATTTATCTAAACTAACTATGACTTTTTCTAATATGCTAACTATTATTGTTATGTCACTTAAGCTTAAAAAACACCCTAACCTATAAAGGTATCTAAAATAACCTCTAATACCAATTACAAGGCCCTAGCATTAAACACTATATAATCTTGACTAAAGTAAAGAATTCACATTGAGTATTTTTTTTATGTTTATAGATTTATAGAATTAGAACATAACTCTTACATTAAATCTCAAAAAATTACTATGTAGACACTTCTAATCAATCCCATTATTTCACAATAATAAATCTCGTTACATAAAAGAAGAATTATTTCTTGACAAAAATATTCTTGAATTATTCCTTTCACTTACCCTTCCTTATACGCTATGAAAAAACATTTCAATGACATGGGATAGTATTAAAATCTCCATATAGGTTATAAAATAAGGAAACAAAAAATTAGTCCATGAATACATAAAAATCAATAAAATAAAACTTTTCACTCATAAAACATAAACACATTAACATAACTTATGAAATAATATGATTTATGAGTAACCCATAGAAATCAAAAATCATAATGGTAATTTATAAAATTAAAAACATACTTATATTGTATCTTTAATAGCTACATAGGGAGTAACATTCATGGATATATTTGTAATACAAATAATAGTATATTCCCAAAATCTATTAGGAGAAACATTAACATTAACCTTTTCATATTACACAATTCATTAGAGAGCTATCATAGGCTCAACCACCCTCATTTTATCACAGAACCAACCAGATACATATGAAATTCCCAAGAACCATAACATAATCATAATAAATGAATAAGAATAAATGAAAAATAGAATATCCACATTGTAATCATATGACATTATTTAAATATATAGATATAATAAAAAATTTATCACATAAAATTTCAATCCCAAAATATGTAAAAAGGTTTTACGGTTTTTATTTTCTTTTTAAAAACATTACATCTTGTTAATAAATCCAAATATCAAATAATGATCTTGTCGGTGGAACGGTTTTTGTCATCGTATACGTTAAAAAGAAACATTCTATTAGATTTTTAGTAAAACGTCTCATAGTAAATGATTCCATTTGAAATATTTTCAATGAAATTAAAAGTAAAAGGTTTTGATTATATACTACATAAATTAATTTTCTGTATCAGTCAAAAAATGCCTTAATGAAAGTATATTGAGATGATTTCACTTAACGTGAGTCTGACATGTGTCAGGAATTTATTATATTCATAAATAATAATCATATGTTAATTTATACTGTCTTGGAAACCTTTTTTATGATTATTATTCATTTTACATTTCTTATAATTTTGTTATAGATATTAAAGAATTATTTACGTTCATATCGTTCGTTTTATCGATATTTGGTACTTAAGTTGAAAATAAACATTTTTTAATGTAAATTAATCATGTAGTCAAAATTCCATAATTACTAGAATATTATTCATGAATTAAATAATATATATATCTTGTATATATGTATTTATAATAATCCATTATATTTTTATATAACAAATGAAATTCCTCGTTCATGGAGATGGTAGCTCGTATGTACGCATGAATGATACTTTCATTTATTTGTCGTATTAAAGGAATGAAAACTAAATGATACATAGGTATATTCTAATTACAGTAAAATATAATTTTTTATATAAGTTACATAAGTTTAATAATGAAATCCATTAAACATTCCATGTATGGAATTAACGATTCATGTCACTTTGAGGGGGAAGTAGTCCACACCTCCTGAAATGAAATTATCATATTTACACATTATGGAAAGCATAAAGGTATACTGTAAATAAATATAGAGAATAATATAGACAATATAAATATAATATATATCATATATAAATACATTTACATCATAATTTCCACCACGATAGGGGGTTGGAGAATATTTATTAATCGTCGTTTTGTGAGACAGTAGTTCGCCATTCACAGAAACAATATGTTTGTATCCATTAGATAGAGGTGTGTGTATGTGTAGTTAAAATACTTATAATTAAAAAAATCCTGGTATACTGAGGTTATTTATGTGTTTATGTAATCAATGAATAAGCATATCATAGTTATTGGAGAAGGAAAATAATGGAAAGAAATTTGAGTGAAGACATTACATCTAAATCGGTTAACTTTTTTGATTTGAGCCAAAAGAATTTCATGAATTTACATCATCCCAAGATAAGGATCTAACAGTAAGATATGAATTCTAGGATGTGTATTGGACAGATATATTACAAACTAAATGTCTTTGGAAGTGTGAGATAAATTGATGAAGAAGTTCTCTTTTATTGAAGAGGTGAGGAGCACTTTGGGAATGTTTTGAAATATTAATTTATTATATATTCATTTTCGATTAAAAATTGTCCAAAACTCAATTAATTATTACATAAATCAATTTGGGTTTGAATACCCATCATACAATAAATTTTAAACATTTCCAAATATTTTTTAATATGATTCTTTTTTAGTTTAACCCTTATTTTATCATTTTTAATCTTATAGTGATATCATGTTATTTAAAAAGCATTTGGTTAATGTAATTACCATATAATGTCAAACGACCCACAGAAAAAGTCATTTATTAAATATTTGGACTTATCTTAACCAATTTTACTCATCTTATATATTTTTTTAATTTAATGTCATTTAATAAACTTTTTTATATTTTATTTTATGAATTATTCCAATTATGGGCACTATTCATAATTTATTTTTTTACAAATTCATAAAAACATGATTACATAGAAAAAAGGCACTATATCATAGATAATATGACAATATCATCCAAAATTGTTTTGGATGGAATCAAAATAATTAGATTGATTTTATTTTAATATCTATAGTATCATTTAATATAATCTTATATTAATGAAGCAATCGCTACATCATCATTACGTCATAAATGATTTTTTTATTTAATCTATAAAAATTATAAATAAAATACCATGATAATGGAAACATTTTTAACTTTATCTTGAATTTTTATAATGAATGATATCATTTATAATACCCAATATCAAAATTAATTTAATAAATAATACATGTTTCTGTTATATTTCTCTTATTTTAAATTAACATTTATAAAATGTCAATTTTACACCCACGTGGCACCATGACATCCCAAAATTGACACAACGATGCCAATGGTCAGAAATATCTCATAAAATATGATTAAGAAACGTTTTAGGGTAGTTGTATATTGTTAAATTATTAATGTTTTCCATTATTTAATAGATTTACGCATTAACAATGGTAAATAAAAATCAATACTGAATTTACTATAAAAATTATCAAAAATTAAAAGGTACCCATTAAAAAAACATGGAAAATATGATTTTAAATGTGGAATAAATTTTTTAAAATTTAAAACACAAAATTTTCATAAATTATTTTAAAATTAATTCCCTTTGTCAAATATAGAAAACATGTTTTTAAGAAGTAGCACCTATCAATAGATTGCGCTTCGTTTATGTCCAATTTCAATAGAAAATTATTTCCAATGACAAAAATAGTATTAATTGATAAAAAATAATCCAATTAAACTTCAAAACTAATTAAATTGACAATAAAAGTATATAATTGAATTACATGAAATGACAATTTGTAATTAAAATTCAGTATTTTTCACTATTAATTAAAAAAGGACTTTCTCAGAAAATTACCAAAACTTTTACCAAAGTTAATTTTGGTTTCTCTCATCTATAGAAGAAGTTTATTCTTTAAAAAACATACAAAAGTAATTGAAAATAAATTTAAAAAGGCCTCCCCATCAAAAGGTGGTAAAACTGCATTTTTTTAAAAATTCTTCTTATATCCGAAAAACTGAATTTGTTATTATATCATATATAGAAAACATAAAAAATGAATTTAAAACATTTAATTGAATATATAAAATATTGTTTAATTTAAATATAAATCCATAAAGAGTGATATGATTTTATAAATAGAATTATTCCCTTTTTAAATAGGTTTTCATAAAGACACATTCTTTATATTTTATAGGTTATTATTTCTATTTATAAAAAATTTTGTAACCAATGAATCATTATTTAAAAATTTGAAAACATTATTTCCAAATATAGTTGATACTATTCATTCATTCTATTCCAATGACTATGTGTTAACTACCAATTAAAATAATAATAATAAAATTGTATTATTTTTTAGTATAACTGAATGATATGTGCAATATACGATTTTTGAGAAACTTGTTGATGCGTATCGAGTACACTATCTGAAAATGAATCCCATTTTACAAAAAAATTATATTATAATCATAAATATTAATAGGAAAGAAAATTATTATTCTATAAATATATGGTTCATTACATTTTTTATTAAATAATAAATCATGTTAAATGTTAGGCTTATTTATATGTCAACCCCAAAAAACATCTCCGCAAACATAATTAATCATTCTAAAATTCTATCACTTAGAACCCAAAAAGGGTTTTTAATTCATTTAATATTTTATCATCCATAATCTTATATTACTATGGTGGTAAAAATAAATATTAAGATAAACTCTTATAAAAGAGTCAAAATTTTAAATGATTTCTAATCCTTTGTCAAATGCCACCTATAATGATCCATCCTTAAAAATTATATAATCTCATCCATTTAAGAAATAATTTAATTTATTATATTGCAAAAGATCATTTAGGATAAATTTTTTGAAATGTTATATCATACCCATTATATAAACAACCTATGTATTACAAAGTAAACACATTTAAATTTTTTTTTCTATAATACTAATTTTTTCAAATTCAACTTTTTTTCATTTCATGAAAAAACATCATTTCATTAAAATTGAATTCATATTCGATCATACACAAATTTAAATCATTTGAAAGCGTTTATAATTTTTGGATAAGTATACAAAGATCAATATGATACATAAAAGAAAAAAATAATTTAGACAATTGAAAAATATTAAAACCCATAAAACACTTACCATTATCACAAATATTCATTAAACGTTTGAAATAAATCATAAACACCTAAAAACATAAACTTTTATCTCAAATAAAAACTTTTAAATCACAATAAAAGAATATTGAAATTAAGTTTCATAACATAGAGCACAATATTCATAATCGATGTTAATAATGTGCTAGAAATAATTATATCCAGGAAAATCTATATGTGAAACCTCCACAGTTAACCCCCGCCAAATTACCTTTAAAGACAAGGAACATTGCCAAATAAATTGGAGATCTATTTGAGAGTTAACAATAATTTAATATATATCAATCTCACTCATCATAGTATATAATTATGAAGTACCATATACTAAATTAAATATATTATGTTTTAACCTTTCCATCAAAAAAACATTGAATTGTTTTAACCCATATTGAAAACATTTTTGAGTATTGAAACAACATATTGTTTTAAAAACCATTTTAAAAACTAAAATAACTAAACAAATAAATGAATGTGGTTTAATTAGTGAAAACCTATAATATTATACAATAAGAATAAGATAAAATAATGGTTGTGGTGGAGGGAAAATCCATTAACTCTGTATACAATAAAATTTAACATTTAATCTTCTATTTTGTAATAATGTAAAAACAAATCAGTATAAAATATGTTAAAATATTCCCTTGAAAGAAAATTGATGGAATACAAAAAGATACATAAAATGTATGATATAATTATTTTATATTCATATTATTACATCCATAAAATAATTTTAAAAACATGTACATAGAAGAAAACAATTTATAAGATAGAGGTTTATAATATTTAAAATGAAGTTTTAAGTTTAGATTTCTATTGTCTCAACTCAAAATCATCATTTACATTATTTATCAATGAAAATATAAAATAATGATAATTATTTACCTTATTATGATCATTTTTTAGGTTTATTACATATTTTATTTACTTCTATTTTATATTCAATTACTTGTTCATTTAAATTCATTTTGTGTATATGATGATATTCAACACATATGTTCAAAAAGAATTTTATCGGTTGACTATGATTAAAGAGGATATTCTTCAATTATTACTATAGTAATATTCTTGAAATAATAATAATTTTTATATATCAATGAAATTTTTTAAATCAAACCATGATATATGGTTTGGAAAAACGAATTATTTTTTAATTAAAGAGATGGTAGGTTGTTCGTACTCATGATTAACATTTTCATTTTTCAACGATAATGATGGAATAATGTTAAGTAATGTTTTAAATTTAATGAACTAGAAATATATTTTAAATGATTTATTTGATATTTAATACACATATATATAGTATCCATGTGATGTATATTTGAAAAAATATCATATAACTTCATGGATGTGGTAATCTCGATGTATACAAGAAATTAGGTTATCATGCTTCAATTTATGGAACCATTTGAAAATGATGATATATTGTATTCGTAAAATGTTATTTATTTCATTAATATTATATATATACACACATTAGACTAATCATTATAACCAAACATGGGAGGAGGTACTGGAAAAGTAATTACATCATTTCATGATGCAGTAGTTCTCCATGCATATGAATGACCATTTTATTTCTCAATTGATGGATTTAGAGATAGATATAGGTTATGAAAATGACATAACAAATTATCAGTATATATAATATGATTTTATTATAATTTCAACATGATTTAATATGTATTTTAGGAGGAAAAGGAATAAATAAAACTAAAAAAATTGATTTAAAGCTATAATTATTCTTCGAATAACCCTATATTATTTTCAAGTTATTCTCAATAAGGATGGTATTATTCACAAAACAAGACATCTATAATGTTATTTCGGGGTTATAAAGGGATCTAAGTAGGTCTAGTTTGAACTATTGTTCTCTAAATGTGTGAGGAAGAGAGGATAATATGTCCCCTTTCATAAGTGAGGGGAGGGGAGTTTTTGAATTACATAAAAAATTAAATTAACATATATTAAAATTTAGGGAAAAAGGAAATGAATTGATATAATAATTAGATATGATTATTATGTATCTTAAAAATTATAAACAATTTCTTTCAATAACTTTGGATAATTTTTTTACTCTTATTTAAATATTTTAACCCCCTTTTCCCATTTTGACAATTAGAGTGATAATAATTACTTTTACACATTAGGGGATAAGAAACATACTATAAAAGGATACTTGCTAAATAAATGAAATATGGTTGATAATTTCATCCATATACAATTAAAATCAAAAAATTATATTTTTAAGAATTACAAATAATATAATAAAATATTTTTTATCACAAAGTATCATTAATTTTAATTCTAAAAAATTTGATTTATTTGGATATTCAAAATAAGGCTAAAATTTTAAATTATTATCTAATTCAATAAAAAATAAATTATTTGGATATTTTAAATTAATGGGACACTAATACTCAACCATATAATATGTTTTTATACATTTTAACATTGTTTAAATGATTTTCCAGCTGCTTGTATAAGCATTATTTTAGAATTGTGTAAAGAATTTATGCTAATTATTCTCAATAGAAATTTCAAAAAAAACTTTAATAAAATATAATTTATCATCAAAATTTTTAAATTACATTTTTTTATCCATGTTACATAATATTTTTTATATTAAAATTAATAGATTAAAAAAAATCAATAAATATAGAAAAAACAATTATTAGTCCTTTTCGAAGGAAATTTGTAATAATTTTTAATAAATATTATTTTTTGATATGGAGAGTCTTAAAACACTATGAAAATATATTATAGTTATGTGTATAGTTTTCCTAATGCTAATCATATTTTTAAACCTTAATTAGCCAATTTACCCATACGAGGTGAAAAATATTTAATACATCTACTAATTATAATGATAAATAATAAAATTGAACTATTTACCAAATTTTTACATCCTCAATCCAAATATGGATTCTATTATTAATATATGATATCCTTATGAGAGAAAAAAATGCATCGAAAATAATTTTTAGAAAAATAGAATTATAAAACAAAGACAATATTTATAACAAAATATAGTATAAGGATGGTTACCATGTAATAAAATAGATTATTTATATTTAAAGGATACATATGTTACTATATGTTCAAATTTTAATTTTAAATTATTTTATATAATGAAAATAAATGATATTTTAATTAATTTTTTCAGAATTTATTGAAAAATTAATCACTCTAGGAAAATACAAAAATATCTGCCAATACTTACTTAGAAATGCTTATTTCTATAATTGTAACATTATTAACATATAAAATCTCTCAATGATTTATAAATTAATTATAATATTCGAACATAGAAAAATAGAAACCATTTTTGAAGAAAACATATTTATGATTTATAAAATAACTATTTTAAAAAATTGTGTGCTAATTTATTTTGAATTAATCAGTATATTAGTATTGATTTTGACAGTTATATATCTTTCATAATTTAGTTAATTATATTCATTCTCAAAAAATTGACCGTTTTTTGTAAAACTAATATTTAAATATTAATATTTATTGGGTTATTTTATCTCAGTGTTGTGTTTTGTGTGGACTATAAATAATGGAGATCATTTAAAATCTCATGATATTAGACAAGGATAGTTATATAACTTTGAGATATTATCAGTGAAACATATGTATACAAAAAATAAATTTCAACCTAAAATATGTAAACATGATTATCAATCAATCAATTTTTGTCAAATAATTGTGCTCATAAAAATATGAAAATTAAACTTTTCTATATCCTTTATAACCCTAAACTTTATTCATACATTTTTAGTATAAGATTCATAGCATAAAATATAACAAAACTAAAATTTTTCTATTTGTTACAACCATTGACTATGATGAGTCCATTAAATCTATAATGGATGTCCATCAACTCTAATAGAAAAAGATAAACTGATCATCATATTAAAATATATATAACCATATTTTTTCTTAAATTACTATCACATCATATTTTAAACTAAAAAACATAGTAGAGATACAAATAAAGGTGAAAAGGTTTATGGTCATTAAAAAAATAGACTTTGAAATAAATTTTACATAATAAAATTTATAAATTCTTTAATCTGTTTTTATCTGCCTTCTTAGTGGCCCTGCATTATCCTTAGTAGAGTTAATCACCAGATGAAATAAATCTATGAAACCAGTGAACTAAAATCCTAATAAAAGGATGAATAAGGGACACGAATAAATATAACATGGGTAAGAATCATTATAATCATATTATAATAATTTTATCATCGTCAATATGATGATGGAAACATGTGATAATGTAATGTAATTCTACAACACAAAAAAATAAAACACCCTATAATTATTGTCAAATACCACTTATAGTTGTGAATAAAACTGAAATCATGTTCAAGAAAAAAAATGTTCACAATGACAACATCTTCATTTTAAATGAATATTGAATCATTTTAATGCATAATGAAAATTATCTATTGAGATACATCACATTACCCAATGCATTGGAGGGATATATAATTCTATAAAAAGTTTCCATATCATAATAATTAAAAAATAGTGCATGGAAAATAGATTTATAATCATAATATTAATAAAGAAACTATGGAAGTGACCAAGCTTCATAAATATTTCATAAAAATTATATTCATGAATAGTATATTTATTTACCAAATGAATAAGGGAAATCATAAATAGACATATAACAACATAATTCTTGAGTGGCCAAAAAGCATTTTAGCAGTAAAATGCAATGTTATTTTTGTAAATTGAAGTCACTTCAAAAAAACGTTTTTTATTCTATAATAAATTTTGACATGGTAGAAACATGTCTATTCATTAAGGAAATGGGAATTGAACTTTTAGGGATATAATTTGAAAATTAATATTGTGGAAGAGAAATAATCAAAAGAATGGAATTGGGTTCGGGAATCCCCTTATCATAGTATCCACTTTATTACATCATTTTTTCTTCTCTATAATAATTAACTTACATTTATTAAAATACAGATCCAAAAATAAATTATTAGATATTTTACAACTATTTTTCAATTATATTCATTTGATTATATTTCATAATTTTAATGGTTATTGGGTAGCCTTTTGATATCATGTTCTACTTATAAATGTTATGTTTTTTCAAAAAAAATTCAAATTTAATACCATGTTCATATAATTAATTTAATAATCTTAGAATGAGAATTATAAGTTTTTTATATATTATATATAATTTATAATATTCTTCAATTATTAGGTTTATTATTTTAGAGATGGAAGTTTCTCATTAGGTTGTTAACCGACCTTTGATGGGATAATTTTCGAAGATCGGGAAGGGATGCTTGAAATAAATATAAATATATATATATATATATGATACTAACAGTAGGTTAATATAATTAATATATTGAAAAATTATCACCTAATTAATTCTTATATGTTTTGGTTGTGAATGAGGTAGTGAACAAGAAAGATATGAAGAAGAAGAGATAAAAAATAAGAAGAGTTGATAGAAACACACAAAATCCTCAGAGTTCATGCATATATACAACACTATAACTCCATTGATATTTAGAGTTATATTACATTGGAACATTCCAGAGTATCCTAAGGGTATTGCGAAGAAGGAATTTGTAATAGGAAATTCTTGACAATATTAATCAAATATAAATATAATATGATGGATTTTAAAGCATTAAATCTATTTATAATTTGAGTTCATTATCTAATTGGAAAAAAAATTATAAATAAAGGAAAATTGTTATTTTAAGGAATCACTTCTAACTTTAGGTTTTAGAAAATATATGTTATGTTTGGAATTTATGTTTATATTATTTTAATGAATATTTTAAAAAATTAATTATAACATGGAAAACATTCATGTTTTAGAAATGATTATTTCATCATTACATCATGAATGAAATAATTTAAGATGAATTAGTTTTTTGAAAAACATTATTTTTAATATTCACGCAAAAATAGAATTATTTCAAAAAAAATTACCAAAAAAGTCACCCTTGGAAAATTTATACATTATGATTTTAAAGATGATATTAATTATATCAAAATAAATTTCTAACATCTGTAATTTTAATTATAAAAATAAAATTTATTAATTTTTTTAATTAACATAATTTAATGTTTATTACAAAATTCTAATATATTTATTGGGTTTTTTAAACATGATATTTTTATAATTATAATATTTATAGTTACATAAAATATTTATGATAAATGGTATTTATGTGAAAATCTATTATTTTGAGGTGAAATTATTGTTCATACAATCACGTGATTTTTCCCAATGGTCATGTTACTATTCCCACTGGTGTGGTTAAACATTCAATAGTCACATTCACATTCCAACAATCAAATTGCCACCTATAAATACCTCTAATTTCCATTATTCATCATTTAACTCAATTTCTCTTATGGTTCAATATTACCATTTTTTATAATACTGATTAGATTAATAACATTTTTTTCTATAGTGTTGGTATTGGGAGTGTTTCATCTAATAGATTTTGATGAACAACATTTTCCATTTTTTTATTTTTTGTTTTTTATTTTCCATTCAATTTTTATATTTGTAATTTTAATCAGTTTTATTATTGATTAATTTAACAATTTATCTTATTGATATAAATTATTATTAGTTTCTATATGTTTATAATATAATATTGTACATTATAACCCACATTTAATTCAGGATACAAACACCTTTTATAAAATCTATGTTGTTACATTCTTCCACCATTTATAAATGTCATCCCCAAAATTTCAACATATATTCACATTTGAGAATATATTAGGGTACTTATGTTTCATTTTATCCTCTTGTTCACATGTCACCTCTTCATACTTATAGTCCCTTGGTAACACATTAAAAAGGCATGTTATCTTATTGTGTAGAACCTTTTCTCTATGGTCCATGATCTTCACTAGAATATCTTTTTAATAGAGGTCATTTTGTATTTGTACCACCTCTATATTTAATATAGTTGAGGGATCAGGTATGTATTTTATTAGGTGTTAAATACTAAAAACATCATGAAATTGATGCATACTTAGTGGATTTGTAAGCTGATAGGCCACCTCTCATAAGTGATAATGTATATAAATGGGGCTAATGTACCTTTGGATAATATAATATTTATTTTAAACAACATGACTTTTTTCCATGGTGAAAATAAAAGGAAAACATTATATCTCCAAGCTCAAACTCCAAGTCCCTAAAATGGTTGTCGGCATAGCTATTATTCTAACACTGAATAGGTTTTTTTGTTGTTTGATTTTATGAACATTCTCTATCATAACTTTCACAAGATCATGTGCATGTATCTTTTATTCCCACAACTTCATCCTAATTAGTCTTACTTCTACATAAAATACCATTCATAGGTTTATATAGAGGCATTAGAATACTCATGTATAATATTTGTTTTATGAGATCTCAACAAATGGGTGATTCTAGTCCCATCCTCCATTAAATTACATTAATCATGATCATATTTTGTCCTCATTCATATTAATAGTAATTTTAGATTGGTCATTAGTTTGGGGGTGATTGGTTGTTCTGAAATTAAATTCAGTACTCAATTAATATTGAAGGATTATCTTGAATTTAAATGTTATCCTTAGATCAGAATAATATATGATTTAACGTGGAGCCCCAAGCTTCCTCTCCACTTCCATCACATATATCATGGAATGTTTTTCAGGAAATAAATCTCCCAAAATATAAATAATGTTTGTATACATGCTGAGTCGATCCACCCAAACCCATTTCACATTGTTTCCTTTGGATTTCTTTTAGAGAATAATAAAAAAATCCATCGTGATAATCTCTTATTTTCTTTTGAGTGTAAAAAATAGTTTGGTCATCCCCAGGGACTTTTATCACTCCTATTTAAAATTATGAGATACAAACCCCATGACATATACTCCACAATTTATTTCATTATTTTATCCCACTAAAAATTATCTCAAATATCATGGTACATCTTGGCACTTCTAGGATGGATATAGAATGGTGAGATATATCTATTATGAAGTAGATCCATCCTCATCCTAAGTGATTAAAGAGAACATTTCCTCATTCCAAATAAAATCGTACCATAATCATCGAAGTGGATCTCATATAGCTTCACTTCCTCTACTTATTTCACCTTATTTTGTAGTTCCATATCATACCTTTGTGCCTATATGCTCATATTTTGTATGAATGGTTGGGAAATCATTTGGGAAATGTTGGATGTATTCTATATCGTTATGACTTCCAAATCCATCCTATTAATATCATTGGTGAAGGGGTATTTCTCAATCTATATCATGTATAGATAAGAAGGTTTTCTCTTTTAATAGAATCTTAAACTAGATTGAACATTACATGAGGTTAGTGAATTGGAGTCATAGTTCTTGATTAGCATTAATTATCTAAACTGTTTCATTTCCAGAACCTTCAGTGTGAATATATACATCAAACTATTGTGGTCAGTATATATAAAAAACATTTCACCATAGTGGTAGTTCCACCAAATCATCATAGAGAAGATCTCATCTTCTATCTCTAAATCATGCATTATTATTTCTATTTATTGATGATCAATAGTCATGAATACTAGGTTGTCACTATATCATTTTTCATGACTAGACAACCCAAGAATTAATTTATATCATATATGTATATCACAAAATATTTTATACTATTTAGTACATTGATACTAATTAGCCTCTTCTTAAGCCCCATAAAAAATACAATACATTCTTCCATACAGACATACATTACTAATTTACATGTTAAAATAGTTAGTGGTCTAGATAATCATGATAAATTTCAAAAAAAAACATCAGGACTCAATTAATTAATGAAAAATACATAGTTCTCTGACACTATCGGGACTTGTATATTATACAATTTCATTTTTTTGAAAGGTTAATATAAATTCCATAACTTGGGATCATGTACATCAAAAATTTGACTAGATTCATCCAAATGTAACACTTTCATAACATAGTGTACATTTTATCCTTCCTAAATGTCGCCAATATAATCCTATGATTCTCTTCATTTTCCTCAATACTCTTGGTGTAAATGATAATATCATCAAAACAAACTATGAAAAATATGTTATGGTAGTCTCTAAAGACATTATTCATGAAAATAATGATTGTTTCAATGGATTTAGTAAGTATGAATGGAATAAATATGAAGTCATATTACCTATACCATTTATGGAAAAGAGTCTTCCAAAAATTTTCATTCTTCATGTTTAGATGATGATACTATAACAAATTTCCACCATTGAGAAGTGTTGATATACTCATAGTTGATCGTACTGGTTTCTAGTTCTTGGTAGTGTATAATTGTTATGTATAGTGATATTTTGGAGCTCCTTGAAGTTCATATATAGCTCCATTTATCCGTTATTTTTCTTTTCAAAGGGTATTGGAACATCCAAAAGAAATTCAAAATGCCATATGTACCATTTTTAAAAATTCTCTTAAAGATGCATCATTAAATCCTATAGTTTGATAGGCGGAATCTTATAGGGAAATTTTGAGATAGTAGTAGCTCCAGGTATGACCTATATTGAGAAATCAACCTCATGATCTTGGGGATGACTAGGTAACTCTTTAGGAAATAGATATTTCTATTCCCAAACAATTTGGAATTTCATCTAGGTTAATGCCTTTCTTTGAATCATCTATTTGGGTAGTATTTTATTACATATATGGTATCAACACCCACACCATTGATGGATTTTCTAAACAGACTCATCATATTCCTAGCATTTATAGTGGAGCCTTAGGTGGTGTGTAAAATTATAATAGAGTTATTTTTCATGGATGTTGATGTGTGGTCAAAATAATGATATCCAATCCATTCCCATTATAGAATTAAATTACACTAAGGGAAGTATTATGTGATTCCCTAGAGAAATATCCCCACATACACTTACATTATGTGAGTCCAACACTTGGGTATTAACGATATTACAACTTGGTGTTTTGATAGATATCTCTACTTCAAGGTGTTAGGGATTCATTTATAAATTTATATAAAATATGTTGGATAAATATAGGAATATTTAGAACCAAAATAATTCAAAATATTTTCCATTATTGGGTGTATTTGATGTGTACCTGGTATGAATTAATTTTCATGGTCAACTTCAATAGTAGTGATGGCATATTCATTCCATCTGTCCTATTATATTTTGTTGTTGGTGAGGCATATTATCCTCAAGGACCTATTGTTTAGTGCACTGGCTTTCATTTTTTCCTTAGTCCCTATGGATGAATCATTGAACCATGGATGGTTCTTTATAAGGTTATTTCTATTCCTCCATTATATTGGCAATATTCTTCATGATTATTTAACATTCGTGTACTTTGTGACCTTATCTCCCATACTTGAAGCATGCCCAAATCCCTTTGAGTCAATTCCAAAAATTATTTTCAAACATTTTTGAGATATGGTTAGTCAGATCCTCTTTCCTAATTATTAATTTGACCCAATATAATGAAACAAAATTCTTCTCTTCTAATATCCATATATAATAAAGAATTATCCAAACTCCATATCTACTTTGAGAGAACATTAAAACACTTTTTCATATAACCCAAAGCCTCAGATAGATAGAACCTTTCAAATGTTTGATTTTTAAACACAAAATTACCTATCATTTGTTTTATCATTGTCGATAACAAAACATGAGTAATATCATTCAAGACTTGTGATGTTTTCCTCAAGATTCATGACAGATTCTATTCCTTTTTCTTTTACCATATTAATTATCATTAAACTTTTTTTAATATTTTGAACAAAAACACATAGTAAGAAATATTTTCATAATGTGTTCCCCCTATATCTTCCATATCATTTTTTGGTTTTTGTTATCTATCATTTCCCACCATTGATCTACTCCTCTATTTAAGTGATAAATATCCCCAGTCGGCTTCTTCTTATCAAAATGATGGATAACTGAAAATATCTTCTTTATTGAGATAACCCACGAAAATATGACAAGTAGGTTGAATATTCCATTAAATTCCAGTAGTCGTTTCCACATGAAGGGCTCAATGTCTAGTTCTTACTTCTTGGGTGAGGGAGTATCATTAACATGGCTCAGGTTGTTATTCATAGCCTAAGACAACTGGGTATAGATTTCCATAGAGTTTTAAAATCCACCCCCCTGAAATTTGGGATATCGTTCAGGCAATTATTGCATTGTCCCTCACATAAGTTTTTCCTGGTTTCCCATAGTTCACAACGTTTTCTAAGATAGAAGTAGTTTAAAGAAATTTTATGTCAACAAATCATGAATAAGTTATTATTTTAAGAAATTAAAAATAAAGGAATATTTTATGGAATACCTATGTTTTTCCTTTTCCATAATATATTATTCTATCATTTTTTACCTATACATAGACTTATATTTACAGGTTTCACTAATTATTTCTACCCATAATTCCTAAATTAACTAATATTCACTTTGATACCAACTAAAACGACCCAAAATTTTATTACTTGACTGTAAAATCTTTTTTAAGATAAAAAACATAATAGATGTAAAAATCATGGAACAAAATGGTTTAGTTTCTTGTGAATATTAGGCTCCTACAAAAAATTTAAAAAATAAATCATAATAATTATTTAATTAATTATTATCTATCTTATTAGTGACCCTCAACTTCTATTATGTATGAATAATAAATTGAGGATATACATCAAAGAAAGGGGAGAGCTAAAATCCCTGTAAGAGGATCAATAAGGGAATTGAATCAATATATCATGGGGGAAAATAATTATCATCATATCATAATAATTGGATGATTTTCAACATCAAGAGGTCAATATTTGAAAATCATATAGAATTAAGAAATGCATAAAAATGAAACATCATGTAATAGTTATCATATACCACACATAGTAGTGGATAAAGCTTCTATCATGTTCATTCATAACATATGTTCATAATCATAACATCATATTTTTTTAAAAATCTAGCATCATGTTCAAGGAAAATACACATTATCTCATGAGATAAATTACATAACATATGCATTTAGAGTTGTATAATTCTGATCCCTTTCATCACATCATAAAATTTACATAGTCATGCATCCCACATAAAACATATGAGAGGCATAGTCATGAAATAAAGCAATGAAGATATTGGGTTACATAAGTATTTCAATATGCATACATTCATGAATATTATTTTTGGTTCCCAAATGAATATGGAATGTCATTTTTTGATAAAAAAAATCATTCATCATAAGTGTACAACAAATAATTTCAAGAGTAATAAAATATTATCTTTTTGAAATTGGAATCATTTTATAAAAATAGGTTTTCCATAAAAAACCATTTTGACATGGTAGGTACATGTATACCCTCAATGAAAAATTTAAATGATATTTAAGGTACATAATATGTTCATTAATACCTTGGAATAGATAATAACCATTATAAAATAATTGGGATCAAGAATCCTATTACCTTGTTTCCCACTTTATTTCCTTGATTTTGTAACTATTGAATAAAAATGATGGAGTTATTAGATAATAGATATAGAATTGATTTACTATAATTTTTACCACTATATAGCAATTATTATCATTTTATTATGTTTCTTTATTTTTTTTACTGTTTAGTCATTTTTATGTCATGTTTTACTGAAAAATTTCATGTTTTCCTTCGATTTCATTTAATATACGTTATACAGTAATATTATTAATTACAGAATATTATAATAAATATAGTTATATGTTTCTATATTTTTTATATTTTATAATATTAATAAATTATTATTCTTATATGTTTTCACATGAAAATATATCTATAGGTGGTTAACATACATTGCACATGTCATTGTTTAGAGAATAGGAAGGGATGATTGAAATTTATATATATATATTGTAAATAATATAATTGTATGAGGATAAAATCATTTATATAATGTTAAAATACTACATTATTAATTCTTATATGGTTTCTATGTGGTAGGGGTGGGGTAAAATAAATATAATGATAAGAATGAATAAAAAAGATGTACAATTGATCAAAACTAACTTAATAATTTGTGAATCTTCTTTTGTTTGAAAATATTACTCCCTTGATTTTTGGAGTTTATATATATATATATAAATACGTAAGGACCCTAAGGGGTTTTCTAAGGAGTATTTTGATAGTGGATATTTTTTTGAGTGAGGGATGAGTTATTTTCCAAAAGAAGGGATGGAGGTTATTTATTCTTTTGGAGGGGTATTTCTCAAATAAATTAGTAAATAAAATAGTATATCAATGGTAAAACATTTAATAGTGATTTTTTCATGATGTAAATAAAATATATTATATTATATGACTTCAAACAAATTTATAATTACAATTATATTTTTTAGTAAAAAATAAATTGGAATTAAAGAAAAATTTTTATTTTAAAGAATTACATTTAACTTTAGGTTTTTGAAAAAAAAAATAGATTAGGGGTTTATGTTTATATTATATTAATGGATATTTTATGAAATTAAATATATTATGACCAACCAATAATTTTTAGAAATGATTACGACATTGTTACATCATGAAGGATGTAATATATGAAACAAGATTTATATGAAAAATGTAATTTTACTATTCACCTGAAAATTAGTGTATTTCATAAAATTACAAACACAATCACCCATAATTATTTTTGATGTGATAATTTTAATAATTATAGACAATTTTTGGCAATAAATTTATAACATAGGTAATTTTAATTATATATATAATAATTATTCTTTATTTAGGAATACAATAATAAACAATTAATTAAAAATTCACTTATATTTTATATAAATTTCACAATAATGATATTTATTTTATAATGAATTATAATATTAATATTTACATAAATTAATCGCAAAGAATTATTTATAAAAAACATATTATTTTTAGATAAAATCACTACTCTAATGGTCATGTTATTATTCCCAACGATTATGTTAATATTCCCAATGATCATGTTCCTATTCCAATGGTCACATTACCTTTCTAACAATCACAATACCACACATAGATACATATAATGTCTTTAATTCATTATTCAAATAAATTCCTCTCAAGGTTCAAGATTTATATTTTCTATAATTTTGATTGGTTTACTAACATTTTATTTCTGTTTAATAGTGTTGGTAGTGGGGGAAATGATTCTATTAGATTGGGCATCGATATTTATCTATATTATCCTTTTCTATTTTGATAATTGTTTCCACTATAAATGTTTTTAATTTTCATTATTTTCATTGATGATTAATGTGGTATTATTTATTAATTAAATAAATTATATAAGTTTTTTTCTATGTTTAATATTATATATTATCTTATAAAACTCATTTATTTCAACAGAAAAGTACCATTTATAATATCCGGGTTTTAACATTCTTACCCCATTTAAAAATCTTCATCCCCAAAATTTCAACTCATATTCTCCGTTTGTAATAGATGATGATAATTCTATTTCATTTTTCCTTTAGTTCACTTATCTCCTCTTCATTCTTACGGTTCCATCACAACACATTGATAAGGTGAGTCGTATTGTAACCAAGAATATTGTCTCTATAGACCTAGATATTCACACACTTATTTTGTATGCGAGGTTATTATCCACCTATACCACCTTTATAATTACTACATGTGGGAGACCAGGTATATACATTCTCGTGAGTGATAAATTGAACACATCATGTAATAGATTCTTAGATGGTGGAAGTTCAAGTCAATAAGACATTACTCTTATACGATCAAAGATATTAAAATATACAACGTACATTGGGGATAATCATCCACATCTTTTCAAACCACCTGACTGACTTACAATATAATATCTAAAGGAAGAAGATTTCTCCAAAATTGAACATTATGTCTCTTCAATAGTTGTCTTCATATATATTTTTCAAAATCTAGGCGTCTTTTATTTATTGTTAGATATATTTAACCTTCTCTATCATCTTTATCACAAGATCACATACAAGAATATTTCAATCCTAAAATTCATCCCAACCTATTGCAGTTATACATTTAATCCCATTTAGTTCTTTTTTTGATTCATTTGAATACTTGATTGGATGCTATTTTTAAATATGAACACAAATAATGGGAGATACTAATTCCATCCTCCATTAAATTCCACAGAGAAGGCTCTTAACATGTCCTCATTCATCGGAATAGCCATCTCAAATTTCCCATTAGTGTGAGGGTGATAGGTAATGTTGAAATTCAATTCAGTACTAAAATCATGTTGAATACTTCTAATGAATTTAGATGTGAACCTTGAATCATGATCAGAGCCAATCAAAATTGGAACCTCATAAATCCTAGCCACTTACTCGACATATATCATGGATAGTTTTCCAATAAATAAATCTTCATGAATATAAATAAATAAGGTAGTATTGGTGAGTTGATCTAACATGATCCATATCACATTGTTTTATTTTTATGCCTTCAAGAGACTAGTAAAAAATTCTATTGTGATATACACTGATTTTTATGTGTGTATAGTTAATCGTTCCATAATCCCTTTAGACTTATTTGACTCTTATTTAACATGTAAACATACCAATAACTGTGATATATAATCAACGATATCCTTATTTAATCTATCCCACCCTAAGTAATATCAAAGATCATGGTTTATATTGGATCTTACAGGGAGGATTGACAATAGTGAGCTATGATTATTATCAAAAAAACATATTTATCATAGGTGATGAAGGCACATTAAACCTCATTAAAAAAATCACACTATCATCATTAATCTTTAACTCGTGTAGTGTAATGAACTAAACATTTATCAATGCAATTTATCCCTTCTTATAGAATTTTATTAATTTAATAAAATCAAATTACGAATCACTATTCCACATCTTGCATAAATAAAGTTCTATGTGACCTTTAAAAATAATTTTTCCACTTATGTTCATTGAATTTTGAAAATATAACATAAAATTTTGTGATCAGAAGGATATTTGGATCTGATAAGAAAAAAACAATTTTTTAGGAATAGTAAAAAACCATTATGAATAGTAATTTTACCCTTATGAATAGTAGTATAAACCTTATTAATAGTAAATAATCCATGTTAATAGAAACCTTATGACTGATAGTATAAATAAAATTTATCAAACCTATAAGTGACAATATGGTATAAATATATCATAGTGTTGGTATTTTTACAAGTCATTAATATTTGATGATTAATTTAATAATTTAAAAGAAAATTTATTTTCATAAAATTTTTTCATAAACTATTATATTGATGTCTTATAATTATATTACCATTGTATGGGTCCATAATTAATTTTTCCAAGTGTTAGAAAAACTGTTTTAATTAGTATTTTCCATATAAATTATGTTTTTAATTAAAAATTAAAATAGTAATATTTAGAAAATTATTTTTATATAATGGAGTTCAATTTTTATTCGACATGTCGAAAAATGGTTGGGGTGAATTTTTTATATTTTTCTGAAATACGTGAATTTTGGGTGAATAGTAAAATATTTTAATTTATCGTATAAATACATTATAATTTATATTCACTATTAATTACATCATGAGTGATGTAAGAACCCAAATATATAACTCAAATTACCTTATTAGAGTTATTTATAATGGAATCATCACTATTTCGTGTCTTAAAGAAAATTAATAAACTAATGATTAAAATACTAAAAAAACACTCCTCCCCTCTACTATAAATACCACCCCTCACACCAAAATTTAATCACGCGTATTAATCTTCCAGAAATGTCCATATTCTACCCAAAGAAATTCCATAACCCTTCATCCACATCCATCATCCATAGGTCTGATAAAAATACTAAAACCTCTTCCTTAAAGTGTCTCTAAAAGAAGAAATATTCTAGATGTAATTTACCTCTCTTTTCTTTCCATTTCCTTTCTTATTTTATTTCTTCTCTTCTCTAATCGTCAACTTTTCTTATCCAAATGTCTCAAAAACTACATTCTGATTTATATAATGACCTTATTTATTGTTAATATATTATTAATAATTATATTCCTCCACTTTTCTTCTTGTTTATAAAAATGAAATCATTTCATGTGATGTGTTAATTTACATACATCATGGGCAATGAACTTTCGTTCTCCTTAAAATCATTTAACTATGTCAATGAGACCATTAAATGGTTGAAAATATATTTTAATATTTATTTTTGTATCCCTTTTATGTTCTGTAAATACCTATTATTCATAATACTAAAAACAAAACTTGTTTATTGTGATAAAAAAACAACCCAAATTATCCTAAAATGATCATCATTAAATTTTAACTAATGATTCATCGACATGGTATATAAAATTATTCAATAAAATATAATTTAAACTCTTAAAAGATAATTATTAACATTTAATATCATTTATATATTATATCCATGTTCTACATGAACTTCCATTCATATTTCCAAGTAAACCATTCATGAAAACTAAGAAAAATAACACACCCAAACAATGAATTTAAACTCAATAACTCATCAAAAAAGCCATAAAAAATTTAATAAAACCATAATAAACCATATTAATGTATAAATAGTTCGTTAATTTATAATTAATGAATTTTATCAAATTATAATAGATATTAATGTTAATATTGAATTCAGAAATATGGTAAAAGGAATTCTCAAACCCAACTTTCATTCTTTGGATTCTCCCTCTTTCATTCAATTTTAAATATGGTTACTCCATAAAAATAATTTCTTTTAATTATCATACAATTAATAGTATATAAATGTTTTCCACTATATTTTTTATCAAATACAATGTTCTCCAAAAGAACACATCTTTTAATAACAAACCATTTAACCATCACTCAAGGTTGATGGTTCTTATATCATGTATGTTATTCACTCTATATTTTGGGAATCAAAGGTTTATGAATGTATTCTTAGGAGATAAAACCCATTCCATTCCATGTATTGTTAATGTTCATGATCGATATATGTCTTATGTTCCATGCAAGATAATGTAAATGGTATGACGTGACAGGTGTGCCTGGAATTATATAGCACAACAAAAATGTTTTAATGTGACGACTGCACCCAGAATTATACAGTAATCTAATGCATTGGGTAAAGTGATGAATCTCATGACTTAAAAGGGAAGTTATATGTGAACATGGATTTGTATTAGTTTAAAACTATGTGTATTTTTTAACCTCCAAGACATGATGTTACATTTTAATGCATTGACACATTCCATTATATTATATAAATGATGTTATGATTGTGCTTACCCAATGTTACATTGTTTCATTTTATTATCATTCCTCGAAGTAGGATTTTATCCCACAAATTAAGCTTTTCTAAACAAAGGGATCCCATAAGATATGATTTTAGTGTAAATTGCAGAAATTAATAAGTTTTTTATTCATGACTCGTTGAATTATGTTTTCATTCAAGCCTTTGATATTTTAGAAAACATTGGGAACCTGGAGAAACCAGGCCAACTAACCATATGGGGGAATATGCAATGATTTCATTAACAACATCCCTAATGATCTGGGATGCAGAGTTCAAAACTTCATGGTTATGCTTAACCAGTTCTCTCATGTTATGAACAATAACCTAAATAATGTGGAATTACCTCCTTTACCTAAGAGGGATAAACTATCTATCTATTATTTAATGTGGCAACGACCATTGATGATTATTGGATATTTTGATCCACTAGTTGGGAAACATTGGGTCTACTCAATAGAGAAGATCTTTTCTATAATTCACTATTCTGAGATGGATATGGATACTCTGGCTGTTTATTATCTAGATAAAGAGGGCGATCAATTGTGGGCGTTGATTTAGAACACCAAACTGGATGAATAAATAGAAGAGATGCAATGTTAACACATTAAGATCAAGTTTAATAACATGTATTTCCTAATAAATCTTTGTAAAAATATGGAGAGATAATTCATATGGATAAAGAAAAAGGATATAAAATCATTCACTAATTAGAAAGTGAATTCCACTAGTATTTCAAGGTATTATTTGAGTTTTTTTATCAACAATGATTGTAATATTGATAGACTCTTTAGTGGGTAAAAACCACATCTCTGAAAGGGTCTTGAAATTTGAGTCATTGAGAGTAATGAAGAAGTCATTTGATGTGCTCTCAAAAATTATATGGAGTATGGAGAATGGCCCCATGGATATAGTGATAAGAAACAAAATGTGGAGTTTCACAAAATAGGATCTAATGATAAAGGGGAGAAGAAAAATCAACTACCCACTTGAAAAAAATGTTGGAAAAGGCATCATGGGATTAATCTCAATGGGAAGGGGAAAAGATTCATTAGTAGAAGATAAGGCCACTAATCTCTTGAATGTCTAAAATACATGAGAATATAGGATAATTTTATGGAAGAAAGTAAAGCCCCACCCATGGACCAATGCTAAAACTGAATGGAGAAAATCCATATTGTAAGATAGTTCACTAAACTTCAATCCCTGATGGGTAATCAACATCAATATCTACAAAATCCAAAGGAAAAAGGGATGGATTATACCATTAATACTATGGTAGTTGATAAATAAAAAAGAAAAAATGAAAGGTATATGTCATATTCATTCTACAATGAAAAAAGTATTATTTTATTTTGTTTATACCGGTTGCTTTATATCTTTCAGGTTTTCTATAACTGTAGAATCTAAGTCCCAAAACCATGAAGTAGAGATATCTATAAAAACGCCAAGTGGAGCATTCATTAAAACACATGTGTTTGAATCTTATCCTATTAGAATATTTGGGAAAATTCATCCATAAAATCTTATAATACCTCCATTGGTGGAATTTGATGATATAATGGGAATTGATTGGCCCTCGTTATATAAATCACATATCAACAATTGTGAAAATGAAATATCTTTTCATATTAAAAACCATCCCATTCCCCTATTTAAATTGAAGGAATTTTATGAATCTATTTTGAAAAATATTTCAATGGTGTGGGTGTTGCTTCCCTGTGAAGAGGCATACCTCGCTGAAAGGGTTGAGTTAAATGATATTGTCAATCGAGAGTAAATACTCATCATGGGGGAATACAGTGATGTATTTCCCAAATAGTAACATTGACTTCCCCTAGATTATGAGGTTGTGTTTTCCATAGAGCACATACATGAAGTTACTCCTATCTCAAAGTGTTCATCTAGTATAGATCCTATCGAACATGAGGATTTATAGAAGTATCTGCAAGAGAATTTTGAAAAATGGTTCATATTAACTAGTGAATCATCTTGGGGTGTGGTAGATATTTTTATGAAGAAGAAGTATGGATCAATGTAGCTATGTATCAATTATTTGGTACTGACCAGGATCACCATAAAGAATAATTATCATCTCCCAAGGATTAATGACTTCTTTAATCAACTATGAGGAGCTCAATACATCTCAAAGGAGATTCTTCATTATGGATATCAACATCCAAATTTGAAGATGGAATATATTCAGAAGACTATCTTCCATACAAGGTATGTGCACTATGATATTCTAGCGATTCCCCTAAGACTTAATAATTCCCCAAAAATTTTATTGCATTTCATGGATAGTGTACTGAGACAGTACCTCTAAAATTTTTTGGTAGTTTATATCGATGATATTTCTATATAATACCCGAGCAAGGAGGAACATGAATAATTTTTACGAATCTTGATGGTGATATTAAAAATGGTGAAGTTGTATTCCATGATCAGAAAGTGTGTCTTTTGGATGAAGTAAGTCATGTTCATGGGACATTTTATCACAAGTGAGGGAATTTAATTGAATCCTTCAAAATAACCCAATTATTTAATGGATTAGACTCACTTGTGTAATAGATATCCATAGTTTTCATAGATTATTGGGGTACTTCTAACATTTTGTGATAAATGCCTCCTAATTTTAAAACCTGGTGACTATGTTAACAAAGAAAGGGGTAAATTATGTCTGTATGACCTGTGTGGGGGAAGCTTTAAGGAGCTAATGATATGGCTAATCACTACACATGTAATCACATTACCGAAGAGTGGAGAAATTTTTGTTATATAAAATGAGGATTCAGTGAATTTCATTGGTATATTACTCATGAAAAAAGATAGTATGATTGCATATTCCATGTGGTAGTTGTTGATCCATGAAAAGAAATACCTAATGCATGTTCTGGAGCTATCAGTTGTAATTTATTCCATGCAAATCTTGTTGAAATACCTATACGGTTAAAAGTGTCACATATATATTGATTACAGGCGTCTAATATATATATATTCAAACAAAAGGATATCAAAATGCATCAATGGATATGGTTAGAGTTAATCAAAGACTATGATTTATCAATTCAATATCATCCTAGAATAGAGAACAAGGTAGTTGTTGCTCGAAGATGAAGAGAACCTTATACTCTATCCATGTTGTTGAATGAGAAAGACCATATTTTCATGGATATGAAAGGGATGTATTCTGAAATTTTAATGGTAGGGAATAAATCCTACCTTGACCAAATTATTTATCAACCATCAATCGAAGAGAATATTAAGGAAACACAAAAGGATGGTCTCGAGATACAAAATATGGTGATTGAAGTTATGGAAGGGAAGATTATTGTGTTCTATATCTACGACGATGGTGTGATTTAGTTTGGAATATAGATTTTTTTTTGCATTCTTCACTATGGATAAAGAAGGATCTATTTTAAAATTAACATATCCCAACTTTCTCTATCCATCTTGGTAGCACCATGTTGTATAATGATTTTTTAGAACACTTCTGGTGGGAAAACATGAAGAAGAGGATTGATTAATATATATCAAGGTGATTAATATGTTATCAAGTTAAATTATATTGATAAAAGTAAAAATGGATGATGCAACTATTTCCTATACCCATGTGTAAATGAGATAATGTCACTATGTCCTTTGTCACGGGTCTCTAGAAGACGTCCAAGTAAAATAATGAGGTATGGGTTGTGGTTGACCGTATCACCAAGACTGCCCACATTATCACTATTCAGGAAGATCTCTCACTTGAACAACATGAAAATATATATGTGAAAGATGTGGGGTGACTGAAGGGGATTAAACTATCGATTGAATCTAATCATGATCCATGGTTCACAATTAAATTCTAGAAGATTCTCTAACATGCTTTGAGTAATGAAATAAATTGGATCATGACCTATCACCACAAAACTGATTGAAAATATGAATAGACTATTCAGACACTTGAAGATAATAAATGATCCCATATATTATAATTAAAAGGTGAAAGGGATCAAGATTTTCCATTTTCAAAGTTCTTATACAATAATAGATTCCACTTGAGTATTCTGATGGCTCCATATGAATCTCTTTGTGGAAATCGATGTAGAACTCCAACCTGTTGGGATGAAGATGGAGAAAGAAAGATACATGGACCTAATCTTGTGAAAGAGATGACAGAGAAGATTAAAGTAACCTAGAAACATATAAAATATGCATTGAGTCGGAAAAAAGAGATATGATGATAACAAATGAAGTGTCTTAGAGTTCGATGTTAGATATAAATTCATACTTAGAATATCAGTATTGAAAAGAGTCAAGTGGTTTGGAATGAAAGGGAATCCAAGCCCATGCAACATTCGCCCCTTTAAGATCCTTGACTGCATAGGAGCCATGGACAGTTGGCTTTCTCTTATACTAAATATGGATTATGTTAATGATGTGTTTCACATATCACTGCTAATAAGTACATACCAAATCCATCACAGGTAGTAAACTCAAAGGTGGTATAGATTGAAGATGATATCTCTTTTGAGGAGTAACCAATAAAGATTTTGGACTGGATAGATAAGGATCTACCCAAAAATAAAACCCACCTTGTCAAAGTGTTTTGGAGGAACCATAAGTATGAAGAATAAGCATGGGAACTATAGGATGTGATGCAAGAGAAGGACCCTCACATGTTTATGTAAAATAAAATTTCGGGGGAGAAAAGTCCAAAGGGGGGAGAATGTAACAACCCAAACATTTACCAATGCAATTTATCCCTTCAATTAGTAATTTATTAATCAAATAAAATAACATTAGGAAACAAAATTCCATATATTTCTTATATTAACTACTACGTGAGCTTTATAAATATTTTTTTAGATTTTGGGATTTTGATTTCAAAAATATAACATACACAGTTGCAATTAGTAGGATGTTTGGAGTTTGATAGGACCAACATAATTTTTTTTGAATAACAACATACCCTTATTAATAGTAATGTAACCCTTATGAATAGTAATATGAATATTATTTATAGTAAATCGTCGAAGTGATTAGGAAACTTACCACTGATAATATCAATAAAATTTATCCAACCTATAAGTGGCAATATTATATAATTTTATTATATTGTTGGTATTATTGTAAGGCATGAATATTTAATGATTAATTTAATATTTTAAAATATAATTTATTTTCATAAAATTTATTGATAAACTATTATATCAATGTCTTATGACTAAATGATAACTTCATAGTCCCTTTTTTATTTTTTCAAAGAGTTAGACAAGCATTTTTATTTTTATTTTTAAAGTAAATTGTAATTTTTATTAAAAATCAAATTAATAATATTTAAAAATTTATTTTCATAAAATGGAGTTTATTGTTAGAATTTACACATAGAAAAATGGTTAGGGTTATGTTTTGAGATTTTGCTAAAATACTTGATTTTTTCAGGAATTGTAAAACACAATAATTTACCATATAAATATATTATAATTTAAATCCACTATTCCTGAAATCAAGAGTGACTTATAAAACCAAATGTTTAACTGAAATGAACTTATTAATATTCATTGTTATATAATAATCACTATTTTTCTCTTATGAAAAAATATTAAACTAATGATTAAAATATTAATAAAACCCTCCTCTCCTCAAATATAAATATGACCCATCACACATTCATTTCGTCACGCCTCTCAAGCTTCAATAATTATTCAAATTATGCCCAAATATCTTCTATATACCCTCTTATACGTCTATCATCCCTTTTTCAGCTAAAAATACCCAAACCACTTCCCTTAATAGGTTCTCAAAGGAGATATATTCGAGCGGTAGTTTCTCTCTATTTTATTTCAATTTCCTTTCAAATTTCATTTCATTTATTATCTTATCATCAACATATCATATCAAAATGTCATGATAAATCTAGTATGATTTATATAATTAGATGAGGTCATGTTAATGGAAGAATATTCATTATACCCCTCCCTCTCTCTCTCTTTTTATAAAAATGAAATCATTACCTGTGATGTGTTTATTTACATACATCATGGGTGATGCACTTCCATTTCACTTAACCTCCGTAAAGATTTGGATGAGACTATTAAATGGATAAAATTATGTTGTAATATGTATATTTTAACCCCTTTTATGTTTTGGAAAAATCTTTCATTCAAAAAACTAAATGATTAAACAAAACATGTTCGTTGTGATCCAAAAACCAGGCAAATTATCCTAAAATGGTCATCATTAAATATTAACTAATGATTAGTCCACATCGTATATAACATAATTCATTAAAATATCATTTAAACTCATTTAAGTTCATTAATAACATGTTATATCAGTTTTTTATTTTTATCCATGTTCAACACCATTTTCCATTCTTGTGTACAAGTGAACGGTTCATGAAAACTAAAAAAAGAACACTTCCAGTCAATGAATTTAAACTCTATAACTCAACCAGAGGACAATAAAAAAACATAAGGAAATAATAATTAAACATATTCATGTATAAATAGTTCTTTAATTTACAAATAAATAAAATAATTTCAATATATATGACATTAATGAGAAGAAAGTGTTTGGATACAAGGTTAGGGGAATTCTAGAACCCAACATTCTTTCTTTGGGTTCTCCCTCTTTAACTCAATTTTTTTTTACTCATTAAAAATAATTTTTTATCATTATCTTATATTATTGTGGATAAAAATGTTTTCACTGGATTTTATGTAAAACACAATGTTTTACAAATGAACTCTTCTATAAAAAATACACATTTTACTTCACACTAAATGTTTATTGTTCGTGTATCAAATATGTTATTACCTCTTACATTTGGGAACCCAAAATTTATCAATACATTCTTATGAGGGGAAATAAATTAATTACCATGGGTTATAGATGTTCATTAATGTTATATGTCCTATCTGTCATGCATGATAATGTAAATATTATGATGTGATGGGAGCGCCCAGAATTATATAGCGCAATATGAATGTTTTAATTTGATGGGTGTTCCCAAAATTATATAGTTCCCTAATTCATTGGTCAAATTTATGAATCACAATAACTAAAGTGAAATGATTCATGAACATGATTATAGCTTTATTCACAACTATGTGTGCTAGTTAACCACTAAGATATGATGTTTCATTTTTATGCATTACCACATTCCATGCTATTGTATAAATGATGTTATGATTATAATCACAACATGTTACATTGTTTATTGTTGATTTTGTTCCTCTTAATCATATTTTATCCCTACCCTTTTTGATTTATATCATCAAGTGACTAAAAGTACAAAAGAGTACAAAAGGGATGATAAGAATCTAGAGAATAATGATTAAATAAATGTTTGTACTTTATGATGTAAATGTTATTTTTAGTCCCAGTTTTCCCAAATTGCTAAAGTATTAGTTCTGTGATGTGTAATGTTTTTATGTTGATGTAAATGTAATGTATGAAATGTAGGTTCACTATATAGTGCTTCCCTTCCTTTATTAATTTCATCTTCTTTTGTAGCTCTAGATATTCCTGTTGTGCCTCATTGATCTTATCCTAAAAAGATGGTTGGGCAATAATTTTTGAATGGTAGTATATATTCATTCATGTTATAAGATGAAATACATGATTTTAATATCAAATAAGACATGGTATTTCTATATCCACATCATGGACAGTGTGGTGGTTTATTTTCATATATGAGCATGATCTACCTTATTGGACTTTCTTGGATGAGTATTAAAGAGAGAAACTATGGTCCTTGATTATATCTATCGATTTTCATTTATGCATGTTAATCTCACTCTATGTGAATATAAATTTTATAGTCTTGTGATCAATATATATACATATATATTACACTATTCACCATATAGGTAGTGTCACAAAATATTTAGATTAAATACCACATATTCTAACTCTAAATCATGAGTACTATAGTTATGATCATTGATCATAAACTATCATGAGTTATGCACTATCACTTTATGATTATTCTAGAGTACAATACTCAATTCATTAATTGATGCATTTCTATATATCAAAAAAATTTATCACATTTTTTATAGTTTGAGTATAGGTGAAGTTATTAGCCTCTTTATGAGATCTTTAAACATTACCTCACATTCTTCTATTCAGACACATGTTGAACATTTTTGAGTTAATTTAGTTAGTAGGATATATAAATATGAATAAATTTCTCACACAACATGGATAGTAACCATATTAGCAAAGAAAATAATACATTTCAATGAAATAAGTGGGATTAATCCATTCCATAATTTCTTATTTTCATTTAAGGGTCCACCTTAATTCTCTCGCTTGTGATCACATTCCCTAGGAATGATCATTTCTACTTTAAAAAGTTATAATTCCTAAACATAGTACGTTTTTTCCATAAAATGTCCATCACAATCCTCAAATTCTCTTCATGATCGTCCTTGGAGTCAGTGTAAATGAGAATATCATTGTTCAAAACAAAAAATCAAAATTTAAAGTACCCTATAAAGAATATATTCATAAAATCCATAAAGATTAATTGTTAATTAGAATATCATATTGGAATCAATATGAAATCATAGTACTCATACCTTGTATGGAATGTGGTCTTCTAAATGTCATTCATTGTCACCATCAGTTGATGATATCAAGAACAATGATCAACATTTGAGATGTACTGATCACCTAATAGTTGATCACAAAATTCATCAATACTTGTTGTAAGATACTTTTTCTTTATGGAGATCTTATAGTGCTCTTGATAATTGATACAAAACAGCATTGATCCATACATTTTATTTACAATGTGCACTGGAACACACCATGGTGATGCACTAGGGAATATGAGCACCTTGTCATAATTCTCTTATAACTGACTCTTCAACTCTACCAATTTGTTTGGGGCCACCTTTGTCACGACCCGACCCAACGGGGCTCAAGCCGCGACTCCCCAAGCCCGCCTCCAATAGGCCAGGGGCTGGCGACCAGCGCCGAGTAGGCTATCACACACATGGGAGGCATTAGCCTAAGGTACCTGTACACACGCACCCACAAACACCTCCATGCAACAGTGCAGAGATGTAGAAACTGAAAAGTAAATGCATGCATACAATCTATCCCAAACCAGAGTGCAACAGAAAAAGAAAAAGGGCAAAACAGGGCCCACCAAAAGAAAACTACAATGTGCGTCCAACCTGCTCTGAAGAACGGAAACGCTGCCACAAACACCCGCCGGAAAGCTCCCTCAACACAGCTCCGGTAAACACCCCGGTCAACTCGCTCACTAAGCTCCGCCTGCTCCGGGTCCTCCTGGGACTCCGTCAAAAGGCCTGTGGTCTGCACAAGACACAAACATGTGCGGGCAAAGCCCGTGTAGGGGTGAGTATAAACATACTCAGTAGGCACCCCAAAAACCTAAAACCCAAGGGAGCAACTAAAAGGAAACAGTCCGCTCAACCCAGCCAGAGGGAACCCAGACGAGGGAGAAACTCCATCTCGTGACCATCCTCGGCTAAACACAACTAGTCAGCTCAGCTCAGCTCAGGTGTATGCCCATACATACACCTTGAACAATCCAGATATACACAGCTCACGCCACAAAGCCACAAGAAGTACCGACCTCATCACCAGCAACTGTCCACAACCAGGAGAGTACACCACGAACACTATCATACCAGATGACACTCATCCGAGAGATACACTCCATCGGCTTACTCGCAAACATCACAGACGTTCACCCGAGAGACCACGCTCATCGGATAGCATCACTGAGGAAACATCACTGTAGCAACATAACCACCAAACTCCTCGGAGAGGGGATCGCCGCTAGGGTCCGCTAGGGTGATACCAAGACCCACTCCGGTATACGTAGATCTCCAATAGGGGATCACTCCCAGGGTCTGCTGGGGGATACCACAACCCGATCTGGCATACGTAGTTCTCACAGATAGGGGATCACACCCAGGATCCGCTGGGGGATACCACAACCCGATCTGGAACTCGACAGAAGCTCCACACTCAGATAGAGGATCATCGTCCATATAAAGATGGTCACGACGTTACCGGAACCCTATCTGGTATAACTCGCGATGTAGGGGATCGAACTGACGATGCCGCAACCCTACCGAAACCACGCGCTGAGTAGGGGATCAAATAACCAACGATACCGCAACCCTACCGACACCAAGCGCTGAGTAGGGGATTGTATAACCAACGATGCCGCAACCCTACTATATACATCATGATGAGTAGGGGATCGTAAACCCGACGATGCCACAACCCTACTATGCACGACCCACCACGTAGGGGATCATATTCCCGATGATGCCACAAACCCTACAGGGTTAACCTGCTAGATAGGGGATCGCTGCCCGTGAATAAGTAGTCACAGCGATACCAAGAACCCGATCTAGAGTAAAGATGCTAAAGGATCCACTCCGGGCCCACCGGAGGGATACCGCAACTCTAATAGTTTAAACATCCCATGGAGAGGATCACAAACCCATACGAAGGTTGTGATACCACACGAACCCTCGTAGGAACGAACCAAGGGAGAACCCTCAATCACTGGTGGTCCAAACGTCGCTGACCCGAGCAACTCCCCCAAAGCCACAATGCGCACCTCCGAAGCCAAAACCGAGGCCATCATCGTGTTCCACGCGGAAAAACACGCAGGATAGACTGTTTACTTGCCCGAAACGGAGCACCGGTGAAAAAGGCACTATTCACCGTAGCTAGCTCGCGCGGGGCCCACGCTACAATCCCGAAACCCATCGAGCGGATCGCACCACGTCGATCCCCTCAGAAAAACATGCGGAATCGACTACTCGCTCGCCCAAAACGGACACCCGGTGAAAAAGGTACTATTCACCGAAGGCCAGCTCGGGTGGGGCCCACGCCTAGATTCCGAAACTCGTCGAACGGATCGCGCCATTGCGATCCTCTCGGAAAAACACACAGGATCAACTATTCATCCGCCAAAATCGGACTCCTGGTGTAAAAGCTGTGTTTCCCCGCTAACGCCAAAACCCGGCCTCGTGGGGCCCGCACCTCGTTCGCAGTCCCAACACTCGGAAACCATCTCAAAAAGTCCATCATACCATCAGGGTCCCAAAGCCACTGACGGCACGTCAAACGGACACTCCGGGTAGAAGTTACAACGGCCCGAAGTCGTAAAATAATAAAAAATATATTATTTTATACGACATTTCGAGCTCCCGGGCCACGATCCCGAACCTTTAAACCCTCGAACCTACACTGGAGGGTTCGCCTCGTCGTTAGGGTCACGTCGCCACAAACGGCGCGCGAATCCGACTCCCAGAGTGCAAGATACGGGGGTTTAAAGACCCCCGTATGCGAAGAGTGGCCGGACCGGCCCCGACCGGCCGTTCCGGCCGGCCTGGACCGGCCGCCGCGGGCCGCCGGCACCGGTGGACCTTCCGCGGACCACCGGGGGCACTCCGGTGGTCCGTTTTGCGATCCAGAGGCGTCTACGCGACCCTCGGGACCCGATCTACACTGCTATGACTTCAATTTGCAGAAAAACGCAGAAAAAACGGGATCGGGGGTTAAAACTCAAAAGCGCCTACCTCGCGGGCGAAACGCCGACGTTCTGCCTCAGATCCGCGCTCCCGAGCTTCCGCTGCGCACTCCTGGAACGTCCGCCGTCAAATTCTGAGCTCGTGGGTGCTCCGTTTTCTCGATTCGGAGGAGTGGCGGCGAAGAACGGCGAAGAACGGCGAAGAACGATAAAAGGGGGGGACGCTAATATTTATATCAGCGGCCCGCCAGCGCCAAACTCGCCTCGGACCCGACGCCCGATGCGAACAAAAGTAAGGTCACCCCTAGGGTAAACGCCCCGTTCTGAACGCAACGGCGGTCTCATATTTTCCATCTGAGACTCCGTTCAGAAGTTATTTGAGTCGACGCTCGCACACAACCTTGCCACTTATTTACAGAAACGCCCCTGGTGGCGTTTCTCACCGCAGGCCCGCGCCCGCAAAGTTTACACCCCGCCTAGGGTAAACGGCACGTTCCGGACGCAACTGTGCCCTCAGATTCCCGTTCTGAGCTACCGTTAAGGAGATATCACACCCCCGCCACGTGCATAGTATAAAAATACTTAATATTTTTATAAAATTAATTCCAGGCACACCGGGCCTCGGAATCGCACGCCCTCTTCGTGCCTAGCTCTGGATTATTCGTAGAAATATTAAAAAGTCTGACAGGGCCAAAAACCCGAGTCGCTACATCCTCCCCCCATTAGACCTTTTCGTCCTCAAAAAGCCCCAAGCACAAGGAAATTGACTGAACTCTCAACTGGGTCTCACATACCAGCGAGCTCACCAGCAAACAACCACTCAGGGTCTTACCAACGCCCCTGAACAAAACTCGAGCAAGAAACAAAAGGAAAGAGTACTGCTAAACAGTGTCTGACAAACTACTGCAGTAAGTAGAAAGGACACAAGGCGTACCTCTATACATCCGTGGTGCCTCTGGGTCAACAGCCTCCAGGGCATGCAGCTGTCCTCGCCCTCGACCACCAGCTCCCTGAGCTTGGCGTGCACCACCTGGGGGTGGGGGTGGTGGCAATTGGTACTGTCTACCACCGCCTCCCGCTGCACCAGCTCCGACGCCACGTCCGACGCCCTGTGGACCTCCTTGCTCAAGACGCTGCCTCTGCCAACGCGGTCCATCGACCGGCTCCCTCTCAGCAGCACGTCGGGTCGGACAATCTCTAGCAAGATGTCCCCGACCATCGCAAGCATAGCACCGCCTCTCCTGCGGCTGACCAAAACTGCCCTGCGAGCCCTGTGAGCTCCGAGGCTCAGACCCTCCATCCTGGGGTCGCCTCTTGTATCGTCAGCCACGTCCAGACCCCTGAGTCTGACGTCGGCTACCAGATGCTGATCCGACCGACGAAGTCTCCGCTCTCGAGTGCCCAGCACTAACAGGCGAGATCTGCTCGGCCAGAAAGCTCTCCACCACCAGCGCCCGCTCCAGCACTCCAGCATAGGTCGGCAGACACAGGGAAACCACACCTGCTCGGATATCCCGGCGTAAGCCCTGCTCGAAGGTCCGAGCCCTAAAGAACGGGTCTCGAACCATATCCAGGGAGTAGCACGACAGGTCTGTAAACCTCGCTGAGTACTCCGTCACAGTCAGGCTCTCCTGTCGAAGCTGTAGAAGCTCTTGGATCCGCACTGACCTCAGCGTCACCGGATAGAACTCCTCCCTGAAGAGCTGCTCAAACTCTGCCCATGTGAGCGTCTCCTCGTCATGGGACTGCGTCACCAAACTCCCCCATCGCTCGGCAGAACCATGCAGAAGGCTCGCCGCTAGGACCACCATCTGATCTGGAGGTGTCCTCACTAGGCGAAAAACTCGGGTGACTGCCTCAAGCCAGTCATCAGCTGCCTCGGGGTCTGGATCACCCCGGAACCTCAGAGGTCGCTGCCTCTGGAACTCGTGTAGCGCACTCAGCCTGCGTGCAACCTCGTCCTGCACCGCCGGCACATCCAGCTGCTCAACAGGTGGTGGATCAACTGGCAGACCACCTGGAGGTGCAACCTCATAACCTGCGCCCTGCTCCACAGCCACTACACGGGGCGGGTCATCAGCACAATCCTGCTGCGGAACCCTCACTGGCTGTCGTCGTGGAGGCATCCTGAAATACATTCAAGACACACCACAGTCAAAGAGTATATCTGGAGAGCTGACTCAAGAAGGACAAGGAAAACCCAAAACCCAGTCCTATATGATGCATGTACCATTATGTCCCCGCGACCAGTGTACGAATGTACCGAGTCAAAAGGCAGGTTATCAGAGTCCTGGTGTATGGATACGTCGGCCGCCGCACCAACACTGGAGTCCCTGGCCTGAAAGCCGAACTCGAAACACCCTAACCCTGCCGCTATGCAAGCCAAACCAAACTCACAGCTAGACCAGCTACGCTCAGAGATCCCAAAGGTGGAACCTGCTCTGATACCACTCTGTCAAGACCCGACCCAACAGGGCCCAAGCCGCGACTCCCCAAGCCCGCCTCCAATAGGCCAGGGGCTGGGGACCAGCGCCGAGTAGGCTATCACACACATGGGAGGCATTAGCCTAAGGTACCTGTACACACACACCCACAAACACCTCCATGCAACAGTGCAGATATGTAGAAACTGAAAAGTAAATGCATGCATACAATCTATCCCAAACCAGAGTGCAACAGCAAAAGAACAAGGGAAAAACAGGGCCCACCAAAAGAAAACTACAAAGTGCGTCCAACCTGCTTTGAAGAAGGGAAACGCTGCCACAAACACCCGAAGAAAAGCTCCCTCGGCACAGCTCCGGTAAACACCCCGGTCAACTCGCTCACTAAGCTCCGCCTGCTCCGGGTCCTCCTGGGACTCCGTCAAAAGGCCTGTTGTCTGCACAAGACATAAACATGTGTGGGCAAAGCCAGTGTAGGGGTGAGTATAAACATACTCAGTAGGCACCCCAAAAACCCAAAACCCAAGGGAGCAACTGAAAGGCAACAGTCCGCTCAACCCAGCCAGAGGGTACCCAGATGAGAGAGAAACTCCATCTCGTGACCATCCTCAGCTAAACACAACTAGTCAGCTCAGCTCAGCTCAGGTGTATGCCCATACATACACCTTGAACAATCCAGATATACACAGCTCACGCCACAAAGCCACAAGAAGTACCGACCTCATCACCAGCAACCGTCCACAACCAGGAGAGTACACCACAAACACTGTCATACCAGATGACACTCATCCGAGAGATACACTCCATCGGGTTACTCGCAAACATCACAGACGTTCACCCGAGAGACCACACTCATCGGATAGCATCACTGAGGAAACATCACTTTAGCAACATAACCACCAAACTCCTCGGAGAGGGGATCGCCGCTAGGGTCCGCTTGGGGGATACCAAGACCCACTCCAGTATACGTATCTCTCTGATAGGGGATCACTCTCAGGGTCCGCTGGGGGATACCACAACCCGATCTGGCATACGTAGTTCTCACAGATAGGGGATCACACCCAGGATCCGCTGGGGGATACCACAACCCGATCTGGCACTCGACAGAAGCTCCACACTCAGATAGAGGACCATCATCCATATAAAGATGGTCACGACGATACCGGAACCCTATCTGGTATAACTCGTGATGTAGGGGATCGAACTGACGATGCCGCAACCCTACCAAAACCACACACTGAGTAGGGGATCGCATAACAAACGATACCGCAACCCTACCGACACCAAACGCTGAGTAGGGAATCGTATAACCAACGATCCCGCAACCCTACTATATACATCATGCTGAGTAGGGGATCGTAAACCCGACGATGCCACAACCCTACTATGCACGACCCACCGCGTAGGGGATCATATTCCTGATGATGCCACAAACCCTACAGAGTTAACCTGCTAGATAGGGGATCGATGCCCGTGAATAAGTAGTCACAGCGATACCAAGAACCCGATCTAGGGTAAAGATGCTAGAGGATCCACTCCGGGCTCACCGGAGGGATACCACAACTCTAACAGTTTAAACATCCCATGGAGAGGATCACAAACCCATACGAAGGTTGTGATACCACACGAACCCTCGTAGGAACGAACCAAGGGAGAACCCTCAACCACTGCTGGTCCAAACGTCACTGACCCGAGCGACTCCCCCAAAGCCACACTGCGCACCTCCGAAGCCAAAACGGAGGCCATCATCGTGTTCTACGCGGAAAAACACGCAGGATAGGCTGTTTACTCACCCGAAACGGAGCACCGGTGAAAAAGGCACTATTCACTGTAGCTAGCTCGCGCGGGGCCCACGCTACGATCCCGAAACCCATCGAGCGGGTCGCACCACGGCGATCCCCTAGGAAAACACAAGCGCAATCGACTACTCGCTCGCCCAAAACGGACACCCGGTGAAAAAGGTACTATTCACCGAAGGCCAGCTTGGGTGGGGCCCACGCCTGGATTCCGAAACTCGTCGAATGGATCGCGCCATTGCGATCCTCTCGGAAAAACACACAGGATCGACTATTCATCCACCAAAATCGGACTCCTGGTGTAAAAGCTGTGTTTCCCCGCAAACGCCAAAACCCGGCCTCGTGGGGCCCGCACCCCGTTCGCAGTCCCAACACCCGGAAACCATCTCAAAAAGTCTGTCATGCCATTAGGGTCCCAACGCCACTGACGGCACGTCAAACGGACGCTCCTGGTAGAAGTTACAACGGCCCGAAGTCGTAAAATAATTAAAAAAAATATTATTTTATACGACGTTTCGAGCTCCCGGGCCACGATCCCGAACCTTTAAACCCTCTAACCCACACCGGAGGGTTCGCCTCGTCGTTAGGGTCACGTCGCCGCAAACGGCGCGCGAATCCGACTCCCGGAGTGCAAGATACAGGGGTTTAAAGACCCCCGTATGCGAAGAGTGGCCGGACCGGCCCCGACCGGCCGCCGCCGGCGCGCCACCGCGGCTCCGCCGCGGGCCGCCATGCGCCGCCGCGCTGGGCGGCCGACAGCCGCGGCTCCGCCGTGCGCCGCCGCGCTGGGCGGCCGGCCGCCGCGCCGGTGCCGCACCGGCGGACCTTCCGCGGACCGCCGGGGGCACCCCGGTGGTCCGTTTTGCGATCCGGAGGCGTCTACGCGACCCTCGGGACCCGATCTACACTGCTACGGCTTCAATTTGCAGAAAAACGCAGCAAAAACGGGATCGGGGGTTAAAACTCAAAACCGCCTACCTCGCGGGCGAAACGCCGACATTCTGCCTCAAATCCGCGCTCCTGAGCTTCCATTGCGCACTCCTGGAACGTCCGCCGTCGAATTCTGAGCTCGTGGGCGCTCCGTTTGCTCGATTCGGAGGAGTGGCGGTGAAGAACGGCGAAGAACGACGAAGAACGATAAAAGGGGGGGACGCTGATATTTATATCAGCGGCCCGCCGGCGCCAAACTCGCCTCGGACCCGACGCCCGATGCGAACAAATGTAAGGTCACCCTTAGGGTAAACGCGCCGTTATGAACGCAACGGCGGTCTCAGATTTTCCATCCGAGACTCCGTTCAGAAGTTATTTGAGCCGACGCTCGCACACAACCTTGCCACTTATTTACGGAAACGCCCCTGGTGGCGTTTCTCACCGCAAGCCCACACCCGCAAAGTTTACACCCCGCCTAGGGTAAACGGCACGTTCCGAACGCAACCGTGCCCTCAGATTCCTGTTCCGAGCTACCGTTTAGGAGATATCACACCCCCGCCACGTGCATAGTAAAGAAATACTTAATATTTTTATAAAATTAATTCTGGGCACACCAGGCATCGGAATCGCACGCCGTCTTCGCACCTAGCTCTGGAATTATTCGTAGAAATATTCCAAAGTCTGACAGGGCCAAAAACCCGAGTCGCTACAACCTTATTGAGTAATTTAGATATAGGAGTACCTCTGGGTATGAGATATATTGAAAAATATACCTCAAAATCTGAGTGGAATATGTTTTTCTCTAGAAAGAATAAATTAGTGCAATCAATAAAAATGGGAATTTATTCTAGGTTAATCATTTTGACTTCTCAGACACAGATGCCACCTAAATGGGAGCCATGATCCTAGTGGGAAACATGTCCTCAAGCACATCTCTTTCAATTATAAAGGATGTTGACTAGAATCGAGGGACCACGGTGTGTAAATGGGGAGACTACTCGCTCATTACCCAAGTGTATCACATTGGGACAATGTAATCATATGATAAAAAAAGAATAAATATAAGTAAAAAGAAGTCACATCAAAAAAATAGAATCAATAGTTAAATTAACTATAATAACTAGAATAACATCCAGGAACAGAAAAACTGGTGAAGATATATCATGTCACTAGAAATCATTAAAATACGGTTACAAGAAATTAGGCATAAAATGTTCCACAATTGATAAAGAAATAAAAATAATATCCAAAGTACCATTAACTCTAGATTAGCCATCTACTATTATGATACTTACTAAAAAGAACGAAATCAATTGTTTGAATCCATATGATACACTTCTTCATCATCTACATTCATGTAATCCACCTCGGGTACTAAACAAAACCCATAGATGATGTGGGATAAATCATAATGGGCTACCACCAATGGTGTCTATAAAATTTGGCCTAGGTAATGTAAATGTAACAGTGTGGAAGAATGAATTTATATAATGTAAGAAGTAAAATGTAAATAAATACCCATGTACCTACATCAGCCCTTATATGGCTTCTGAAAATGTAAAAAATTCATTAAATAATTACTACGAGATTATACATAAGTCACATGTTAGAAATTGAAAATTTTCCATGTTGTAATAAGGAAACCAGTAATTATATTTCATATTGAAGTCCCAAGGTAATAACCAAGGTGACATAGACCTCAAGTGTTACCAAATCAGTAATAACTGAAACCTGGCATGGGGTAATAGTGTAATCAAAGGAGTATAGTCCATGACATTCCAAAATGAGGCACCTATCGAGTCCAAGGTGATTGTCCAAGGTAAAACAAGCTATGTAGAGACAGGGCCCTATGGGCTTTAACCATGGAAGAAAACTATAAATTGTTTATAGAAGGGGTGTTTTCAAATCATCCTGTAATGATATTTAAGGGATCCTATGGTGTCATACAGGGAATCCCAGAATAGAAAAGGATCTGAATTTATGTGGGTCTCAACATAAGAAAACTGAATCCTCCATTTACAATGGGGTTCCAGAGTGATAATGGCATTCCTTGATTAGAATATAAGGAATGATCAAGTCAATACATTCCCATTTGATTATGATGTCATGTAACATTTCCTTCAGTTCAATAAATTCCTTTCATTAGTGTGATAATATCAAGTATCATGCAACTTTTGGGTTACACCATTCCATTCATTTTTGTGATAAGGTTATGTATCATGGATCCATTAATTTAATGCATTTAAAGAAAATTCCATATTAAAGGTTCATTCTTCCACCTTTAATTATTGTGGTAAGGGGTTATATGGATATACAACCTACTATTAATTAACATTTAAGTCCATGCCGTATCCTTAGTATACATACTGATTCACCTTTCACATGTAATTATAAAATTAAATCACTTTCCTTAGACGGGTCAAGTGGAATGCATAAATGGTACCTTCTATTATGAAATTAAAATTATAAAGTAAGACATTAATTATAGAAATGATTACCCTTAATAGGGTCAAGACAATGCACTCCCGAATCGTGTCTCAAATGTGTCAAAAAATGAAGTGACAAATATGTCATTACATACTATAAGGGATGAATGGATTTGTATGACTATCTGTAAAAAATTAATCACAAATATATAAATATCATAAATGAATGGTTCTAATGATTATAAGAATGTCACAATAATTCTATAAACGGCACCCAATGAAATCAGTGGGAACCACACAAAATTTACAAAATAAAAAATCATTGGGGATGACTTATAGACCACCCTCAATAGGATTGTATGAATATCCTCCTCCTGTATTGGGCCTTGATTTGGCTCAGATTGGAGAAAAACTAAGAAATGGGACAATATCTTATACCCTTATAACTTCGTCGAGAGCAAGAGAGAAGGAGAACGGCTCAAAAGGACTTGAGTACTTACCATTGTGCATCAAATGTGATGAATGAAAGCTCGATCAGATCCCAAACGAAGGATACCTATTTATTCTAACCATATATAATCAAAGGGATAAAAAAGAACAGAAATCAAGTTTAATCCTATTGAAATATGGATTAAGAAGGATGAGGGGATCTAATTAGATCATTAATGGGAAAATTGTCAAATTACCTAGAAAAATGGCATGTACATGATTAGTGTGGAATGTTAGAAAAACCATGAAAAAAATATGCATGGTTAACTGGGGAAGGGGAACATTCATGGTTAGGATGAAACATTGTGCACCAACTGTTTGAGGTGGATCTGTCTAGAAAAACATCATTCTCATGGTCATGAAAACCATGTGCCAAACATGTGGCTTGGCCCATTTCACCCAAATGATGCGTTCCTTACTCTGAAAAATCCCCAGAAACCCCTGAGACCCTTTCTAACTCATTAAAAAATCATATTAGATCTAATGTAATAATTTTGAAAAAAAATCAACAGATCTATACTTGATTGAAAACTCAAGAACCTATAATCTTCCCCACTTAAAAGTACTCATCCCTAAGTTCACGTTCTAATTATGGAGAATCACTGTTTGAGAAAAATTGTATCCATTGGACATATACATCATCTTCCCTTTACCATGTCTCATCATGTACGTGGTTATTCTTCCATAGAACCCATACTAAAGAGATATATAGTCCTAAAAGATCCTTCATACTCTGGTCAACGATGTATACTGATAACTTATCAAAGGTAGCATCTAAATCTAACCCATATTACTAGGGATCAAATGTATGAGATGGGTCAGCAGGATATTGTTGATGCTATGAAATATAAAAGGTTTCGTGCATTGAATGATACCACTATGGTTGTATCAACTGATAAGCTACCGGCATGACCCTCTCTAAAATAAAAAACAACCCTACATAACAAGGAAACATCTTTCCCAGCTTTTGAAACTATATGTTCCCTAACATTAGAGATACATACTGAGAAACCTTGTCCTCAACGTAAAATTCAATAGTCCATTAATGGAAATAGACATAAGATTCCTCTATATATTGAGCAGTAGTCATACACTTTTTAATCAGCTTAATTTGCTCTGAAGTCTCCTGAACAAGATGATGACCCAGTTGGGATGCATCACCTACCTCTATCCAGAACATGGGTGAATGGAAGGACCTACCATATATTTCCACAAAAGTATCCATATTAAAGTTCCTCCAAAAAGATTTTCTTATAGGAAAACTCGATGAGAGGGCTCGGATTCTTCCAAGATCTACCGAAATCAAGTGAACATTTTGGGATCATATCCTCTAGGACCTGTAATGTATGTTCTAAATTTCCATCAATATGAGGGTGAAAAGATATGCTTAAAATCCACTGAGTCCCCATATCCTTCTACAATCCCATCCAAAAATATGATATGAAATGAGAATCCCTATCTAAAATAAAAGTGAGAGGGACCCGGTAAAGTCATAGAAACTCATGGAATTATAGTCTTTTCATCCCATCAAATGAATAATTCTCCCAAATAGGGATGAATGGGATGATTTCATTTGTCCTCAGTGAAAACTAAGATATCATCGCTACCCATCATTGACCTAGGTAATCCAACTACAAAATCCAGGGAAACATCTTTTAATATCCATTCCGAGACTAAAAGTGGTTGTAGCAAGCCTACAGGTCTCTGGTGATTTATTTTCACCTGCTGACAGGTGGAACTCCTAGTGATAAATCTTGTTATATAATGTTTCATCCTAGACCACTAATACTGGATTCAAATATCTCAATACATTTTTGGATATTCCTAGATTAACATCCCAGTGAGAATCAAGGGACTCTCTCATTAACCCATCTCTCATATCTATGTAACTCAAATACATCCACATAAATGATTGATGTCATCTCTCTCGACAAAATAATCCTGAGGATGGTTATTTCCAAATAAACTCTCACAAATCACCAACCCTTCTAGATCATAAAACATTCTACTCTTCAACTTCTCTAGGAGGGAAAAGGTAATTGTCATTGATACAAGGTGGTACTGCTCGTCACTGTCAAGAAATTCCAGATAAAACACAGAAAATAGGTCTATTAACTTCCATTCATCATTGGCATCCCATATGACATGTGCCTGAGTTTTATGACTCAGTGGATCTACTAACACATTTCCCTTCCCAGGTATATTGGCATGCTCAAATTAAAATGATTTTAGATATTCAACCAAGCTACACAATCTGAGGATAATGTTATGTTCAAAAAAGAAATTTTTTATTATCTTGTGGTCCATGTACACCACAAAGTGCTCAACTAATAAATAATGTCTTGAGTAATGTATGTCATGGAAAACTATTGCTAGATCAAGTTCATGTGTTAGGAAATTCCTCTCATGAGGCCTCAACTATAGAGATCCATAGACAATGGTTGTTTCCTCTTGCATTAGCACTTCTCTTTTGATGATACCAAATTCATCACAGAATATGGAACAACATATTCCATGCTCTGGAAGAGTTATAATAGGTTGTAATACAATCGTCCCTTTTAACTCATAAAAGGATTTCTCACATACTTCTGACCATGTGAACTTGACACCCTTCCTTGTAGTGCCAGTAAGAGATCAATCATGATGTGAGAAGTCTTATATGAAATTACTTTAATATGAATCCATCCCAAGAAACATCATATATCAAATATTTTCTTGGGAATATCTAGGTAAAATATAGCACTATCCATTTCAATGTCAACAGATACTCATGTTTTGCATATTATATGACCCATGAAGAGAAATTTGGAGATCCACATGTTTCACTTAAAATAATGTCTTAAAGATGATTCTCTGTCATTATAATTATAATGATATAAAGATGATCGACATGGTATCTATGATTGTGATAATATACCAAGATATTTTCCACAAAGACAATGAAAAAAGAATTCAAATAGGGGTGTAAATTCTTATTCATCAAAACTAAAAAAATGGATGGCACTTTTATAAGACCAATTGACATAATAATGTACTCATACAGAAGATACCTTTGGAATGTTTTATGAGGTATGTATGATTTCTTAATTTGTACATGAAGGTAACCCAATATTAGATTGACCGTGGAGAAGAGTTTTCCTCCTTAGAGGTAGTAAAATAAGTCATATACTCGACGAAGTGGATATTAGTTCTTCACTGTAAGAGGGATCTACTATTTGTAATCCATGCATAGACATATTTTATCATCTGCCTTATTGGAAAATAGCATTGGTGAACATAAAGATGATGTAATGATCCATATAAATCCATTGACCTCTCGATCCTATAACTACTATTTTATATCTTGATCTCTTTTTGTGCCATAATATATATATGAATGGACACTAGATATTTTCAAGGAAAAATATCAATTGAAAATGATACCTCTATATTGTGAGGTAATCTAGAAAATATTTCATGAAAGGCAACCCTTAAAAAATCCACAAAATGGAGGAAATCAATTTAGTGCAAACCCTGACCCTCCATGATGAGCTTTGAAAACCACGTGGTCACTCCACCTACTCAATGATGTTCTGGACCCACTATAACAACATGGACATACAACTCACCCTTATGTATATAACTAATACATTCTAGTGATGTAAACGGTACCCTTTAGAGGTATCGGTCCACAAAATCAATATAATGAAACTACTAATTAATCAAGATTATGAAATCGAATCCCTTTATCTTGAGAATAAATATGATCTATAAGAAAAGATAATTGTCTAACTCAAGCGGACAATCCCTACAATGGTGTATACCCTCTATTTGTACCCACAATGGCGTATCTAGGGTCATTAAACCATAGAATAATTAAATATCTAATATGATAATTTCCAAAATAGATACAAATATAAAAGATTTTGAAGAACAAATATCAAATAATGTATATACTGTAGTGGAGGCTACTAGAGTAATACCTTGTATTGTAGATGATCCCATAACTGGATCCCTGAGTATCAGTTATAGTGCATTCAACTAGCCTGATCCATGGTCGAGTGTAACAAATAGACTTGCACAATAATAACTGATATTTTGGAGCTTCTAGTGATAAAGGGTATGGCTACAATGAACATAACCTTCTACCCAGCCACACCTTTCAGTGCAATTCCAACTCCATGCCTAACATTGATTAAAAGTACCCGCTCCTAAAGGTGGAGTTGGTGCTGATCCTTTTCCACTCAATACAAGTGGAAATTTCCTAAAAACACTAATGATTCCCCATGTGGCCACAAGACCAACTCTATAGTTGGTGTCTAGAACACTGATGCTTCAAATTCCCCCATCATCCACACTGTGTAAAAATGTTAGAGCTATCGAAACTAGAACTCTTGTTTTCACTGCCCTGATGAGAAACCTCAAGAGAACGTCCTAACCCACTGGAGGAACTACTAGACTAACATGGCACTACTCCTATAGTACCAGTACAATTTTTGTCCCTCTTGTTTCTCTCAGTTATAAGAGCGTAATTTACTATATTAGAAAAATTTGGCAGGCCAAATACATTCACCTATGTATGGATGGTGTACTGGATCCCATCCTTGAAATGTCTAGCATGATAAATCCCATTAATAAGTAGTTGTGGCAAGAAACACTGAAACTCGAGGAAATGAACTAAATACTCACTAATTGACATAGAACCATGCTTAAGATTCATGAGCTCTATAGCTTTGTCAGCACTCAGATTCTAAGGAATAAACAGATCATAAAAGGGAGTGTAAAAATAAACACATGACATGACATGATTACGACCGGCCCAGGTAATCACATCCCACCAACGCTGGGCCAAATTCAAAAGCATGTATGTTAAATGATTAATTATATTATATGGATGTATTTATAGATTCTCAATGATAGAGAGAGTGGCTTCTAGATTAGACTCATTAGCCTATGGACCACCATCCCCTGAAAAAATAAGAGGATGGTACTATGAGAACTCATGAGTTAGACCAGCCATCATTAGTGAAACCTATAGAGGGTCATGAATGGACAACATAAAAAATAGAAATATATCATGAACTTGGGAATCAATGACCATATTAGGTACAATAAGTAGTGCCTCGAGTGGAACTCCTGGAGGTAACAGTGGAGCCTCATGAACCACCATTTCTGGAGCATGGTCAATGCCACCCTCTTGGCATATGATAAGATGATGTCATGGCATCATTTGTCTTAAATTTTCATGAACACTCCTCAGAATAATATTCTATTGAAAGATAGTATCACTATCCAAAGATGAACATAATAAAATTCACTACCCATGGTATACTACCCCAATTAATAGGTTAGATTACCAGGTATCTCTAAGTGATCAAGTATAAGTTTCATTCATTTTACATTTAATTTTCAGGATCACTCTTTTACCATTTATAAAAATTAGAAGGTGTGTAAGGATGTACAACCAAATCATCTCAGATTTCATATTTCACTTTATAATGGATATTTTTTTTGAATCAATGCCTATACACCTTTCACTTGAAATGACAAAAATATTCTACATCATAATGGCTCGACATTGTAAATTACACATCCCTGCACATGAGGGCCAAAAAAACACCTGAATTGATACAGTAAATCACTTAATCACAACAAATTTTAATATAAAAATAAGATAACAATCATAGTATAACTCAGTAATCACATGCATATCAAGCAATGCGAAGTAGCTAAATGCACCTATATGGCATGGTAATATTCATGACCATGTGAATTATAAGTGACTATAATGATCTATATACCAATGCTACTTTCCCTCATATCATCGGGCCAAAGATGAAATAAAATTCTCAATAAGAGTAATATTCAATAACTATACACAACATGTTCATCACCCAACTGTAAAAAAATATCAACAGTACTAGAAAAAAGCATAACAACAATTATAAGTTTGGGAAACTTGTTTCTAACCCAAACTTGAGTTACTTATTCCCAATGATGGATTATGAACATGTCCCAATCATTACTATATTCCAATATATTGTCTCCAAATACTAAATAAAGAAAAGAACCATCTCTGATTCATCATTGTGTCCTCCAAGACCATGTGACCACATAAATGGGTTCCCTGAGGCTGGTGGGCCTCAGGGAATCAAGTGCATCTCCCTAAACTGCACAGGTTTCAAACTAGAAGTGAGGGACCAAAGTGTGTCCATAGGTTGTCTATTCTCTAATTACCAAAGTGTATTGCAGTAGGTGAATGTAAGCATTGGGTAAATAGATAAATCAATATATGTAATCCAAAGACACAAAAGATAATAGTTAAAAAGTAACTATAACTAAAATAACATGAATAACTTCAAATAAAAAAACAAATAATGAAGATATGTCATATCACTACAAAAATGGAAAACATGGTCACAAGAGGGAAAACATAACATGTTCCACAATTTATGAAGTAATCAAAATATTTCCCTAAGAGTCCCAAACTATGCATCGTTCATCTGCTATCAAACATCATATTTAACAAAAATGAATAAAGTGGTTAAAGATGAATGCTTCCTTCTGTCAACACGTGCATCCATGTAATCTACCTCAAGTACCAAACAATACCCAAATAGTGTGTGAGATAAATCTCAGTGGGCCACAACCAATGGTTTCTACAACATCCATCCCATGTAATGTTAATGTAACAATGTGAAAGCATTCATATATATAAAATAATCAGTACAATGTGTATATATACCCAAGATCCTTCTTGAGCCCTCGCATGACTTCTGAACATGTAAACAATTATTTAATTGACTATTACAAGTTTATACATAATTTAAATGTTGTAAATTTTAAAGGATTCATGTTTTAAGATGGAAACATATAATGATGTATCATAGTGATGTCCCAAGGTAATAACCAAGGTGACATATGTAATGCCTCGACCACAGTTACCCAGAGTCGGTACATTATTTTAATACATTGGCACGATTACAACGAATCAAGTCCCGAAGGACCGATCAGTTTAGCAATCTTGGAAAAATAGATCACATACATGAATGTTACATTTGCACATTAAGACGTACAAAACAACATAAATAATCATTATGAACGCCATTATTACCTTCGCTTAACACTGAATATCAATCACATTACACTTCTTGGAATCCTGGGAAAAATAAAACATAGAAAGGCATGAGCTCAAATGCTCAGTAAGGGTAAGAAATACAGCAGAAACATTCAAAAATAAGCATAAACATTTATGGAAATGTATAAAACTAAAACAAAATCCTTTTAAACTTGAACTTTAGCATAATATTGCCGAAATAAAATGAAATAGTGCCAATTACTTATTCACATAGATATTCTAATAATCGAATAATCACATAAAATATCACTAACCACTTTCATAATGATGGAATTCATGATGCCTAACTTTAATTTCTGTGTCAAGGCCCCGTGCCAAGACCTAAGGGATAACTATAACCAAAACCCAACCCGGAGAGCCTCTGTAACCGGACTCCGTCCCGGAGTGCCTCTAATAACCGGACACCAACCCGGAGTGCCTCTAATAGTCGGACACCAAGACGGAGTGCCTCTACTAACTGGACACCATCCCGGAGGGCTTACTTTTACCGTTCCCCAACCCAGAACATACTAGTCCAACACATTCATCTTAAGAAGAGGATGAAATATAGCATAAACATTCGTATTAAAACTAACATACAAAATATCAAAACATTAATCATAAACCATTAATGGCATAAAAATAACTCATCAATAGTCAAAAATATCACAAATCCCTAAATAAAATATGGATGATTTGTATCATAATAAATCAACTTGAAACAAGTTTTAAATTTTTCAAAGGATGTTGACATAGATGAAATCAATACTATTTGAGAGAAATATCTCTTTTTTTGAATTCATTTAAAAGTTGCATAATTATAGAGAAAACCTTTATTTTGAAAATATATTTATAAGATTGTGAAGGAAGCTTCAAAGGTATAATAACGGCGGAGAATAACCGCACCCGTCGTATAAGTTAAAAAAAATACATTCTTACCTTAATTTTGTCAAAAGGTTAAAAAGGACCTTGTTTGGAAAATGACGGAAAGATTCCTTTATAAACATCTTATAAAAAGTCAAACAATGGTATAAATTTCTTTAACACATATTATTTTTAATAGTAAAATGTTTTGAAATACATTTTAAAGAATCATGCATGTGGATGATAAAGGGATCCCAGTAGATTATTATGTATAAACAACCTCGGATAATGAAGAGATTGTGAAATAAACCCTTACCAATTTGGTAACTTACGAAACGTACAACCCATGAAAGAGGTATCATACAATGAATATGTAAATAAACATAAATTAAAGTGTATTACACAAGGAATATAATTATGGGCAGTATATACACCACACAAAAGGTAATGGTGGCAATATGGCATGAATCTCACGGGAATAAGGAGTGAGATGAAACCCCCTTACCTTGCACTTTCCTTTAGTCGAGGGTGCGTTTAACCTCCTGTACAAAGATCATAGTATGTTATTAAATTATACAAAAACCATGTTATTATTTATGATATCATACATGATTCATTTATGACTTTATATTACCCATTTAATAATAATTTCCATGTTAAGTTAACATTTCGGGTAATAATCACTTTCTTTATCGTACGTGTTTTAGCTTGTCACTCTTGGTTGTATCACTTAGATAATGATTTAAATACTTCCAGAATATAAAACATGATAAATATATCATATATATTTATAATACATATATGTATAATAGACATATATATTAAATGGAAAACACAGTTTATGGATACGGTAGTCCGTACGTACGCACGAGAAAAAACATCCTTCTTTTGATATTAAAATAATATATAATTGGATGGTATATAATATATACAGAATCATTATCATGTTATATTTATTATTTACATGAATTAAAAATAATTATTATACCCATCCAAATAATAATATATTGAATAACAATTACACCACGACGTGGAGACGGTAAGCCGTACGTACGCATGTATGGTGACATGTCATTCAAAGGATGGATAGAATACTGAATATGATTGTACCATATTGATAATAATATTACAGTATATAGGAGATACTAGATTAATTATTTCAGAATGGGAAAAACAATGAAATAAGAAGTGGAAGGAGAAAGGAACTTGAAAAAGGGTGGTGAAATCATTACCACTTCTTCGGGTTCTTCCTTTTGATTTGATCAAAAGACATCCTTAGGATGGCTTTCAGACTAATGAAATGCCTCTAGGATGAATTGAGGGATGTTGATAGAGTATTTGGGCAGGGGTTGGCTGAACCAAAATGCTATGAAGGTGTGAAGTTATGAGAAGGGGGAGTGCCCTTTTATAAGAGGGGTGAGGGGCACCATTGGAAAAGATAGAAATATTAATTTATAATAAATTCATATTCGGTTTATAATGGCCTCAAAGTTGATTATTTAAATTTTAATGTGGGGATGGGTCGAAACAAAACTCAACAAATAGAATTTAGATAGGTTTGGGTTACTATATTAACCTTATCATTAAGTATTAACTCTAAGTTAATTAGTTTCACTTTTACAATGTCTCTTTGTATTTTTATATTATATGGTTAATAAACATAATATATACATCCAAGAGACCCCAAATTGGTCCATTAATGATACAAATATCATGATATAATTCTCTTGGCCGAACCTTATATTTTTATGAATTTAATATCAATTAATAATACAATATTTGTTTTAAATACTCTTTTATGTCAATTTTGACACTATTCAATAATTGACTTTTGTAAAAATCATAACAGAATGATTACTTAGAAAAAAGTTAAATAAATAAATTATAATATGTCATATTATCCTATAAAATTAGTTTAATTCATTAAAAGTCTCAAATTATATTTATTTGGGTATTTATAATATCAAATATTTTAATTTTTTACTATTATGGTAATTACCACATCATCATTGTGTCATAAATAAATTAAGTTATTTAAGGTCTAAAAATTATAAATAAAAAACCTTTATTTAGGAATACTTTTTATCTTTATAATGAATATTTATAGTCGAAAATCCCAAATATATATAACCCTATGTAAAAATTGTTTTTCTAAAAGATATATGCTTGTGTCATTTTTGTATTCATTTTAACTCTATTAATATAAAGTGTCATTATCACATACAAGTGGCTCCATGGGGACCCAAAATCGACCCAAAGATGCCCATGGTCGGAAATGTATCCATAAATAAGGTTAGGACACGTTTTAGGGTAATTTTTTATTATTATAATATTATTTTTTTAACCCTTATTTACCTGATTTACCCTTTAACCATGGTAAATAAAATATTTACCGAAGTAATTATTCAAAATTTTAAAAAATATAAGTTACCTATTTACACAATTTGAACATCCTGATTCCAAATATGGAATCCATTTTTCCAAATTCAAAACACATAAGTGGCAGAAATTAATTTAAAATTAATTCCCGCTGTCAAAACAAAAAGCGTGTTTTTAAGATATAATAACTATCAAAAGATTGATACTTGTTTATGTTCGGTTTAATTGGGAAATTATTTTAAATGACCAAAATTTTATTAAATCATGAAAATATATTTTAAATATACTTTAAAACCACTCAAATTCATAATTTATCACTATTAATTGTTTTGATTAAAAAAGTTGTTTTTAATTTAAATTTAGTAATTTTCACTATTCATCAAAATATTAATGTTATCCGAAAAGTACCAAAATTTCACCCTAGGCTAATTTTTATATTCCAAATCCAAAAATGAATTTCATTTTGAGAGATAGAATTTATAAAATTTCAAAAATTAGGTATTACTATTCATAACGGCTAGTTTGGTAAGTCATGGTGTGCTTTAACTCGGTGTTGCGTGTAGTGCAAGTTATTGAATTATTTTGAAGAAATAACACACTATGAAATATTGGGGTGTTACAACGTAGGCCTCAATGTCAACCAACTCAATAATAACCAAATTCTATCATGGTTTAAGAGTGTAATCCAAGGATCATAGTCCAAAGAATTCCAAATTTAAGTCCCTACCGAGTCCAAAGTGATCATCTAAAGTAAAACAGACCTAATTAGAGATAGGACCCTATAAGATTTAACCATGGGACACACATGTAAATACCTGATTCATGGATATTATCCAAGGAATCATATAATTATATTTATGTGATCTTATGGTGTCATACTTGGAATTCAGGAACATAAAATGATAGGGATTTTGGTAGTCTCAACCTGTGTAAGTTGAATCCATGTATCAGAATGGGGTTCCTAAGTGCTCAGGGAATTACCCAATCAGAATCCAAGGAGATATCAAATCATTCCATTCCTATTTGATTATGAATTCATGTAATATTTAGTTATTTCAAAACTTTCAATTAATTAGTGTGACAAGGTTATGTAGCATGCAATAGTGGGTTCAATCCTGGCCTTTAATTAGTGTGATATGGTTATGATGAATGAAACCATTCATTTAATAAATTTAAACCATATTTTATATTCAAGGTTCATTACTATACCATACATTATACCGGTAATGGGTTATATGGATATTCAACCTAATATTCATTTACATTTAAGGCCAAGTCATATCTTTAGTATACTTGCCAATTCAGACTTCACATTTCATTGTCAAACTGATTAACATGCCTTAGGTGGGTCAAGTGGTGCGCATACATGTAAAATTATTTTAGATAATTTACATTATGAACCAAGCCATTAAATATATAAAAGGTTAAAAATAAGATGTTCAAGACAAGGCACACCCGAATGATGACACACATGTGTCAAAACACTAAAGATACAATTATGGAATAACATACAACATGGGATGGATGGAGTTGTGGGAGTAACCACCGACAATTAATCACATTTATTGAAATTGTGTGACCATATGGTTCTAAGGGGTATAATCATGGAACATTAATTCTATAAATAGAACCCGATGAAATCAGTAGGCCCCACATAATAATTCCAAAATAAATGAATTTTTGAGATGAGTTATAGACCTCCCATCATAGGATTGTATGACTTTACTCCTCCGATACTGGCCCTTGATTTGGATCTGATTAGAGTATATCTAAGAAAAATAGAAAAATTATCACACCTCGATAACTCTGTCAAGAGAAATAGAGAAGGAGAATGACTCAAGAGGACATGAGTACATATCATTATACATCCAATATGACGACCAAAAGCTCAATTGAATCTCAGATGATGGAGATATATTTATTTCCACTATATATCATTAAAGGGCTAAAAAATGAGATAATTTTATATTATTCCAACTAAAATATGGATTTTGGTGGAAGTGGGGTTCTAATTAGATCATTTAGGGGAAAATTGTAAAATTACCTAGAAAAATGGAATGTGCGTGGTTTGACCACACAGTTTGAAAAAACACATGAAAACTATGTGAGAATACCCAGGTAGAAGGGTCACATTAATTGTTAGGCCTCATGACCATGTGCCAACCGTGCAAGGTTGTTATGTCTAGAAAAACACCATCTGTATGGTTTGAAAAAATGTACGCCTATCGTAATCTAACCATGAAACTTGCCTAGTTTCCCCAAAAAGATATTTTTCTGGCTCCGATCAAGCCCCATAATCACTTGAGAGATTTTATAAATCATTAAGAATACATATTAGGTCTATGGTAAATATTTAGACTAAAATTTAATGGTTCCATACCTGATTGAAAAATTGGGTTCTAACAATAAAATACATTAACTCAACCATTTGGTCAAAGAATGCCTCTCTATAAAGAATCAACACCCACAAAATTAAATAATTTTAAAAAGGTGATTAATGGTGTTCCTTGTAATTATATTTGATCATGGGATGGAGTGCAATATTAAAAGATAGTTTTTTCCTAACAATTGATGTGTTCTGTTTATAATGAAATCCAATACATTCCAAATATATCACTGAACTCCACATAGGGAAGTATTACAAGATTTTTTGGAAGGATTTTCCCACATATAGATACATGAGATGAGTCCATCAATTTGGTTGATATTATTTCACTGTAGTGTTTTTTATAGATATCACTACTTTTTTGTAATTGGTGTTCTGTTCAAAAGATATGGAAAGAATATATTATATAAAGAAATGTGTATAACTAGAATCAAATAAAAACATTCCCATTATTGAGTGAGTAGGAAGTATACTTTGTATGACCTCATTTTTATTCTCCTCTTTAGAATTAGTTATGGAATATGTTTTCCCATGTTCCTCTATATTTGGTGGTGGATGATGTTAAAAACCCTCAAAGATCCCTGGTTTATAGCACTAACATTCATATATCCCTTTTAGTCTATAGTATATGCATTGAACCATTACAAGTGAGTTAGAAGGATCCTTACATTAATCTAAAATATTGGTTGATTTATTCATGTATCGTAGATATTTATGAGTGTGTAGGCCTTATCCCCCATAATAAAAATATTTCCTTATACATTTTCTTGAATACCCATGATTCTTTCCCCATCTTTTTTTACATGAGGGTAGTTGGACCATCTTGTTGTCATTATCATTTGATCCAATATCATGAAACTTCCTTATTATATTATTTCCTCCATAACTATGGGAATATTCTTTAAACTATTTTTATACCTTCAGAGAACATCAAAATATTTCATCATAACTCACAATGTATCTGATAGCTAGATCCTTTTGTAGATGTTTTCTAATATCACTAATGAATCAATCTATTTTTTAACATTATTGATAAAACAACTTGAGGTATATCATTTCAGACATGTTAATATCTCCTCACATTCCCTGAAAGATTCACCATATGTTTTATTCAGCCCTAAAAACTTTATTTATAACATTTTTTGATGTGTTGGAGGTAAATTCATAGAAATAAATGGTTTATTAATGTCATCTCACTATATATCATCCATTTCTTCTTTCATCTTCATGTTATTTTTAAATTCCCACCATTGATCGCATTCTCCATATAAATGATAAAAATCTGGATTCACCAACTCATTCCTTTAAAATGGATCATAGAAGAGATATTATCCATTGAAATAACCAAATGTTCCTTGATAAGTGGATTATAAGGTACAATAAATGTTTTTTGTCATTGTGGTATAAAGGACTAAATGGATAGTTTCCCCATCTTGGGTGAAGTTGGAGGTTCAACATGGTTCCGGTTATTATATATATCCCTATAAGGACCCATAAATACCTAAGAGGGGGGTTGGTGAGTCAGGTTGTTTACCAAATTAATTTTTTTAACATCATCTATTTCTTCAGGACACGGTTTCTTTGTTAGAAGAAAAAATATTACAACCTTTTATCTTCTCAAAGGCATACACCATATCACACATCACACATAATCATAGAAATTAAATATGCATGAAAATGATATTTTTACTTGGTTCACCCAAATGAGATACTCTAATAAGCACAAAACAATGATTTTTTGGTATTCTAGGAAGCAATAGTACATACTTTCATATTAAATTTTATTTGGAAGGGATCAACTAAGAAACTATGGCCACTCCCATTTCATCACTATATACACTACTTCTATGAAGGAAAATCTCATTTTATAGACATGATGTGTTCTCTTCATGATCACCATCGTATGAAATAATGGGACCCTTTAATCCAAATACATGAACACTTAGCATCAAAATATTCATCAATCATCTTCTTTAAACCAGGTGATCACAACTCCTTATGAATGAGAATGGGTTTGTATTTACCTATTGTGAATATTAATCTTTACATGATCCATAAAATAGGAAGATGTTTCCCTATCATACATTATATGTTGAATAGACCTGGCCTTCGGTATTTCTCTTTTTTAAGGAATTATTCTCAGCTCTATCATATACTCATCCACGTTTTTCTTCTTTATTTAATTAATGTAAGTCAATATTCAATTTTAATGGAATGGAAAATCCTATTTTTTATCACATGAAATATCTATTTTATTGAGTCAAAAAAAATACTCATATGGATTTCAAATATACAAGTCCTCATCATATGATATTCCATAATCAAAAAAATGTTGGAACTCCAATTATGCAGTAAATATGGAATTCAAAATATCCCAAAACATATGCACACACATTCTATTTTAAATCAACATAAGCATACATATTGTAAATATTCATTAGATATTTAAATTAAAAATCTATATCTTCACATAATTTGGAGTTTCCATCTTGGATTAATATGATATCATTCCCTCAATTCATTACATGAATACATTTTAATTAAAATCCTTTCATTTAAAAGATTCTAAAATTATTTTCAATATCTAGTCATATCATTCAAACAAATTTTAGTTGAAATAAATAGTATATTAAGTATTTTCTCTAGTAAAATTATATTTATATTTTTTATAATAATTCCATTGGATCATATATCACCTCATTCGGGATCTTTTAGATCATTACCAAAATTAAAAATGGCATCATAAATATTCTGAGAAAAGAAGGCATGATTGGAAACATTGATGAAAATTTGATCAAATTTTAGACAACTAAAAATATAATTTCATCCATCTGTGTTTTTTAATTGAACATAGGAAAATCTATTAGCGATTTATTAAAGTAATAATTCTTTAATTAAAAGGTACGCAACTCATGTTATGATTGGAAAACCAAAATCAATTATAATATGGATTTGTTTTATTACCTTTATATAGAAGCACATCATTGTAAAAATTGAAATATTCATGAAAAACACCTCAATGAAAGAGATAAAAAAAATAAACTTCTACATAATGAATATAAGGAATTTATAAAATGATCATGTAACATTGATTTATTGAATACATATATAATTCCATGATTTATTGTTCATGTAGTTTCTTAACACATATAATACACTTCCATGACATAATTTATTTATTGTCAACAAATCCAAACATCAAACTATTAGTTTTAACAATACCATAATAGTTTTTTTCATAATATACAAGCAATATCAAAGAATCATACCCAAAGCTACTAGATTCCCTCCCCCTTTAAGAGAAGAATAAAAAGGTTCTTGACCTAAATAATTAGGGTATATTCACTCCCCCTATCTCCACAAAGTTCTTTCACTATATACACACATGAAATAATTCCAAAATGAGTGAAAATTACGTCCCCTTATTGATTTTCTAAATATATCATGAAATATACATGTGTTATATTTCCTCAAATCCCATAAAATCCATTCCATTACCAAAGGATTAACTTCTGTATTTTAGAACTCTATCTTAACATAGAACCAAAGTATGAGATAAAAAATTATCAGTGGCTCATAAAAAAATAATTTAATCCTTTTAAGGTGGAGCTCAGTTTTGGAAATAAGAACCATTGTTTATAGTAAACATGATATCAATATAAATCCAAAAAATATAAATCATATTTTGAAGGATCAATTCAGTTCCCTTTTAGACTTAAACATTATCTTCGCAATGTTTGAGAATATAATCATTAAACACATGGGTAGGGAATATACCACTTTGTAACACTAAGGTATTTCTCTTAAATAGTAAGGTACTGAGCCAACATGAATCAATGTCTTCCAAATATTTTAGGGTATCTTATTTTTTCTTGTGTCATTAATCATCCTATATGTTAAACATTAGAAATACCTTTTTGGATTATATAATGCAAGGGAGGAACTAGTTAAAACCATCTATTCTCTAAACAATTCATATAGAAGCCTATAAAAACACTAAAAACCCATTATGCAAATTTAAAACAAATATTCCTTGAGTATTAGATAATGATGCTTCTTTAAGATAAAATCTCAAAACATTAGTATCTATCAACATCAAAATCGGTCTAAGTATACATGAATGGTTTCCTAAAATATCTAAACATAATTGGGGAACTTGAAGCATGGATTTGAGACATGAAAATTTCAAAATGATTCTTAATATAAATTAATTCAAGATATCTCAATATTATAAGACATGTTTATTCATATACACTGAATGTTATTGACGAATAAATAACCTTTACATGACATCGATCTTTATACCAACTACTTCACCAATATTTAAACCAGTTTAGATAATTTTAAATGTAGACTGTATATGGAAGACATGTTTGATTTCCACTTCCATATTCTTCTTTAGGCATGTATGTATATATTTACATAACTAATTCATCATGTATACTTTGAATAATATCATCATATATTTTAAATTAATATATTCATATCTGTCTTTTGAAACCTAATTCCTATAGATTTACCATGTCCTGTATCAATCCACTAATTCCATTTCAAGGAACAGGTCTTGAAAGTACTATTGTCATTATATTCAGTATGTGAATACAAGATAACAAGATCTATTCATTAATCTATGTTTTGTACTTAAATATATGAATTACAACTGATGGTAGCATCATCATTTCAAGATTTTTTACCCTATTTTTAGTAAATGTATAAACAGATCCACATTATGGAAGCACATTATATTAATCATGTCACCACTAGTTGATTATTATTTGATTAAACATGAATATCCCTTTCAATATGCATGATGAATATATTACATCATATAATATCTTGTCTATATTTTATTTCATCATGATTACAAATTATTCATTGTTGTTAATCGTAATGATAGATATAACAACTTCCTTCTCCTTCCGGCATTGATGTCCACCATCACATATCCTTCAACATATTTTGAATAAAAATGAATCTGGAGACCTCTTTTTAGAATGAATGAGAAAATTCAAGCATGTGTTCTCTATAAAGAAAGATTTCAGCATGGGTTTTTTAAATTTGGAACACCTTAATGCAATTGGTTTCAAAAAAGTTCCACCATTCATTATAATTCCATCATCTTGAAACATGATGAAACAAATTCATAGATAACTCCACATTATTTATCAAAAAGTGAAAATTTATATTTTATATGCTCTTCCATTTAATAGACACATGTAATAACTCAACCGTCTATTATTTCTCTCACTAAAATTACTTAATACATCAGATTTAACAGTAAACAACAAGGGGATAGGGGTTACCTATAACCTCCTCCAATTGAGGAGTGTGGTTGGAATTTTTTAACCAAGCCTTTCTTTATAGTTTTCCTCTATGTATTTATAGTTTTCTTCATTATAATATTACCACTTGAAAAAAATTCTTTTTATTTCTATTTTTGGAATGCATCGTCTTCAATGACATATGTTTCTCCTTCTTTATAAAGTATGTCCCACCCGTGAAAACATTGTTTATTTATTTCCAAACCTATTTCATTGTCCTACATGATGGTTATTGAAAATAGTATTTCATTGGGGTTTGAAACACATCCTTTATTCTTACATTATTATCCTTTCCCATGATATAGAGTCTATTTTTTAAGTTGAGTGGGTGTTGCTTCTCTTTTCAAAATAGTTTTTGTGTAGAAACAATTGAAGACACCCCTTTCTTTAATCTCTATCTTGTTTTTAATTACCCTTTTTTTCGTCCAACCATTCCAATTTATTTCTATTCATTTGATTATTTAAACCCCTTATATTGTCTTCTTTTCTCTATTTTTTTGTGTAAGTACACATAAAACATTTTTTATTCACCTCATACCTTGAATGCTCCTATCTTTGGTTCGACATGTCAACCAAATTCCAATCTCCAATATTGAAACTTGTAGCTTACATGTAAATACTCATCATGTGTTCTTCATTACCATAGATATAGAATTGATTTCAATTATATATTATAGATACATCCATAGAATAATTCATAAATCTACATTGATTTTTCCTTCAAAAAAGATAGGAGTGCTCGACACAGTTGAAAAATATCTACTAGATAAAACTAGAATGTTTTCTTATTCTCTTCATATAATGTTGCACATCATTATGAAATCTAATTTACAGGTAATTATCCTTCAATTGTACAAAATGACCAAGGTGAGAATACAAATCTTTGTGTCCAAAGGTCATATGTTATTTATGTTATTCCTTGAGGATAATGATTGATACCTCATTTTGATTCCTTTTCTCCATACATGACTTTAAATCCTGAAAATATTCATTAATAATATACATATCCTATTTCATTTCCTTTCTTAGATTTGATAATGTTTCTATTAAAATCATTAATTTATTAACCAATCATTTGGTACTTCAAAATATGTTATGAGAGTAGACCTTTTTGCTTCATCAACCATTAAGAGATAAATATCATATTTCAAGTCTTGAATATCTATTTATTGATTAGACCAATATCATATAGATTTTATAGATGGTGTGATTACTTCATGAAAATATATATCGACGATTAGAGGGTTTCTTCATTACATTCACAAGGAGTGACTTCTAGAGAGTTAAAATCAGATATAAATGAGTAGTTACTTTTGTTTTCCTATAGAGGAGTATCCAACTTCTATGAGGTATTCGTCCTTATTATATTCCTATATCTTCTGGATAGATTTCATTCATAATTAATTGGATTAAAACCATTATGGAAACCTTAAATTTCCTCATTTAAGACAAATTTTTAAATATATATTTAAACTAACATCAATACATTTCTTCTGATTACTTTCATGATGCTAACCTTTTGAATATATCTTCTCACATTGAATCCTTTAATGCCTTTTAAGTAGAATCATCAATACATGAATTTCATTGATTCATCTAAAACAACATTCTAGGATAACTACATAATAAGATTATATCCAGTAACTCATGGCTAGGAATAACAACATGTATTTCAATATATTTCATAAATTCATTCTTCCATTGAGTGAAATGGTTCCATAAAACACATGTTCCTTAAAAAGTATAGTCATATCAAGCATAGTCTTAAAAGGAAAAAATGATACATTTGGAATCACATAACCATTCGGCTCTGATACCACTTGTTGGGAATCATAACACACTGAGATGGGGGTGAATTTGGGTGTTGAAAAAAATTAAACATTTTGAAATCCTTTGATTCCCCATTATTATGTTTCCTTGTTAGAATAAACAGCATTTATGCTTTTTTCATTTCAATTACATACATCATATTTCAAATCAATAATATATGAAAAAATTAAATTATCATGGAAACAATATTTTTACGTGGGTTACCCAAATGGGCTACACCATGGAGCACACACCAATGATGTGTTAGTGTTTCAGGATGAAATACGACTAACATTCATATTACAATGTACTGGGAGGCGATCACTACCAATCTATGGTCACTCCCTCTTCTTCACTCCATGAACCCCTTCAACAAAAGAAAAACTCAGTTTATAAAATTGATGGTCCCTTTATGAGCATCGTGTTATGAACTGGTTTTAACCTTGATTCATGATAGTTTCACAATGATCCTAAAAATATTCAGCCTTTATCTTCTTCAAATCGGATGAACAAATTCATCATGAATGGGGGATGGATTTGGATTTACATATTGCACAGATTATCCCTTCACTTACCAGCCGTATATGAATCTATTACCCTACCCTCGTTCAACTAGTGATTAGATATGGCCTTAGATATTTCTATACATCATGGAATGATATGAATTTATATCATGAGCTCATACTTTGTTTTCCTTATTTAATTAAATTCAGTCAATCTTCTTAGTAAATGTATAGGTAAAATCATGTTTTCTAGAACTTGAAATATATATCTAAATTTTTCAAACAAATTTTTCATTCGTATTTCCACAATACGTGGAAAAATTAGATAATATTCCACATTGTAAAAATTTAGAAACACCCAATTTGGTTGTAAATCTAGAATTCAATATATCCTAGGAATCCATGCATGCAATTTCTATTTTAAACCAACTTAAGAATTCTTCTTTTAAATATCCATTAAAACCATTAAATTAATAATTCATATCTTCAAATTATTTTGAGTGTATTTCTTGGATTATTGTTATAGAATTCCCCTATAACATCATGGAACTAAATTTTTATTCAATTCCATTAAATTAAGACCTTCTGAAATTATATCTAGAATGTACTCAAAATATTCTGACATATTTTAGAGTTAATAAAAAAAAGATTCATAATATTATCTAGTAAAATTATGTTTAGGAAATTTCTTTATATTTCCAATTGATTAAATATGACCCCATTATTATCTTGTATCTCATGATATCAATAAGAAAATGTACACAAAATATTCTATGAGACTGCAGCTTGACATTAAACATTGTAGAAACTTCGGTAACATTTTAGACTTCTAATACAATCATTTCATATTTCCTTGTAGATTAATTCAATGTAGATAATTATCATATATGTTAGTTGTAGTAATATTTAAAAAATTAGGAGGTATCTAACTCATTTTATGATTGAAAAACCAAAATCAATTAAATTTGGATTTTTTACTATTACATGTCAACACATCACTATAAAAAACATCAATCTTCATGCAACACGACTCACTATTAAATGTTATCCCAACAACATCTATATAATGAAATTATGATCTTCATAAAATGTTCATGTAACATGGATTTCATTCATCCTTTATTAATTTCATGATTTATTGAAAAATGAGTTTCTTAAAAAATATAATGCACTTCCATAACATAACTTATGTATTTTCAACAAATCCAACCAATAAACTCTTAGTTTTAACAAGAATGAGATAATTGGGTAATAATTTCCATGATATTTTTGAAATCCACCTATAATTTAATTAGAGATGTCATTCAGAAAAACATTTCATTATCCCCCACAAGATTTATTGGTGTGGGTTTTCTCGGTTCCCATCATTATCTAAGATAGAAAAGTTTTGAAGAAAATTCATTTCAAAAGAGGATGAATAAAATAGTATTTTCGGAAATTATCTATAAACATATATCCAATAGGAACCGTATGTTTATCTTAATATAAGATTATTTTTCTAAGGTGTTTTTCCTATTTATAAAATTATAAATATATTTTCCACTCTTGTTTTATAATCACAATTCTTGAATTTTCAAAACTGTGATATGATACCAATTATTGGAACCCTACTTTTTCTTACTTGATGGTCACATAATTTTATGTAAAAAAATTAATATATATACAAATCTAATATATAAATGTTTTTTGTATTTTGAAAATTAGATTATATATAAATATTATTTAATAAAACATAATAATTATTTAATTCATTAATTCTTAACTTTTTAGTGTCCTTATGGTTCTCCTTACAAGTATTCACCTAAGGATATACATCAATGAAACGGTTGAGAAAAATCCCTATAAGAGGATGAATAAGGGACATGAATCAATATAAAATGGGATACAATAATCATTATCAATAAAATATCATATTCATAATTGAATCATCAACATCAGGAGGGTAATATTTTATAATTTAAGGAAATGTGATAGCGCATCAAAATTAAACATCATGTCATAGTTTTCAAATACTCCTCAAATTTATAAACAAGTTATGGAATCATGTTGAAACATACCATATGTGCATAATCATAACATCATATTTGTGAAAAATATAAATTTTAATATTTATTCATAATAAATATTATCATAAGTAATATATCACATTATCTACTTCATTCTAAGGGTTATATATTTATAAGCATACTAATCGCATCTTAATATTTCAACAACCATCGATGCCACATAAAATATATAAAAATCATAGTCATGAAATAAAACCAATGAATCGAATTGGTTTTATAATGATTTTCTAAATCATAAATTAATGAATAATTTTTTATCCCAAATTAATATGGGAACTCAAACATGGATATGAATCATTTTATTATTGAGTGGACAAGAAGAAATTTAAGAGTATTAAAATATGGTACTTTGGAAACTGAAATCACCTTTAAAATGAGTATTTTTGTAGATACTATTATGACATGGTACGATTTTGTATCAACCAAATATAAAATGTAAGTGAAATTTTAGGGAAACAATAATAACATTCATATCATGGAAGAGAGAATAACATATTGAATGGAATTGGTTTTGAGAAACCCCATTCCCAAATTCCCACTTTCTTTCGTGACTTTTGACCTCTCGAATAATTAATATAGATTTATTAAAACATTAATCTAGAACTATATTTTTTTCTATTTTTCCATCCATTTTTCAATTATAGAAATTTGATTATGTATATTAATTTCCCTCATTATATGGTATTCAATTTGATATCATGTTTCACATAGACTGAAAATTATTTTTTTATTGAAAAAGGAGAAAAACCGAGGGGAACAATTCACGGGGGGCGAAAAAAATGAAGACCAAGTGCATCCTTTCGGATCACATTAACACACTCACACGGGAGGGAATTCAGACTGTCGAAAACAAGCAGGGTCTCCTCCGTCCTTCCCCCACTAGCCAAAACATCTGCCGCAAAGTTGGTTTCCCTTACACCATGATGGACCAGCTTACCCTGATAAGTCTCCACTCTGCATCTTCTGAGAACATACATCAAGTTCCATGGCACATCACATTCCCCTTTGAGGGACCGAACAAGAATCTCCGAATCGGATTCAACCTCCGTCACATGCAAACCTCTTCCTCTGCATAAAATGATACCTGAGAGGAGGGCTCTGAACTCCGCACCTAACGAAGTACCCGGTCCATAGTAAGCGCTAAAAGCGATATGAACTGAGCCCGAGCTATCCCTCAGGAGACCACCACCTCTCATAATCCCCCTCGAGCAGGAGCCATCCACATTGAGCTTTAAACCGCTGGTTGGAGGCTGCCACCGAAACCATCTCCCTGGTTGTGGTGCCTGGGCCCCCCGTCCCTCAACCATATTCCCCAGAAAACCCGAATGCATGCCCTTCTTGAAGAGACCGGCCAGCTCAACTATAAGCAGCTTCATACGAACCTGTAGAGCCAGCAGTGAGCGCCTTCCTCCCAGCCTCACCTGATTGCGCGCTTCCCACAGAGTCCAGCAAATGGCAATCAGAGCAACCAAACCTGCAGAGCGTTCCTCATCCTTGTTACCCAAGGCGGACAGCCAAACCATAATGTAACCACTAACCGAAGGAATCCCGTCCACAGGTGCTCTAAACTGGGCGAACTGAGACCATAAGAACACTGCCCACTGCCCCTGATAGACATTTCTTGTTTTTCCACCATATTATTAGAGGTAATTATACATTAGTATGATTAATTATAGAAGATTATAATATAAAAAATTACATAATTATATATTATATATAATTTATATTATACATCCATGATTATGGTTATGATTGTTTCAATGTAAATGTCTATGTATGTGGTTAGCCAACCTTTTATGGAATATTATATGGATAATGGGAATGGATGTTTGAAATTAATATATAAATATATATATAATTTAATATAAAATACATAAAATATGATAAACTCAATAATATAATGTTATATTAATTCCAAATACATTATAATATGTTTTGGCTGTGTAAGGGGTGATGATAAATAATGATAAATAAAAGAATTGAAAAAGAAGAAGACTTTTTCGAAAGTTAATTAATCCTAATCATAGCTTCTCTTGTACGACACTATAATTCCCATGTTGTTTATAGAATTATTACTCAAGAACATCTAAAAGAATCCAAAGGGGGTTTTTAGGGTGGTCTTTGAAAGATGATTGCACATTTTAAGAGATTTATTGGATAAAATAGTAGAGGATAAATTTTTTGTTAAACACTCGTAGTGATTGTCTCTCGGGTATCAACTCCCGATGTCGCGCCCATAACCTAGGTGGCCATGGTTGGTGCCTCCACACATCCCCTGTCATCAGGGGTGGAGGTTAGCTATTCCCCTCCAATGGTGAGGCCTTCTTCCTCATCCCCTCTTTCCATAACTATTTCATTTCCTCTTTTCCCTGAAATCTCTCTTTGCCCTAAGGTCCCGGATATCTGTGATTACTCGCCTCAGCTCGGTCTTTTGACCTCTGAATTTAAGAATGATTATGCTCTTCTATCCCAAACATTGGTTTTATGGATTCTTTCATGACATCTATCTGTCGACATCTTTCAGAGATTTGTTTTCCAAAAATTGGGGCTTCTAAAACACACAATTTTTGGGCTCCTGGACAATCGTCATATTTTTATTCGTTTCTACTACTCAAATTATATGATCACTACATAGTCCAGGGATTCTCAATATTACACCGGCTCTAAAATTCATCTTATGAAATGGTCCTTCGATCCTCATATGAATCACGACACACTGAAAATATATGTGTGGGTACGCTTTCATTTCCCCCCATCCCCTTTCAGAACCCTTCTATCATCTGAATGCTCTAGAACCTAGTAGGCCATTTTCTCAATTTGGATTCGATAAACAGTTTAGTATTCCACCTGATACCTCCATGAATCTGATTAGAAGTCAATGTTTGAAGACCCCAGGTCGAATGGATTTTGATCTTAGTATGAGAAGAATTTCATTGGAAGCAACCAGTTGTGTTTGATCCCTAGATGCTCTTCTATTTGATGTATCACCACCTCGGGCACCAATCTCACTCCTACTGATGTGGAGAGAAGAAATACAAAGGGGTTGACACTACCAGTGATACTCCCTTGGGAAAGGATGGACTTATAGATCGGTCTAAAGATGATCCTCTATCCAGGATCATTTGTAAGGCTTCTACGGATCAGCGGAAGCTGTCTTGGTTTTCCTAGGATAACCCAAGAGTCAATGATATTCTCTATTGGCTAAAACGTGATTTGGGTGTTCCATCCTTTATGAGGACATTGTCGTACCAAAGTGTGATAGTGGGGTTTTTTCAAGACTTGATCAAGAAGGGGTTGGTAGGGAAAAAAGGGATATCTACTTTAAAGCTTCTCAGGTATTGCAATTAGCTCCCTTAATCATGTAAATGTTAATGAAGTGGATGGGGCTATCTTTGGGGATGAGTACACTATTGTGGATTCCTAATTTATTGTTTTGGCTGACATCTAAAATAATTTTAAATTCATTGGTCGATGCTTTTCCTAGACAGGAGCTCCATACATTTAATAGTGGGTCTCATAAGCCAGAATTTCTTATACTGAGAAAGTTAATTCTGGAGGTCAGATTTTTAATTCTATAAATTGTTTTGCATTGTTGGGTGAAGAAGGTGGTCATTCCTGTGGAAATCCTAAGGGAGATGATCCCTTGGTGGGAGGTTGTTTTCTTAAGAGGACAATGATGATGCTTCATATACCACTGCATCCATGGAATGGGTCATTATAGTGGAATAACTTAGATCCACATCGCGGAAGGGAAACACATTATTGTGGATTTTTACAGCTTCATTACAAAAAATGGGAGGCCGCAGCCTAGGAGGGACCACTCCCAAATACCTAATCCTCTTGTTACTAGATCTGAAAGTAAAGGAATGCTTCCCCTAAAGGCTCTATCACCTTCCTACATCATTCCCAAGAGAAAGTGCCTTGGTGATAAGCTCGAGGTGGCTAACACCTCCATAGACCCTTTTCTCGTATGATGCAAGGATATATTCCCATTAATCCCCTCGGGAGATGTGGTAACTTTGTTTTTATAATAGAAGTGTTAGAATGTCCACAATGAATAAATGGATGATGAAGCTCTACCCATTAGGGCATCAAGGAAGATGGTGGAGGTCCTGCTTGAGGATACATCGGAATTTATCATCCATTCAGAGGAAGATATGTTAGAGAAATCGATGCCATTCAACACCACAAAGGAGGACCAGGATATGATGTCTAAGAGAGCTATTGAAGTAGAAACTAGTAGAAAATTGGAGGATTGGATTGACCAACAACATCTTATATTAGTTAGAGTGTTTAATTGTGGGATGTTATGTATGGAAGTGTTCATTCAGACATGGGAGAAGTCATCTGTTCGGTTGGAGGACCCCATTAAAGATGATCCAGAGTTAGAGGCAAATGGTCTTCTCTAGAAACTACTTAAGAATAATGAAACTAATAGTCTTAAACATTATTTCAATGGTTTTTCTTTATCTTTTTCTATTTGATACTATGGTTTTCTATTCGGACTTGGGTTCTCATTTTCCCTTAATAGTGTTAGAAATAAATATTAATTTATTATGATGAATAGAGTGATGATTCATTCTTTAAGGCAAGGGAGAGGGTTTATTTATTCATAAGGATAGAGATATTTTTAAAAATACATTATTAAATAAAATAATATATCAAATATATATCATTTAATAGTGAATTTATGAGAATATAAATCAAATATAAAAATTATATTATGGTTTTTATATATTTAATAATCATTATAAATATAAATCATTATTTTACTAAAATGAGAATTTGAAATAAATAAAAATTGTTATTTTCAAGAATCACATTTGAATTTTTCTTTTAGAAAATGATGTTTAGGTATTAAATTTATATGTATTTTATATTAATAAATATTTTATAAAATTAAATCTATCATTTCATAATCTCAAGTTCTCGAAAGAACTATTTCATTATTATATCATGAATTATGTACTTTAAGATACACCAGTTATGTGAAAAACGGTATTCTTACTATTCACCTAAAATTGTTGTATTTCATAAAATTACAAAAAAAAAAACAATAACCCATTGACAATATAAATGAGATGATTTAAATTATAATATTCATTTTATCAAAATAAATTTCAAAAGCTGGTTATTTTAATTTTATATAAAAAAATTATTTTTACAAAAATATTTAAAATACAATGCATTAAAAAATTGCTTATTTTTTCATTTAATATTATAATCATGATATTTTTTTATTATTTGAACCATAATTTTTTTATTTATGTAAATTAATCATGATAAAAAAATTTATCACAATTTATTATTTTCTGGTAAAATTAATATTCCTACAGTAAATTTATTATTCCCAATAGTCAACTTACTACTCCCAATAGTCAGGATACAATTTAAAGGACAAAATTATCATTCCAATGGGAACATTAAATCTCATAAATACTTCTTCTTTAGTTTATTGATTATTCAGCTCAATTACTCCCATAGTCTTATATTTCCATTTCCAATAATTTTTATTTTTTACGAACATTTGTTTACTATCACATAGTTTTATTAGTTTGCATGATTATTCTAGTGGATAGTAGAGATCCATATTTTCCCATATTATATATTATATTTTATATTTTATATATAATTATAATTTTTTTAATTTTAATTGGTTTCATTTAGGATTCATGTAACAACATTTCTCAATAAAATAAATTATTGTTAGTGTATGTATATAAAACCATATTGTATATTATAACACTAACATATTAGAAGAGTCAAATACAATTTATAATATATATTTTGTTAAAAAATATATTTATAGTTAATTATAATCTAATGTAAATATATTCTTTAAAATCCAAATATCCAAGGTATATAGAAAATGATATATTTGTAAGTGAAGCAGTCAGAATTCTCCTAAGGACCAAACTATAGGCCCGTTATATGATGAGTACCACTAAATAAGTCTACAGATATGTGAAAAATTCAATCAAATATATACTTTTCCATTTAAAAATCCAGTTCACTTTTCTTGTTATATGATGTTATAGTATGTAATATATACAACATCACACAAGTAAAAACATGAATATGATGATTTAATATCTATAACCAAAAAACAGTTGTTAGTAAAATTTTGTATAGATAGTATGAACCTAAAATTTATTTGTAATACCCCATTTTCAAAATCAATGTCTCATAAAATAATATTGAATTTATTAGGCATTCTTACCATGATAAAATTACATATACAGTGAAGAGAATAGAATTTTTTTAAAAGTGTACAAACTTAAACTATTTCACCCCATTTTTGTCATAAATATTTGACCCTAAAATATATTTTATTGTTAGTATAAATAGTAATAAAGTAAAATTATTAAAAAATATATAAAATTAAACATTTCCAAAATATATTTTAGGAGGATTATTAAAGGGTCTATTATATAATTGGTTATCCATAAATCATTATAATTCATTATAAAAACATAAGGTATTCAATGTTGATACAAATATTATGGGGCCACCAACTAACCCCAAAAAAAATTTGATCCATTCTCATGATGGTTATAGACATTGTTAAAATATATATTTGTAATGGGATATGTTCTCTTTACTAATATCACTTGTACACTTTTATATTGGATTTATTTAGCATTCAATTCACACCAGCATTATGAATGTCTGATTGTTAACCATTTCCATCCAAAATACCAAATGTTATATAATAATAAAATGCATGAGAAATGCATGAGATACAGGAATATAAACTAATTGTTAAAAATTTACTCTATTTTACTACATAGATATTCATTATCCATTGGGTAATGTTTAATAACCATAAACATCATATACCAAATTTTAGTATACATTGTTTAACCATAAAAATCAGAAAACCTAATTACGAATTCAATCACTAATCTCTTAAATTAAAGTACCTAAGAAACGGTTGGTCAAAAATATAGAAATTTTTCATGGATATCTTGTTAGTGGTGACTGAATAAATTCCCTAACAATACTCAAGTTATAAATGAGGGTCCAATAATGCTGGGAATTCATGTCTGGTCAATTTTATTCATGTTAGATGAGTGAACCTATGAAAGCATCCATTTTTCATAGATTATTTTTGTAAGATATTTATTATATAATATTTAATTGAAAATTAAAAAATTTATTGTATGGTATATTTCTATGGAAAATAATAACATGATACATAAAGTATAAAAAATTCATTTCAGCCTTCTAAAAGAATCATTTAATTCCATCCTAGATAACATAATGGACTATAAATTTATGGGGACATACATTAAATGGAATGAGAGATCAAAGACCCCATTAAGACGATAAAAAGGAGACTTGAATTAAGTGCCCATGGATAATTTGTGTGGAACAATAATATATCATGATCATAAAACTAGGGAATGATATTAGAGAAAAAACAAAAACACAATAATTGTAACATAAAAATTAGTATAAAATATTAAAATGATACATTCCTAATAATATCAGGAAGTTTCATTATAAAGAAGACTTTAAAACATATAATTATGGGTTTTTACCAAGGTATTTTAAAAAATTAGAATGTAATGGTTCCAATAAATCATCAACTTGACATCTATAGAGATTAATTATTTAACTAATGAGTTGAAGAACTACCAGGTCACACATTTCATATGTCTATATTTATTTTTATCGCATATATCATAAGGAAGAATTGTTTTTCATCATTTCAATCCCTGTGTAGGAAATGTAGATTTCATAGATGGATTTAACCAGTCCAATAATTATATGAATATTAGTATGAATATTGTTGATTGAATCTAGGGTTCGGTATTCATGACATATTAGTATATAATTAAAGTTGAATGAATTCTTTTAGTGGCTTAAAAATTATAAATAAAGGTATATTGAATGGGATTATTGAGGGAAGAAGTTTGTTTCACATTAATTGGTAATAAATTAGAGTGTAATGGAATGATTATGATTATTGTAATATGTAATGAACAGAAAATATAAATACTTATTTCAAAGAATTTTCATGAATGTAGAGGATAGAGAAAATCTATTACCTTATAGATATTCTTCAAAAGGAATAAGGGAAGCTTCAGAAAACTATAAAAACATCACGGGAAGACATTTGATAGAAAATGGGAAGAAAATCATGCTAAATGGATTTAGAAAATAGCATATTGGGAGATTGGGAGTTTATTTTTTGGGAGAGATGAGAATATGTTCATTAATTTCTATAAATAGGACTTGAACATCAAGTTTATAAAAAATAAAAAACAATTATCCTTTCTATGATTTTAACCATATCATTTATCAACCAGAAGGGGATTTTATTAATTTAATAGTTCATTTGTGGAGATCTTAAAAGTAATATTATTTTTTAGGAGTAATATATTATTAATCATAATTTTTTTAAACCAAAATAGACAATTTTGTTTTTTGGATGATTCGTTATACATTTTAAAGATTAATCATATTATGAGAAATTGAATTATTCTAATGAGAAGGAACATTTTGGTCAATAAATCCTTTATAATATTTATGTCATCCCTATAATATAATTATGATGGAATAATATAAACATTATATTTATATCATAGTTTACTTTTTTACATTAAAATTCATTTAGCATGACAATTTTCGAAAAATCACTATTGGTGAATTTTCATGTGATGATTTCAAAAAATGATATCCATTTAGTAAAAAAAATTATAGATTTGATAAAATTATTATTTTTTGAACAACATCCTTATTTATCAATAAAATTTTAATTTTTTATTATGTAATCAGCATACAAACCTATAAGGAAATTTTTAGACTTATTAAATTATATTATTTTGAATATATAAATAATTGATTTATTATCATCTTACATTATTAAAATAAATGTTTGTATATAATATATTTGAAAAAAAATAAAACAAGCATATTTTCACAAAAATAAAACCATGCCATATCTCTATCAAAAAATTATTTTCTAAAACTCTTCCATTTTTCATGGGAATTTCACTTTTTAAATTAAGGTTGAAAATTTAAAATAAGTTGGAGGAATGATGGGAATATAAAGACAACAATTTAATTTCTAAAACATTACCCCTTAACATGGATAATGGTGTATTTATATAACTCATTATAACATCATCATAATCTCTATGGGTAATATGATTGATGGTGATACCTTTTTCGGGATGTGGGTCATCTAACATTTATACTGTGGTGATCTCTACTAATTCAAACATCTCCCAAATTTTATTCTACTTGATCCACACTTGTTGATACTTTATTTAGTATTGGTCAAATTCATACCATAGTAATGTTACTTCTATCCCATGATATGATAAAATTACCTTATTGTACTATATTTTTAGGCTATCATTACTCCCTTAGGAATCAATCATATCCCTTCATTAAATTTAATATATCATAATACCAACATTTACATTAAAATAGATATATTTCTAATGGTCACATTCCCTAAAAGTCTTTTTGACCAATAGTCAAGTAATTTTCAAATTTGAATGTTAACGTTTCCTATTATAGAATATATATATATATATATAATCCACCATTATCATACTTAATTATCATTATTTCACTTTAAAATGTTCTACACTTCCCTTTATGATATCAATTATATTTTGAATAGTTCTTTTTTAATGTTTTCATTTCTTGATTGATCCTATTAGTAGTATTTGAACCTATAGAGTTACCATTATATATAAATTATTCATTTGATATTTCCTAACTATACAATTAAAAATATTTATCAATAATTTCCACTCATGACATGATATTTCGTATAAAAAGTAATAATACTCTTATGTACTTATAACATAAAAAAATATTAAATTTAAAATAATTGTATTTTATAATAAAAATGATAGTTTTTAGGTCATTACATTAAACCCCTTATGTAATTTTCTGCAAAAAAATTGTGTCTTACCTCAACATAAATGGTTTTACTTCTTTTTCATCACCTCATCAGTGCTCAGGGATCTTCTTAAAACTAATGATTTCTCCACTAAAATTTCACTTTTTAATAAGTCTTGTTACCCACCACATTTTTACTATAATCATGATTTTTTATAGGTTATTATTCATATGATAGGTCAAGTTTCAGTACGAAACCATTTGTGTCTAGTATATTGGTTAGGATAGACATTAGATTTCTTATCTAAGACATGTGGAAGTCTTCATAGAAATTGTGATGATTTATATGTAGTTATAGATGGTATGAAATTGATCTAAAACAATTTAGAAACTCAAATTGGACAATGTAATATTGACATAATTATTCCATTTTACAAATATCATGAATCCTTGTAATGGTAATTAATTGAGTAATTCATTATCGCCATAATGAAAATATATGTACATCCATTGATTGTCTGTATAAATAATTTCATGAATTTGATTATCCTTATATGTTTCTGAATCACTTATATCTTCTTTGTTTTTTCTTTCAAATTATTTGGTCCCATAAATCATATTTATCCAACTTTATTCAATAATGTTTTCTTTTTTACATCTTTTTATAAAGGGTTCTTTATAAGGTTCTGTTTAAATCCTCAAGAGAAAAAAATATTTATAGGAAAATTCAACAAGTGAAATATAATTGAAGGAACCAATGTTTTTTATGAGGTAGATTTTTTTTGTTTGTTTATTTTATTTTATTTATTTCTTTGATGACTTTAGTAGTACACAACACCAATATAATATTTCCCTACATGCAACACTGGCTTAGCTTGCAGTATACACAACACTATTCATGGATTTTGTTACACACAATTTCATGTTATATTGATATACATAATTTCCTACAATACCTAGTATAATTGAATGGATAAATATTATTATTATTCCTTATAACACAGTCATTATAATTGTAGGTATGCAAAATATTACCTTTTTTCTAAAAAACTATTCAAATGAAAATAATTATGTTTATAAAATAATAAAATAAATCTTGTTGTATTTTGTTAATGAAATATGTTTTTAATATATTAAATATAATGTTTAACATTATTCTTATATGTTATCTAGACATGATATTAGAACAAATTCAATTTTTCAAACAAGAGAAGTAATTTTCAAAAAATATAGTTTTGATGCCTTTTGATTGCGTAGCCATTTTAAATCAATTTTTTGAAACTAGTATATATTATATTCAACATTGTATCATGTTATTTGAAAGTATTACATAGAAATTACATTGAATTAATTTTTTACATTATTATTATAACTTCCATGTTTTCGATGATTAGTAAAAATACAATAAATTTTAATTGAAATCAACATTTTTTAACTGAATAATTTAAATGGTTAAATTAAATTATGGAAATGTTTTAATGTATAAATATAATTTTTTTTGTGATTCAATATATCATATTTCATTTACATTAATTTTAAATTGAATTTGGATGTAAAAACACTTCATTCTTATGCAATGTTTTAACTTTTAAATCTCATTTTTCATTATGACAACGGGATTAATTTTAAATCATTTACTGCAACTTCTGTTTTTATAATATTTTAAAATTGATTCTATATTTTGAATTAGTGGGTCCAAATTACGTAAATAGAATTCTATTATTTTTAGGCATTGTGAATAGTAACTTTGGTAATTTTTATAAATATGGTAAAAAGATAAATCATGTTTTTAGGGGTAAATATAATATTATATAATATCCTTGACACATTTAATAATTTTATTGGACGATATTTTTCTAAAATAAACCATCATTGTGTCGAAATTATACACTTTTAAAACCACACGGATACGATTATGACATTTAATATATTTTATTTAAAGAAAAGTTAAATATATATTTATCAAATATTAATAACTAAATAATTTCTCAAATGAGGTTACACATAATATAAGTTTTAATATAAATAATCATATTGATAATAAAATGTTTTTCTTTATCATGGTAATTTATTCTTAATTTTTAGGAAAAAAATTACTGTACTGGTTTATATATTGATGAAATATCAATAAACTATTTTTTATTAAAATGATAGTAACCATTAAAAGGAAAAAAAACTTGTCCAAATATTGTTTGATGTGTACATATTCACCATAATAATCTAAGGGTATAGCTTTTGAACATTTGGATCTTTATATAAATGATTATGAAAATTATATTATTTTAATTAAAATGACTTTAAACTTTTCAAATACATGTTTCAATAAGTATAACATTTTTTTTGACGGAGTTTTCAAGATGAAATATTTAAATAAAAGTATTTTTATAAAATAAACTATATTTAACATAATGGTATTATTTTATTTTAAATTTTTATTAAATAAATAAGTGTATTAATTAATTACCCAAAACTAATGTTGAAATTATTTTATTAATGGTACTATCAAATTAATGGTATTAAATATAATAAAATATTCATATTTTGTATAATTTATATATCCAATGAATTTAATAAACTATCTTCACCAAATATAGAAATAATAAAATATTTTGTTCAAGGATAACATCTTATCTTCATATTTAAAAATATCTAATATTTCAGTATTGTCATAATTGTAACTATTGATTTTTTTGAAAATTTATTGTTTTATTAAATTATTTATATATCATAAAACACATTTAAAAATATAGAATAAATATTATATGTTCTAAAATGATCTAAATTTTTAATATTGATTTAATTTACAAAAAGTAATTAAACCTTATATTATTTAAATATTGAATAATTTGTTATATTAGTTAAAATAAAAATAGAATAACGATGGGTTAGTTGAAATGATAAGGTTTAAATTGACTGAAACACCTTTTTAAAAATTATTTATTGATGATATTGAAAACATATCATATATAATATTCATTATTTGGTCATTTTTTAGCTTTTTTATGTGGTTTTGGTTTATTATAAATTAATATTTTTGGAGTTTCCAAAAGTGCCACTCACCATAATTATACAAGGAAATCACCTCTCTTACCTTTTCCCATCACATTGAGCCTTTATATTTGGTCATACCCTATCCATTTTCCTTCTAAAATCCCTTTGATACATTATAAAGGTTTCTGTATTCTCAAAAGACCATCGGTCATTCCATTAAGTGTACATTTAGAGGGATCACGTCAAAAAGATGTAATCTCCTCTCCTGATTCATTCATATTATTTCTTCACATATACCATCTTTATGAGATATTTCCATTATAATGTAAATAATATGGTCTAACATATATTCTGAGATGTTATTATGATTATAAAACAACCATATCCCACCTTCTATTCATCCTACAGAAAACACAAATCACCACATGTGTGTACGTACAACTTATCGTCTCCACATCATGATGTAACATTTTTTTCACCACCATCATACATAGATTTATATACTGAGGGAAATAGTATCTCTATATGATTATTATAACCTGACATGGATTATTGAAAAAATAATATACAATACAATTCCATACAATTTCACAATTATGGGAAATGATATCGTTGGTTGTGTGAATGTACAACCAATCGTCTCAAGGATGCGATGCGATTCATTCATTAGGATATTAATTGAATATTTATTATATAAATGAATAAAATTAATAAATATGATATATGTTAAACATATTTCATTATTTAAATTAAATAACTATAACATAAGAAGAGTAACATATCCAAATAAACATGCCTATGAAAATAAATAAGTTTATTCCCGTTGGGGGAATAATAATGTTACTAACCAACAAATATAAAATATGATCATATATGGTGACTATAAATATGTATTTATTCAATTAAATAATTTAAATCATTAAACAAGAGGTTTATATACATAATAAGGATATCATACCAAAGATAATGGATAATTTCACAATCTCATTATTATCCGAGATTGGTTATACGTACTTATTTACTAGGGTATATTTATCATCCATTCCTATGTTCTCTAAAAATGTTTTCATAAAATATTTACTATTATACTATTGATGATTAAATTTAATTTATCCTATTTTTTCTTTAACTACAAGATTTTTATGAATTTATTCTTCTTTTTCCATATGAGGTATATTTTTACTTTTTCGATAAAAGTACAAGAAGAATTTTTTTTAAACATATACGATATGAATGAGTTTTTATAATTTCATAACAGATTATATCCATGATGATTCTATTATATCTTTTCAAGGTTATTTTCAATGAAATTATTGTCATATACACTAGTCTAGTGTTTTAAGAAAATAATTTTTTCTTACGATGAAAGGATATTTTACTCAAGAACTAATTTAATATTTTCTATCAAAATTATTTTGCTTTTAAGATTAAGGATATTTTTTAGGTATAATATCCCAATTATTCTTTTTTATTGATTTTTTTATGATTGAATAATATTGAGGAAATATATTTGTTTTCAATGGATTAGGTTATGATGGAAAGATGTTTAATAAATATATATTATTCCTTAGGTTATGTTATGTTTAATAATTTCTGTTTTTATGGCACTCATATGTATGGTTTTAATTATGTGATGGGTGGGACCTATATATCCCTCTAATGCATTATGTAATGATTTATATCTAATGATATAGACATGATTGGATTTAAAAGTAATTATGGTTTAGTAATAAAGGGATGGAATGATAATTATATCCATTTATGTAATAAAGGGTTAGATCAATGAGTAAACCCTATTTATTAACGGACTTTTCCACCATGATAGTCTCGAAAATGATCCTTGTATATTATGGAAATTATTTTCAATGGTTATTTGTTTTCCAATATTCCATGTTTTATGCCAATTCTATTTTCTCAAGGATCTTCTTCCTTTATGATTCATACTGTATGAACTAACATGATTTATTTCATGACAAAACATTGTGATATTTTCTATACATTTTATGATTTTAAAAAGATATATTCATGTTTTTACAATATTATATTTACGTTTTAGTTTATATTATCCATGTTTACCCTTACTGACCATTTGATCTCACCAATTTTTATGTTTCTGTTAAAGTCAGAACCTTAAATATTACTCTAAATTGAGTTTTAATCAACAATTTACTTTCTTTCACAATACAGATATTTTCAGGTATAGATTTTTAGAGAATTAAGCAATAATTATTATATAATATCTCAAATATTACAAATTAGAAATTTCTACTCACTATACATTTTCCCAAAAAAAACCTCATTAAAATGAAACATGATTTCTTTTTCTTTATAAAAAAATTAATAGAATTCATCTTGATTTCTCCCTTACTCTTACACGTCCTTATACCATGTGGAAAACATTTCAAAAAAATTATATTAGAATTAAAAGCCTAGTAAGGGATATAAAATAAGGGATGAAACTATTAGTCTATAAATATTTTAAACCCGTTAAATCATTTTTCATAAAATTTTATTTTTCACACACAAATAAAAAATATTTAAAATAAGTAATTAAATTATAATATTCCTCAAAAAAACCTAACAATCATTTATCATGTAGGTACATTGTGGAATCTCAATCATACTTACTTTGTACATTTCACTACTACATAAGGAGTAACCTTCATCATTACATTTGGAATACTCATCATAATATATTCCCTAAATCACTAAGGATAAACCTTATTATTTTACTGAGTATCATTAACTAATGAATTGGAGAGCTATCATTGGATCATCTGTCCCTGGTTTATCATGTAACCACCCACATACATAAACAATTCCCAAGAACGATAACATAATAAAAACACATAAAACAAGAATAAAGGAAAAATAATATTTCCATATTGTAATCACAAGATATATTTTCGAGATATTGACATAATAAATACCTATCAACTCATTTTCTAAACCAAAAAACCAAAAAAGGTAATGTGGTATTTATTTTCTTTTAAAATCCTTACAACTTGTAGAGAAATTAAAATATTAAATAATGGTCAAGGAAGTGGAAATGTTTTGGCACCACGAAGGTTATAAATAAACATTACTTTTATCATTTTTTAAAATACTTCATAGAAAGAGAATCCATTTGAAAAAAAATTAATTAAATTAATTATCAAATGGGTTTATTATACACCATATTAAATATGGTGGTGTATATTATTAAAATATGTATCAATGAGTGGATATTGAGACGAAATCCTTTACCTTCAGTCCGAGTCATCACATATAATCGTTATATTAATAAATAATGAACATTGGTTACTATATAATTTATTGAAAACCATTTTCAAGTTTATTATTCTTTTATATCATTTATTACCATGTCATATAAATTATATAATTATTTATGTTCATATCGAACATTCTGTCGATATTCTGCATTTGAGTCGAAATTGAACATATTTTGATGTAAATAGTCCATGTGGTCATAATTACATCATATTTTGAATACAAATAATGTAATAATCATAAATTTTGTGCATTAATCATAATTTTTAAATCGAACCATTAATTATAGTTAGGAGAAATGAAAATTATATTCACGGAGATGGTTGGTCGTATATACGCGTGTGTATCATTTTTAAATTTCAATGAGTATTATGAAAATAAAGTAATTATTATTTTATATTAGCTAAAATATGATAATAGTGTTAAAATAATAATAATATATATATATATATATATATATATCGTACATGTGATGTTTTGAATAGAAACAATTCACATTCCATCATCTTGGTAATAGTTCAGTGATACGCATGAACGATATTATAATATTTATGTGCATTGTAAGTAAGAAAATAATTGAAATTTTATTATTTTTCATTTATAAAATTTTATTTTATATCATATATATATATATTAATTCCATCATTATAACCAATATTGATATAGGGTAATGAAAAACAAATTATATCGGTTTGTGAGGCGGTGGGTCGTCATACACCTGAACGAAATGTTACTTTTCCATTTGATTAAATTGAAAATGGATTTTTGTGATAATATTAATAGTATAAACTCTTAGTATATTTAGGATTCATGAGATACTAATTTATCATGTATGAATGCTATTTAAAAGAAGTGGAAGAAGAAATTGAATAGAAACACTTCAAAAATGATACCTCTTCATCAGTTGATCACCTTTTAATAACACCTTAACACATATAAGAAGGGTGTTATGCATAACCTATGACTTCAAGAATGTGTTCATGGATTCTATGAGTGGATTTTTAGTAGATATTGTACAAATTAAATGGTTCTTCAGTTATAAGTATTAATGAATAGTGGGAACATTTTATATGAGATGAGAGAGACACCACTAGAAAATCTTAAAATATTAAATTAATATAAATTAATTTTTAATAAAAATGAATCCATAATTAGATATGTCTAATATATGATGAGGATAGTTCTAAAAACTATAATTAAATAATTTTTATATATTTATTTATTATATTTTAAACCTTATCTTTTTGGTTTATCATAAATTATTCTCTTTTAATTTTAATTGTGGTAACAACATTTTAAATATTAAGAGGCTATATATTTTACATATATGGGGTAAATATCCCATAATTTAAAAATTAATGAACTTTTAGGAATTATAATTTAGACCTTAAAATTTTATTCTTTTTTTAATTTTAAATAATTTATAAAATTATTGTTTTCTAAAATAGCTACAATGTCAATTTTTAAACTTTTTATTTCATTGAATTTAAATAAAATCCAAACATAGAGATAAATTAAAAAAACCATTAAATACACTGATAACATGTAAGAGTCAGTTATAAAATTTTTTATGGAATTAATTATCTCATATGATATTTATATTAATACTTATAATATAATTTACTTGATACTTTCATTAATAAATAAATCACTGCATCATTGTATAATAATTAAATTAAAAATTTCAAAGCCTAAAAAATATATATATAATAAAATGATGTATGTAATCATTTTATGTTTCTAGTTACTATTTTGAGTAAAATATATCACTTATATAACACCAAATTAAATTTTTTTTCAAATAAGAGACATCTTTAAGATATTTTTTCCTTAACACTATATTAAATGTTATAAATGTCTTAATCACACCCAAGTGGCTTCCGAAGGCTAAATGTTTGGCCCAACAATTTATACAGTTTCCATAACCCATACAATAATTTTATTTGAATTGTTAGGGTATGTTTTTATTTTTAAAATATTATCTTAGTCATTATTTACCTAATTAACACTCTAACAATGGAAAATAAAATAACAAAGTTATTATTCACAAAAAAAATTTAAATAAAATTTTAGATAAAAAATTTAATACTGAATACAACCATTTATATCCATTATTGAAAATAAAATACATAAAATTTACTAAAATTAATTTAATGTCAACCTCGTTCACAGATTGGGGAAACGAGTTTTTCAAATGTAAAAAACAATTGAAATATTGACATGTGTTCATATCCTATTTAAATGTGAAATTACTTTAAATGGACATAATTGGATTAAATTTTAAAAATTAATCTAATTATATATTAAAACCATACTACTTTATATTAAAAAATATATTTAAATGAGATAAAAATGCATTTTTGAATTAAAATGTAGTATTTTTTTAATATTCATTAAAAAATGAAATTAATCAAAAAATTCCAAATAAATCAACCAATGTAAATTTTTATGTCCCAATTATAAAGAAGATGTTTATTTTTTCAAATAGAATGTAATAAAGTAAAAATATATATATATTTAATAAAATCCATCAGAAGGAGGTAAACCAAATTTTTCAAAATATTAGAGTTTTTTATGAATAAAATTATATATATTCCCATTTTAAAGGACTAAAATATGTTATAATAAAGTAGAAACATTTAATAAATATGTGTTAACATAATATGGTAAGTTTGGTTCATTTATTCCAATACAATGGCTCAACATTAATGACCATTTAATGTAATAATATAAGTAATATATTATTTTATTGATATTTCTGTGCCTTGTGTGCAACTTAAGATTTCAGACAAAACCCATTATTTCATGTCGGGTACAACATCAGAAAAATAATCCCTTTTAAAGTAAAATTAATATCTAATTTATAAAAATTAAAATATATATGAATTTTTTTATTCTATAATTACTGAGGATATTACATCATTCCCTTCTTTTGGAAATTGCACCATCACAATTTTAATCTCCTTTCAAATAAGTGGTGGTATTTCTCCCTCATAGAATATTCATATTCCCATGTTGCCTCTATAACAATATGGTTTTTCTACAAAAACATAACAAGGTAAATCACATAATATTGCAACACTTTCTCTCTATGGTTATAAATCAAGACTGTTTATTCCTTATAATAATGATTCTCTTACAACTAAACAATTTATGGAATCAAAACATTGGATAGATCTAGCATATATTTTCATAACATTAAAATATGAAAAAAAATTATGTACCTGGTAAAAATTAATAGGTAAATACACTCAAAAAGAAATTGATCGAACATTCTCCATGATTTCCTAAGGTCTAATGAACTGTGGACTTAACTTCCCCTAATTACTAAAAATAAACACAATTTTTCATCGAGGAATTTTGAGAATGACATGAACACCAACCTCAAAAAAAAGATCCCTACTTTGGTTTTCTGTTTAACTTATCTACCATCTCTTGGCTATCCTCATGTGTTTACAAATCAACAGAAGCTATTTATCTATCTATTCCACCAATTCGGGTCTCATCAACTTACTTTCACCTACTTTATCCCAAATTGATAAAGTTCGACACCACTTTCCATATATTTCCTCAAATGGTTCCATCTCTATACTAGAATGAAAATTATTATTAAAAGAAAAATCAACCAAAGAATGATATTGGTACCAACATACCCAGTAATCCATTGAACAAAGACATAATGTATCCTCCAATGTCTAAATTGTTCATTCTGAATGCCCATATGATTGAGGGTGAAAACATATAATGAAATATAATTCAGTTTCTAAGGAAATATGAAGGGGATTTCAAAATATATAAGTGAACTTGGGATCACGATAAGATAGAATGAAGAGACGAAGTCCATGTAACCTGACAATCTCATTGAGAAAAAACTAAGAATGTTGTCCTAGAGATATAGTATATTTAATAGGATGAAAATGAGCATATTTATTTAGTCGGTAAAAAATAATTCAAATCACATTTTTTACCTTGATAATCCTTTGTTAAACCCACTACTAAATCCATGGATATATTCTTCAATTTCCAGTCTAGTACTAGAAAAGGCTAAATCATCCATTTAGGAAACTAGTTCTTTTCTTTAAACAATTGAAAATTCAAAAACTTCATAGTAAACAATATCTCTTTTCATTCAATTCCATAATTAATTCTCACAATGGTCTCTTTACATATTATTATTTCAATGATTAGCTAAAAACAGAGAAAAAAAAATCTATAAAAATTTACTATTTATTCCACTATTAATGGAAATGCATAAATAACCTCTTCCCAAATCTCAAAACACAATATTTTTCAATGTTAAATTCATGCAACATGCCCTTTTGAACAATATCTACCTTTTTATACAGTTCATGGCATTTCTTATGTTCTTGATTAATTTTTTTAGATATAGATTATTTCATAGAAACCTAAAAAATGTAGGTCATTCCCACACAAAAGGCTTCCATGAAAATGTTCATCAAATCATTAATCAAAGGGTCATGTTCCAACCATAACAAGGTTAATGTAACCTTACATTTATGAGACAATACATCAACCACACTATTTTCTTTTCTATGATGGTAATGTATTTTGAAATCACAATCCTTTATTAGATCAAACAATATTCTATACCTTGTATATAATTTTTTTTGCGTGAATATATACTTCAAACATTTGTGGTCAATATATATTTCCCATTTCCTTGCATATAAGTGATTCTACCAAATTTTTAATTAAAAAAATATTACATAATTCAAAATCATGTGTAAGAAAATTTAACTCATGAGATTTAAAATGATGTAAAGCAGAAGTAATTACATGATCATTTTACATTAGGACACAACCAGGTCCATTCAATGAAGCATCATTGTAGAAAAAAAATTCTGAATTTCTGGTAAGCAATTTCAGTGTTGTAGCATTCACAAATCTATCTTTCAGTTCCTGAAAACAATCATCACATTATTTTATCTTGACGAACATAACACCATTTGGAGTTAGCTTACACTACAAGAAAATGGGTTTATCCCCATGCATCAATACCAAATATTTTAAAAAACCTGTGGGTATGTGTGTTTTTTTATGATCTATATCAATGGTTTTATTAAAACTGTGGGTATATAATACCCTAATCTCAACCCTCTACCAAACACCTTTTCTAGAATTATCATTTACATTGGGCTCCTATCGCTTGAACCCTAACCACCCCGACCTCTACCTCACAACCCTCTCCTCCACTCCCCATCATCCACCTTCCAACTCTACCTCCACTCATGAGCTTGACCTCCCAGCCCCTACTATCGCCTTAATGACCCAGCCTCTACATCCTATCCCCAGCCACACTCGGCTCCCTCACCACTAAAGATGTCCCCTCCCCCTCTCGGCTCATTCTCCACCAAGGATGTCCCCACCCGATTCATTTCATCTAACTTTGGATTTTCTTCACCTCGTTTATTTTTTATTCATTCTAAACTAATCAATTATTCTTATATCAACAACATTTACATGTTTACTACATAATTTATCTTTTTCATAGTTTTTTGAATACCTAATATTTCACCATAGCTATAAATTCCACTCCTTCACCTTGTTATTTCAATATCATTTTTTTATTAATCTTTGGTTGTTCGGATAGTTAGGAAATGTTTTCTTCCACGCATAGTTTTCTCACACCTCTTTCACTTTTTTATTTTCAATCCACCATTTAGTGATGCATCTTAACTATTTATATCTAACTCATGTAAAGAAACCAATTTTACATTTACTTTAGCATGATCATTATTTTTCTACATTTATTTATCATAGGATAGTTGGTAAGGAAAAATAATCAAGAAATATTTCTTCAATTTATCTTCATTTTCATAAGGTTTTTCATTTACTATCTTATCATCATTAATTTTCCATAACATATAAAGAGTTTTCTTTAGAATAGTTTTTCCTCTAACACAATAATGATGTTATCTAGAGATTTTGGTCATGAATACATAAAATTTATCAAATTATTATATACATATACCATACTATTCATATAAATGTTCAAATCCATATTGGTTGGTCAGATATGGTGATATTCTAGTCACATATATATTTAATTGTATTTTACCCCTTAATATATCACTAATACTCACTTGTGGTTCACTCTTATTCACAATAAAGGATATAATATACAATAAATGAAAATATTTTCAACCATATCTTTCACAAAACCAATAAATCACATGAATTCATTAAATTTTAGGTTGAGTCAATATCAATTCATCTCCATGTTCTTGTTTTCCTGATTTAGTGTTTGCCTACTCCATAAGTGAAATAATATACTGTATCTCTGAACAAGGGTGGCTCCATGATTAAATCAAAACTCATTGACTACAATATCATACACAAACTTATCAGGAAGACTATATCCAAGATCTAATGACCCACATTTATTCTATATTTTCCCCACATATCCCAGAAACTATATATTCCTTTCAATATACCAATCCCACCAAGCATAGAGAACCCATATTTTTTTTGAAACTACATGAATCTCAACATAACCATCCATGTAAATGAAGAATAAATATTATATAATCATTTTATAATTCAACTAGAGTTCATTCATAATCTCACCACTTATCTACAATATTTTCCTATGTTAATAGGGCCATAAAAATAATCACTTTTAAATTGAAAAATATAATTATATAGAAATAGTGACTCGCCTAGTGTATTAATCTCATGACCACTAGGTATACCCAGATTCCTAAACCCAAACTCTTATACAAGTGTTATTACCCATGGCTACCACACATTTTATCCACCCCAAATACAATTGTTCTGCCTGACATGTACCGATTTCACCTAGTCAAGGAATATTAATGATACTTCCCTTCCCAAAATCATCTATAAATATGAATGAACTAGAAAATATGTACTTATCTCAGTGAACCCAAGTCTCCTAACACAAATATCAAAAATACATTGTAAAATTTCTGTGAATTTATATCATTAACCGAATTTTTTACTTATACCTCATATGCCTAAATGTTCCTAAAAATTTTCCAACCAGTCATATAGGTTACCCAAAAATGTCATAATTTACTAAATTCTAAACCAAGAGTCACTCTAAATAATTTAACCAGTCTCTAAAACCTACTCTACACATTATACATAGCATTTTTCATAACTATAGGTTTCAGTCATCCCCATCTCAAGGTAATATAGAATTTATCATTCCAAATACATAATTTTATGTTTTATCTACCTATTGAAATTAATTTCAACCTACCCACTAATAGGTGAAGAATAAACCAATACATTCATAGGTAATCACTACATATCTCAAAAAAAGATGACTCACACTTTGAACAATATAAAATTTAACTATAATTTTAGATCCTCCTCATCATAGGGACACCACAAAAATATGGCACTATCAATATGCCAAACCACCCAAATATAGGGTCGACATCTACTACCCACCAAGTAACCAATACATATATATATATATATATCACAAATATTTTCATTATACATTAAAATTTTATATTCAGCCAAAAAATCCACAATAAGGTCTTAGATAAATAAATTTTCAATTAAATTTTATAGATAAAAACAATCATTAGGTTGAACATTGAATTTCATTTTATTTGGTGAATCATTATAATAATGTCAATTATAAATAATAATATACCTTAACTAGAAATGTTTACCCAAAACTACATAGTTATGCCTTAGTTAAATATAATATCAATTAAATGTCATTTTGGAAAACATTATTTATGTAATAATTGGAATTTTGTTTAGTTAGAACCTTTTGATAATCTCTCCAAGTAGTCCTATAACATGTATTTTATAATATATGGGATGAAATATGTAATATGAAACCATACACTTATACAAAAAAACATATAAATTTTATCAAAGACTTCAAATAACTAACTTAAATAATAGTTTACAAAAACAATAAAACTCCATCATGGACAAGAATTTTGTATGATAGATAAGATTCCTAAGAACACCCCTTATTTTCTTTATATGCCATGAGATGTATCCTATCAATCCTTCACCTCATAATCATGTGTATCACCTACGGTCAGATTGGAAAAATTATATAATAGAATTGAATAAATTGAAATTTTGTCTTAGATAACATGGACTTTCCTCATACATGGGTTGGTTAGTCCCACGGAAAATCTCCATACCATGTCTCAATACATTATTATTTTATTTTGTACCTTTTTAAAATAGTAATACTAAAAAAACTCTAATAACATTTTACTAGTTCCTTCCACCACATACCACCAATTGGTGTTTGGACCATTGGTTGATATAATATCCCGGGAATACTTCCCTTTATGATAGAGGATGCTGACTAACAGTAATGGTCTCAAGTAGTATGGTGGGGATATTATACCCACATATTCGATTATAAAATATTATAATTAAACAAATTAATATTATTATATGTAAATAATACATTTCTAGGCATTATAAACTATTTTAACAGTAATCAAAATGGCCCATGAAATAAAAAAAATATGCAACACACTTAAGGTAGTCATAATATAACCCAAATACTAAAAGATAAAAGTATTAAAACTGTGATTAATGGTGTTGAGTATCAACCTAGATCCAACACACATTTTTAATTCTATAAACCATGAAATCAAAAACATCAGGTTCTTTCCCAAATTAAAATATAAAATATAATAATGATAATTGATGTGCTTCCCATGTTTAATGGTAGAAAGTGAAAGGTTTTATTATAACTTGGTAAGACTCTAAATATGGTGTCCCTAAAATTAATTTCAATTTTTTTCATTGATATATGATTAAATAATCAATTATTGAATATCTTATTAATATTTGACAAATTGAAAATTTAATTAAATTTTTTATTAAAATACTACTAATTCTTGGTCTCTATAATGAAACTCAACCTCATTCTGTATATAATTTTTACATCACTTGCGAGTTTATAGTCATGGTATTTGTCATATTGTAAATTTTAAAAATGTAAAATTACCACGTAAACCAAGAGAATAATAATATGAGAGAAACCACATGGCTCAATAGATCATTATCTCTCAATAAAACTCTCACAAAATAAAATGTGGTAAGCCTTTCCATTCTTAAAAATCCATTCATTCATTCTAAACTCATGGAACAATCATTGAAATTTATAAGAATGGTAGTATTATAACCCATAGCTTGCGATAGAGGTATTCCATGAAAATAGATCTAGTTTATTCCAGTTTTCTCATCATTAAAAATTAAATGAGGGTACCCCATAAAAAACAAAAACATTAATTGATGAAATTTGACACACAATACATTACCTAAATCCCTGGGGAGGTTCACCAAGACATTTAACTTCAATTTCCCTCATTTTCATTTATTATGAGAACTAAAATCATGGTGTCTATGAAATTTAGTGTTATTTACTAATATAATAATGTGTATTTGATTTTTCTATTGATTTTTAATTCATTCATTTTACCAGAATTAGCTTTTCATTTTGAAGAGTCTTTTTGTGAATTCTTCCAAATTTTAAGCAGTAGGTGTTTCATGGTAATTATTTTACTAAAAAATAATTAAGTGATTTAGTTTATTAAATAAATCATCTGGAATATTTATGAAAATATTTTATAACCATTAATTTTTTATAAAAATTATCTAAAATATTTTTATTCTTGGAGATAAATTGGTTTTCTTTAAAAAAATTTCCCACTTTGAATTAAATTTTTAACAATTCAAAATATTAAATTAAATGAATATGGGGATCGTCTAAATTTTTTTATGGGAGAATGTTTTTATCTAACCTTTGGTTTTTAAATGAAATAACACATGTTTAAAGGTTTTTATAAATATTAAAAGTTTATTTTTTATGTTACACCTATGGGAGGAAAAAATATTTGTTTCTCCCTTAGTTCAACTATAATGATACATACCACTCTATCATAGACATGGAAAATTCATTAGACCATTATGGATTACCTGTTTGATCATCCCTTAATATTTAAATGCATTCACCTTTCATAAGTACTTGACTTTTTTTCATTGAAGATATACTCCCTAATCATTACATTAAAATCGATGATATCCAAAATTTGTCTAGCCATGTATTCAAAAAACACAACAGTACATTCCTTAAGATTATGAATACATTACCCCCAAATAAATCTATATATTTCTTGTATATTTGGAGGATATCCCCAACCAATATAGCAAGATCACCTCTTCTCTACCAATCTCATGTATTTCTTTGATCGTAATGGTAGGACTTTCTCATGTATGAATCTCTACATATCATTGTCCCTGTTGATTTGGATTGAGACCATAAGGATTTGGTGGATGTTTTCTCTAATCATGAATTGTTTTAATATAAGGTTTATATGTGAAGGATCAATTTTTATATGATGGTAATTTTACATTTTCCAAATTATTCCTCATACAGATTACTGGCATGGGTTCTTGTAACTTTCTCTTATGTTTTATGTTTATAGAGTGACTTTGTGATTTTTTGGAGGCTATAATGTGTTTCCCGGGATTATATAATTTTTTTAAAAGTTATCACAAATGTGAAAAATTAATAAATGACTATGATGCCTTATATTTAAATTTTGTGCATATGAGAATTTTAGTTTGAGGGGGGTTCATTTTTGAGGCATATAAAAATGAAGCGTTTATAGATAAGGTCTAAAAGCCTTTAAAAAATAAGGGAATCAAACTAAATCACTAATCTCTTTAGGGAGTTAACATTAGTTCTATGTTTTTAAATAGTTATTTAAATGTTTTTAATATAGTTGGCCTTTTTTTACACTATTTATTGAATACTATTTATAATAGTTATATATATCTTCTGTATAAGGTTTCATTTTACATCAATCTTTGAAAACTGATTATAGAACTTATAAATTATGTAATTGTTGTATAAGATGTGTGGTAATTGTGTCCATATCTGTTAATGAAAATGTTCTTTTATTCCATATGTTTATGGGGATTCCTATTGTTTTATAGTGATAATTGAAGAATTTATGATGTTGAGGAATACCAGATGTCATGGAATTCATCATGAATGGGACCAAACCTATCTTTTATGATGAGGTAATATGTCTAAATCTTATCTATACATTGGTTAATTTTTCCAAGCATTATATCTGGTACCATCAAATTAGATATTAGTCTCTTAAAATGTCTATCTTTTAATTGTTATCCATATCATAAATCATACTCATATACCGGGATTCTTTTAATTATGTTATATACTTATTAGTTATTCCTTCTGAGAAATATATATTATTTTTTATATTTTTTTATTATGGAATACGAACCTTAACTCGGACACTTTGGACTCACCATTAATTAATATTCATTCTATTTTTTCATTGTGCATTATTAATTTATTATGGAATTATGATCATTATGAATTATTCAATATGCAGCATGAAAAATTAATCAACTTTTTCTATTATGCATTGTATGATGCTTATCCTAAAAATATCCAAAATGAATAATGAATAATTATTTTGACAGCAAAAGTAGAACTCAAAAAATCCTGGTATTTTAAAAAAATATTTTTTACTCAATTCAGGTATTAATCCTAAATTACACATTTTCATGGTATTCATTTCATGTTCATCCAAGTCAAGTGCTATAAAAAAAAATTTAACCATTATTGCGATAACACCTTCCCTTTTGACACCAATAACAAAACATTATTACTAAAACATCATCTATCTTTTACAAATTCTATTTTTTATATAAGATGAATTTATTTATATATTAATCTCACCATATAATATTTACTGATTAGTTATTATAAAACAAAAATAATATTATGAGGAACCATCTATGAATATTTTATTATGTAAATTTAGAAGGTATGCCTTCATTTCATTATTTCAATGAAATTTTAAAATTTATAATATGTTTTGATAATCTATCCAAATAAAATTATCTTTTTTTAATAAATAATTTAATGTGGAAAAGCTTGGATATCATCACACATCACCATATTAACTGAAATTACCAAAAAATGAAAATCGATTCTATTAAATTTTATAATAAATATTAATTTTAGAAGTTTATAACAATTTTTTATTAACTTATATACTATTCATTTCATATTTTTTTACACATTATTTCATTTAACAACAGTTACACTTATAACTAAATATAATGTCTCATTATAATAGATAAGGAATGCCTCCAGATCATTTTCACCATCACATGTTTGTCTTCCAACCACACATATAACATTAGAAAAACGTATAATATCAAATGGTCACATTCACAAGTTTTTGGATTATAAAGGTACCAATATCCTTCATTTCATTGTGATATAGTGTGTTCTATGATGATTTATTATATTAGGATCTTTTTTCTTCTATTAGAGTAGGGTCACATCATGATTATTTTCATTCCATTCATATCGTCTTTTCATTTATTATTTCTTTCATTTTATGGATGTGGAAATGAATGTATTTAAATGATGGTCCTTAAAGAAAAATATTGAAGTTAACTCTTCATTCGGGCATAGATTTGAAAATGGAAACTTTGGATTAGAGTGACTTACAGTTGTGATGTGCTACTTTGAAAAGGTTGTAGTGTCTATGAATTTAGTATGAACGGTAAACATGATGCTTAAATAAGATTTTTTTTTATTTTTTGTGCTTGTTTATTTTATTCATTTTCCTTTTTTCATGTGAGCTAAGTTTAAAGTTGAAATGTGTTTCTGGTCAGTAGGATGTTAGATTTGATAGTTTATAGCTTATACATCCACAAGGATTTGTTTCTATGTGTACTTTTTTGGTGTGTTTATGTCACTAGTCGAACCTCAAATTTCACTTTATTTAGGTTTGTTAGGTCATGAATTAATAAATATTTTTATTAATTTGGACAACATTTTTACCCTTCTCTATGCTTCTATTTTAGAAGTACATGTTATGCTCTAGATAAGTTATGGTTCTAAATCTTGACTTAACTGGTGCTTTATGGAGATACTGTTGAGCTTGAGAATCGTATTAAACCATATCTAGAAAATGGAACTATTACTATAATATATTTTCACATGAAATTTTTTCATCATATTTTTAAATGGGAATAATGATATTGCTGACATTTTTTTATTTTGATCCTAGGGATAACAGAATTATAATCACAAAAGAGGATTTCATCGACTATCTTGGGACTATAGCTTAGAAGGGAACCTCAAATTTTTTTAACGCTCTTAAGGTAATGTTTTAAAAAAAATTATATATTCACTCTTTCTTTGGTGAATAATAACTTTTTACTTTTATTTACCATGGTAAAAAGTAAATTGGGTAATTAAGGGTTAAAATGATATTATTATTATCCTAACACATGTCCTAACTCTATTGGATAAGTTTAATTCACCCAAAAAAACCTTAGGAATAAAATAGGATCCTTTAGATACACTTAGATTAGATTAGGACATTTATTATTATTTAATTCAAAGAAGAGTTAAAAGAGTTAAATCAATGTTTAATAATTAAAACATTTTTAATATAGCGTTATAAATAAGATAAATTCCATTATAAATATTCATAAGAAAGCTAAAACTATTTCATAAATAATGGTATTATAATTGTAATTTTTATACATTAAATAATTAAATTTATTTATGACACAATGATGATACAGTAATTACCTTGTTAATGAAAGAATCAAATAAATGGTAATATAAATATGAAAATAAATATAATTTCAATATTTTTATGACATCTACGAATTTTTTAGGTGATTATGACATGTTAGGGATGATCTAATGTATCATGTTTCAAGTAATCAACAATTTAAGACTTTCAAAAAAACAATATACCAAATATTGTCAAAATTGACATAAAAGTGTTTTTAAAACAAAGATTATATTATTTATTGATATTAAATTCCTAAAAATCTGAGGTTCGGCAAAAGGACCTGTATCATGATAGGTATATCATTAATGGACCACTTGGGGGTCTCATGGTTGTATATAGTAAGTTTATTAACCATATAATATAAAAATACAAAGAGACATTGTAAAAGTGAAACTAATTAACTAAGAGTTAATACTTAAAGATAAGGTTAATATAGTGACCCAAACCTGTATAAATTCTATTGGTTGAGTGGTTTTCGACCCATCCCTACCTTAGAATTTTAATAATTCACTTTGGAGCCATTAGAAAACTAATATGAATTTATTATAAATTAATACTTTATGTTTTTCCTAAAGATCCCCTACTTCCCCTTATAAGAGGACACAACTTCTAACCAATTCTTCATACCTTCAAAGCCTTTGGGTTTGGCCAAACCCTTCAAAAATACACTCTCAACTTCCCTAACTTAAACATAGAGTCCTTAGTTTGATCATAAATCCAACCTATGGAGCCCTTTTGATCAAATCAAAAGGAAGAACATGAAGAAGTGGTAATGTTTTCACCACCCTCTTTCAAGTTCCTTTCTTCTTCAACTTCTTCTTTCTTTGTTATTTATATTCTAAAATAATAACTCCAGTATCTCCTATATACTGTGATTTTATTATAAATATGGAGCAACCATATTCAGTATTCTATCCATCCATTGAATGACATGTCACTGTACGTGCATACGTAAGGCTTACCGTCTCCACGTCGTGGTGCAATTGTTATTCAATACATTATTATTTGGATGGGTATAATAATGATGTTAATCTGATGTAAATAATAAATATAACATTATAAGTATTATGTATATATGATATACCATCCAATTATATATTATTTTAATATCAAAAGAATGATATTTTCGCTCATGCGTACGTACGGATTATCGTCTCCACGATGCGATGATATTCATTTCCAAGTTCACCATTAATAGACGGTTATAAAAATATATATTACTAATAAGTATGTAATATATGACATAATAATTATACTGGAGATATATATATTTATATATATAAGGATTTATGTAGTTACATATATCTTATTCACTTACTTCCGTTCAATACAATATGATAACTGAAACAGCGTTTATGCGTACGTACAGACTACCATCTCCATAAACGGTGTTTTCCATTTCATATATATGTAAATTATTCATATTTATATTCTAAATATATATGATATATTTAGCATGTTTTATATTCTGGAAGTATTTAAATCATGATCTATGTGATACAACCAAGAGTAACAAATTATAACACGTACGACAAAGAAAGCGATTATTACCCGAAATATTAATTTAACATTGAAATTATTATTAAATGGGTAATATAAAGGCATAAATGAATCATTTATGATATCATAAATATTAATATGGTTATGGTATAATTTAATAACATTCTATGATCTTCGTAGAGGAGGTTAAACGTACCCTCGACTAAAGAAAAGTGCAAGGTAAGGGGTTTTCATCTCACTTCTTATTCCCGCAAGATTCATGCCATATTACCACTATTAACTTTTGTGTGGTGTATGTACTTCCCATAAATGTATTATTTATGTAATACACTTTAATTTATGTGTCTTTACATATTCATTGTCTGATACCTCTTTCATGGGTTGTATGTTTTGTAAGTTACCAAATTGGTAAGGGTTAATTTCACAATCTCTTTATTATCGGAGGTTGTTTTTACGTTAGTATCTCCGGGGAAATATTTATTATCCATGTCCATGTTTTATGAAATAGTTTTCAAAGGGATTATTTTAAGGGACTCTTTTACTAAAACATCATTTCCAATGTTTTAAATATAAATTCTTCTAAATCAATCTCATTAATGTCTATGTCTTCAAAATGGGTTTTAAGGATTTATTTATATGGACATTAATGTTTTTAAAATGTTAATTTCTTTCAAAAGTTTCAAAGTGGTATGGGACACTTGGATTCAAAAATGTCATTAAATGACTTCTTTTCTAAATTGTGTGACTTTTAAATGTTTTCATGAAAAATGGGTATTTCCCTCAACGAGTTTTACAAATCAATCTCATCTATGTCAAAATTCTTTAATGGATTTTAAACTTGTTTTGAAGTTGATTTATCATGATACAAATCTTGCATATTGTGTTGAAGGTTTTGTGATATGTTTTACTGTGGATGTGTTATTTTTATACCATTCATGGTTTATGGGTAGAGTATTGATATTTTGTATGCTAGTTTTAATACAAATTTTTATGTTATATTTCATCCTCTTCCTAAGATGAATGTGTTGGACTAGTATGTTCTAGGTTGGGGACCAGTAAAAGTAAGCCCCCCGGGTTGGTGTCCTGTAATTAGAGGCACTCCGGGTTGGTGTCTGGTTATTAGAGGCACTCCGAGTTGGTGTCCGGTTATTAAAGGCACTCTGTGTTGGTGTCTGGTTATTAGAGTCACTCTGGGTTGGTGTCTGCTTATTAGAGGAACTTCGGGTTGGTGTCTGGTTATTAGAGGCACTCTGGGTTGGTGTCCGGTTATTAGAGGCACTCCGGGTTGGGTTCCGGTAATAGTTAGCTCCTAGGCCTTGGCACGAGGCCTTGATAAAGAAATTAAAGTTCATCATTATGAATTCCATCATTATAAAAGTGGTCAGTGATATTTCATGTGATTATTCGATTAGTATAATATCCATGTAAATAATTAAATTGCATTATTTCATTTTATTTCAGCCATATTATGCTGAAGTTCAAGTTTAAAAGACTTTTGTTTCAGTTATACATTGCCTTAATTGTTTATTCTTATTTATGAAAGTTTCCGCTATATTGTTATCCTTACTAGGCGTTTGAGCTCACCCCTTTGCTATGTTCTATTTTTCCCAGGATTCAAAGAAGTATATTGTGATTGATATACAGGGTTAAGACAAGGGAATAATGGAATTCATAAAGGATTATTTATGTTGTTTTGTATGTTATGAAGTGTAATGTGACATTAATGAATGTATTCTTTTTTCCAAGACTGTTAAACTGATCGGTCCTTTGGGACTTGATTCCTTGTAATCATTCCAATGTATTTAAATAATGCACCAACTCTGGGTAACTGGGGTCGGGGCATTACAGTTGGTATCAGAGGAAGTTTAGAAATAAACTTGGAAACTAGATTTAGATAAACTTATATTAGAGAACATCACCCTAAGATAGACTTTGAGGATTAGTATAGAAGAACTTCCTAGAATATTGGTATTGTATAGATTTTGTGAGTTTTCCCGAGAAATACATCAATGTCTGGATACAAGCAGGTAGAGGCGTCTCTGGCATAGATGTACCTAGACGTAAAACCCGAAAACACCGTTTTGATCTAGACTCGAACGGGAACTGGTGAACGACAATGGGCCTTGCTGCACTCTTGGTTACGACACTTCTGGGGGATATGCTTAGGATAATTCTCATTTTCTTTACAAACCATTATGAATGGCTCATGAGTATATACTTACTCAATGAAAACATTTTTATGATTATGGATTATATCCATAAACTGTTCAATTTGCGTTAGGTATATATAAAGTTTGGGATTATTCATTGCAATTTGTAAACTGAAACATTTTATGCTATTGTATAGAAATGGATCCTAGTAGAAGGAATGTGAACTCCAGTAATACGTATGATCCAAAGAGTAAGAAGGATCATATGTTTCATGGTATTAAGCCATCATTTATAATAGAAATAGTCTCCCATGTATTATCATCATATGAAGAAATAGTATCATGTGTGGATAAGATTACTAATGATTTTGCTGAGTCCTATGTCTTTGAAAGGAAGCAAGAGAATAAAATGATGGAAGAGAGAAAGATGGATAAGGGAAGAGGGAAAAGAAGAATTTCCCCATATGTGATAACTGTGGGAAGAAACACCCTGGAACTTGCCTGAAAGAAATGAGAGTTTGTTATAAGTGTGTAGGAAAAGGGCACCAAGTACGTGACTACAAGTGTAAGAAAAAGGTTTCAAATGTACAATGCTCATCCGTAAGGAGTTTAGACACTACGCAAACCAATGTCCCAATCATCAGACTATGCCGCAAATGATGCTATTGGATAATAATCATGTTATGATACTACCACAGATGAAAAGGAATGAATAGTGTTCTTATGTTGTTATTTTAGAATTATTTCATTTAAGTGTTGTATCAATGATGATCTGGAAATAAATAAGGTTTGTACTGCAGTACTATTTCATTAAGGATTTGAGATTTTATGGTACTAAGAAAAGTGATTCTACAGCGAGTTATATTTTTTGGAAATTACATGGTTGAAGGAAAGATAAACCATAATATGGTCCTAATATTGAGGTAGTGATTTTGGAATAAGAGATGGTTGATTTTGGTAATTCAGGATGTTGCGGTGTTATAAAAGAATATATGAGGAAGTCGTTCACATGTTATTACCTAGAAAAAAGGATCCTCGTTATGTTTAACTTCCTTGTAAATTTTGGACTGTGAGTTTGGATGGTAGTATTTTGGATAAGTCTAAAGTTTGGAATAGATTATGTTTGAAAGGTTATTTTTGGATTTTTATAAAAGGACAACATGCAGACCGTGTGACAACCCGTCGCGTCGGACAAAGCTACAAGAATCGAACCCCCAACCATAGTGCGATTGGGATTTATCACCTACCACTGGACTATGTGAAGTCCTTGGATTGTATAATGTAGTTTTTTTAAAGTGTCTGATATGGGAATTATAAATTCATTATATTTGGAACCCTATACGATTAGGATAAATAGAGTATTTTTGAGTTGTATTATGTTTTGGAGTGAAATAAGAGTTTGTGGTAGAAATTTTGTAATGGATAAAACTCTAATTATAAAGTAAATAAATCATTTTATGATTTTATCCAATCTCATAAATAAATTCCCAAACATTAAGAAATGAACATAGAACAAAAACTCTGTCCTAGATAGTACCTTAGATCATCACAAATTTATGGCTTTGTGATTGTTGGCCTTTTCATAGCCATGTCCTCAACCACTCTCCATCAGATATTGATGGTTAGATCTCTCTTTCATATCCATGTTTTCCTACATGAACCCAAGTATGTGTTATGTTCGGTAACCTTCATACTTACCACTATTTATTTTAAATAAGGGCCTCATTAATCCATTTTTCAATGTGGGATTTCAACTAAGATATTTTTGAAATGTCAACCCCATGTTTCCAATACCAAGAATAAATTGTGAGGACACAATTTATTGAAGGAGGGGGGAATGTAACACTCCAAGCTTCCACAGTACGCTTCTCTTTGAATAATACAGTAGCGCGTGTTGTACACAACTTCGAGTTCTAACACACACCATGATCAATCAAAGTAGCAGTTATGAATAGTAATACCAACTTTTTGAAATTTTATAAAATTTATCTCTCAAAATGGACTTCATTTTTGGATTCAGAATATCGAAATTAGCCTTGGGTGAAATTTCGGTACTTTTTGGATAACTTTCATATTTTGATGAATAGTGACAATTAATAAATTTTAATTAAAAACAACTTTTTAATCAAAATAATTAATAGTGATAAATTTTGAATTTGAGTGGTTTTAAATTATATTTAGAATATATTTTTACCATTTAATCCAATGTTGGTCATTGGACATAATTTCACATTTAAACCGGACATAAACAAGTGTCAATCTTTTGATAGTTATTGTTTCTTAAAAACACGCTTTTTGTTTTAACAATGGGAATTAATTTTAAATTAATAAATGAAACTTCTACTTTTTGAATTTGGTAAAATAGACTTCATTATTTAATTTGGAATATCAAAATTATCTTAGGGTAATTTTTTGGTATTTTTCTGAAATCTTTCAATTTTTGATGAATAGTGACAAACACTGAGTTACTGTTTAAAACCGGCTTTTTATTTAAATAATTATTTATATTATATAAATTTATTTTAGGTAAAAATAGATAAATAACACCTATATAAATTAAATGTAATTCATTGGAGGTAGTTTATAAAAATTTTAGATATATAAAAATTTTATTGAACTTTTTCACAGTCTTTTACCCACCTCCTAGGAGAATTTGTAAATTCACATAAAACTTAATTTTACCGCTTTTGAGAGTGGAATTTCGAAAATTATAGAGGCATGGTTAATATAAAGGATTAAAATGTGGTTCAATATGATAAAAATAATTTCTGGAGAATAGTAACTTTTTACTTTTATTTACCACGGTAAAAAGTAAATAGGGTAATTAAGGGTTAAAATTATATTATTATTACCCTAACACATGTCCTAATTCTATTGGATAAGTTTAATTCGACCAAAACAACCTTAGGAATAAAATATGACCCTTTACATCCACTTGGATTAGATTAGGACATTTATTATTATTTAATTCAATGGAGAGTTAAAAGTGTTAAAATCAATGTTTAATAACTATAACATTTTTAATATAATGTTATACATAAAATAAATTCGATTATAAATATTAATTAAAAAGCTAAAAATATTTCTATATAATGGTATTATAATTATAATTTTTAGACATTAAATAATTAAATTTATTTATGATACGATGATGATGCAGTAATTACCTTATTAATGAAAGAATCAAATAAATGGTAATATAAATATTAAAATAAATATAATTTAAAAGTTTTTATGACATCCACCAATTTTCATGGTTACTATGACATGTTAGGGATGATTCAATGTATCATGTTCTAATTAATCCAGTTGTGATGACTTTCAAAAAAACAAAATACCAAATAGTGTCAAAATTGACATAAAAGAGTTTTTAAAACAAATATTATATTATTAATTGATATTAAATTCCTAAAAATATAAGGTTCAGCCAAAGGACTTGTATCATGATATGTGTATCATTAATTGACCACTTGGGTGTCTCTTGGATGTATATAGTATGTTTATTAACCATATAATATAAAAATGCAAAGAGACATTGTAAAAGTGGAACTAATTAACTAAGAGTTAATACTTAATGATATGGTTAATATAGTGACCCAAACCTGTCTAAATTCTATTTTTTGAGTGTTTTGCGACCCATACCCACCATATAATTTTAATAATACACTTTTGAGCCATTATAAACCGAATATGAATTTATTATAAATTAATACTTTATGTTTTCCCTAAAGATCCCCTCCTCCCCCTTATAAAAGGACCCAACTTCTAACCAATTCTTCACACCTTCAAAGCCTTTGGGTTCGTCCAAACCCTGACAAAATACTCTCTAAAATTTCTTCACTTCAACATAGAGGACTTATTTTTATCATAAATCCAACCTATGGAGCCCTTTTGATCAAATCAAAAGGAAGAACCCGAAGAAGAGGTAATGTTTTCACCAACCTCTTTCAAGTTCCTTTCTTCTTCAACTTCTTATTTCATTGATATTTCTATTCTAAAATAATAAATAAATTATCTCTTATATAATTTGATGTTATTATAAATATGGTACAACCATATTCAGTATTCTATCCATCTTTTGAATGACATGTCACCATACGTGCATATATAAGGCTTACCGTCTCAATGTCGTGGTGTAATTGTTATTCAATACATTATTATTTGGATGGTTATAATAATGATGTGTATTTAATGTAAATAATAAATATAACATTATAAGGATTCGGTATATATGATATAACATCCAATTATATATTATTGTAATATCAAAAGAATGATATTTTTACTCGTGCGTACGTACGGATTACCGTCTCCACGACGTGATGATATTCATTTCCAAGTTCACCATTAATCGGCGATTTTAAAAATATATATTACTAATAATTATGTAATATATGAAATAATAATTCTACTGTAGATATATATATTTATTTATATAAGGATTTATGTAGTTACATTTATCTTATTCACTTACTTCTGTTCAATACTATATGAAAATAGAAACACCATTTATGCGTACGTACGGACTACCGTCTCCATAAACGGTGTTTTCCATTTCATATATATGTAAATTATATATATTTATATTCTAAATATATATTATATATTTATCATGTTTTATATTCTGGATGTATTTAAATCATGATCTAAGTGATACAACCAAGAGTAACAAGTTAAAACATGTATGATAAACAAAATGATTATTACCCGAAATGTTAATTTAAAATGGAAATTATTGTTAAATGTGTAATATAAAGTCATAATTGAATCATGTATGATATCATAAATATTAATATGGTTCTGTTATAATTTAATAACATAATACGATCTTCGTACAGGAGGTTAAACGTACCCTCAACTAAAGAAAAGTGCAAGGTAAGGGGTTTTCATCTCACTCCTTAATTCCGTGAGATTCATGCCATATTGACACTATTACCTTTTGTGTGGTGTATGTACTGCCCATAATTGTATTATTTATGTAATACACTTTAATTTATGTGTCTTTACATATTCATTGTATGATACCTCTTTCATGGGTTGTATGTTTCGTAAGTTACCAAATTGGTAGGGGTTAATTTCACAATCTCTTTATTATCCGAGGTTGTTTTTAAGTAAGTATCTCCTAGGAAATATTTATTATCCATGTCCATGTTTTATGAAAGAGTTTTTAAAGGGATTATATTAAGTGACTCTTTTACTAAAACATCATTTAAAATGTTTTAAATATCAATTCTTCTAAATCTTTCTCATTAATGTCCATGTCTTCAAAATGGGTTTTAAGGATTTATTTATATGGATATGAATGTTTTTAAAATGTTAATTCCTTTCAAAAGTTTCAAAGTTGTATGGGAAACTTTGATTCAAAAAATGTCTTTAAATGATTTATTTTCTAAATTGTGTGACTTTTAAATTTTTTCATGAAAAAGGGGTATTTCTCTCAACATGTTTTACAAATAAATGTCATCTATGTCAAAATTATTTAATGGATTTTAAACTTGTTTTGAAGTTGATTTATCATGATACAAATCTTCCATTTTGTGTTGAAGGTTTTGTGATATGTTTGATTGTGGATGTGTTTTTTTTAATACAATTCATGGTTTATGGGTAGAGTATTGACATTTTTTATGCTAGTTTTAATACAAATTTTTATGTTATATTTCATCCTCTTATTAAGATGAATGTGTTGGACTAGTATGATCCAGGTTGGGGACCGGTAAAAGAAAGCCCCCCGGGTTGGTGTCCAGTTATTAGAGGCTCTCCGGGTTGGTGTCCGCTTATTAGAGTCACTCTAGGTTTTTGTCTGGTTATTAGAGGCACTCCAGGTTGGTGTCCCGTTATTAGAGGCACTCCTGGTTGGGTTCCGGTTATAGTTAGCTCGTAGGCCTTGATAAAGAAATTAATGTTCAAAATTATGCATCCCATCATTATGAAAGTGGTCAGTGATATTGCATTAGATTATTTGATTAGTAGAATATCCATGTAAATAAGTAAATGGAATTATTTCATTTTATTTCTACAATATTATGCTGAAGTTCAAGTTTAAAAGGATTTTGTTTTAGTTATACATTGCCTTAAATGTTTGTTCTTATTTATGAATGTTTCCGCTATATTGTTATCCTTACTAGGCGTTTGAGCTCACCCCTTTTCTATGTTTTATTTTTCCTAGGATTCCAAGAAGTATATTCTGATTGATATACAGGGTTAAGAGAAGGGAATAATGGGATTCATAAAGGATTATTTATGTTGTTTTGTATTTTATGAAGTGTAATGTAACATTCATGCATGTAATCTGTTTTCCAAGACTGCTAAACTGATCGGTCCTTTGGGACTTGATTCCTTGTAATCATTCCAATGTATTAAAATAATGCACCGACTCTGTGTAACTGGGGTCGGGGCGTTACAGTTGGTATCAGAGGAAGTATAGATATAACCTTGGAAACTAGATTTAGATAAACTCTGATTAGAGAACATAGCCCTATGATAGACTTTGATGATTAGTATAGAAGAACTTCCTAGAATTTTGGTATTGTAGAGATTTTGTGAGTTTTCCCGAGCAATAAATCCCTATCTGGATACGAGGAGGTAGAGGCAGCTCTGGTACAGATGTACCTAGGCGTAAAACCTGAAAACACCGTTTTGAGCTAGACTTGAACAGGAACTGGTGCAAAAAAACAGGCCTTGCTGCACTCTTGGTTACGACACTCCCGGAGGATATGCTTAGGATAATTCTCATTTTCTTTACAAACCATTATGAAGGGATCATGAGTATATACTTACTCAAAGAATAAATTTTTATGATTATGGATTATATCCATAAATTGTTCAATTTGCGTTAGGTATTTTACAAGTTTGGGATTATTCATTGCAATTCATAAACTGACCTAGTTTATGCTATTGTATAGAAATGGATCCCAGTAGAAGGAATGTGAACTCCAGTAATACATATGATCCATAGAGTAAGAAGGATCGTATCTTTCATGGTATTAAGGCATCATTTAAAAGGGAAATAGTCTTCCACGTATTATCATCATATGAAGATATAGTATCATGTGTGGATATGATAACTAAAGATTTTACTGAGTCCTATGACTTTGAAGGGAAGTAAGAGAAGAAAAGGATGGAAGAGAGAAAGATAGATACAGGGAAGAGGTAAAAGAAGAATTTCCCCGTATGTGATAACTGTGGGAATAAACACCCTAGAACTTGCCTGAAAGAAATGTTATTTTGCTATAAGTGTGTAGGAAAAGGGAACAAAGTACGTGACTGCAAGTGTAAGAAAAAGGCTTCAAATGTACAATGCTTCATCTGCAAGGAGGTTGGACACTATGCGAACCAATGTCTCAATCATCAGACTATGCTACAAATGATGCTATTCGATAATAATCATGTTATGATACTACCATAGATGAAGAGGAATGAATAGTTTTCTAATGTTGTTATTTTAGAATTATTTCATTTCAGTGTTGTATCAATAATGCTCTGGAAATAAATAAGGTTTGTAGTACAATACTATTTCATTAAGGATTTGAGATTTTATGGTACTAAGAAAATTGACTCTACAGCGATTTAAATTATTTTGTAAATTACATGGTTGAAGGAAAGATATACCATAATATGGTCCTAATATTGAGGTAGTGATTTTGGAATAAGAGATGGTTGATTTTGGTAATTCAGGATGTTGCGGTGTTATAAAAGAATATATGAGGAAGGTGTTCACATGTTATTACCTGGGAAAAAGGATCCTCATTATGTTTAACTTCATTGTAAATTTTGGACTATGAGTTTGGATAGTAGTATTTTGGATAAATCTAATGGTTGGAATAGATTAAGTTTGAATGGTTATTTTTGGATTTTTATAAAAGGACAACACGGTGACCGTGTGACAACCCATCGCGTCGGACCAAGTTGCGGGAATCAAACCCCCAACCAAAGTGCGATTGGGATTTATCACCTACCACTAGACTAAGTGAAGTCCCTGGATTGTATAATGTAATTTTTTTAAAGGGATTTATATTTGAATTATAAATTCATTATATTTGGAACCCTATACGATTACGATAAATAGAGTATTTTCGAGTTGTATTATGTTTTGGAGTGAAAGAAGAGTTTGTGGTAGAAATTTAGTAATTAATAAAACTCTAATTATAAAGTAAATAAATCGTTTTATGATTTTAGCCAATCTCAAAAATAAATCCCCAACATTAATAAAGGAACTTAGAACAAAAACGTTGTCCTGGATAGTACCTTAGATCATCACAAATTTATGGCTTTGTGACTGTTGGCCTTTTCATAGCCATGTCCTCTACCACTCTCTATTAGATATTGATGGTTAGATTTCTATTTCATATCCATGTTTTCCTACATGAACCCAAGTATGTGTTATGTTCGGTAACTTTCATACTTACCACTCTTTATTTTAAATAGAGGCCTCATTAATCCATTATTCGATGTGGGATTTCAACTAAGATACTTTTGAAATGTCAACCCCATGTTTCCAATACCAAGTATAAATTGTGAGGATGCAATTTATTGAAGGAGGGGAGAATGTAACACACCAAGCTTCCACAGTACGCTTCTCTTTGAATAATATAGTAGCGTGTGTTGTACGCAAATTCGAGTTCTAACACACACAAAGATCAATCAAAGTAGTAGTTATGAATAGTAATACCCACTTTTTGAAATTTTATAAAATTTATCTCTCAAAATGGACTTTAGTTTTGGATTCAGAATATCTAAATTAGCCTAGGGTGAAATTTTGGTACTTTTCGGATAACTTTCATATTTTGATGAATAGTGAAAATTACTAAGTTTTAATTAAAAACATATTTTTTAATCAAAATAATTAATTGTGATAAATTATGAATTTGAGTGGTTTTAAATTATATTTAGAATATATTTTTACCATTTAATCCAATGTTGTTCATTGGACATAATTTCACATTTAAACCGGACATAAACAAGTGTCAATCTTTTGATAGTCATTGTTTCTTAAAAACACGCTTTTTTTAACAACGGGAATTAATTTCAAATTAATAAATGAAACTTCTATGTTTTTAATTTGGTAAAATAGACTTCATTATTGATTTTGGAATATCAAAATTAGCTTAGGGTAATTTTTTGGTATTTTTCTGAAATCTTTCAATTTTTGATGAATAGTGACAAACACTGAGTTACTGTTTAAAACCGGATTTTTATTTAAATAATTATTTCTATTATTTAAATTTATTTTAGGTCAAAATAGACACATAACACCTATATAAATTCAATTTAATTCATTGGAGGTAGTTTATAATAATTTTAGATATATAAAAATTTTATTGAACTTTTTCACCGTCTTTTACCCACCTCCTAGGAGAATTTGTAATTTCACATAAAACATAATTTTACCACTTTTCTTAGTGGAATTTCAAAAATTAGAGACACATGGTTAATATAATGGATTAAAATGTGGTTCAATAAGATAAAAATAATTTTTTGTGAATAGTAACTTTTTACTTTTATTTACCACGGTAAAAAGTAAATTGGGTAATTAAGGGTTAAAATGATATTATTATTACCCTAACACATGTCCTAATTCTATTGGATAAGTTTAATTAGACCAAAAACAACTTTTGGAATAAAATATTACCCTTTAGATCCACTTGGATTAGATAAGGACATTTATTATTATTTAATTCAATGAAGAGTTAAAAGAGTTAAAATCAATGTTTAATAACTATAACATTTTTAATATAGGGTTATAAAGAAGATAAATTCGATTATAAATATTAATTAGAAAGATAAAGAGATTTCCTACATAATGGTATTATAATTATAATTTTTAGACATTAAATAATTAAATTTATTTATGACACAATGATGATGCAGTAATTACCTTAATAATGAAAGAATCAAATAAATGGTAATATAAATATTAAAATAAATATAATTTCAAAGTTTTTATGACATCCACGAATTTTCTAGGTGACTATGAAATGTTAGGGCTGATTCAATGTATCATGTTCGAATTAATCAAGTTGTGAAGACTTTTAAAAAAACAAAATACCAAATAGTGTCAAAATTGACATAAAAGAGTTTTTAAAACAAATATTATATTATTAATTGATATTAAATTCTTAAAATATAAGGTTCAGCCAAAGGACTTTTATCATGATAGGTGTATCATTAATGGACCCCTTGGGGGTCTCTTGGATGTATATAGTATGTTTATTAACCATATAATATAAAAATACAAAGAGACATTGTAGAAGTTAATCTAATTAACTAAGAGTTAATACTTAAATATAAGGTTAATATAGTGACCCAAACCTGTCTAAATTATATTTGTTGAGTGTTTTTCGACCCATCCCCACCTTAGACTTTGAATAATCCACTTTGGATCCATTAGAAACCGAATATGAATTTATTATAAATTAATACTTCAAGTTTTTCCCAAAGAGCCCCTCCTCCCCCTTATAAAAGGACACAACTTCTAACCAATTCTTTACACCTTCAAAGCCTTTGGGTTCGGAAAAAAACTGCCAAAATAATCTATAAAATTCCCTAAATTCAACATATAGGCCTTATTTTGATCATAAATCTAACATATGGAGCCCTTTTGATCAAATCAAAAGGAAGATCCCGAAGAAGAGGTAATGTTTTCACCACCCTCTTCCAAGTTCCTTTCTTCTTCAACTTCTTCTTTCTTTGTTATTTATATTATAAAATAATAACTCCAGTATCTCCTATATACTGTGATGTTATTATAAATATGGTACAACCATATTCAGTATTCTATCCATCCTTTTAATGACATGTCACCATACGTTCATACGTAAGGCTTATCGTCTCAACGTCGTGGTGTAATTGTTATTCAATACATTATTATTTGGATGGGTATAATAATGATGTGTATTTGATATAAATAATAAATTTAACATTATAATTATTCTTTATATATGATATAACATCCAATTATATATTATTTTAATATAAAAATAATGATATTTACACTCGTGTGTACGTACGGATTAGCGTCTCCACGACGCGATGATATTCATTTCCAAGTTTACCATTAATCGACGATTATAAAAATATATATTACTAATAAGTATGTAATATATGACATAATAATTCTACTGTAGATATATATATTTATATATATGATGATTTATGTAGTTACATATATCTTATTCACTTACTTTTGTTCAATACTATATGAAAACAGAAACAGCGTTTATAAGTACGTACGGACTACCGTCTCCATAAACGGTGTTTTCCATTTCATATATATGTAAATTATACATATTTATATTCTAAATATATATGATATATTTATCATGTTTTATATTCTATATGTATTTAAATCATGATCTAAGTGATACAACCAAAAGTAACAAGTTAAAACACGTATGATAAAGAAAGCGATTATTACCTGAAATGTTAATTTAACATGGAAATTATTATTAAATGGGTAATATAAAGTCATAAATGAATAATTTATGATATCATAAATATTAATATGGTTCTGGTATAATTTAATAACATACTACAATCTTCGTACAGGAGGTTAAACATACCCTCGACTAAAGAAAAGTGCAAGGTAAGGGGTTTTCATCTCACTCCTTATTCGCGTGAGATTCATGCCATATTTACACTATTACCTTTTGTGTGGTGTATGTACTGAACATAATTTTATTCTTTATGTAATACACTTTAATTTATGTGTCTATACATATTCATTGTATGATACGTCTTTCATGGGTTGTATGTTTCGTAAGTCCCCAAATTTGTAAGGGTTAATTTCACAATCTCTTTATTATCTGAGGTTGTTTTTACGTAAGTATATAATGGGACATATTTATTATCCATGTCCATGTTTTATGAAATAGTTTTCAAAGGGATTTTTTAAGGGACTCTTTACTAAAACATCATTTCAAACGTTTTAAATATCAATTCTTCTAAATCTTTCTCATTAATGTCCTTGTCTTCAAAATGGGTTTTAAGGATTTTTTTATATGGACATGAATTTTTTTTTAAATGTTAATTCCTTTAAAAAGTTTCAAAGTGGTATGGGACACTTTGATTCAAAAATGTCTTTAAATTACTTCTTTTCTAAATTATGTGACTTTTAAATGTTTTCATGAAAAAGGTGTATTTCTCTCAAAGAGGTTTACAAATCAATCTCATATATGTCAAAAAACATTAATGGATTTTAAACTTGTTTTGAAGTTGATTTATCATGATACAAATCATCCATATTGTGTTGAAGGTTTTTTGATATGTTTGACTGTGGATGTGTTATTTTTATACCATTCGTGGTTTATGGGTAGAGTACTGACAATTTGTATGCTAGTTTTAATACTAATTTTTATGTTATATTTCATCCTCTTCTTAAGATGAATGTGTTTCACTAGTATTATCCGGGTTGGGGACTGGTAAAAGTAAGCCCCCCGGGTTGGTGTCTGGTTATTAGAGGCACTCCGGGTTGGTGTCCAATTATTAGAGGCACTCCGAGTTGGTGTCCGGTTATTAGAGGCACTCTGGGTTGGTGTCCGGTTATTAGAGGCACTCCGGGTTGGGTTCTGGTTATAGTTAGATCCTAGGCCTTGGCACGAGGCCTTGATAAAGAAATTAAAGTTCGGCGTTATGCATTCAATCATTATGAAAGTGGTTAGTGGTATTGCAAGTGATTATTCTATTAGTATAATATCCATGTAAATAAGTAGATGGCATTATTTCATTTGATTTCTGCCATATTATGCTGATGTTGAAGATTAAAAGGCTTTTGTTTTAGTTATACATTGCCTTAAATGTTTATTCTTATTTATGAAATTTTCCACGATGTTGTTATCCTTACTGGGCATTTGAGCTCACCCCTTTTCTATGTTTTATTTTTCCCAGGATTCCAAGAAGTATATTGTGATTGATATGCAAAGTTAAGACAAGGGAATAATGACATTCATAAGGGATTATTTATGTTGTTCTGTATGTTATGAAGTGTAATGTAACATTTATGCATGTAATCTATTTTCCAAGACTGCTAAACTGAACGGTCCTTTGGGGCATGATTCCTTGTAATCATGCCAATGTATTAATAAATAATGCACCGACTCTGGGTAACTGGGGTCGGGGCGTTACACCTCCCAATTAATTGTCCAACGTAAATTAATTGGCATGAACTTTTTTAAATACTGTGTAATAGCATCCTTGGAATTTAGGAAGGTTCCTGAAAATGAACGATCATAAATTCCATGATCATTGCTTACCTCCCCCCACCTCTCATATTTATATGGAGCATTGGAGGAGGAATTGGGATGGCTTCACCAAGCGATGAAGCGTTGGAAAAGTGTCGCGATGCCCGACAATTGGAGGATTATTCTTCTCCAATGATGAATGTCGATTCAGGATTTCAACTTCTTCCTTAGGACATCCTCCAACATGGAACGTCTTCAATCTATGATTGTCCTTCCCTCCCCATCGACGTCAAAAAATGAATGTGGTAGGGGTTTAGTTCTATATGATTTTATATTCACATATTCTTCCCTTCTAAAACAAAGAACACATATCAACTCTATAACTAGTTGATCCACATATGATTTATTTTGTGGTTTTGGGAATAATCATTGTGGGAGGATAGGATTTGACATTTTTCATTCAAATTCGTGTTGAGCCACTAGCTACTGCTCTAACACGGAGGGTGCAGGCCAAACAAACATGGCCCGACCCCTCCGTTGTTCTTCGTGAATGGTGTTTCCTTTATGATGGAAGAAGATTACTTTGTGCCACAGCAATGATTGGATTCGGAGGCCGGCACATCACCGGTGGTGATGAATGCGACGAGGTGATGGCACCCCCCCCCCCACAATGTGGCCTCCGCCTCTCATGGAAACCACAGCCATGTGGCCTCCGTCGCGCCGTCTGCGTCCCCGTCATGCCGTTTGCGACCCCACAGCCTCCACGCCACCCCATGCCACCCAGGATGGGCTGCCAGGTCGGGACGCCCAGTGATGGTTGGGCCGCACCATGGGGTGGGTTGATCCGACTGTGTCAGACTGGACCCAGACCCCCTATGACCCATTTACGCTCTTTCGGATATAACCTTGGCAATAGAAGTCTGTTTGATGAACCATCAGTGGTGCTTGAAACCTTAGAGAGAGATGGTCCCATTGAGTATACCCTTTTATATATTTATGTAATGTTGGATTATGGTCGGGTTGGATCAAGCACGAATCCAACCGGGCCCTTGGGATAAAGGAAAAAACTTACAGACCAGGCATCTAGTTTACACGCCATCTATTTTTTTGAGACCCCTATGATGTGGGGGACATTTGGATACTTCTTTTTGAGACTTCATGGTAGTTGGAGTATTGACCAGTGGCTTGTGGAGCCGAAACTCTCGAAGACAATTGAGCTAAGTGTGGGAAACCTTTAGGTAGCTGTGATGGTGTACTAGGATCCTATGTAGGTCTAACGATGTACTTGTACTAGGATCATGTGTGCGTCCAACAAAATACTGACAGTGTACTTGGATCATGTGTGGTTCTAACGATGTACTTGTACTAGGATCTTGTGTGGGTCTGACGATGTACTGACCATGTACTAGGATTCAGTGTGGGTCTGACGATGTACTTTTATTTGGATCTTGCGTGGCTCTGATGATGTACTAACGGTGTACTTGGATCATGTGTGGGACTGAAGATGTACTTGTACAAGGATCATGTGTGGGTTTTATGATGTACTAATAGTGTACATGGATCCTGTGTGGGTTTGACAATGTACTTGTAGTAGGATCTTGTGGGGGTCTGATGACTTACTGACGGTGTACATGAATCCTATGTGGGTCTGACAATGTACTTGTACTAGGATCTTGTGTGGTTCTAACGACATACTGACAGTGTACTTGGATCCTGTGTGGGTCTAACGATGTACTTATACTAGGATCTTGTTTCGGTCTGACAACGTACTGACGATATACCAGGATCATGTGTGGGTCTGACGATGTACTTGTTCTATGATCTTGTGTGGGTCTGATGATCTACTGACAACGTACTAGGATCATGTGTGGGTCCGATGATGTACTATGATCCTTTGTGAGTCTAATGATGATTTAGGATTCTATATGGGTCTACCTCTTAATAGAGTACGATGAATTAGAAATTACATCTAATCATCTCTACTACTATACTTATATTATACCTGGTGTGAGCTGAGTCTGTACCAATGTGGTACTTACCTTCATGGTATTTATTCCTCTATGGAATAGTTGAGATTTGAGCATTGAGTTAGACTCTGTTTTTTTCTCATGATTGTTATGGGTATACTTGATAAATTAGATATATGTATGGGCATATACCTAAGTAGGGTTGTTAGTTGACTTCATGATTTGTGGTTTACCCTTTTTGGATTTTGTGGGACCATGAGGGTCTCGGGGTCCCTACTGAGTATCGTTATACTCACCCCTGCATGGGCTATGCCCTTACCTTGTTGTGTTTAGTGCAGATGACAGACAACGCTGATCTAGGCTGAGGGTACTATGACTTGACGGGTCCCGGAGGTGTACCATACGGTGTGTGGGTCCACATAGGATACCGGCAGACGTGGAGTAATGAGGTGGCAATCTATACCTACCCTTCAGGTAGGAACCTCAGACGATGACCCAGTAGTTTCTTTCCTTTTTTTCAGTTGTATTGTTTCCCAGTTGTAATTGTACATTTACTGTTAGGCTTGTATTCCAGCCCATTTTTACTTTCAGCACTCTTTTTTCTCTGCAGTTGACTTGTGTTTGTAAATTGTTGTGTGCTTGGTTGTGCGTGTTTACAGGTTATAAAGTCACTTCCTTCCCAGTTTTAGGGAATAGAAATTTCTATGCTAGTCTCCAACCCTTGGCCTATGGAAGGTGGGCTTGGGGTAGTCACGGAATATGCCATGGGGCATGGGTCGTGACACTAAACCTAAATCTTAGGGGGCCAAATGAACTATACACTTTTCCAGAACCAATTGTATTGATATATTTAGACCATACACCTTCCATTATTTATTATTGATTTATTATATGAAAAATAAATTTATGTAAAAACATGTTTATACATAAATTGTTTCAACAAAAATCCAAATGAGTTCTTTTCATTTCCTATAAAAGACTACCATATCTCCAACATATTCACACCAATACAACCATTTAAATTTGGAAAATACCTGAAAATATTATCTCCCAACATCTCTACCCTTGACCTCAAAGAATCCCTTTGGAAAAAATGATTTCCAATAAATCATTTTTGTATAAACAAAAAGATGTTACCTGATTAACAGGAGGCTAAAGACCCCACAAAAAAAGGAAGGATAATGTAAGGGACTCTTCTCTCAATTATCTTTTCGTGAGGGATAATTTATTATTGTGAACCGAATTTATTATATATGGTGTATATATTGCCACATTGAAATCAATATTATGAATTATATTATACAAATGGTATTTATATGTTTCAATTCATGATTATTACTTTTTGGTCATTCAATATATATGTAAGGGTTTTCGTCTCAATTTACATTCCCTTGTGTCTTAATTTTTTTATACACCAGTTCACTTTTATTTAGTGTATATACTACCCATTGATATGATATATTGTTAATCCATCTATTATAATGATAATATATGTTTAATCCAACTCGTAGAGAATTATGATTTAGAATATTCAATGTGGTATGGGATACATTGGAATGTTTAAATATTATTTTTCTTCAAGAATGTTTTAATGTCAATAACCCTTATTATTACTTATCCTCCTATAAGGTATTATTTATAAATACATAATATTTATTTAATATGGATATTTGATATGGAAGATTGTTTGTTCAAATAATGAGGAATGTTGTGGACATGCAATACATGGTTTGGGGACCGTTTAAGGAAATCCATACGACTTGGGAAACAGTTAATTAAATACATTAAATGCATTGGTAGTCTAATGGGACAAATTAGTTATCCAGACCAAAAAAAAAATTTAAACTTTCTATTAATAGTACTGCTTCCATATACCAAGGGAAACCGGGCTTCTGATAGTCAATAAATAGACCTCATCTAGTTCTATTTATTATTCATCCATGAGATCTTGAATAGATATTTCTATTGATGTATTTCAATTTTTGGTCATTGATTAAATTTGATTTGATTGTTTTACTTACAATAATATAATGATATTTCTATAAACATTTATTTTTATGTAATGTTTTAGCAGTTATTTACCTTTACATGTTAATTTAATTCTATTGATTCATTATTGTATTCTTCTTTACTAACCCTTACCGAGCATTTGATGTCATACTAATAATGTTTCACTTCTTCATGTAATGAAGAATACATATTTGAATAATAATTCAAGGATTTATTTTATTTTATTTTATTATGTATCATGTTTATAATTTCTATTTCCAAATTTATTATTGGTATCATTTATATTATCATGCTTTCTAAGACTACTAAACCAATCGGTCCATTGATATTTGATTCCTTTTAAACACGTCGATGTAATAAAAAAATGAACTCCCTATGGGATTTTACGGTCGGGGAATTATATATGGTATCAATGGAAGTTTAGTAGTAACATTGGTAGCTAGATTTAGAAAATATATTTTAGGGAGCACAACACTAAGTTAGACATTGATGATAAGTATACATGAACATCCTAGATTTCTAGTATGGCAGTGATTATTTACATATTCCTAAAAATACATCCATGTCTAGATACTACAAGTGGACATCATTTTGGAAAAAATTTACCCAGCAGTGATAACTTTGTCATGGTGTTCTGGGCCTGACTCGGTGTAACCTTGTACATGAAAACTGACATTACTATGTACCTCATTTGAAACCCTCTGGGGTTATGATTTAGATAATTCACATTCTTCTTACCTACCATTCTAAAGGATTTATAGGTAAATATAAACCAAAATAGCCAATAATATGATTACGAATTTAGATATGAAAAAAATTAATTTTTGTTACGCCAAATTTAGTGTTATATAAATTTCATAATTTTATGATCTAAACTAGTATATGCCATTATTTAAAAATGGCTTCTGAATGGATGAATTGAATCATTACTCATTGAAAATATAGAGATATCTTTACTGAGTAAACTAATACAATTGGTATTTGGACTACGAATGTAGTGGAAATATTAGGTTCTCTTAATAATATTATGACATGTAACCTTTCAGGAATAGAGAAACCTATTACACATAGATAATATTTATGTTGGATTAATTTATGTGGTACAAGCCCCCATTTTTTCATGGGACTACTAATTTTATTGTGGAGAATAAATGGATTAAATCTATTGATACAACATTTATGTCATAGGAATATAGAAAAAAATAAAAAGATACAGTTACAGCCTATTATCTCCAAGGTGATGCGGATCAATGGTTGTCCTTAATCCCAAATACTAAGGAGTAAGAAAAAATACAACTCAAAGAATGGAGATAATTTAAAGATAAATTCTTTGGTAAATACTTCCATCATGGTCAAAAATAGAGCTGAAGAGGCTGTTATATAGATTAAAGAAAAAAGGAGATGTTAGTGTTGTGAATTATAAATCTAACTTTAAAAGGTTATCCAGGTATGAATCAAATTATATACGCAACACAAAGTGAAATATCGAACACTTCTTTGAATTTCATAATCAAAATAATCAAAGGGAATTGGTTTATAATAATTTATCTTCATAGAAATAGATAGTTTTATATACCCTCAAAATAGATAATATATTCTTGAGATCATATGTATTCTACAGAATCCAAGAGAATAATATTTTCTTTTGAACACCATGAAAAAGGGAATGAGTCCAAAAAGATGAAGGGAAATAAGGGTTACCCAACTTGTGAGAACTATGGAAATAATCACTATAGAAATGATTTAATGGATTGGTAGTTTGTTATAAGTGTGGGGTAAAAGGTCACCTAGAAAAAGAATGCAAAGTAAATAAGGAAAACACTATTATACAATGTTACAACTGCAAATAGATGGGGAATTATGGAAACAAGTACACTAAGAATCAAGGGAATATACCTCTGAAAAAATCTAAGGGATCATGGCCATGAATATGTTATTGACACAAAAAAATGTAATTATTAATGTACTTCTGTATTTAGACCCATGAAATTGTTGTAAAAGTATTTTGTTAATGATGTTCTCATCGTATAATTTATGAAATATGTAAGGATTGTACATCAATAATTTTTCATTATAGATTTGAAATTATATTCTAAATGGTACCAAGAAACTTTATTCAGTAAACGGTAAATTTATTTTGGAAACACATGATTAAGGGATAGAAAACACATAATATGTTACTAATGTTTGTATAATAATGAGGAAATGATTGATCTGGATAAGCATTGAGTACCTTGGAATTGATTAAAGACTTGTCAATAGGTGTTCGATGATATCATTGGTGGAGTTTACAAAACTTTTGGATTTAGTTAATATATCCAATAACATGTGTCTTTCATAAGTAATAATGAATAAATCATGTTTCCAGTGAAGTTTTGTGAACATTTGAGTTATTACCATATTTCAAGAGGATAAATTATGATGTTATTAAAATATATGGATTGTGTAAATTTATAGATAATTCATGTTGATTAACGACTAATGAAATTTTCATTTTGGAAATTTAGTTACTATATTTATAAAGTTTCAGAAAAAAATATGATCGAAAAGTTAACCATTTATGAAATGGATAATCATTGGATAAGAATTTAGAGGATAATTTCTTATTTAACCATATATTGCATCATGTTCTTGGAGATTAATTAGAAATAGTTCAAGGTGTAATAAAAGGAAAATATCATCTCTATAGGAAAATATATTTACTTAAATTTATATAGTGTGAAATAATTAATTAACTATAGAAAAAGGGATTTGGAAACAAAAATGTTGTCCTATTATTTTAATTTTTCATGATATCAATGGCCTTAATTCACACCTATGGATTATGGTTTTACGGTCTAAAACATTCATAAGAACATGTTCTCTACCACTATCTATCAGAACATGATTGTTAGATTTCTCGTCCATATCCTTTTTTCCATTTACCACCTTTGTTTTCATACTATTGAACCTAGATATGCAACCAATGTAATTTCCTTTATCTATTATTATGAATAATTTTTATTAAAATTATTTAGGATGTGGTTATTTATTAATATATAATTTTCAATAAGTATATTACTAAGATCAATTTTAGTATGTTAGGACACAATTTAATTCATTCGGATAGAATGTAACACCTAGAAATTCTTATGTAAGAACCATGTATTTTAATGCATGTATGGAATGCAACACCAGACGTGTAAGGGAATAAAATATATGGGTACTTTATAATATATTTAATATTTATAATAGATTCTATATATGAATGAAATAATTAGTTAGCTTAAACTACAAATAATAGAGACATTCCTCAATATAATGAGTTATACTCAAGATCCACCTTCCAAGATAGATTGTGTTACATGCAAGACTGACCCCCCTTGATATCTTATGTTATATGTAAGACGAAATTTTAACAAAATTTATTGGATAACCTTTTTTAAAAATATATTTTGAAATTATTATAATGTTTCATTTTTACAAATAATCATCATTTCCTAATTTATAATGTTGTAATTTGCATAGGTTGAAATTTTTGGATTTTTCTAAGAAACGACATTTTTGGATGAATAGAAACAATTACTACACATTAGTTTGATAGATCCTTTTTGTTTAAATAATGAATTGTGTTATATAATATTTTAATTTGTTTAAAATTCACATTACATCTATTATACATCTATATATAATTTACATTTTTAGAATCAATTTGACTTTGAAATTGAATATAAAAACTTAAAAATTTGTTAAAAATTTTTCTATTAAAATAGGTTAATTTGTCCAGTTACATGATTAAAATTAATATTAATTTTCCCACTTTTGTTATTATAATTCAAAAAATCCAACTTACATAATTGTAATAATTATACTATTTAGAGTCTAATAAGACCATGTTACTACCCCCCCCCCTGAGTCTCGTGTTGTGACTACCGCAAGCCCGCCTTCCATGGGATAGGGTATGGTGACTAGAACCAGAAAGGAATATAAAAAAAAGGAAAAGTATTTCCTGTAGACCTATACAAACTCATTCATGGCATACTACATAAAGAAGACCATGATGTAAAAAAGTACAACCACCACAATGTACCACCACTGAGAGTAAAAGGTGTAAACTGAATGTAAAGGTAAAAGAATACCAGCCCAAGAACCGAGAATGTAAACAATACTATCGAATTCCACCATGAAATATCTACATTTAGGGTAGTGGTATTAAATTATAATGTAGTATAGTAATGCTCCATCTTCTCTTACCTCACTCAGCTCAACCATGTCCCAAACAACCAGTGTCTGCATTGTAGACATAGTCATCTGCACAAGACATAACATGTGTGGGAGATTCCCATGTAGGGGTGAGTATAACAACACAATTGAGACCCTGAGACCCCCAAATGTCTCTCAATAATCAACAAGGGAAAATACCACCGAGAAAGATCTCAAAAACATAGCTCAATGTCAAGGATAGCTCACACCATTTATAACATCAGCACATAACTAAAGATGATTACTCATATAACTAGATCGTCTGATTCATTTGAGAGGCTCTTCTGCTGATCCACGAAGGGTTTCTCTGATGCCGATCCACAAAGGGTCTCTCTGATACTGATCCACAAGGGGTCACATGACTACTAATCCGTGATGGGTCGTGGTATTTTTGATCCACAAACGGTCTCACTCATGCTGGTCTATAGAGGATCACTCTAATACAAATCCACTAAGGGTTTCTCCATTTCTAATCCATGAAGAGTCGCTCTATTGTTGATCCGTGAAGGGTCACTCCATTGTTGATCCACGATGGGTCGCTCTTCATTCCTCACTTAACATCCAGCCACTAGATTCCCTCACTTAGCATGCTTGGTTGTGGGGGGATTTTCTCCTCAAGCCATCAGTCATACCACAACATCTAGGAAGTCCCTTATAGAGTAACCCAAATTATCGGCACACCGTAAGGGTCCCAAAGCAACTGAAAACACATCCAATGGATGCCCGGTCTATAAGATATGGGAATTTTTTTTAAAAGGGCCATGTTCGATTCATGTCTGATCCAACCCAGTTGTACACCAACCTCCTCCAAAACTTAGGTAGAGTATCTCAGAAGGATCACCTCATCGAAGGGGTCCTTGTGCCATAGTAATCTTTTCAATTAGACACCTAATCTTTTAGTTAAAATTGATTCCAAGAAATGGGGGTTGATTAGGTTAGGGTCTAGTCTGACCCTGTCAGACTGACCATACCTAGATCATGTCTGGTTAGGGCATGGTTGGGAGGGTTCGGCACACTAGCACATTTTCAATCTACCCACATGGGTCCATCCTACTGTAGTAGGTCATATCATCCATCTGGATGTTGCACAGCCACATTCGGCTTCACGACATGTGGCTGGTGAATCCAATAGGCCCTCCACGTCACCCGCAAACCTATTATGTGGGTTGACTTGTCAACATGGACCCAATAGGCAACCATAGGTCTCTAGTTTTGTGACTATGGTCTCTGCCACTTGGCGTGCCACTGGGTTGTACCCTTTCGGTCAGCCGCTAGAAATGCTGGTGGCCCTGTTGCCAAGTTGTCCAACACATGGATAGCACCACCACCTGCCCCCAGCACAGCCGGCATGCCGACAAGAACATCGGCAGACCACCAAATGTTCTCTACTGGTCCGTTAATCACATTGATTTCACCTATAGCCTCGGGGAACTCCCTCTTCACTAGTATGTCCTTGGTTGTTCCGGTCTCCATATTGGAATATCTATTTACAAAGAGCACACATTTGGAGGGTCTTGGGAATTGTTCATGTATGAACACTCCCTCTAATTTGATTTCTAAAATCGGGGAGGTTTCAGATGATAGCCTATCAACAGAACATTCATGTCAAATATAAATCCCAAATAAAACAACCCCCTATATGAAAAAAGAGTCTTGGATCAACCAGTTCATGAGATTATCCATGTTCTTCATTTAGATAATCAAACGAGAAATCATTAACAAAATAAAATCTCCTACATGGATTGTTGGATATGTTTTTGACATTGGATGAGCTCAGTATCATCGTCATCAATCCATGAATCATTGGTGTTCATTTCCATTTTTCAAATGACGGATCCGATCCATTATCTATTTTTTCATCACTAAGTTTGTAATCTCCATCATTCGTCGATGATAGAGGATTCCTTTAGTGATTAATCTAATAAATTCTATGTTTGTTTATCTACCATGAATTATTGATTATCAAAAAAACATGTTGCACGTTGTGTCATCACAACTACGTTCCATTAATGAGTGTCATTAAAGAGTGTATCATCGCCTCATTGTTATGTTGCAGAGTTTATGAATCATAGCTCAATAGAAAGAAAAGAAGAAAAAGAAAAATATTATGTTTATGAATTTTTTTCTTTATGTTTGAAAAATAAATATTTTTCGTCGACACTCGTCGGTCAATATTAGGCCCCACCTAGGTGAATGATGATGTTGTGAGACAATGGTGCCCTCATATTTCTGATCTGAACACCAATTCAAATCATAGGAAAACATTCTCACAAGATCACATAACTGTACTTAATATATGTTCAAAATTACATTCCGAGAACCCCGGGTTTTGGAATCATGTGTTGTCTCAGCATCTAGTCTCTAAATAATTCCTTATAATTTGAAAAAAAAAATTTGTAATTATAGAACATTACACTCTCCCCACTATAAGGACTTATGTCCAAAAAATAGAAAACAATGGATAATCAAACAAGTAGGGGTATTGAGAAAGAATCAGAGGTTTATGATCCAATGTTCTCTCTTGGATATTATTGTAAATCCAGCGAACATACACCATAGGAATCAACCATCCACAAAGGTCCAAATATTTTCAATCCTCTATCTCTATAGGGAACTCCACAAACACCACCCCATCATCAATGTCCAGCTCTCCCCACTGGATGACGTGTGATTGATCATGCACATACCTCCTCAGATGCAAAACATGGAAAACATGGTGTGCCTGGTGTATTTGTGGGGGAAGATCTAGGTAGTACACCACCTAGTCTACTCTACTGAGGATATGGAAGGGTATGATAAATCTCCATGATAACTTTCTACCTCTTTCAAATCTCAGCAATCCCCATCGGGGTGAGACTCGAAGAAAAACATGGTCCCTGACCTTTAACTCCAAGGGTCTATGTATCCTATCTGCTGAATACTTCTATCTACTCTATATAGTATTGGTATACTCCTTGATGATCTGCACCTTCTTAGTGGTAGCCCATACCTTCTCAAGACCCATGAGTGGTGACTTCCCTTGGTCTGTCTAGTATAAGGATGATCTGCATGGCCACTCGTAAAAGATGTCAAATAGAGTCATTCCAATGGTGGAGTGATATCTATTGTTGAATGCAAACTCCACCAGTGGTAGGTGGTCCTCCTAATTGTGACCAAAATCCCAGACACAATCATGATTCATGTACATCATGGTTAGTATGGTCCACTCCTTCTAACCATCAGTCTATGGTGAAAGGTTGTGCTCAAGAATTTTTGAGTCCTAAATGTCTCCTATAACCCCTTCCACAACTAGGATGTAAAGCAAACATCATGGTATTAGATGATTATTTAAATCACCCGGTGAAGTTTCACTATCTCTTAGGTGTAGAGTCATTCTAAGACCTCTACCGATCTCTATTCCCATATGGGTAGGAAGTGATCCGACTTGGTGAGTCGGTCAACAATCACACAAATAGAGTCAGGGCCCATGACATGCTTCATAACCCCATCCTAAAGTCCATGGAGATTCCATCCCACTTCCACACTGGTACCTCAATTGGCCATGCCAAACCTATTGGGACCTGATGCTCAGCCTTCACTTGCTAAAAATTGAGGAATCATGAAATGAAATCCGCCACCACTTTCATCATCCCTGACCACCAATACTGACGTTGGAAGTCCTAGGATATCTTCAACACACCAGTATATACCACGAAAGGGTATGTATATGACTCCCTCAAAACCTCCTCATATATCTTCACTAGTACCATGGTGTGTCCTCTAAAAATAATGATGCTCTCCCCACCTATTTAAAATCCATCAGGACCATGTCCTTACGATATCTGAGCACGTTGGGCCTCACAGTCAACATCCACTAGTTTTGCCTCCCAAAACAACTGATGTAGTGGGGGAGAGATAGTCATAGACTTGAGTTAAGCCACTCCATCATCATCCATGAAGGATATCTACATTGCAACTAACTACATTGTTTCATCACTCAGCAGCAGCAAACCAAACCTCTAACTGAGAGAGTAATCCACCACATTCCCCTTCCCATGAGTATAGACTTTCTCAATATCATAGTCCTAGAGAATCTCAAACCGTCACCACTATCTCGTGTTCAGGTACATCTGTGAGAATATATATCTTATACTTTTGTGTTTGTAGAAGACGGTAAACTATTAACCCATCAAGTAGTGTCGCCACATCTTTAAGGAAAAGAAAACCACCACTAACTCCAGGTCATGGGTTGCATAGTTCTCCTCATGATGCCAAAACTACCATGAGACATAGGGGATCACTAATCACTCTTGCATCAAGACACAACCCACTAATTTCCCTGATGTTTCATAGAAGATGACATACAGAAAACCCACTTCTGGTAGTCTCAAGATGGGGGAACTTGTAAATATTGACCTCATATCCTGTAAACCTTATAGGCACCTCTCCATCCAAACAAAGGGATATCCCTTTTTTTCAAACCTCAATAGAGTTTTGATACTCTAGAAAAGGTTTTTATGAACCTTCGGTAGTACACATCAAACCCCAGAAAACATCGTAGCTCAGTCACACTCTTGGGTGTAACCTAAGAAATTGCATCTTTTATATTCTACAGATTCAATGCAACTCTGTCCTCTGAGATAACATGTCCAAGAAAGTGGTTATCTTGAATCCCTAAATGGATCTTCGAGAGCTTTCCATAATTCTGGTGCTCTCTAAGTGTATCAAGAACTATCTGCAAGTGTGTATCATGCTCCTCCACTGATGTTGAGTACCCCCAGATGTCATCAATGAAGACCACCAAAAAATGGTCATGGTAAGGATGGAAGATCATATTAATGAGTCCCATAAACTCCTTAGGGGCATTGGTCTTGCAGAAGGAAATCACCAAGAACTTGTATTGGAAATACTGGCACCTGATGTCTTCCTTCGACCCATCCTCATCCCATACCCATAGTAGATTATAGCATGACCTTAGGTCTATTATTTAGAACCATCTCGCTCCCTTTAGTTTATAAAAGATGTCCTAAAACTATGGAAGATGATACATATTATTCATGGTCACCTAGTTTAGGCACCATAAGTCTATGCATAACCTCATACTCTTGTATTCCTTCTTGGAAAACACTAGGGCTATCCATAGTTAAAAACTGGGCTTTGCAAACCCCTTCTCCTAAAATTACACCAGGTACACATTCAATTTATGTAGCCCTGTGGGAGCCATCCAATATGTCAGTGTGGATATCTACACCCTCCCAGGGTATATGTCGATGAAGATGTCTGACTCCCGGCACGGAGGTTGTCCCGAAACATTCTATGGAAAGACATTCTCATTCTCATCTAGGACTACAAGAAAGCTCAAACATCACACATCCACTACACCGAGGGTGAGGCTTTCTAATTGGTGATTTATTGCTTTAACCCTACTCCATAAAGTACATCATGTTCTATAATGGTTCCCTTCTCTACAGTGAAATAAAACCTAGTCACATCCTCAGGAACATACTGCACTTTGCATCTAAAATCGTCGATATGAGAATGGAGTGTAGATAACTAGTCCATACCCATGATGATTTTACAAGGCCTCGACACTCCAACTAGGAGATCCCAGCTGAAGATCTCGCCACCTAGAGTAATCTCACACTACTAGAACCAGTGTTTAGTCCTAGAATACCCTCTTGTATGAGTGTCTTTTTTAAGGATCAAGCGAATGGATCCACCAGAATCTCTAAGCCTTGAACGTGTTCTTTGGAAAGGAAGGTGTAACTAGAACCTATTTCTATAAGAACAGAATCTAAGGTGTAGAAGACATAGATTGTACCTTTAATCATCCCTAGAGAGACCTGGTTTTAGGAATCCACTTCTTGAAGCTGAGCTCTCTCATGTATGTTGGCTCCCTGAGCCCGTGGTGGTCCACCTGGGGGTGGTGCAGGTAGTACCTCGGGCTTTTATCCACTGCCTACCACATACCCTGATCATTTGCAACATAATTCGCCTTGAAATCCTCCTTTCTCAAACCTATGCCTCTTCCTTGGTGGCCCCTCACCAGTTTGATCATCATCTTTGTGGTGGGTCGGGCACTCACAATCCATTTTTACGCATCCCACCATAGGAGTAACAAACATTGGTCATCAGCTCACCTCCCCTACTTTTTATGCTCCATACCTATGACCCTGCATCCTCGGGTCATCCTCCAAATGGTCTAGCCCATTTGGGTCTTTGTTTCATCAACCTACCGCCTGATGCAGATGACTCGGCCACCTGTCTTCCAATGGTGGCTCTCACCTTCGTTGCCTACTCATCTTGGAAGATCTCCAGCAATAGAGATCACTCTAGCACTATATCATATGTCGAGATGCTATGAAAAATCATAGATGCATTGATCTACAATCAGAGTCTCTACTCAAAGTTATTTTCACTAAAAATTGGTCTTGTACCATTTTTGTAGAGTATAGGGAGAGGTCGGGTAACCTCACTAAGAATTGGTCCATTGTCAGGCTTCCCTACTGTAGGTGTAGTAGATCTTGAATATACACTCAGTATAGTGTCACTGAATGAAAAATACCCTGAATATCCTCTTGAAGTCCAACCAGGAAAATTTCACCTCCTCATGTGTCTGGAGTATCATGACCCACCATCTCTCTATCATGATCCAAAAGGGAAAGTGTTTTGGATCACAAAATGATCTGTTGGGGTATCTACCAAGAAAAAATAACATGTAACATCCTCTAGACAATCCTCAGCGGCTTGAGGATCAGTATTGCGTTGAAACCTTAGACTCCTCTATCTCTAGAACTGAAGAACCGTTCTTAGTCATTATAAATTTTCCACTAGTGGGGCTAGTAGTAACTTCTTATATATGTGTGTTGGTGTTGCTGGTACATGACCAAAAGGTGATATCACTATAAGGTGTCCATAAAATGACCCCTCAATGCTCGATGGTCCATCATCATGATCCCTCAGTAGAATCCAAGATTTTTATCATTGTGGAGGCATCCTATTGGGAAAAAATGATCCATGCTCAATAAGTTATACCTAGTGAGTTGGCTCAAAATATATAAAAAGAAAAACATTTCTAAAACACATTCAACGTTTTTTTGTCTATCGAGTCAGCAAACAAAATTTATGGTCCTTATGTTTGGGTATATCAGCCACTTCACCAACACTGGCCTCCCTGGCCTAAATGATAGACTCAAAACACATAACACTATTTCCTCATCAGAAAATACAGACCCTTAGTTTTTTCTGGGTGAACCGACTTCCTTTTGATACCACTTTCTCATGACTCATCCCCCATGTCCCATGTTGTGACTACCCCAAGCCCTCCTTCCAAAGTCCAGGGGCTGGTGAATATCATTGGAAAGGCATATCCCAAAAATATAAGGCATTGGCACAAAACATGTACACACTCAAACATGGAATAATGCACTAAGAAAATTGCAATGTAAAAAAAGTACAACCACCACAAAGTTCCACTGCTGAGAGTAAAATGTGTAAACTAAAAAAAAGAGGCCAGAATACATTCCCAAGATTCAAAAAAGTAAGTATTATTATCAAAGTCCTGCCTAATGTCTCTACATTTAGGTTAGTTTTAGTAAAATCAAAAGTGGTAGAGGTATTACCCATCCTATCCTACCTCACTATGCTCCAGCGAGTCTAGTACCAACGAGGTCTACGTCGTAGCGTCAGTCATCATAAAAAGAAACAACATGTGTGGGTTATACCCATCCATGGGTGGGTATAACAACTTAGTAGGGGCCCTGTGACCCATGAAGTCCTCTAAAAAATAGACAAGGGAGAACACCATAAATGAAAATACCCCCGAGAATGATCTCAAATACATAGCACAAAGTAAAAGACAGCTCACACCAGATATAACTTAATTACATAATTAATGATGATTAGTCTCAAATATATATAATATTATTATGTTGAGAGTCTCTTATGGAGATCCAATATGGGTCTCTCTACTACTGATAGTAAAAACGTTGTTGTTCTGTTAATCCCCAATAGGTCTCTATGCGGTTGATTCACAATGGGTCTCACTCCAGCTGATCCACGAAGGGTCACTCTCATGATGATCCATGGAGGGACTCTCACATGCTCATCCACAAAGGGTTTCTCTTTTGATTATCCATGATTGGTAAGTCTGTTTCAGATCCACATAGGGTCACTCCTTTACTGATCCAAGAATGGTCGCTCTTCATTTTTCATGTCATAGATATGCACCAGATTCCTGCACTTATCTTGAATTGTTTGGGGATGATTGGATACTCAAGCCATAAATAATACCTCAAAATCCATAAATTCCCATATAGAGTAACCCAAATGACCATCTCATTGTAAGGTTCCCAACATAACAGACGATGTGTACAACGAACTCTCTGTCTGTATGATATGGGCATTTTTGTAAAAAGGGACCAATTGAATTTGAGTCTGATCCAACACATACATATACCAAACTCCACTAGAACTCACGTAGAGTATCTCAGAAGGATTGTATCATAATAACGGTCCTCATTATACAAATGATGCGTCAATCGAATTCTTGATCTGTTAGTTATAAGCATTTTAGTAAAATAGGGGACGGTTGGGTATGGGTCTGGTCCGATCTGATCGGACCATCCTGGTTTGATTTGGTCGGTGTGTCCCACCAGTGTGGGTTTGGCCCACCATAACGGGTCAGCTATTCCATTTTTAAGTGGAAAAATGGTGTCCAACTTCACCACATGTGGCCTGTGAAACCGGACGGCCCTCCTTGTCCTCTGGGGACCAATTCCACAAGTTGACTTGTCAACACGGTGCCAGTCTAGCTCTACGGGTCTCCAGTTCTGTGGTCGTGTTGACCACAATCTCTGCCTCTCGGTACAGCACTGGGGAATTCCATTTCCTTCAACCACCTATACAGCTAGAGTCCCTGTTTCCCCACTGTCTTTCATGCGGCCAACACAACTGTTGTGTCGACAGGAACATTGGCAGACCACCGGACGTGGTCTGATGGTCCGTACTTTGTATTGCATGTACCTACAGCCTCTAGAGGACACCCCCTTCACTGAATAAGACTGTGATGTTCCTTGTCGCCATCTTGGAATATCCATTTATAAATAACGCACATACGGAATAGCTCAGGCCTTGTATGTGTTGTCCTGTACCCTCTGTGTTAGAAATTTAAAACCAGGGAGGTTTGGGTTGATATTCATTCAAAAAAAATAATGACAAATGAAACACCCTACCGAACAAATGAATGATTTAGGAATCAACCAGTTCATGTGTTGATCTTCATTTATAATTTTGAAATTAGAATGGGAAAACATTCACAAAATTAAACCCCTAATTGGATTATTGGATCGATTGCCGGCGTTGGATGACATCCACATCATCTTCAACGATCCGTGGATATTTTTCATTTTTTTTATTCTTCATTCATCACATCTAATATGATATCTACATGTTTGATAACTGCATTTGTAATCTTTGTCATTTGTCGATGACAAATGTTTCTTTTGCCCTTTAATTAGAGAAATTATGAGGTTGTTTTTCATCGTTGAATCCTTTATTAACTATTAAAGAAATCGCATTGACTGTTGTAGCATCACCATGATGTTCCAATAATGATTGTCATTAATGAATGCAACATTGCCTCATCGGTGCATTGTAGAATTGAATAATAATATCTCAATAGAAAGGAAAGAAAAAATAATAATAATAAATTTATTATTTTTCTTTTTTATGTCTAAAAATTTAACTTTTCTGGCAGACCCGCACCATTCGATTTTACACCCTGCCTAGGTGAATCATAGTGATGTGAGTCCAACAGTACCCTTGGATTTCTTATTCGAGCACCGGTTCAAAATATAGGAAAACCCACTCGCATGGTCACTTATGTGAACATAATATAATTTCAAAAATACATTCTGGGCACCCCAGGCCTCGGGATCACGTTTCATCTCATTGCTTGGTCTCGAAAAAATTCCATATAATTTTAGAATAAATACGAAAATTCTTCGACATTACAAAACAAGTTATTTTTAGAATAAAAATATTAGAAAAAGTTATTAAAATTTATCCTTGTGAATAAGCTAAAATTAATCTTAATTGGGGACTAAACCTTAATCTTTGGGGACCAAATGACTTATCCATTTTTACAACACCCATTGGATGACCATATTTTGACTATAAACCATCCATTATCGAGTTTGGATGGTTTGGAATGAAATTTTGTTAGGTAATAACATGTGTATACCTAACTTGTTTCCAAAAATTCCAAGTGATTCATTTTCCTGCTATACAAGTCCACCAACACTCCCACTTCTTTATCCCTCTCAACACTACAAGGTTCTGACAAACCTAGACCAAATAGTTTCCCATCATAACTCCCTTAGACCTATAAGAACCCATTTTGGAACAAATCATTCTGAGGAAGACATTTTTTATATTCTAAAAGAAGTTACCCGATTAAGAAGACTCTAAACACCACACAAAAAAAAATAAGTATAAGTTAAGTGGATTTTTTCCGTTTTTATTTCCATTAGGCATAATTTATTATTTTCCACCTATTTTATTATATATTGTATAGATACTACCAAACGGACATTAATATCATGAATTCTATTAATTTTATTTTATTTATGTATATTTAATGGTGATTATTACTTTTGGGTCATTCAATTCATATGTAATGGATTTCATGTCAATTTGTATTCCATTGAGGGTTATTTTTGTTATGCACCAATTAACATTCATTTGGTGTATATACTACCGTTGTATATTTTATATCAAGAATACACATATTATCATGATATTATAAGTTTCATTTAATTCCCATATAATTATGATTTAAATGTTTCTATGTGGTATGGGACACATTATAATGTTTAAATATTATTTTTCTTCAAGAATGTTTTATTGTCAAAAAATCCTTGTTGTTACTTATCCTCTATTGAATTATTATTAATAAATCCATATTATTTATTCAATATGGATATTTGATAAGGCACATTGTTTTTTCAATATATGATATATTCTATAGACATTCAATACACAAGTTGGTGATCGTTTAAGGAAAGCCCTCTAGGTTGTGGTCCGGTAATGAAATCCCCTCGATTCATCGGTAGTCTCATTAAAAAATTAGTTGTCCAAAATAGAAAAGTTTAAACTACCACTTGGCAATACTAGTTCCATGTACCAGAGGGAAACATGACATCTGATAATCAAGAAATACAACCATATAGTTTTAGTAATTATTCATCCATGAGATCTTGTGATGTCATATCTATGGATCTATTTAATTTTTAGTTCATTGAATAAATTCCATGTGTTTCCAATTTCTCACATTGCCCATATTGATATTTCATTATCAAGTTATTTTTATGGAATGTGTTATCTTTTATTTATTATGCCACGTTAATTTATTCCTATTATTTAATTATAGGAATTAACATTACTTACCTTAATGGATTATTTTAGATCACCCGTATTATGTTTTATTTCCCCATGTAAAAGAGAGGAAATATTAGAATAAGATTTCAAGGATATAGTTTATGTAACACTATAATGTTTCTTGTTTTTAATTTCTATTTCTTAATGTATTATGGGTATCATATATGTAATCTTACATTATAATACTACTAAATTGATTGGTCCTACGAGATTTGATTTCCTATAATCATGCCAATGTAATAAAATAACACACCGTTTCTGATCTTCTGGGATAGGGGCATTACATTTGAGATATGTTTATATATTATTGATCCAATTCTCTATATTTGATGGATTTTAGGTTCACTAAATGCAAGTGTCCAAGAAAAAAATAATGTTTGAACTAATAGTTTCTCCATCATTGGTGTTGTTGGGTGCTCTATATAGTTACAATTATTATTTATAATTTGATTTTGAATCACCGTGAATATTTCAATAATGGGATCTTTCATATTAATGATTTCATCATTTTATATATTATTTTATTAATTATATATATGATCCCTTCTATTTCTAGCAATAATTTATCAGAGAAGAATACATGAATTGGAAAATATATAGAATTGTTAATTTGGTTGTTGTAGTCATAAAGGTATCATATTCCTAAACCTTTTAATATCAAACTTTTATGTTCATATATATTAATATTTTAAAAAATTTAGAAACCCATCATTAGTTATATATCTCTTGTAATTATTTATAAATTTTATATCAGTAACGAAATAAATTCCCCCCGGGCATGTCGAACAAGATGTGATGTGAGGCCTTTTTATCGTGTAACAGTTGAACATCATGTGAAATCACAACCATAAATTTAATGGTTTTTTATAAGGACCTTTCCTTAAAATTCATATTCTAATATTTCTAGGCAAGAATTAATTTTTCTTCCATTCCTAATGATATTTTTGGTTGATATTTTCATAGGATTAAATCATTAACCTTAAATAAATATGAATTTTATCACAATGTGGATACATCAAATTAATATCCTTTTCTCCCACAAAAGATAACTTCTAAGATATAAAAATTGTAATTTTTATGTAACTTCTTTATAATTTTTATCCCGATCTCATCATTTTCCCCAATTATCCAAAAAACTATATAAAAACATTTTAAACATGGGGTTAGAAGAAAACATATTTGTAATGTACTTAATCCAAAATAAAGAAAACTATTATTTCATCCATACTCCTATAATTTTATCTTTTTTAAAATAAAATTAAAATTAAAATAAACAATTTTCTACTAATGGAATAAACTTCTCTACAAAAAAAATTTCATAAAACATCTCATATGAAAAACTAAATGAATAATAATAGTATTAATGGTTTCCTTATAATGAAAAAAATCCATGAATAAATTTTCACAAAGTCACATACTTCCCTATAAGTAGTAGAAAATACATCTAATTAATAATAATCTCCTTACCCCATCTTTTAAAATAATATTATCTATTTAAAACCCATAGAAACAAAAAAATATTATAGGTAAATTGAGGAAAAAATTTAATATAACTCCTACATAAGGAGTAACCTCTATTGTTAAAAATGAAACAACCCTCACAGTTCCACGGGGAATATACATTATGTTTACACTTTGAATAACCCTCAATGTTAACTTCAAACCATAAATCGTAACCAAAGAATTGTAGGGCCACCATGGACCCACCCTTCCTTGGATTATAATGGAACCAAACATCATCAAAAATAAATATGAAGAATCATAACATACTGGTAACATGTAAAACCTCTTAGTTTTTATAATATTCTTTTCATCCATAATAAATCATTTTATATATCCCTTTTCATTTAAATACAATTTTAGAGACTAAAATTCTCCGGAAAAAAGGAATTTGGATTCTATTTGAAGTAAATATGGGTGATTCTATTGGGTGATTAATATAAAATAATAGTTATGATATCTAGAAAATAATTGTCTATATATATATATATTAAAATAGAAAATTATTTATTTCTCTTGTAATTAAAGTAAAATATTTATACTTAAAATATGTAAAAATAATCCTTTTAAAAATTATATAATTAAATTTAAAATTGAAATAAAATTCCATATATAATTCATTTATTCCCATATAAATAAATCCAACCTATAAATTTATAGAATCTAGGAATATAAGGAAAAAAATTTAAGGGAAACTTTAAAAGATGGTTGGTTATGCGATAAAGTCATTTACCATTACTTAGAATCATCATGTACATCCTTAATCTTCATGAATAAGAAATGAATGTAAATTATTTCCCTCTATAATATCCTTTTAAAGTTTATTATTACTTTTAACCAAATAAAAATAAATAAATTATGATTATGTTTGATATTTTTTCGATATTCAGCTCATATGTCCAAACATACACCGTTAGGTTAACACATACACATAGATGAAATTATCATTATTCAGTGAATGGAAATGAAATGAAGTAATTGATGAATTCTATTTTAATAGTGGTAAATATTTCATTAATATCATATATATATATAGACAATAAATCCATCATTACTTCCATTCATAAAATGTGGTGATGGAATACAAATTACATCTGTTTGTGAGGACATAGTCCCTCGTACACACAAACGACAGTTTTTTCCCATTTGAATGAATAGGATATAGATATATGTTGTGGGATTAATATAATAAAATCAAATTATATTGGTGTTATTATTTTATCTTTTAAAATTCTCTTTTATGAAGATAGAAAATAAACAAAACAAAAACATGTTTCTATAAACTACAACTCTTCTTCAGACACCCTAATAAAAGTTACACTAAAATCGTTAATATGTTTGTTTGTTTGTTTTTAAAAATCATTGAAATAAGAAGTGGTTTATAGGAGGTATTTTTTTAGGTCGTGGATGGGAAAATATTTTTTATCTATAAATAAAATAGGATATGAGGTACCCTATTTTAAGATATACAAGGAAAACTTCAGAATTTGTAGACAGATTAAATTTTAAAAAAAATATTTTTTCGGTAAAAAGGGATCCAAATTTATAAATTTATAATCTAATATTATTATATTTTAAGATAAATACATTAGAAAAATTAAATGTTTTTATTACATTTTAACCCTTATCTTATTTTTAACTTAGATTATCTATTTTGTATAATCATCATGGTATTACAGATTTTACTATTTAAGGGAGAAGAAAGTAACAATAAAAGTATTATTTTACAATAAATAGACTATTTTTAACATTTATAACTATATAAAAATTACTTGGATGAACAAATAATTATTTTTGTAATTTGAAATCAATTAATATAATTTTTTAATTATAATATAATTTTACGATATATTTTGGAACTATTCACAATTTTTTTTTTCAAAAACTTAAATAAAAATTTTAATTTTGTATACAAGGAATTGAAGTAACTATAATATGTCTTGATTATCTAAAAGAATTGACCATAATGATTAGTTCAAATTATAGTGCTTTTTAAAATTTTAAAATAATTTATTTAAATTTTCTATTAATTAAATAAATAAAATAGTAGTGTTGTGAAGGAATTTAAGTTAATAATATTATCAATAAATATTATAATTAAACCGCCATGATGAAAAGAAAATCGTTATCTTAATAGAAAATAATTATGACTAAACTTGCAATCGGTTTACCTTATAATAAAAATTCTAAAAAATAAAATAGATAGAATGACATTTTATACTATTCTTTATAAAAAATATTTAAAAGGTCAAAGTCCTAGTCATATAAAAAATGTCATATTTTATAATTTATAATGATTATGGGGAAAATATTGTCATATAGTAATTTTAATTCTAATTTTAGTTTTATTTTATAGTTATATCAATAATATTTCACCCTTAATTAACAAATTTTAGATTTATCAAGGTTACAAAAATTACTATATAGTATTCATAATGACTAAAACATAATAAGGGAATATTTAAAAAAATTACCCCTTAATTCGAAATATAGAATCCGAATTTAAAAATTTAAAACAAGTAAGTGGAACAATTTAATTTAAAATATAACCCATAAAACACAATAATTATCAATTTCCCAAAAAAATATTTTTATGTTAAAAAAATCATACAATATTCATGTATAAAATTCCTCCTAATAACTATAATTGGATTTTTTTAAATCAAATTAAATATATAAAAAATAAAACTAATCCAAAACTAACTTCACTTTTTAATTAAATTAAATGAAAAAATATCTTTCAATAAAAAATAATTATATTTTACTATTCATCAAAAAAATAAATTTTGTATAAATATTAAAAATTATCAATTTGATACATTTAATAAATTATTTTAAAAAATTATATCCATATTATAGAATAAAATTTATCGATGTTTCAAAAATAGTTAATAATAATTTCTTAATAAATTATTTAAATTTTTTTTTGATAAAACTTCTTTTTTAAGAATAGAATGACATTACTAAAATTGAGAAATTATTTCCTATGAATCAATAAATAAAATAAAATTGGTTTAGTTCATATATATATATATATCATAATTTTTTATATCTTATTCATACTCGCTTATTCATTTACAAGGTTATAATAATAAAATTTTTTAAAAAAAAATTCAGTGGTTCATTTAAGCTCAGTATTGTGTGTCGCACCTGCTATTAAATATAATGCCCTTTCTAAAAAATCATGAGTTTCAGCATTCTCCCCCTTTAATTTTTTTTATCAAAATTAAAAATTGATATTAATAATATATGGATTTAAATTTTTGAATTACCATTTTTTAAATGCCACATGATATAATGGGATAATATATTACTCTCTTAAAATAATGAAAAGATATTATAAAGGACATATCTAATAACACATTCATCGGTTTCCGGAAAGGAAAACATTACTATGAATTTTCAATATGAACATGGAAGAAAATAATGATTCCAAAATAAATATGGAGAGTTTCACAGATCAATGATAATAATAAATTTAATTATAATGATAATATTAATGAATATATAACAGTTAAACAAAGTGGGTAGAAAAAAGAATATTGATTCATTAGAAATTAAGGTAATAGGATAAATTTTTTCAATATCCATTTTAAAGTTTTTTGGAATTTAATTTCTACAATAACAAGGATTATGCAATGATATACATACATGGAAATAATATTTTCATCCTTAAATAAATGTTCACCACAATATCATCTTTTTCTCTAAATGACGAGTGTTAAAGATGGTTTCCTTATGTCTGTAGCATTAAAATAAACTTTCATCGTGTTATATACTACCACAAAAGGATTAAGGGATATTTATCCTCTATTTTCACATTATATATACCAAATATAGTTATAAGAGGTTAAGATAATTCGAAAAATGAATAAACCATTATATAATAAAATAATATATTAATATTAAAAATTCAGTAGTAGTACAGAATAATTTAAAAAAAATCACTTGCTAAATTACTGCATTAAAATTCATCAATATAACAATGAATAAAATTGATATCCGATGAATATAATGTTTTGATCACATGTTATTCCATTATTTATTGATAAATAATTTAAATCAATCACAAAATCACATACCAAACATGTATGTGACATAATCATACAATCTTCAAGATATTATAATCATTATCATAATTAACCATTATATGATTAAAATGATATATTTTTTCAAGAGATAATTCAAACTTCATTCCTCAAATAAAATACCATTATATTCATTTTAATTTAATCCTATAAGGTTCCCAAAATATTTAACATCTATTGAAATACAAATAATCACAATGTTTCATTTAAATACCGTGGTTATATATATGATAAACCATATCAACATAATTTTTATTTGTAATTACATACTAACTTGGACCTCATATAGTCTATTTTTAGGTGTTATACCCTTGTCTCTCTTTGTTTGTTTTTTGAAGCCTCATGGCCTTGCCGGATGTTATGGTTTTTCAAACAACTTGTGGGTTGTCATTTTACTACAAATATCTTAATATAGTTCTTATTTTATCAATTTAAAAATTTCATTATCTATAATCTATCATATAAACCCTAATGGTTATTAATAACTTTAAACATATATCCACCAAATTAAAATACAATTTTCCTCTAATAAAATTTCTACTTAGTTACCTTAAGGGTTACAAATACCTAAAACATATAAAAAATGAAATTAATATATCTTAAATCACATACATACCTTAAAATAGTATTGATTATTTTAAACTTATTATCACCCTTGAATCTACCAATATATCATACTTTTGTAACCCCTATATGTCAAAACCTTAATCAGTAAATGTTGTTCATAATCCATTAACAATTTTTTCCATATTATTATTTATTTTATTCATCCAATAAACAAAAATTTCAATCATGTATTATGATACAAAATATAAAAACATAATCCTATAAATAATCCATATATTTTATATGTCATTATTAGTTTCCCCATAATTAATTGTAATGAAATTTGTAATAGTTAATCATTTATCTGTATGTTCATATTGATCATATTCTTGAAATTTCCCCAAGAACATTGATTCCCATAATACACATACTCCCCACATTTAAAACTATCAAATGAATGTTTGAGATTAAACTTTTTTCCCTTCATAGAATTATTCAATAGCTTAATTTTCCCTTAGAAAAATATTTCTTTATTCCCTCCTTTACTGTGTAAAAAACTTCAACCCATTCTTATGGTATATTTTCCAAGGTTGTTATTTCTGTATAATTGTCTTAGAGCTCAATGAATATTTTTCCATTATGATATTTACCTCTTAAAATTACAAAAAACGTCATTTCTCTCTTATTAAATTCATTATGAATCTCACATAGGTTCAACTTGTTAATCATTACGAGTCATAGTTATTTAAGAATAAAAATAATAATTTTCTCTATAACTCCCATTCCATTTGGTTATTCATTCATGCATCCTCTATGTTTTCTATCACATGCATTTTTAACTTTGTTTCTACTAGATCAATCCATTTAATAAAACCAAAAAAGTTAGTAAGAGTTTTCCAAAATAATAATAATAAACTATGATATGATGATGGTAAACACAAATATACACTTAAACTTGTTTTCATTATACTTTTACAAATATAATAATGTCTAACATACTAACCATTATGGTTTTATATGAATTTTAATTGATTCCAAAAAAATATCTTATCATTTAATTTTATCTAATCCTTTTATATAATGAAAATTATAAGTACCAGGCCCTAAATAATACAAATTCTAGTTTCATTAGACAAGAATTAAATTTCATTCATTCTAGAAGATATTTTAGGATTATATTTTTTGTGATTTTTCTTATCACCCTTACATAAAAAATTATTACGTCACAATAATGAAACATCCACTTAGTACCAATTTTTTCCAAAAAATAGATCTTTTAAGATTTAACTAGTTTTATTTTCATCACACATATTCAAAATATTCTTCTCCAATTCATTATCATTATTAATCATATTTAAAATACTTAGAAAAAAATTAAAAAATTCTAATGAGTACAAAAAACCAAAAATTTAAATAAAAGGAATGAAGGAAAAGTGTAAATTCAAGGAAAATATTAAAAATTATTTTTTAAAATCAACATTGGTTTCAAAATAATGATTTTCAAAAAGATTAAATAATCCTCTCTAATATTTAAATTTAAAAATACATATCATATCATATCATAAAGTAAAAATAAAACACATAATGGATTATTTTATATCATAAAAAAATCATGAAATTTTTGTCACAAAGTTATACTTTTATCCATAAAAATTTGGAAATACATTTTCTAAAAGATGAATTTATTATCATACTATGTGAAATCAAAGTTATTTCGTAAAAACTCTTGATGTAATATATAAATCTTATAGTTAAATTGATACGTAATTTTCATATCACTGATATATATAGAGTAAGATTGACAACTATAAATCAAATAACCCACATTCTTAAAAATAGAATAATCATCACAATTATCATAGTAAAACTAATTTTTATATACAAAATAGAAATATATGGTAAGAACAATGGGGTGAAAATTGGTGTTACCCAAGATAATAACCCCTAAAAATATCTACACATCAAAGAGGGTGAGATCCCAAATAATATAAGTATATAAATATATTATTTGAATTTACCATTATTGAAATATAATCTTAATCATGGTTCCCTTTATTGTAGGTGTGGAGTAAGGTGGCCTAATATTGGTTTAAATATATTCATGCATGGATGTGATAACTAATAGACCAATTGAAGGAAATATGACCTATAAATGAATGGTGGTTGATCATCGAGGAATTTTCCACAAAAAAAAAATGAATTTTATTGTCACATAACAAATCCATCCCAACATGAATTGTGAATTCCATGGTTATAACAGAGTCACCAAGGCCATAAAAAGTACTCAAGGAAAAGATCATAGAACCACTTGGTTCACAAAAAAATTCCCCCTCCCTACATGAACCCGTAGTAATAGAATACATCAACATTAATATTGAAGCGATAGGAGGGAGTAACCCAACAGATCTAGTGTCATTAATTAGATATGAATTTATTTGAGGGGATGTGATAATAAAAATAGATTATATTCATGTAATTCAGAGAACTATACCACCACTTAAAAAGAGTTACATCCTTAGTCAACAAACATGTAGGTCCTTCCATGTGGTTTTAACTCAATCCAGTGACACATTTTCAGAATGAATTATTTTTAGCTTCCATGATACTTTCTAAAACATCCATCACAAGAAGCATGCTAACTATATTTTGTGGTATATTATATATAATGTTGTTAAACCAACGATTGGTAAAATCTTAACTATTGATATCGAGGGAAATAAACCTTTTCAATTAACAGGACACATGCCACACAAATGACACTGGATTGCCTCCAAAGAGAATATGAGAAATAAATTCCTCTTGGGTATTTTTTGTAATATTGAAACCTCAAAGATAACTGGATACACTTGTGTCCATTGGGGCATGAATTGGGTGACCAATTCATGTCTCCACTTTTATTTAGAAAAACTAGATATACTTCTAATAGATTTCTTTACCCATTGGAAGAGAGTGATTCGTAATCTATCATAATAGAAAATTGTATATGTGGGTAAAATATATTGATCATATAATACTATTCCATGCATCATGAACCACATTAGCATGGAGAACATGATGGTATGTCATCAATGATAAAATTACAAATGAGGTTCTTGAGAATATAAATAGGTCATGATCATCATCCATTTGAATAAAAATAAACATTTCACACTACATATAGTTCAGAATAGATTTAATTAATAAAGGGTAATTACTAGAATTCATAAAAAAATAGATTAGAGATTAGACACCCTATAATATATCCTCTCTCCATCACAATTATAACTCCATAAACCAATCTCTCCATGTCCATTTTTCCATTATTAGTTATCCAAAATATCTAAAATGTAGCTTTGGATTAGGTTCTGAAGACCAAACACTATACCCTTAAAATTTAATAGGTTATTCATGTATTTATTCCTAATTATGCTTCCCTAAATAGTGGGACCTTTGATGGATTCTGAATACATCATCGCCTACAAGTTTTTCATAATACATGTGTTATCCCAAAGTTTAACCACAACATGATCTGAGAACAATTTCAACATTTGAAAATATGTCATGTGACATTTCCCATAAATGTAGTTTTCCTATATGGAACATGATGTGAGTTTTTTAAAATCATTAATCACTTCATTTGGAACTTTCCAAATCGATAGGAGATGAATTGAGACATATGTTAGGTCTCAATTATATAGAGTGGTCCTTCCGCAAATAGAATTAATGAGAATTTTCTGGTAGTTAATATAGTTATAGATCATATTAACAAACACATTTATGTGATGAATGTGGATATTTATTAGTGCAATATGAGATACCAATTATTATATTGGGAAGCACCTCCTATAGAAACCAAAGTTTTCAAAAATCATCTTTTCCCACCTAGAAGAACTGAAATATTAATATTATACACTAATATTATATCATTTAACTATATGAATTATCTATATGAAGTGCAGATCCATTACCATATTCAATCCTCAAGGAGATCACATATCCCTATTCCATAAATCCATAACTAAATTTATGAAATTGTACTTTATTCCCATGAAGAAAATAGAATTACACATAAATGTATAATTTCTAAATACAAAATCCAAAATCCCCGCTAAGAATCCAATAGGGTTCATGAAATTGAGAATGAAGTTCCATTCAATCCTATCATATGATTTATCTATATTAACATTAATGAATATGTTAGAACCTATCATCATCAATTTTATATCTCCTATCATTTCTTAAGAAATTCCCATGGCACTGTAAATGGTGCGAACTTTGATGAACCTGTGTTGCCCCCTAATGATCTATTTTGGTAGATGAATAGACAAATTTCTATCATAAATTGTTTTCAATGATTTTTTCTTTAATATTTCACCTGTTTATTGGTTTAAATTAAAAAAGGGATGGAGTCTACTTCACTTTTTATATGATAACTTGACAGTGGATTATACCACCAACGGGAGTCCTCCACTATGAAAATATTTCTAGATATCTGGAATGGTTCATTCTTCAGTGGAACCCATGAGGGCTCATAGAAGGATCCATATAATATGTCTTATCCTAGGAAACATTCTATATTATGGGAATTTATAACTTTCCAAATCTCACTTTCATGGGGGATACCTCCAAGCATAAATTTGATGAGATGAGTCTCCTATTGAGAAATAATATCAAAAAGTGCCACATAACCCCTCATCTAACATCCTAACATATATAATACCAAATTAATTGGATATATATAATAGAACCACCTGTATTTGGTTTAGAATATAAACACACATCTTCATAATATATTCCCGTGAAACTTATCTTAATCAAAACACATAAAACCATATAGTTATCATAATATTCTTTACACAGATAAGAAAACATTTGATATATCTCATTAATTTTAGACCAAATTATCAAAAATAAAGTTACTATAATAAAAGGAATGTGGTTTATCATTATAAAAAACATGTATTATTATAAATAATGTTATAAATAAAATATATTTTACCGAATAAATAAATGTAAAGGTCACTATATATGTTAAAATAGATCATTAATTATGGATTTTCTAAAGAGATTAAAATCATACCATAAAAAAATTTGATTGATTATTTTTTAAAACCTTATAAATAATGTAAATATATGCATAAATTTCTTTTATAATTTTTTTATTCCCATATATATTTTAAAAAAAATGCTAAAAAATTTTGACATTGATGAAAAAATATTATAAACGGGAACTTTCAAAATTGATTTTTTAAGATAATGTACCTTTACATAACATTAACTCATCAAATATTTTAATTATCTTCCTAAACAATAAATTAATGATACACATTTACTTTCTTATGAATCATTTGGAATTTTATTATTCAATTTTACCAAATTTAACAAACTATGTTCACATCAGTCATTTTAAAAATAATCGGCTCGAATGTCCAAATTTACCAAGGATAGTTGAATACAACTAAATAGATAATGATTTCAACAAACCATAATAATAATAACAGATTAGTTATAATTTTAGTACAAATATTATATATTTAAATCCAATCATTATATATGATTATGAAAAATGAACTATGTTAATATCATTAATAATGTTTATCATATATACACATGATTAATGTATAAATTTTTGAATAATAGTTATAGAAAGTAGGTATGTTTTATAATATCCTTATAAAATGATAATTGTATAATAAATACAATATTAATTTTAAAAATATATTACATATATCATCCATTATATGTGGTAATGAAAAATTAATCGTATCACTGTATGGAGTTGGTAGTCTAAACATATGCATGAACGATGATATATTATTAAAATGAATAGAAATGTAATAAATTAATTGATAAATTATATATTACTAATGATTAATATTTACTTGATATATTATATATTTACAATAAATCCATAATTACAGTATGTCGTAAGAGGTGGTTGTAGAAAACCAATTACATCAGCTTGGGTTGTGGTTGTCCACTTTACACACCTATGATTGTTTCGCTTCTCATTCAATGACAGTGTATATGGAAATAGGTTATGAAATTAACATAATAAACATTCATTCTATGTTATATTATTTAATTTCTATTTTCTCATGGATGAATGATATTTCAAAATTTTAGAAAAAGAAACCAAATAAAATGGTTTGGTTATGATCTATACCTCTTCTTCATACAACTTATTATGGATTACACCAAAAAACATCCCTGGGGTGGTTTTCTATATTAAGAATGACTCTAGAAAATTGGAATGGATGTAAATAATCATTGTGGGTATATATTTACTAAACAAATTCATATATATGAAAAATAGGAGATGAGGTTCTCTTTTATAAGAGAGGGAGTAATAGTTGAAATTTCTTATAGAATTAAATTTTTTAAAATAAATTTTTATATTAAGATGGACCATAATTAGATATATAATAATATAAGGTGACAAATAATAGAAATAATTTTTTCAAACAATGTTTTTACATGTTTAGATAACATTTTTCAATTCTATTTTTGTTTTATCATGTGTTAATGATTTTTTAAAACAACAATGATGTTAAATATTTTACTATTTAAGGGTAATGAATGTTAAAGTAAAAAAATATTGACCATAACTGTACCGTTGATAAAATCTCAACTATATTCCATTCAATTCCTTTAACATATTATCATTTATTGTTTTGTGATTAAATTAAATATAATTTATTATAAAATAACATTAAAGTCGATTTCGGAAGTATTCATATAATTCGACTTTTAAAACAACAAGAAAATAAAGAAATTAGAATATATGGAATTTGATCCTATATAATATTTAATTTAATGTAAAGAAAATTCACACAAAAATTTAATCAAATAAAAATACTTTTATAATTATTAATATAAATTATATTATATCGTTTTTAATTGAATACATATTGTTTCAGTGATGTGTATGTTTTTATGGTAATTATTTAATCTACAATAATTGTAAATAAATTACCATGGTAAATAAAAATAATTTATATTTTAAATTTTTATTTATATCTTAAAATACATTCTATCTATACATATTAAAAAAATTAAGCATATTAAAACAAGGAGAATGGCCATTTTTAATTTTCTTAACATAAAAATTTATAAAGGTCAAATCTTCATCATATTAAAAAAAGAAATTGTTAAAACTCAATTTTTCTAATGTGGATGAAAATATTTAATTGATGTTACCTAAAGGAAATAAAAAAAGTGAATTGTAGTGAGAAAAATGAATGACTTTACCCTGACCACACAAAGTGTTCACATCCATCCTACAAAGAGGCTCGTGCAGCCCCTACCTATGTGGCCTATATGGGGAAGTGACCTTTGTATATGATAAATGATCTCAGTAAGTGAATTATAAGTATGATTTTGGAATTTTTTATTGACCAAGGACTCTGGTTTTCCCATAAATAGGACCTTGTTTCCAATCGTTTCCACAACAAAAAATCATGAGGAAGTATTTATGCTTCGCTCTCCCTAGTCCTTTACCCAGGCCCTCAAAACTAGTAATCAAGTTCACCAAAACATGATAAAATATGGAATTAAGGGGTATATTGTGTTCTTTAACCCCATAGGGTTTTAAATTAAAAAAAGTTCCACGAGAAGCATCACCCTCTGTAATCAATAGAGACAGTGAAAAGGTCTCATCCGACATCTTGGATATGATCAAGAAAACATTAGGGATACTTGAAAGGACCCTTATATCATGATTAAAGTTATTTACCAATTTTTATTTTCAAGGGTTTTGACCTTCCAAAAGTCACACCTAACTCACATAGGCTGACCTTATGTAAATCCCTTCTTATCTATGTAGTCCTTAGCCTTTACAGGACACCATTGGCTTGTCTGGTCATCACAAGCACGATACAAATTTGATCCCTATTTTATGCTCCCAATGGAAGGAACCCTATATCCTTGGGACTTCTATTTGATGGATACATAATAAATTCCTCCACCAAATACTATAGATTTTCAAAAAACATGGTGACAAATGCACCAGTGTGTCTCCCATTTGGTTTTGCATATTATTCATAACAGTTCCCCCACACGTGTATTATATGATGGGTAGGGTCCTCATAGTCTGTGTAATTTTGTATCCATTTTTTTATTGTGTACCCATACATTTGGGGATGTGATGGGGATATCCTATTGATAGATATGAGAACTAGGTAATTTCAATTCCCTCGTCATCTCCATGACCGGGGACCTCCCATTTCAGATATTAAGGGTTAAGATAACACTTTCTTTTCTATTTAATATTTAGAAGATTATCCTCCTCTCTTCTCCAAAATAAGTAGACTATGAATCCCTTTTTGAGTAAGTATATCACATTTCTTCTATTCTATACCTAGATCTGTATTTCAATGTGACTATCCATGTTATATAGTAGGAGTTGAGGTCTCACATCGTAGCCTATTAATAATCTCTCATCACTCCACCTTCATCCAATGGTAGATGAAAGAGATTTCATTGTTTGTAAAATATTATGTTAACTATTTTTCTCACAAATACCATGAGTCAGGTGGGATTAGAGGTTACCTAAACTCATGAAATCTTCATGGTCAGATTCATCTCTTAATAGAGAATCTTTTACTGGATCTTCCTCTCTCTTTTCTTTAGAGGGTCTCTGTATAAGTGGGTCCTCAAAGCCTTGTATCCATGTCAACTGGACACATTCCCCATGAGATTTAGTTATCCATATCTTCCATAATAACGAACAATGTCATAAAAATCAAAAAAGGGAAAATTCCATGAATGAAAATTTTTCATATGCATCTATATGCATAGTTAATCACAACTAAAATATGTGGGATTTTATTCTCGTCCAAATGGATTACATACGAAAAAAATATATGGTTCAAACCCAACACACTAAATAAACCCTAATTTTATATGGTCTATATTTTCAGTAGGGTCTTCTATATCCGCGGAGCCAACATTGCTTCCAGGTTCCATGGGAAACATCATTGAAAGTGCCACACCATCTATTGAATATAAACCCTCCTTATATATGTCCTTATCGAATGATGTTAAAATAAATGGTTAGGTTATTATAACATGAAATAAAAAGTAATTATTTTTCCCATTATGAGGCACTGACTATGTGGGTTCCGATTTCTTTCATAAGGATGCATAGGGAGGCCATATTATGGGCTCGATCCTGACACCAGAACAAATTCTTTCTCCCAATATAATGATAAATTATAAACATCCTTACATTGTGGTTTTAAACCAATATATTCATGATAAATTACCATTGAAACACTAAACCATTCATAATAGGGTAAAATTTAAGGATAAACTCGTATAAATACAAATATCACCATTGATGGAGAATCATAGATATCTAATATTGACTCTAAATTCCATGCATACTAATATTTGAATGTATTACAAAGGGTGAACCATGTTATACATGGTAATGAGGAAGGATTCATGAAAATATGGTAAATTAGTAAGAGTGTCTTTTGTATGAAATAATTCAACAAAAATGGTGTGATGAGCCCAATCTCACATCCTATTATCTAATGTCCAATGTCTAGACCTAGCGACCATTAGACGGTTCCCCAAGATGGTGGGTCAAATGGCCTCAAGAATTCCTCCCCATACCCTATAGTCTATTGACAATAAATGAGGGCATATAGTGTGTATGTGGGGATACTATTTTCTCATGTCAGAGTGTACCACATCAGTAATAATATTAAAAATCAAGTAGTAGATGAAGATAAAATATCAAAAAAGTGGACAAAAGAAAACATCCATAAAACTGGATTAATAAATAATTCAAAAGAAGTTTAAAATAAATTATGATGATAATGTCATGTCTCTAAAAAAGGTTATAATAAAATGGGAAAATAATCTAGTACAATACATATATTAAGGAAAAAAAGACCAAAAGTAATTGTCTCCAGCTGTCATTAAAAGAATAGCTCAGTCATGTGCTCTCTTACTATTAAGAACAACCAATAAATAAACATACAATGGGTACATGCTCTGATCCTTCCATGTATCCTTGAATTATAGCTTTGTACCCATTGTAGGCCTGAACAGGGTGGGTGATAAGAATCAATAGGCCACCACCAATTAGGTCTATAATATGTCTACTATGTCTATAAACAATGATGAAATGCTCGGTATAGAAAATATATAGAAGTAATAAATTTTATGTTTCAACTGCATATTTGATCATATCCATCTAAATATATCACCCTTTGAACAATATTTAAGCAATCAAGGATAAGTGATAATAGTATATCATTCATAAGAAGGTGTTTTAAAATTCTATTTAAGAACTGTAATCAAATTCATTTTCTAGGGAAATCTATAAAATATAGAAAAATATCCAAAATGGATACTTGAGGTAATCATGTTTCAATTTTGGAGGTTTTGGATCCATGTTACAATATACAAGGGAACCATCGTTGAGACAATAGATCATCTCGGTAGAAACTCAGTAATGACATGGGTGGAGTCCAAGAAACATGTCCACAATGCATGCCCAACACGAGTCTAAGAAATCTTAATTAAAGAGGTAAAAATTCTATTGGCATCATATGGAATCAGAATCCAAGAAGTACAAATGTCCTTGGTATCCACTACTATAATAAATATGGATCCATGAATTATAATAGTTAATTTAATCCATTGGAATTATTAGCCAAGGAATGTAATTCTCCAAGGTGACCACCGCCATTATAAATATAGATCAATGGAGTAAAAATGTCTATAGAATCAAATGGAATCAGAGTCCAAGGAGTTCTTCAATGTAATAAAATACTATTATCAATTCATTATTCAATACATTAGCATTCATAATCCATGACTTCATCCAACCCATTAAACAATTTTTGTATAATCCCTTTAACCATTTAAATTTCATATGTCATCACATGCAATATAGGGATAACCATTCTCTTATCATTAACTAATTTCTCATTTTATTTATTAGGGATCCATAAACAAGTAACAATATCTCAGAAACACCCAACGAGGTGATATAACATATGAAAGAAACAAGGGAACACTACATGGGTGGCCTAGATTGATGTTAACACTCCCAAACCTTAAAATAGAACTAAAAAACAACCTAATAGTTCCTCAAAAGTTTATCAAGATATTCCTTTATTTTTAGGGTCACCAATGGAAGGTTTTATGTGAATCTCAATGAAAAAAATTCGTATAAAACACCAAAAGTTAATGGAAGGACATTGACCACTGACCTTATACACAAGGTAGAACACGCATCCCGTATCGACCTCTGATTTTGTTCATATCAGAAGAAAATGTAAGAATAGATTAAAGCGCTTCAAATATGTCAGATTATCTTGTAACAAAATAACTCAATTATTATGAAGATTAATGATAAAAGGTTCAAGATGAATGAATAACATACCAATGTCATTCCAATAATATGAACAACCCCTAGATCATTGTATTGATAGAGAATCAAGACCCATTGATAAAATTTGATTAAATATGGAGACCACTAGGATGGAAAACTCTTCCCTATAAAATACAATTCAAGGATGAAGAGGAAGAATATGATTTATTTATTTAATCAAAATATGGTAATTTCACAAAAAAAACTGTGTTGTATGTTTTTTCCACATGATTAACCAAATAGTCTTCCTACCATGTGATCCTCATTACCTCAATAGAAAACAAGAATAGTTCATGCACATGTTTTCACATAACATCTAAAAACCTTTCAATATTCCTCAATCCCCAATCACTTACTGCATGTTCTGGGAGACCTATTAGAAAACCCACACATTGAAAATGCATTTGGCCTCTCCAAAAAAAATCCAGTATCGAGGAATTAGTGTGGGGCCGTTGGAACTATGTTTGGGTGAACCATTTATCCCATGATACCTTATAAAACTCTTTGTATGGTTTTTAAAAATCATGTATCCTTGGTCGAAAATTTTCAACTAACCTAGCATCCTAGATTCCATTTCAAAAAACCTATTCCTCTGGGCACTGAACAAGCCACAGATACCCCTGAAACATTTATCATCTCATTAGGCATTCACATTAGGATAAAAAAAGAATTTAATATAAAAAATGGTCATTACCTCAAAGGAAAAAAATGATTTTACAATCACCCCCTCAAAGAAATTTGTCCCCAACATTACCCTCCAAGGGATTTAAATAATTTCCAAAGAATACCTCTAGCCACTGACCATGTACATCGGCCATTAGCTCTAATGTATCATCATGTAAATGACCATGCTACCATAACACCCATATTAAAGGATCTTAAAAACCTAAGAGAGACTTATTTCTCCTATCAATGATATGAATTGGATTATACTTGAAGGAAACATCTACCTATAACTCAAAATCGTTTTATTGAAGAGTATGAGATGCGTCTAAGTGATAACAGAATAACAAAGCTACATGGAAGATTTTATTCTTGGTGTGGTACCTATCAGGTAACTACAACTAATAGAATACCGGTATGACTATCCCCAAAATCTCAAAAATGACAACATATCATAGTGAAAAATTACTCAATATCATAATATATATATGGACCATCCTTAGTGAGATACCTAAAAATAACCAATCCCCGACCATGCACTATAGAGTTCAGTGGTGAAAATTCTCAAATGTTTTATTTCTTTGAAGTGTCATAGCCACCGCTTACAAAACATATAAACTTGTATTGATGTCTATCGCACGAGATGCGATATGAGTAGAACTTCACCTCTTGCCTCTAACCAACAAATAAGAGATCAACATTTCCTACCGAAAAAATCTATATAATGTTCCATCTTTATAGTCACCTGATATCTATTGATTTATGAAAACTAAATAAGGGGTATATGCCTCTCCCAAAAGCCCCCAAAATCAAGGACACCTACTCTAAACATGTCCCAGATCACCTGTATAATGAACCCTATATGGAAATCATTCTGAGGGTGTTATGTCATGATTTGATCATCCCATTACCCAAAAACCCTCTGCAATTATTTCCTAGACACTTATGTATAATGGGATTCCCTATCTGATACAATAGTATAAGGAACCCCATGATGGTGCACAATCTGACATATATACACTATCTCTAGCTCATCCACTTAGACGATCTCCCATATTGAAAATAAAAAAGAGACAATCATAATTCATTCCACAAGAACACATAAAACATCACTATCTCAATGTTATATTGGAAAACATCCCACGAAAACCATCGCAATTTCATCTCATTCCTACTTGGGAATATGTACTAATGGATATTCCCAACTGGTTGACTGTGATCATCTTTCACCAGCTAACATGTGGAACACCACTTTATAAAACCATTTACCTCTCATTTCATCCTGGCCACTGGTATTGACAACACATGTCACGATATATATTGGTATCTCCGCGATGTATGGTCCAAATTGATGCATAAAACTCCCACATTATCCCTTTTTGTATGTTTGCTGAAGCCTAAATCCATCCATATGTGCACAAAATTCCATATTTTCCCATAGTCTAACTAGGAGGAGAGTCATCTACTACCACAGTCACTTATATGAGTTGGCCCTCATAATCATATAAATGAATCACCCTCACTCTATCCAAAAGAGTATATACAACTACTAATGGGGAGAGAATATTTTTTCCCTAAATTCATTATTCACCACAAAGTTCATCTCTAAATATAGTTCCATAAGATTCCACTCACTACTAGCCACCTAAAATGGATGTATCTGTGTCATTCCTCTCGATTATTTAGAAACATCATTTCTATTACCATGTATATAAGCAATATCAAATTCAAAATACTACAGATATTCATACAACTTTCATTTCTATATATTTAATTCCTTCCATGAAAATTTGAAATTGATGGTATTGTGGGAAGTATTAAACAAAAAAAACATCATATAGTTATTAATACCTCTAATAACACAAGGAATTCGAAGTAGTGGATAACACAAGATCATGTATTAGGTATTTCAACTTATTTTTCCTCAAATGACATGATTTTTATGCCATGACTCAGTCCTAATACATCAAAACACCTCGTATCCTGATACCTGATGCATCACAATATATATTATAGCTTCTTCCTAGATCTGGAATAATTTAGACTAGCACTAATTTAAATATCCCTTTCAGTACCTTAATGGCTTTGTCATATGTATGCTTCCATAGAAACATCACACCCATCATAGTAAACCCCGAATGAGGCGCTTCTAAGGGTGAAAAGGCATGTAAAAAATGTATGTAGTATCCATAAATCCACAAGAGACTACATATGTGAAATAATTTCCTAATATGTTTTTAGGAATCTACATATGTCAACTTCTTTGACTTAACTGACACTCCTTCCTCTAAGATAATATGAACCAGGATGTGAATCATAACCATCCAAAAGTGGAACATGGTGAGGTTACCATATAACCCATGCTCTCTATCTCTGTATCCAAAATGATATCAATATGTTTAGTATTTTCATGTTTATTGTGTCGATACATCATGATATCATCCACTGATACCACCACAAACAATACCATATAATGATTGAAAATATGTTTCATCTATGCAAGGAAAACATCTGGCTCAATCGAAATGCCAAATGACATAATCGGATACTTGTATAGATTGTAACGGTTTTGATTATTTTTATGAGGTATGAATGAAGGTCAAACACATACCTGGTGATAACCTTACATCAAATTAATCTTTGAGAAAAACAAAGCTCCACAAAGATGGGTAATGTGGTCATCTATTAGAGTAAATGGATACTTGTTCCTAAAATTCGACTAGTTCAATTTACGGTAATCCACACATATCCTAAGGGATCTATCTAACTTTATTTAAAAAAATGACTTGTGAATACCACAAAGAAATACTTTCTAGTATAAAACTCTTTTACACTAAGTTGGATATCATTATTTTGAGCTACTAAAACTCTGTAATATAAACCTTATAAGGAGTAAAGGATACCGATTTATCTCCATGAACCATATTAGTAGATAATTTCACCTCTATCATAGGATGTAAAACGGAAACATCCATCCAGGAAAACATCTGTGATGTTTTCAACCTCCATGGGATAATCAATATTATATAATCATTGATTATATAGATACAAACTAGAAACATGTGATGTCATCCCTCTCAGCCCATAATGATTTGGTTCATATCTACCTTCATGTACACTCGATTCACCTTTTTCAATAAAAACCCCATTCTCTAGGGAAATGAAGGTTATCCTCTGCTGATAGAAATCATCATGGGATCAAAAACAAACTCTCAAAATAATCTATGTCATGCCATCAAACCAAGTCATCATGAGTATAAAAAATGTTCCATATGAAGTTACACCAACCTTACTCAATGGGGGACTCCCTAAATAAATTTAAAATCATTCATACATTTCCCAATAGAGTATAAAGTTTCATAATTCCATCAAAAAACTAATCAATGAGACCATGGTTCTCTAAAAGGGAAATATATTTTAAGCTATATAAATAACCTTTATTAAAAAAAGAAGTTATTAAAGTAGTGGATCTTAAGAACGTACCTCTCATGTATATAGAACACTTATCTTCTCCTTAGGTGTCGGATGTATAGAATGCATCTGGCAGGAACATTGAACCTTTAATTCAACCACACTACCCAAAGTAGGCCCACTCTACAGTTTGGGTACAACGAGTGACTGAATGCCTTGGCCACAACCACTACCAGAATCTGAATGACCAAAACTAAACCAACTACAAAACTATTATGAATATGATAATCCGGCTCTTGATACTAGAGATGGGGTTAATCCCCTTCCATTGACTACTAGAGGGAAGGTCCTACAGAATATTTGTACATTGACCATCCTAAAGAATCTTCAACACTTGACTGGGTCTATATCAAATGTATTCATCATATGTTCATGTCTCCCTTACTAATCACAGAAGACATAACTATGAGAACCAATAGACTTTATGGAACTCATCTTATAGGATGTCACAAAAATTCACTTTCTTCCATATTTTATATAACCACTAGGTTTCATGGCTAAACTTCCACGATCCACCTTCCCATCTTTCATTAGGATCCATTTAGTAATAGAACATTAATCACTATATCTATAATAGTTAAAAATCAAAACAATTTGACATGCAATCAAACATCATGCTTGAGATCTCCCTCAATGATTCTCGCCCTCGTTGGATCATCAGTAAGATAAATTTATGGAAAATTATGAATCTATCTAAATAATTATGGATACTTTATAACATATATTCTTCCCTACTCCAGATTCATAAACTCATTTTCCCTTCCATCTTCTAAGGTCTTGGGAATGATTTAATCATGAAACCTTAATTTTAAATACCTCTAAAACAATTCTCATAGTATATCACCCTTGTTCAAAACATCCCACACGCACTTGTAATCCCCATAAATAATATATTTAGTGAGATTAACTCTCCTCTTAAGAGGTTTATTGATATTAATAAACATTGATAATGTAGTCCAAAACCATATATCAACATCCTATAGAAAATAATCCTTAAAAAATGTTGGTATATTCTTTTATTAGAACACACATATCAGCTCATCCATAGGTGAGGTAGGTTGTGGGTATCCGTGAATGGTATTTATAAAATGTTGGAAACCATTATAGAGCTAGGAATCATCACTCAAATTTGGTACAACCACTTGTTTCTTAACTAGGAATATTGGAGGTTCTATTTGAATTCCATGGGAACTATCTCTAGAGCATGTTCTTTGAAAACCTCCAAGCATATGACTTGACGTAATTTATGTAACATGAATATAAAATGAAAAATAATACATCTGAAACAAAAATTTGATACAAACTAATCAAAAATACAAACATATGATTTTTCTAAGAATTTTTATAAACAAGTCGAGCACCTATGCCTGCTCTTAATGCAATAGATGGGTATAGAAACATCCATAAAAAGCACTGGAGAAACTACCTAATGTCCACACTATAGCTGAGAGAAGGCTAAGTTTCTATATAAGGATTTTATGTCATATTTTTATTTACATTTACATTTCATTCTATTTAAAATGGATGAAAAAATGACTCACCTTGTATGATCCCTGAAGGTCTATTGGTACACATGTTGCAGAGCGTCAAATTTTTTATTTTTTTTTAGAAAAATAGCTATAGTGAAAGTGGTGAAAATGGTAAAAACAATGTTGGGATAAAATATAGTTCACTAATATTATCTCATTGGAAAATAATCTTAATGAAAAATAAAGTTGAAAGAATTTAATATTTTTTTAATTATCTTAAAAAAATTAATAACATAGAAAATGAATGAAACAAAATAAACAATATTAAAAATAAAAATGAACTCTGAATAAACAAGAAGTGTATGGGATTATGACATTATAATTAAACTACTAAAAAACCATGAAAATATTATTTTATATGATTAAATAGTTATCTATCTCAATTATCATCAGTTATAAATTTAGAAACCCTTTTAGAGGATAATTGTTTTATCATTTTTTTCTGAAGTCCCATTATTTTGTGTTTTAAATAAATTTGGAGAGGCGTTCAGATACCAAAACAAATGGAGAAATAACATAGACTATCTCTCAAAATGCTACACTACCTATATGTAATATAGTCGGTCAAAATAATTAACTTTAGTAGTATTAATAAATGAAAAATGAATTAATATATCCATATTAAATTTTGGAAATTAATTTCAATGAAAATATAAATTAAGTCGAAAAATATCAAGTTAAAACTAATTCAACCAGTAATTAATCACAAAATAAAATATCAGTTGGGAATTAACATAACATTAATTATTAAATCAACATGCTGAAACACATAAATTTAAGCTGACATCTCGATTGAAAAAGTACACGCAATAATAATATGATAAATCCTTAAAATTGAAACTCGGATATCTAAAACAATTTCATTCCAGTATACAATATCTTCAGAAAGTGTAGTAATCATCCCTAAATATTGGAATTCGATCACACATTTTGTGTATATCAACATCAGGTGCTATCAACAGACCTCCAAAAATATTGCACCCACCCAGAGGCATAGTAAACAAGAGGATTCAACGACTAGTTTCCTGCACCTGGGAATATGATCTAGCTTGATGTTGAAGGGGGGTGAGGCACCTCACTGCTTTCATGGTTGTGTATTCTAAGAGAGGAGGATGGAACAGGCCACCTATGTGGTTCTGCTAGTTTGTTGCATAGAGGAGGTCTCCTACACTATACGTGAGGGGAGTGGGGGTTTCAGGGGGAGAAGGGGTGAGGGGAGGTGAGTAGGGGGGTCATCCAAGTCATTAAGGTAATGGGAGTGGGGTGGGGTGGATATATGAGGCAGTGGGAGAGAAGGAGTAATAAGCTGGGTCAACGGGGTGATGGGGATTGTGGGGTGGCAGCAGGGGGAGTGAGTAAGGTGTGGGGCTAGCAGGCCTTGAAAGAGGAGTGGTGGGTAGCAAGGAGTGGGAGAGATGATGTTGTTCATTGGTGGGGTGGGTAAAATGGTGTGGGAAGGCAGGTGAAGGGTAGACTCGATGAAATTGGGATCCAACATGCATGAGATAAGGAGGAGGGTTGAAGTAAAAACAAAAAAAGTAAAAAAATATTCCAAATTCAAAATATCAAAATCCATAATTCAAAATTATAAATATATATTTATAAGTTAAATAATAATAATATTGTTATTATTATTTTTTTATTATTAAATAATATTAATTTTTTGGATAATAGAAATATATATAATATTTACAATTTAAATTAATTATAAATAATTAATAAATTAGACTTATAAAAAACTAATATTAATTACACTTCTAAAAAAATTAAATATGAAATGTTAATAAATTTAAAATTAACCAAGGATAAAAATAAAAATAAATTACTAATATTAGAATTAAATTTACTAAAAAATATTAATATAACATAAATATTATGAAGCTACAAAAATAGCCTAAAAATAATAATTAGTTAAAAATAATTTAGAATATATTCTGAAATTATAAAAAATGTTAGTGAAATCCATGAACATCAAATTCACACAATTAAGAATTTTCAATCTTGGGAAAATTTAGAAAAACTATATAGTTATACCCATAGACAAATAAAAACAACAAAATTAAATGTTGAAAAATTTTCAATTGCATTAACAAAAAAAATTCAATTCTGCATATTAAAAATCCAATTTTTAAAAACCATTTTTCTTTTACCCAGATTATTTACAAAATATGTATGTTCACTCATGTATCATGTGACCTAACTTCTATCACTATCATCATTGAAACAATCTTATTAATGTTGTGCTCAATTCACATACACATGCATGCTTACAATAGTTTTTCTAGAATTTTACATCACTACTTGTGGACATGAAAAAAAACACTAATATCAAGTACTTCCCATTAGGTTCAAATATCCTTGAGGTTACATAATTTTTTTCAATGTTTTTGGTAAAAATGATGTTTAAATCTTGAAATAAATGCATGAAAGTGTCAATCCAAAATCCTTCCATAGAATCATTCTCCCCCACACTTAAAATGTTATTTTCCCCAAGAATATGAAAATTCAATGTTTTAGGGACACATGTCACTAATGTTCTATGTGTATAAAATTTGATGAGTATCAAATCCAAATCCTTATGAAATAAATGTAATAAAATACCCAAATAATGGAACACAAGTTTCATGTATTCTATAGAATCTTATTAAAAAATCATATAGAAAATATTCAAGATCCTTGAGTAATTGTTTATCACTTTTATAGGTAACCCAAAAAGTGAGAGTTACAACATTATTACAACCAATGTACTCACTTATGGAAGCAGAATGATTCTATATTCCCATCTCAAAATACATTTAATGAATGTGGATAATATGATATATAACACATATGATATGGATGGGTTAATTCCAACCCTTGTCAATCAAATAAATCATTATCCCTCAAACATCCTTTAATAGGAATAAATATATCCCACAGACATAGACAAAATAATATAATAATAATATTCATGAAATTGGTAGGGAAGGGTTATAGTTATGGGATCATCATAAAAGGATTCTTTATAAAATATAATGGCTAAATGGATGGGAAAATGAAAGGGTGGATCATTGGTTCAATGGATCTATCTAATCAAATAGATTCCTATATCATTGTAGTGAATCTTAAAAAAATAATATAACTTTTATGAAAAACATGAAAAATTATATAAGAAATATCATGGTCAATATTCCCATAAGAAATAAAGAAACGTGATATTATTAAAGAAAATTCTAGAATCCTAATGGGTATGGAAGTCCAATTATAGACAGAATAGATGATTATATCCACAAATAGGTGTCTCAAAAATATAATAGTTTTAGGAAAACATTTTAAAAGAATGGAATGATATCAATATTAATTTAAATCAGGGTTTGAAAAATTACAACATGTCAAATAGGAATCATGTTGTTGAACTACCCAGGGGGATAGTTGGTATGCCTCTGCCCATGATTTAAAAAAATATAACTGCTTTCATGTGGGTTTAATAAATTATAGTAATATTTTTTATTTTCTGTATTTTTTTTATATTTTATTAAGTTTTTTTACATTGTTTTTATGGAAGTATAAAGTCTGATAGAAATTAGAACACTTCCCTAAGTAATAGTAAATTGACATGAAAAGTCTATATATATTTGATGAAGCTCGAAAAATTATTCACATGTAAAATATACACATGGATAGAACATACCAACATAATATGATAATGATAACACCAAGGACCATTCAAAATAAATTTAATAATTGTGAGAATGAAATGTTCATAAAAATTTCAACTAAACCTAAAAATGACCCAATATTCAAGGATTATTTCATAACCAAACTATAAGATATACATTAAACAAAGGAAAAAAATAGGGAAAGAATCTATTGCCTCCCAGTAAATGTTATTCATTACATATTTAACTAATCAGATAAACAAAGGTCAATATTCATTGTCTATCTACTCAAAACTCATCTGTATTTTACGGGAACTCGAGGCTATACCATCATGATCATGGGAATGCTTGGTGGTATTAACCACCTCAAAATCATAGTGATTATGAATATAGTATAGAAGGAAATGAGTCTTTTATCATCATGGTGGTGATGGATAATAAGCTGGGATCTCTAATGAAGTCTCCTCAAGATTGTTCTTGACATCTTCCAGATGTTGAGTAACCCATCTTACGAGGTCAGGTGGTGATGGAACAAGAACATCGATGACCATAGAAGTGTCAAAATAGTAAAACATTATTTTTTTTAACATCATCCGTAATGAGTTATAGAGAGATATATAGAGTAATAAAATTTAAACCAATTAATGTATAAGTACTCAGGGCGCCTCCTGATTAGCTCTAAGTTTAATTTCATCATCTATGTTGATAAATTTTTAAATTTTATGTGATCTTTAGAATTGATTACTATTATGTAAGAGGTCTAATAATGTTGGAGTTTTTGAACATTAACATTAAATATATGAATCTTCCCATCATATATTTCTATAACCCCATGGCTGTAAATAATTAAAATTTTTTAAGGACATAACCACATTGATTTGACATTTTTTCCCATTATTTGATTCCTTGATGTGAATATTAACACTTTATCTCCAAGTAAAAAATATTATTTTTTTGATATTTTTATCATTATAGACATTATGTTTTTCTTTATAGATCAATTTATTATTATACATTTATTTCCTCATATCTTCTAATTCATTCATCCATAAAAACCACTTCTCTTGGGAATTTTTGAAATCAAAATTCAGATTCTTCTTATCCCTGTATGATTTGTGTTATAGTTATACATTGAGGTGGTAGGTATTTCTATTGAATAATCAATATATAGAAATAAAAATATGTGTCATGTATGTTTTCATGTAATCCCAAACATTGTCTTCATGTTTTAGGAACAAATATTTTGGAGATGTACTAAAATTTATTTCGAAAATACCATTATTAACCCTATTTGAAACCATAGATTGGTCATTAGTCTATGCATAGTATGGGGTGATCCTATAGTGGTGACATAAATAGATATTAATTATCTTTTGAAACACTGTATTATTGAAGTGGATACCATAGACACAGATGATGATCCTTGGAGTTCTAAACCGGGTAAAAATATGTTGCATCATCAGTTTAATAAACACTCAAGCAGTATTTTTCACAAACTTTTTAGATTACACTAACTTTTGAATATATTCCACATAGAAAATGATGTCTGTTTTTTGAAAATATTTAGGAAATTATCCCATGAATACAATTACCCATATGTGAAAAATTTCAATGCCCTTGATTAAATGTTGGGGCATTTCATGCTTTTAGTTTATACCCCAAGATCATTAAAATTTATCACAAGTCACAAATTACTAACAAATATAATGATTCATGTTAGGAAATGAGAAATGATATTTTAACACATTTTGATTGTATGATCAATTCCATAGTATCTACTAGCTTATATAGAATGGAAAAAGTTCAAAATACTATCAATATCTTCTTCAAGTATTCATCTTCAGATCATTCCATCCTCATAGTCCTTGAAACGTAATGGATCATCACAATAGTAATTGCATGCATTATTTAAAAATATTTCTCTATAGTCCCTTGATATATCTTTTTATACCACACTAAAATATGTGTAATTCAAAAAATTGGAATACAAAGGTTTGATTGTCTCATTGGAATAGAGTTTTTGATCAGTAATTTTTTCATGGATTAGTTCATCAATGATTTCAATTGTGTCGCTATATAGGCATGATAAATGGTCAACAACCAAAATTATCATTGTCATTTTTTCCATGAATTCAATAAAAAATTGATAATGTAACAATATCCATCCAATGATTCTAGGCTATAAATATTTCATGGTCATTAGATATTGTAGGGAAGAGTGATTACTATAGATAGTGACATTAAATAACTCCATATGTGATTGAAATTTATTGAATGAGATGAGAAGTAGTAGAATATCATTTTTAGTTATTGTGTTTTATATTGAGCATCATTCAAATTTTGGATAGAATAATATATTGGTCTAAATATCGTTTCATTCCATTGTCCAAAGGTATCACTAACATCCCCATTATTTATATCACACATAAACTAAGATGGATACTTCTAATCAAGTGAAATCATTATTGCTGCTTCAACAAAATATTTACCTAAAAATATAAATGCTTCTTGAAAATCATTCCCAACATGAAATGTGAAACATTTTCACAAATGGTTGATAAGTGGATGGACAATAATAGAGAAATCGTTAATGAAATGTTTGAAAAATTGGACATGACCAATAAAACCTTTAATTGAATGAAAGAAGTAGTCATGGGTAGCTCAGAGATTGTACTTATCTTGACTTCATCAACTTCAATGTTTTTCATAGAAATTTGATGACCTAAAACTATTCCACATTAAACCATAATGTTTGATTCTTCCTAATTTAGTACCAAATTGATTTAATCACATCTTGCCAAAAAAATATCTAAATATTCCGTCCATGCATCACTAAAACCTGCAAATTCAGAGAAGTCACCCAGTAATATTTCCAATAAATCTTTTATCACGTCATGGAATATTTACAACATGCATCAATGAAATGTGGATGGGGAATTTCACATTCCAAAGGCACTCTTAAATAAGAATATTTACAATATGGAAAAGTAGAAGTTATTTTTTCTTGATCTTTTGGTGTCACCTCTATTTTATTATAGAAAAAGTACCCATCCATAAAACAATATTAATCTATTATTGATAATCATCCAAGGATTTAGTAAATAAAGGGTAATAGATGTTGATCTTCCCTGAAGGAATCACTCAATTTTCAATGATCAATGAAAACACTCTATCCAGTCACTATTCTCAGGGTTATCAATTATCATTCATAATTCTTAACTACTTTGGTCCCACCCATTTAAGATACCACTAGCAATAGGTCGAACCACTGACTATCAAGGATTGGAAATACTATACTTGCATCAAGATGTTTAATTACTTATTTCTTGTATAAGTCTTTTATGGGAGGTGTTAAGAATCTTTTTTCTATATATAGTTTTGAAATGACATCTATATGTACTCTGTGATTGTATAGGAAAGAACATATACATTTTAAATCACTAACTATCCAACCTATTATTGGATTCTTTTGAGACAAAAACATGAGCAATTATCTTTTGTTTTATCATGAAAGATTAGCATTTATAATTACTATAAGGGTGTTTCAATATCCCAATTTTCTATGAATTAGATATAGAATATGAGAATTAAATTCAATTATTGGTGGTTTTTCAAGTGATAGAGTAAATGAGGTGAAATCTTATTTATCCAATGTCTTGACTATGTTTTTGATTAATTATAATTCCTCGATTGATTCTGTTAAATCCCCATCATAATTATGTAAATCCTTGAGATTTGGGACATCCATTTCTAACTCATACAATTTTTCAGTCGTATCCAATAAATGATAGTTAACTGGAAAGGGTTTTCCCATCGCATTCAAGGCATCAAATATTTGGTTTTTATCTCAAATTAAAAAAATTATTTTCCCTCTTTGACGTCATTTAGGGATCTACCTATTTTTAATAATGTTCTCCCAATAATGAGTGGGAAATTATTATCCTCTTCGAAATCAAGGATAATGAAATCATCTAGGAAGTCAAATTTATCAATATTTACATGTGGATTCTCTATAATTCCTCTTGGATGTTTCTCTAATTAGTATGTCAATTTGGGGTGACCCTCATTGTATTTATTTATCTAATGAACAAATATATTCAAGAACTATACATGGAATGAGTTTTACACTATCTCCATGGTCTCATAAAGCTCTCCCAAATTGACATCATTTAATATTGCATGAAATAGTGAAACATCATGGGTCTTATAGTTTATGTGGTATGGATTTGGGTATAACTTTGAAACATTTACCATGAATTACAACTATTTCCACATCATATTGTTTTCCTTATTTTGATAGAAACTCTTGGAGAATTTTTTCATAGTGTGGAATTTGTGATATGGCCTCTGAGAGAGGAATATTTATGAGAATCTTCATAAATATTTCAATGATTTTCACAAATTGTGAATCCAAAATCCATTTCTTATGTCTTTTTTGAAATAGCAGAGTTGACATGCGGGATTTCAATCGTTAATTAAGTTACACATTTTTTGTTTTTATTCATAACTTTTCAAAAAAAATTATGTTTTTTATCTTCTTTCTCATTAGATTAATGTTGGATTTCTTTTCCTATTGAGTCAACATTATCATTTTAACACTCCAATATTTCATAGTGTGTTATTTCTTCAAAATAATTCAATAACATGCACTACATGAAACACTGAGTTCAAGTGCACCATGACTTACCAAAAAAGCCGTTCAAAAGAGGTTATGAATAGTATTAACTAAATTTTAAACTTTATATAATCCTTATAATTTTAGAATCCATATTATGAGTTTCTTAGACATAATGTAAGAACAAATTCATTTTCAGTATTACACCATTACCAACTTTTAATAGTGAACCCTTTTTAAATCCAATATTTTAAACTTTTATATATTCAATTTGACTAAATGGGGACATCAAAAATTTAAAATGAAACATCCCAAGCTTCCACAGTATGCTTTCCTTTGAATAATACAGTAGCATGTGTTGTACACAACTTCGAGTTCTAACACGCACCACAACCGATCAAACTAGCCGTTATGAATAGTAATACCTACTTTTTGAAATTTTATAAATTTTATCCCTCAAAAAGGACTTCATTTTTGGATTCAGAATATCGAATTTAGCCTAGGGTAAAATTTTGGTACTTTTTGGATAACTTTTATATTTTGATGAATAGTGAAAATTACTAAATTTTTTTAAAAAACAAATTTTTTAATCAAAATAATTAATAGTGATAATTTATTAATTTGGGTGGTTTTAAAGTATATTTAGAATATATTTTTACCATTTAATAAAATGTTTTTTATTGGACAAAACTTCACAATTAAACCAGATATAAGCAGGTGTCGATCTTTTGCTAGTTATTATCTCTTAAAAACACGCTTTTTATTTTAACAATGGGAATTAATTTTAAATTAATTTCTGCCACTTATGTGTTTTGAGTTTGGAAAAATTGATTATATATATTGAATCAGGATTTTCAAATTGTGTAAATAGGTAACTTTTATTTTTAGACATTTTGAACAATTTCTTCGGTAAATATTTTATTTACCATGGTTAAAGGGTAAATCCGGTAAATAAAGGTTAAAAATAATATTATAATAAAAAATTACCCTAAAACGTGTCCTAAAATTATTGGTTGATACATGTCCGACCATGGGAATCTTTGGGTTGATTTTTGGACCCCATGGAGCCACTTGTAAGTGATAGGGACACTTTATTTTAATTAAGTTAAAATAAATATAAAAATGACACAAGCATATATCTTTTAGAAAAATAATTTTTACATTGGGTTATATATGTTGTATTTTCGACTATAAATATTCATTATAACGATAAAAAAAATTCATACATAATTATATTTTATTTCTAATTTTTAGACATTAAATAATGTAATTTATTAATGACAGAATGATGATGCAGTAATTACCATAATAGTAAAAAATTAAACTAATTGATATTATAAATACCCAAATAAATATAATTTTATACTTTTTATGAATTACACTAATTTTATAGGTTAATATGACATGTTAGGATTGATTTAGTTAACCTTTTTACAAGTAATAATTCTGTTATGATTTTTACAAAAATCAACTATTGAATAGTGTCAAAATTGACATAAAATAGTTTTTAAAACAAATATTATATTATTAATTGATATTAAATTCCTATAAATATAAGGTTCGGCCAAGAGACTTATATCATTATTTTTGTATCATTAATGGACTACTTTGGAGTCTCTTGGATGTATATAGTATGTTTATTAACTATATAATATAAAAATACAAAGTGACATGGTAAGTGTCAAACTAATTAACTAAGAGTTAATACTTAAAGATAAGGTTAATATAGTAACCCAAACCAGTCTAAATCCTATTGGTTGAGTGGGTTTCGACCTATACCCACCTTAAAAATTAAATAATATACTTTGGAGCCATTAGAAACCGAATATGAATTTATTATAAAATAATATTTCTAGCTTTTCAAAATGTGCCCCTCACCCCTCTTATAAAAGGGCACTCCCCCATCTCACTAATTCACACATTCAAAGCCTTTTGGTTCGGCCAAACCCTGCCCAAATACTCTCTAAACTTCACTAAATACAACCTAAAAGCCTTATTTTGATCATAAAGCCAACCTAAGGAGCCCTTCTGATCAAATCAAAAGGAAGAACCCAAAGAAGAGATAATGATTTCACCACCCTTTTTCAAGTTCCTTTCTTCTTCCACTTCTTCTTTATTTTTTTTGATATTACCATTCTAAAATAATAACTACAGTATATTATATATACATTTATGTTATTATAAACATTGTAAAACCATATTTCAGTATTCTATCCATCCTTTGAATGACATGTCACCATACGTGTGTATGTACGGCTTACCATCTCCACATCATGGTATAATTGATATTCAAAATATTATTATTTGGATGGGTATAATAATGATGTTTAATTAATGTAAATAATAAATATAACATGATAATAATTTTGTATATATGATATACTATCCAATTATATATTATTTTAATATCAAATGAATGATATTGTTGCTCGTGCGTACGTACGGACTACCGTCTCCACGAAGGCGATGAGATTCATTCTCCATCGTATCCATTAAAGTATAATTATCATTTCATGATTTAAAAAAAATGTTTAAGAACTTGATATCATTCTGGATATGAAGAAGATACAACCTATCCTTGACAACCACGGCTTACATAACAAAACATATAAAAGAAAACAAGTAAGTTAACACCTGAAACGATTATAATACTAATATATTATTAACAAAGGAATGTTAAAAGATAATATATGATATCATATTAATGTATATTATTCTTGTATAATTTAATAACAATTATTTCACCATTATACAAGAGTTTAACCTACCCCCAACCATGGAAAAGTACAAGGTAAGGGTTTATTTCACAATCCCTTCAATATCCGTGGTTGTTTATACGTAATAATCTACTGTGATTTCTTAATCATCCACATCCGTGTTTCTTAAAAATGTATTTCAAAACATTTTTACTATTTACAAGAATATGGGTTAAATCCATTTATACCCTTGTTTGAATTTTTATAAGAGGATTAGAAAGGAATCTTTCCGTCGTTTTCCAAACAAGGTTCTTTTTAACATTTTTGACAGAACTAATGTAAGAATGTTTTTTTAACTTATACGGTGGGTGCGGAAATTTTCCGCCATTATAAAATTGTCAAAACTTCCCTTACAAGATTATAAGAATATTTTCAAACTAAATGTTTTATTTTATAATTATGTGACTTTTAAATGATTTCAAAATTAATATTTTAATAATTTGTTAAAGGTACTCCTTATCAAGATCATAATTTTAAATGTTTTAAAGATTTATCTTTCTAAATATTTTTAATTAATGTCGATGTTTTCAAAAATGATTATAAGGATTTATTTATATGGACATGAATGTTTTGAAATGATATTTATCTTCAAAGGTTTCAAAGTGGTATGGGGCACTTTGATTCAAAAATCTCTTTTAAATTACTTCCTTTATAAATGTGTGAATTTTCAATGATTTCGAGAAAAGAGATATTTCTCTCAAATAGTTCTGATTTCATCTTTGTCAACATCCTTTTATGGATTTTAAGCTTATTTGAAGTTGATTTATTATGATACAAAACGTTTTTATTGTATTGACGGTTTTGTGATATGTTTTACTATGGATGTGTTATTTTTATATCACTCATGGTTTATGGAGAAATTATTGACATTTCGTATGCTAGTTTTAATATGAATGTTTAGGTTATGTTTAAACCTTTTCATATGGGAATTCATTGGAATTAGTAAGTGACGGGTGGAGCCCTCTATAGCTACACGATGTATCTGTAGGTCTCATGAGACAAACTAGTGTCTTGGCACAAGGCCTTGACAAAATCTTATTTGTAGTCTTGGAACGAGGCCTTGGCTATGTGGTTATGATAGTCTGGAATTATGCATTCCATTATTATGAAAGTGGTTATTGATATTGTATGTGATTATTCGATTAGTAGAATATCCATGTGAATAAGTAAATGAAATTATTTCATTTTATTTTGTCCATACTATGTTGAAGTTAATGTTTAAGAGGATTTTGTTTTAGATTTACATTGCCATAAATGTTTATTATTATTTATGAAAGTTTCCGCTATATTCTTATCCTTACTGGGCATTTGATATAACCCCTTTCAATGTTTTATTTTTTCCAGGATTCCATGAAGTATATTATGATTGATATGCAGGGTTAAGACAAGAGAATAATGGCATTCATAAAGAATTATTTATGTTGTTTTGTATGTTATAAAGTGTAACGTAACATTCATGTATGTAATCTATTTTCCAAGACTGCTAAACTGATCGGTCCTTTGGGACTTGATTCATTGTAATCATGTCAAAGTATTAAAATAATGCACCGACTCTGGGTAACTGGGGTTGGGGTGTTACAGTTGGTATCAGAGTAAGTTTAGCAATAACCTTGGAAACTAGATTTAGATAAACCCTGATTAGAGCACATATCCCTAAGATAGACTTTGAGGATTAGTATAGAAGAACTTCCTAGAATTTTGGTATTGTAGATATTTTGTGTGTTTTCCAAGCAATACATCCATGTATGGATATGATCAGGTAGAGGCAGCTCTGGCACAGATGTACCTAGGGGTAAAACCCGAAAACACCACTTTGAGCTAGAATTGAACGGGAACTACTGCACGACAATGGGACTTGCTGCACCCTTGGTTACGACACTCCCGGGGGATATGCTTAGGATAATTTTAATTTTCTTTACAAACCATTATGAAGGGCTCATGAGTATATACTTACTCAAAGAAAACATTTTTATGATTATCGATAATATCCATAAACTATTTAATTTATGTTATGTGTTTTACATGTTTGGGATTATGTATTGTTATTCATAAACTAATCTAGTGTATGACATTTTTTAGAAATGGAACCTATTAGAAGTAATGAGAACTCCAGCAATGAACATGATCCAAAGAGAAAGAAGGATCATATCTTTCATGGTCTTAAGCCAGAATTTATAAGAGAAATAGTCTCCCATGTATTATCATCATATGAAGAAATAATATCATGTGTTGATAAGATAAGTAAAGAGTTTACTGAGTCTTATGGATTTTAAGGGAAGCAAGAGAAGAAAAGGATGGAAGAGAGAAAGATGGATAGAGGGATGAGGGAAAAGAATAATTTCCCCATATGTGATAACTGTGGGAAGAAACACCCTGGAACATGCCTGAGAGGAATGGGAGTTTGTTATAAGTGTAGAGGAAAAGGGCACAAAGTACGTAACTGCGAGAGTAAGAAAATGGTTTCAAATATACAATGCTTAATTTTCAAGGAGTTTGGACTCTACACGAACCTATGTCCCAGTTGTCAGACTATGCCTCCAATGATGCTATTGGATAATAATCATGTTATGATACTACCACAGATGAAGAGGAATGATTATAGTTATTATATTGATTAAGTCATTTGAGTGTTGTATCAACAATGTACTTCTTATAATAATTATGGAGTATGTATGGATTGTACTGTAGTACTATTTCATTAAGGACTTGAGATTGTGTGGTACAAAGAAAAGTCAATCAATAGCAGGTTAAATTTTTGGAAAATATATGGTTGAGAGAAAGATAATCCATAATATGGTTCTGATACCGAGATAGTGATTTTAGAATAATACATGATTAATTTGTATAAATTATATTGGATATTGTTGACTACCTTGAAACTGATTAATGATTTGTATATTCCATCATTGTAGGGGTTTAGAACATTTTTGTATTGAAGGAGTATATCTATTATTATTTAAGAAATAAGGGGTCATGAATGTAATCAATAAGGTTTTATGGTAATTCAGGATGTTGCAGTATTTTAATAGAATACATGATGAAGGTGTTCACATGTTATTACATGGAAAAAAAGATCTTCATTTTATTTACCTTCCTTATAAATTTTGGAATGAAGTATTTTGGATAGTTCTAGTTTGGATTATTTCGGACTGCCATAAAAGGACAACCCCGAGGTCAGGCGGCAACCCATCCCATCCGGCAAGGCTGCGAGATTTGAACCCACAATCGAAGGTCGAAAAGGGTGTATCACCTACCAATAACCCACGTGATGTCCTGTATTTAATAATGTCATTTTTTTAATGGTTCTCCTAGATGAATTATAAATTCATTTTTTAACCCTATACGAATAGGATAAATAGAATATTATTTTTATGTTCTATTATCTTTTAGAGTGAAAGATGATTTTGTGGTAGAACTTTGTTAAAGGATGAGACTCTACTTGTCAAGTATATATTTCTCTTCTTCTCTTATTCAATGATGAAATTAAGGGATCATAAAACAAAAACAATTGTGTTATCCTAATACCATATGTTTTGCTGAACCGATCGTATTTCAAATCATCATAGATTGATGAATTTAAGGCCCTCAATTTTACACTTGTTTGTGATTGATGACCTCAATAACTACCTATAAATATTTACGTTTTTCCTCCAATTATATGTCTCTAATTTCCACCAATGTTCTTCGAATAGAGATCATAATTTGGTGGTGACCCCTTCATTTATCTTTTCCTTTTATTAAGACTAAATTTTATTAACCAAATTTCTGATGTGGGTTTTCCCCCAAAGATATTTTCTATATTCAACCTTTTATTTTTGAAGAACATTTTCAAATTGCGAGGAGGCAATTTATTGAAGGAGGGGAGAATGTAACACCCCAAGATTTCATAGTGTTTTATTTCTTCAAAATAATTCAATAACTTACACTACATTTAACACCGAGTTCAAGTGAACCATGACTTACCAAACTTGCCATTCAAAAGAGGTTATGAATAGTATTAAATAAATTTTAAACTTTATATAATCCTTATAATTTTAGAATCCATATTATGTGTTTCTTAGACATAATGTAAGAACAAATTCATTTTCAGTATTGTACTTTTACCAACTTTTAATAGTGAACCCTTTTTAAATCCAATATTTTAGACTATTCTATATTCAATTTGACTAAATGGGGACATCATAAATTTCCAATGAAATATCCCAAGCTTCCATGTTATGCTTTCCTTTGAATAATACAGTAGCGTGTATTGTACACAACTTCGAGTTCTAACACACACCACAACCAATCAAACTAGTCGTTATGAATAGTAATACCTAATTTTTGATATTTTATAAATTTTATCTCTCAAAATGGACTTCATTTTTGGATTCAGATTATCGAATTTATCCTAGGGTAAAATTTTGGTACTTTTTGAATAAATTTTATATTTTGATGAATAGTGAAAATTACTAAATTTTAATTAAAAACAAATTTTTTAATAAAAATAATTAGTAGTGTTATATTATGAATTTGAGTGGTTTTAATGTATATTTAGAATATATTTTTACAATTTATTACAATGTTGTTCATTGGAAAAAAATTCACAATTAAACCGGATATAAACAGGTGTCAATCTTTTGATTGTTATTATCTCTTAAAAACATGCTTTTTGTTTTAACAACGGGAATTAATTTTAAATTAATTTCTTCCACTTATGTGTTTTGAAATTGGAAAAATGGATTACATATTTGGAATCAGGATGTTCAAATTGTGTAAATAGGTAACTTTTATTTTTAGAAATTTTGAATAATTACTTCGGTAAATATTTTATTTACAATCGTTAAAGGGTAAATCCGGTAAATAAGGATTAAAAATAATATTATAATAAAACATTACCCTAAAACGTGTCCTAACCTTATTGGATGATACACATCTGACCATGGCCATCTCTGGGTCGATTTTGGGACCCCATAGAGCCACTTGTAAGTAAAGGGGACACTTTATTTTAATTAAGTTAAAATGAATACAAAAATGACACAAGCATATATCTTTTAGAAAAACCATTTTTACATAGGGTTATATATGTTGGATTTTGGACTATAAATATTCATTATAACGATAAAAATATTTCCTACACAATTTTATTTTATTTATAATTTTTAGACATTAAATAATTTAATTTATTTATGACACAATGATGATGCAGTAATTACCATAATAGTGAAAAATTAAAATAATTGATATTATAAATACCAAAATAAATATAATTTGTGACTTTTTATGAATTAAACTAATTTTCTAGGTTAATATGACATTATATGATTGATGTAATTAACTTTATTAGAAGTAATCATTCTTTTATGAGTTTTACAAAAATCAACTATTGAATAGTGTCAAAATTGACATAAAAGAGTTTTTAGAACAAATATTATATTATTAATTGATATTAAATTCCTAAAAATATATCTTTTGTCCAAGAGACTTATATCAAGATATATGTATCATTAATGGACCACTTGGGGGGTCTATTGGATGTATATAGTAAGTTTATGAACTATATAATATAAAAATACAAAGTGACACGGTAAGTGTCAAACTAATTAAATAAGAGTTAATACTTAAAGATACTGTTAATATAGTAATCCAAACCTATCTAAATTCTATTAGTTGAGTTTTTTTCGACCTATCCCCACTTTAACATTTGAATAATTCACTTTTGAGCCATTAGAAACCGAATATGAATTTATTATAAAATAATATTTCTAGCTTTTCCAAAGGTGCCCCTCACCCCTCTTATAAAAGGGCACTCCCCCTTCTCACTAATTCACACATTCAAAGCCTTTTGGATCGGCCAAAACCTGCACATATACTCTCTAAACTTCCCTCAATACAACCTAGAGGACTTAGTTTGATCAGAAAGCAAACATATGGAGCCCTTTTGATCAAATCAAAAGGAAGAACCTGAAGAAGAGGTAATGATTTCACCACCCTTTTTCAAGTTCCTTTCTTCTTCCACTTCTTCTTTATTTGTTATTACCAATATAAAATAATAACTCCAGTATATTGTATATACTTTTATGTTATTATAATCATGGTAAAACCATTTTTCATTATTCTATCCATCCTTTGAATGACATGTCACCATACGTGTGTACGTACGACTTACCGTCTCCACGTCGTGGTGTAATTGTTATTCAAAATATTATTATTTGGATGGGTATAATAATGATGTGTAATTCATGTAAATAATAAATATAACATTATAAGTATTCTTTATATATGATATACCATCCAATTATATATTATTTTAATATCAAATGAATGATATTGTCGCTTGTGCGTACGTACGGACTACCGTCTCCACAAACGTGATGAGATTCATTCTACATCGTATCCATTCAAGTATAATTATCATTTGATGATTTAAAAATAATTTTTAAGGACATGATATCATTCTGTATATGAATAAGAAACAACCTATCCATGACAACCATGGCTTACATAACAAAACATATAAAAGAAAATGAGTAAGTTAACACCTGAAACGATGATAATACTAAGATATTATTAACAAAGCAATGTTAAAAGATAATATATGATATCATATTAATGTATATGATTCTTTTATAATTTAATAACAATTATTTCACCATTATATAGGAGTTTAACCTACCCCCAACCGAGGAAATGTACAAGGTAAGGGTTTATTTCACAATATCTTCATTATCCGAGGTTGTTTATACAAAATAATCTAATGTGATTTCTTTATCATCCACATCCATGTTTCTTAAAAATGTATTTCAAAACATTTTTACTATTTAAAAAAATATGGGTTAAAGTCATGTATACCCTTGTTTGACTTTTTATAAGAGATTTATAAAGTAATCTTTCCATCGTTTTCCAAACAAGGTGCTTTTTATCCTTTTTGCACTACTAGAAACCCCATTTTTACCAACGCTTATATCCCAATGGTTTATCAAACCATTGGGAATGGTTTTGTATTCCAACAGTTTTAAGAAAACTATTGGTATAGAGGCTTTTATGAAGAAATTTACCAACGGTTTGTAAAACCGTAGGTATAGGCCTCTTTTACCAACGGTTATACACTAACCGTTGGTATATGATGGAATCTATGCCACCTTTACCAATGGTTTAAATAAACCATTGGTATAAGAGTACATTCCCAAGGGTTTTTTAAAACCATTGGGAATGGTTTCCCCTAAATCCAGTTCGGGTGTCCTGTAGCCCCTCCGCTCGATTGTAGTCCCCCTCCGCTCGACTACAGCCCTAAATTGAAGGTCTCCTGACGCACTCTCGTTACCCAGTCTCCAAAACTCCATCCATCCTATTCAATCAAACAATTTTTCTATTATACACTTCAAATATGTAAGTTCTACCTCAATTATAATGTTCTTCATCTATAGTTTTATTTTTTATTTTGATTTGACCTAAACGTCTGGGATCTCTCTATACAAAGACTCAGAAACTCATTTCACTCACAGATCCATCTTGAATCAAACAATATTCTATTTCTACACTCTAAATCTATATGTACTACCTTAGTTTTAATGTTTTGAATCTATTATTTTTGTTTTCTGTTTTAATTTGTATAAACTAGGCTGTGTTGTTTATGGAATGCGAAGGTTAGTGATATTGAGGATGAATTAAATGTTGGTTGGGTGATGGATTGGAATTGTGATGTTTTTTGTATTATGTTTAGTTAATTTTCAATGAATAATATGGGGATTTACTCCCTTTAACAGATCCCCCACTCCTCATGGACCCTGGACACCCCCCTCTTGGACCCTGGACAGTCCCCCCCCCCTCCTGGAACTTGGACAGCCAGGCCCCCCACTTTCTTGAAACTTGGACAGCCCCCCTCCTGGACCCTGGACAACCCCCCTCCACCCTCCTCCTAGGACCTTGTATAGTCCCCCTCCTTCCTGGACCCTAGGAAGCCCCCCACCCACCACCCTGGACCCTGGATAGCCCCCCTCCACGATGGGCCCTGGACAGCCCCCCTCCTTCCTGGACCACGGACAACCCCTTCTCCCCTTCTCCTTGACCCTGGACATCCCCCCACCCCCTTCCTAGACCCTGGATAGCACCCCACCCCTCCTCTTAGACCTTGTAAATCCCCCTCATACCCCTCCTCAACCACCAAATACCCCCCCCCCCACTTCAAAACTTTGACCACCGAACTTGGACATGCTGTATTTTCTCTAAAAAGATATATTTGATCCTTAAACCACCTCAATAATATCCTAAATAATGCTTATAATGTGGTTTTCACAACATTGCATCCAATTGTATTCCAACTCACTAGTCTATCCTCCCTTGGCTAGATTTTACATAAAGTTTTCAACCTTAAGGATCCAAATAAAAATAAATTGATATAAGACATTTGATAATGGATTAAAATTTAAAATTGGGATCCAATGAGAAATATTTGAGATATTATGCATCATGTCCATGAGTAAATCCATTTTTATATATCTGATAAGTTATTTTTCACAATTTTCACACATTAATTGTTTGTAAAAATGGGACAAACATTTATAAAGGTTCTAATATATAAAAATGAATATATTTGTGGATACAGCTTAACCAACAATGTCTAGCTTGTATGCCTCTTACATGATCATCGATGTGCGCGTCCCGTCTCCATCTGACCTCACACGATGGGTGACTCAGCATCTGGCTGATGAAGAGCACCGTATTCTCTTACTTCCACACCAGATTCACGCCCGCTACACTCCTGAAGTGAACAATCCCACTAAGTGTCCATGTGAGCTTGATGACATGGCCACCAGTTCTTGTTAGAGGGAGAGGATTTCTGAGCTAATGGACCAAGAAGATTGACCAGTGCCCATTCATCTGGCTGAAGATGTAAAACTTAGCACTTCCTAGGAGGCAACCCATGTTCTATACTTTCATCATTTTGGTTTTTTTACTTGCTTTTAGGAACTAAACATGGCATGTATGCAACAATTTAGCTGCTTCTGATCTGTATGTGCACTTGTCATTACTCTGCATGACTGCTTCTATTTTGTTTGATCCTTAGTGTTATTTTTTATGACATGATGCGGCTATGTGCTGTCTATGTGTAGATTTTATAGGTACATAAGTATGTGCAATTTTCATTATTCCATTCTTTCAGTGCTTAGGCCGATGGTACGAGGGAGGTTCGTACCAGAGGTAGACGAGCATCTCTGCGTACCCAACTAGACCCATCTCCTCCGACCAAATGCATTCGGATTCTATTGAAACTTAAGGTAAATGATTCATGGGTCAAATGTGACATGTTTAAGTCAACTTCGCCTCAATAAAAGGCACGGTGTGGCCAGGATCACTCAAACTGCCTCTCTTTTGTTCAAAATTGACTTATTTCTAAGTGAAATTAACAACTGACATATGGGAAACCAACCAAACGCCTTCATATTATGTTGAAACTTTAGGAAAAAGATCCATGGGTCATATTTGACATGTAAAAGTTATCTCCGCCTCAATCCGATGCATGGTGTTGCAGATATCACTCCATGTGTATGTAATTTGTTTAAAATGGACAATATTTTGCGTACATACGCCAATCCAATCAAACAGATTTTGATTCTGTTGATACTTTTTCACAATGATCCATGACTCATATGTGTAATTTACAAGTCAACCCCTCCTCAATTCGAGGCTCGGTGTTGCCGATACCACTCAAAGTTCCTCTGTTTTGTTAAAAATGGACTTAATTTTAAGTGAAATCAACAACTGACATACGTCAAACCGACCAAATGCATTCAGATTCTTTTGAAACATAAAAAAACGATCCATGAGTCAAATGTGACGTATTTGAGTCATGTCTTACTCAATACGAGGCTCATTGTGGCCGACACCACTCAAAATGCCTCTGTTTTGTTAAAAATGGTCTTAATTTTAAGTGAAATCAACAACTGACATACAGTAAACCGAACAAACGCATTTGGATTCTGATTATACTCTAGGACAACGATCCATGGGTCATATGTGATGTGTGATATTCAACCCCACCTTAATATGAGGCACGGTGTAGACGGTACCATTCAAAATGTCACTTTTTTGTTCAAAATGACTTTAATTTTAAGTGAAAACAACAACTGGCATACGGAAAACTGACCAAATGCATTCCAAATCTGTTGAAACATTAGTAAAATTATCTATGGGTCATATGTGACGTGTACAAGTCAACATCTCCTCAATCCAAGGCACGGTGTGGCCGTAACCACCCAAACTATCCCTCTTTTGTTTAAAATGGACAATATTTTACGTACATACGCCACACCGATCAAACAGATTCTTATGGTGTTGATACATTGGAAAAATGAAACATGACTCATATATGATGTGTACGAGTCTACCCCCACCTCAATTAGAGGCCCGGTGTGGACGAAACTACTCAAAGTTCCTCTATTTTGTTAAAAATGGACTTAATTTTAAGTGAAATCAACAACTGACATACGACAAACTGACCAAACGCATTCGTATTATATTTTAACTTAAGGAAAACAATCCAGGAGTCAAATGTGACGTCTGTGAGTAAACCCCGCCACAATATGAGGCTCTTTGTGGCCGAAACCACTAAAAATGCCTCTATTTTGTTAAAAATAGACTTAATTTTAAGTGAAATCAACAACTGACATACGGTAAACCAAACAAACGAATTCGGATTTTGTTGATACTACATGACAACGATCCACGGGTCATATGTGACATGTAAAAGTTATCCTCGCCTTAATCTGAGGCGCGGTGTGGACGGTACAATTCAAAATGTCTCTCTTTTGTTCAAAATGACTTTAATTTTATGTGAAAACAACAACTGGCATACGAGGAACTGATCAAATGCGTTCCAAATCTGTTAAAACATTAGGAAAACGATCCATGGGTCATATGTGACGTGTATGAGTCTACCCCACCTCAATATGAGAGGCGGTGTGGCTGTAACCACCCAAACTGTCCCTCTTTTGTTTAAAATGGAAAATATTTTACGTACATAAGTCAAACCAATCAAACGGCTTCTGATTGTGTTGATACTTTTTAAAAACGATACATGACTCATATGTGATGTGTACGAGTCAACCCCACCTCAATTAGAGACACGGTGTAGCCGACACCACTCAAAGTGCCTCTATTTTGTTAAAAATGGACTTAATTTTAAGTGAAATCAACAACTGGCATATGGAAAACAGACCAAACGCATTCGCATTATATTGAAACTTAAGGAAAACTATCCATGAGTCAAATTTGACGTGTATGAGTAAACTCCACATCAATACGAGGCTCGGTGTGTCCGACCCACTCAAAATTCCTCTGTTTTGTTAAAAACGGAATTAATTTTAAGTGAAATCAACAATTGATATACAGTAAACCAACCAAACACATTTCGATTCTGATCATACTATAAAGAAACGATCCATGGGTCATATGTGACGTGTAAGATTCAACCCTGCCTTAATCCGAGGCATGGTGTGGATGGTACCATTCAAAATGTCTCTATTTTGTTCAAAATGACTTTAATTTTAAGTGAAAACAACTACTGGCATACAAAAAACCAACCAAATGCATTCTGAATCTGTTCAACCTTTAGGAAAACGATCCATGGGTCATTTGTTATGTGTATGAGTCAACCGCTCCACAATCCAATCCTCGGTGTCACTGCCACGACTCAAAGTGACTCACTTTTCTTTGAAATGGAAAACATTTTAAGTGAAAACAACAACTGACATACTGAAACCCCAAAAAACGCATTTGGATTCTGTTGAAAATTTAGGTAAACAATCCATGTTTAATTTTTTATGTTTATGAGTCAACTGCGCCTCAATCCAAGCCTTGGTGTGGCTGGGACATCTCAAAGTGACTAACATTTCTTTGAATTGGAAAACATTTTACGTGAAAACAACAACTGATATTATGAAAACTGACCAAACGCATTAGGATTCCGTTGAAACCTTAGTACAACGATCCATGGGTCATTTTTTGACATGTAAGAGTTAACCCCACTTCAATCCAAGGTGCTGTGAGGCCGGAACCACTCGAAGTGTCTCCTTTTTGTTTCAAAAGGACATCATTTTTAGTGAAAGCAACAACTGACATACGGATAACTGACCAAATGCAATCGTATTCTATTTAAACATTATGAAAACAATACATGAGTCATATGTGACGTGTATGAGTCAACCCCACCTCAATCCAAGGAGCGGTGTGGCCGGAACCACTCGAAGTGTCTCTCTGTAGTTTAAAATAGACTTCATTTTAAGTGAAAAGAACAACTGACATACGGAGAACTGACCAAACACATTCATATTCTGTTGATACTTATGTAAAAGGATCCATGGGTCATTGGTGACATGTATGAGTCAACCGCTCCTCAATCCAATCCTTGGTGTCACTGCCACGACTCAAAGTGACTCACTTTTCTTTGAAATGGAAAACATTTTAAGTGAAAACAACAACTGACATACTGAAACCCCACAAAACGCATTTGGATTTTGGTGAAACTTTAGGAAAACAGTCCATGGTTCATTTTTTATGTTAACATGTCATCTGCGCCTCAATCCGAGCCTTGGTGTGGCTGGGACAACTCAAAGTGACTCACTTTTCATTGAATTGGAAAACATTTTCAGTGAAAACAACAACTGACATACTGAAAATCGACCAAACGCATTAGGATCCCATTTAAACATTAGTACAACGATCCATGGGTCATTTGTGACGTGTAATAGTCAACCCCACATCAATCCAAGTCGCGGTGTGGCCGGGATCACTCTAAGTGTCTCACTATTGTTTAAAATGGACTTAATTTTAAGTGAAAAGAACAACTAACATATGAAAAACCGACCAAACACATTCAGATTTTGTTGATAATTTAGGAAAATGATACATGGGTCATTTTTGATGTGTACGAGTCAACCGCGCCTCAATATGAGCCTCAGTGTGGCCACCACAACTCAAAGTGGATCAATTTTATTTGAAATCAAAAGCATTTTAAGTGAAAACAACAACTAACATATGAAAAACTGACCAAACTCATTCGGATTCTATTGAAACATTAGATCAACAATCCATGGGTTATTTTTGATGTTAATGAGTCAACCTCACCTCAATCTGAGTCGCGGTGTTGCGAGGATCACTCAAAAATATCATTTTTTTAAATGAACCACATTTTAAGTGATAATAACTGGCATACGGAAAACCAACAAAACCCTTTTTGAATATGTTTCTACATTAGTAAAATGATCAATGGGTCATGTGTGATTTGAAATATTTAATAATGCCTCAATACGAGGCATGGTGTTACCGGTACTACTCCAAGTGCATGTATTTTGTTTAAAATGGATATCATATATAGTAAAAACACCTGTATACGAAAAACCGATCAAATTATGAATTGAATTCCAAATATCACATATAATAGAAAACTAAATTAGAAATTTAATTCTAAGTGAATTTTAAAATGAATTCTAAATGAATTCTAAATGAATTCGAAATTATGTAACTTTATAATTACGTTATGAATTCTGATTTAATTTTGAATGTGTATAGTTTCATGATGTATTATATGTTAAATGTATATGAATTTGTTATGTATATATATATGTTAGTTGGTTATTGCAGGTAAAGGAGAGGGATTGAAGAATCACAGGTGAATGGAGACCCTGCTCCTCCCCTCCCCTGTGCAAATTCCAGGCTGCTGTGTAAATTGCAGGCTATTGTGCAATTTGCACAGCATAGGCTATGCCAACCGTTTGAAACCGTTGGCATAGTCTTCTAAGGAGGTTTATACCAACGGTTCAGATGGAACCGTTGGTATAAACTCTTTCCCAACAGTTTCAAATCATTAGGAAAAGATGTATAGTTGTCTTTTTTCCAACAGTTTTGAGTGAATCGTTGGGAAAATCTAGAGATTTTTTTGGGTTTTCCCAACAGTTTATTTAAAACCATTGGGAAAACATATGCCAATGGTTAATGTAAACCATTGGGATAGGTTTATTTTTCTAACCTATCCCAACGGTTCTTTGTAAACCGTTGGGAAAACTTTTCCCAAAGGCTTACTTCCCCACAGTTTGCAGAACCGTTGGGATAGATATTCCCAACGGTTCTGGGGCCTTTCCCAACAGTTTTGAACCGATGGAAATGCCTCTTCTTCTAGTAGTGTTGACAGAATTAAGGTAAGAATGTTTTTTTATCTTATACGGCGGTTGCGGCTATTTTCCGCCATTAAAAAATCGTCGAAACATCCCTTACAAGATTATAAGAATATTTTCAAAGTAAATGTTTTATTTTATACTTATGTGACTTTTAAATGATTTCAAAATGAATATTTTAAGAATTTGTGAAAGGTACTCTTTATCAAGATCATAATTTTAAATCTTTTAAAGCTTTATCTTTCTATATCTTTTTAATTAAAGTCCATGTTTTCAAAAATGATTTTAAGGATTTATATATATAGACACGAGTGTTTTGAAAAGATATTTCTTTTAAAAAGTTTCAAAGATTTATGGGACACTTTGATTCTAAAATCTCTTTTAAATTACTTCCTTTATAAATGTTTGAATTTTCAGTGATTTCGAGAAAAGAGATATTTCTCACTAATAGTTTTGATTTCATCTATGTAAACATCCTTTGATGGATTTTAAGCTTATTTTAAGTAGATTTATTATGATACAAAACTTTTTTATTGTATTGAAGGTTTTGTGATATGTATTACTGTGGATGTGTTATTTTTAAACCATTCATGGTTTATGGAGAAAGTATTGACATTTCGTATGCTAGTTTTAATACGAATGTTTATGTTTTGTTTAAACCATTTAATATGGGAATGCATTGGACTTAGTAAGTGACGAGTGGATCCCACTATAGCTCCTCGATGCATCGGTAGGTCTCATGAGACAAACTAGTGTCTTGGCACAAGTCCTTGACAAAATCTTATTTGTAGTCTTGGCACGAGGCATTGCCTATGTGGTTATGATAGTCTTGCATTATGCATTCCATCATTATGAAAGTGGTTTTTGATATTGCATGTCATAATTCGATTAGTAGAATATCCATGTGAATAAGTAATTGAAATTATTTCATTTTATTTTTTCCATACTATGTTGAAGTTCAAGTTTAAAAGGATTTTGTTTTAGATTTACATTGCCTTAAATATTTATTCTTATTTATGAAATTTTTGGCTATATTGTTATCCTTACTGGGCATTTGAGCTCACCCCTTTCAATGTTTTATTTTCCCCAGGTTTCGAAGAAGTATATTTTGATTGATATGTAGGGTTTAGACAAGGGAATAATGGAATTCATAAAGAATTATTTATTTTGTTTTGTATGTTATGAAGTGTAATGTAACATTCATGTATGTAATCTATTTTCCAAGACTGCTAAACTGATTGGTCCTTCGGGATGTGATTCTTTGTAATCATGCCACTGTATTAAAATAATGCACCGACTCTGAGTAACTGGGGTCGGGGTGTTACAATCAGTGGGTGGTGTAGGTGTCTAATTTGTTGGAAAATAATCATTCATTTGGTTATATAGAAGATATTTGATGATTTTCAATGTGGATTATTTTTTCACTTCTCTTTGATAAATCTTTTTAACCTGTTAGAGTTTTGTTTTTTTTATTTTCATTTGTGTGGCTAACTAAACGACTATATTTTCAATGTTGCACATGGATTATTGTAATTTTTTTGGTGTTTTTATATATGTTTTGGGGTTATTTTATACAATTTTTGTGGTTCCTTATCTTGTGAGTTAATCCAAGATTGATTAGACATTACTATTATTTCTATTTTATCACCCCCAAACTTTTTTTCTGTTGTTGCATTTGTGGAAAAGTATATTGTTTTCTTTTTCTCATTATACTATTGTTGTTGAGGAAATGGTGGTAAATATTTCTATTATTCATGATGAGTAATATGGTAATCTGGGATAATCATGAGGGCCACCATAGATAGGGATGTTTTCTTCTTGAGCTACATGGACTGCAATTGAGTTAGATAGTCTCATTGAAAATTTTTCAACACTCTTGTTTAGAGCTTCTAATTTTGTATCCATGAATTTGTCTGAATAAAATTGATTCACTCCATCATTCCTTATTAAAAAACTTTTTATCCACTAGAAACAATGTTATGTCATGTTTTGGATTAATTTGTATATATCTTGAGGACCATTTCCATGAATCCATTTCTAGTAGCAATGTTGATTGTAGATTAATTCTTGTGTTTAAATCGATAGTAGAAATCTGTAAAATGGTTTCCCACTTCATCCCAGGATGTGGATAGTGTATTAACATGGAAATAATTATTTCTTAATATTCTCCTATTTATTTATTGTCATTATGGAAAAAAGATTCAAGGTGTCTCTTATTTTTCAAAGATTATTCTACTGGGTAATATTGATCAAGAATATTTCTTCTCACCACTTACTAGGTAAAAACAATTCTCAGGTCAAGACCATCCTACCAATACTTAACATTCCATTATAATTAGTGTGATACATAATCACATGATCAATGTATCATCATTCACATTTTTATAGTGAAATGTGTCAAGGTCTTCTAAAATTCGGGTCACAAGCATATAAGGTTCTTCCCTACACAATCCATGAAATTGTTAATATTTTTAGAGTAGGTTGATCATGGATGGATTAAACTCAATTTGAGTCACTAGAATTCTAGGTCTTATTTTTCCTAATATGACTCTAAATGTGAGGGGCCACATCTCAAATCTCATATTAGTTTTAGGCCTTTGATTATTGGTTTAGTTTTGGAAGAGGTGGTACGCTTGTCCATTGGGAAGAGTTGGAATGTGAGTTTCAATGATTTCCTTTAGTTGATTCATTTGATTTTCTGTAGAGGTTTCAATTTCACCTTTATATTTTATTCAGTGTTTTTTTCATGGTAAATATATGGGTCATTTTTGGAATGATCTGAATTATGAGTGTCCACCATAATAGAAATAAATGAATAAAGAATGGTCAGCCTAATAATTTTTATATGGCTTGAAATGCATGTGATAATTGGGAATGGTTCTAGAAATTTGGTATGTGCATCGTAGTGCGTCCAATATTCAAATATTTACAACCAACTGGCTACAATGAAAGTAAAAAAGCAGGTTCACAACAAAGAGAGCACAAAATGTAGTCCATTAAAATGATCCCATTGGAAAATGTTCAGAATGGAAAAAAATAATGGGAATTCATATTTTTTAATTATCATCATAAAAATAATAATAGTGAAATTAATGGAAACAAAATTAAAAGATGTAAAAAATTATGCTGAACTCTGAATCAACAGGAAGTTTATGCGATACTGAAATCGTAACTAAACTACTACATAGTCGTAAAATATGTTCTTCTTTGAGATTAAATATTTTTATATCTCAATATTCACCAATTAAAAATTTATAAGACCATTTTTAGAGGGTTATTTTTTTAACCCAATTTCGTTAAATTCTATATGTATTGTGTAATAAATAAATTTAGAGACATGTTGAAGTACCAAACTAAATGTAGAAATGATGTAGCCAATTTCTCACAAAGTTGTGTCACTCATTTGATTTATAGTTGTTAAGAAAAATTTACCTTTATTAGTGTCATTGATGTAACTATGAATTAAAATGAACAATTTTAATTTTCAAAATTAATATAAATAAAATTATAAATAATGAAGAAAAAATATATAGTTAAACTAAATTAAACCTGAAATTAATCAGAAAATAAAATATTAGTTTGGAAAGTGCAAAAATTTAAATTATTCAATCAACGTCTGGACTAACAAAAATTTACCGTGTCATCCTTACAGAAAAATTATATGTGATAATAAAATGATAAATCATTAAAATTGTACACCCATTATCTGGAAAAATGTTAATTTCGATCTGCATTCTTGTTATACAATCACTACTACAAATACCCATTTTAATAGCGCTAAAAATGGCCTTTAACAGCGCTAGAAAAGCGTTGTTAAAGCAAGAGTAGATAAGTGGGGGGGGTCCCCTTTATCAGTGCTAAAAAAAGTGCTGATAAAAGGGGTATTTTATCAGAGCTAAAATGAAGTGTTGATAAAAGGGTCATTTATCAGCGCTTTATTTTTAGCATAGATAAAAGACCCCTTTTATAAGTGCTTTTTCTAGCACTGATAAAAGTTAAAAAAAATTAAAAAAAATTAAAAAAAAAACTAGCAATCTCGTGGGGGATTTTTACAGCGCTTGAGCCCCCCCCCCCCTTATCAGCACCTTCCAGCACCTCTAGAGCCCCCACGCAACCCCCCCCCCCCCCTCCACCCTTTATCAGTGCTATCCCCCACCCCTTATCAGCGCTAGATCCCATATTCCCCCATGCGTGCACGCCCCTGCCTCCACCAAGTTTTGAACTCGAGACCTCCCCCCCCCCTCCTGCACGCCTAAGACCTTACCACTCTTCTATTTTGATTTGTTTTCTATTTCATGATATCTCTATTTATATATATATAGTTATATTTATTCGTATAGTAATATGTATTTATATTAATATATATATATAGTTACATTAATATATATATATATAGTTATATTAATATATATATTTATAGTGATATTAATATATATATATATTTATAGTTATATTTATTTATATATGTAGTTATATTAATATATATATATATATATTAAGATCAATATATAGGTATATAAATGCTCATATATTTTTATTTTAAATAAAATGGATATTAGTTATTATTTAGATAATGCTAATATATTTTATATGTAAATATATTTTTTTCATTATATTTATAATTTAATTTTTATGTGTGAATATATAAAAAATATGTATATATTGTTATCTATTTTATTATAAAAAGTATTTCATAATAAAAATGTTATCATTTCAAAGATATAATATCAATATGAAAGTAATACCCTCGAATAAATTCAGTCACCACCAAAATATCCAATAATACCACCCTTAAATGAGGCTGAAAATCCACAAAATGTTAAAAAAATCAGGGTATCCTGACTAAAAACTCAGTTTTGGAGGCCTCCTATGACTTTTTTGGCCATGAAGAAACCTTTACTGGTAACCCCCTACTCGCAGGGGTGTAGAACTCGTCACAGGCTTCGATTTGACATATAGTAGAGCCCAAACGGACACCCAGATCAAAAGTTATGCCCGTTTGAAGTTCGAGTTGCGTTTTCACCATATTTTGGATATTTTTTTAATTTCTTTATTTTTTATTCTTCAAATTATTATTAAATTACTATTACTCCATAATAATTAGCAAATTATTAATTAAAAAAAATTAACTTTTTTATAATCCATTTTCCCTGAATATTTTATATATTAAGTTTAACTGTATATTTATACTTGTGTAAAATATATTTAAAATCATATTTAAAAAATTTATATTATATTTCTATCAATATACCTATATATATATATATATTTAAATATTAATATATAATTTTATTGGATTTTTTTGGAGGTAGACCCTTTATCAGCACTTTTAAAAAAGCACTGATAAAGACCCCCCTTTATCAGCGCTACTAAAAAAAAGCAATGATAAAGGCGTACCCTTTAACAGCGCTAAAAAAAGCACTGATAAAGGGGGTACCATTATCAGCACTAAAAACACTAAGAAAGGGGTACTTTTATCAGTGCTTTTTTATTGATGATAAAGGTACCCCCCCTTTATCAGTGCTTTTTTGTTAGCGCTGATAAAGGGTGGTGCTGGCCTTGGCCCCGTTTTGTGGCAGTGAGTGCACATGTCATCTGTGGATCATGGAATGCAAGAAGACAGTCAGCATGTTTTGAAATTGTGTGGTCACAATGTACCACCAAAATTATTGCACCCTCTCGGAGTAAAAGTGAACAAAAGGAGTCTGTGTCTAGTTCGATTCACGTGAAAATGTGTGCAGGATGGAATAGATAGAAGAGGAGGAAGCATGCTTCCTTGGTAGCAGTGTGCTTCAACAAAGGGGGATATGATGGGATTCTATCATGGTGATTTTTATCTGAAGAGGATAGGATGTCAAATGCATATCATTTTAGTGGAGGTGGGAATGGGGGAATGGGAAGGAGAGCAGGGGGTCATCAGTGTCAATATTTTAATGAGAGGGGTGATGGGCCGACTGGGTGTATGTAGGGAGAAATGGGGATCGACAAGTACGGTCGGTGGGGTGAGGGGTTTGAGGGGTGGTGGTAAGGGAAGGGAAGTGGTAAAGGGGTAGGGAAGTGTGCATTGATAGGGTTGTGGGGGTAGTAAATTGAGGGATATATGATTGGTGGGTTCCGGAGGGGTGAGGGTAAAGGGGATTGAGAAGGTGGAAGAAGGGTGACCTTGATAATGGGGGAGCTGATAGGTGTGAGATAAAGAGGGGGATCCAAGAAAATTAAAAAAAAAAATTTCAAATTAAAAAAAAAAATAGAAATTCAAAATAAAAATTATGTAATTAAAATTTGAATAATAATAATAATAATAAAATTGGTAAAAAGACTTTATATAATTATTTAAATATCAATTTTATTTACATGTTAAATTAATATAATTAATTCATTAAACAAACTGATAAAAAATAATATTAATTAAACTATTAAAAATTATTAAATATTAACTATGAATAATGTAACAAAATAATTAAAAAGGAATTACTTATATAAAAATAATATTAACTAAATAAAATAAAATTAACTAGAATATTAAAAAACAAAAAATATATACTAAAAACATATTAAGCTGTTTGAAAATTAATTAAAACTAAATTAAAAATTTATAAAAAAATGTTAGTGAAATCCATGTACATCACTGATACACCTTATAAACCAAACTGTGGAATCCACTTAATACAAACCATGACACATTATATTTTGTGTGACCAATCGACAATGACTCAACCAGATATAGTTGGCTTTATAGGGTTTATGGTGTAGCATATGGATTGAAACACTTTTTAGATTACGATAGGCACTCTATATACTAACTGTGTATTTTAATTCTATTCACAATTAATTTATCAAAACAATATGTATATCACTCTAGGAACATATAATAAATTCCATACATTTAAGAAATATATCCAATATTTCATGACATGTGCATGGAATTTGAATTATATCATGTACCTAAAATGATGCACATGATTGGATGACCACATATCATCAGGAAAAATATGAAAAAATGTAATCATAATTAACATAAACCATTTGTTTTCTTACCCAATAGTGGAACCAAATCAACTATAGTAAGAAAAATATTGAACATAAAATCCACATTCCAAGTAATTTGGGTTTTTTCTGTATGTGGGTCAGCTACTTCCAGACCTAACTCATTACCAAATCCAAATTTCATAATATATACCTGTCTATAATCTCAAAATAGTAAATCCATAAATTTAATTATCTGATACCTCTTTGTAACATGTAAATTTGGGACCAATGAATGGTGTCATGATCTGATGTGTCACATGGCATCATGCAAGCCTCCCCATATGCCAATGGGTAATGAGTAGAACTAAGGGCCTATGTTGGGCCTTTGGACAAAATATTCCACCATGTCCATGTCTAGATCAACAAAAATAATAATAACAATCAATTAGAAAACTAATATAAAATAAATGAAAAATATATAGAAGATAATATCCCGATGAATGTAATAATGTATAATCAGAAATCAATTTCATATAAAATATCATGGCCATACCATTTCACTATATAAATAAGGAAGAAAAAATATTGAAATAGGAAACCAGAATAAATCATGTATCAATGAAAAAATAATAAATTAAACCATCTCCAACTACCACTAAGGGAACTGCTCGGTCATGTTATCCAAGGTTCAGAAGAATAACCAATCAACATCATATAGTGGGCACTTTTCTTAGTCCCCACCAACATCCATGAATTCTGTTTGGGTACCCAACAAATTTCCTAACAAAGTGTGATATAACACATAGTAGGCCATCTCCATCATTGTCTACAACATGTCCAGTCTGTGTAAAAACAATGAAGTTGTGTGATTTATAACACTAGAATAATAGTAATAAATGTAAATTTTTAAATTCATATATGATTTTTTTTTCCAGCAAAACATAGATTCCTGAGAATAACAGTAAAGCCCCCTTATACAAGGGAAAATAGTAAATCATATATAACCAGGTGTGTTACCATGCAGTCTAAAATTTTTATAAAATACCCATAAAAAGGCTATTTGTAAATCCTTATATAATATACATGATGGACCTACCATGAAATTAGTTTTCATGAAAGAATGGGGATGATTTTTGGTATAAAATAAAGAGTCATCCTCATCGAGTTCATGGAGCATCTTGATGAAAAATCGGTAATGACATTGGTGGAGCCCAAAGATAATGTCCACTGAGAAGATCCAATGTTAGTCAAAGAAATCCAAAACAAATGGGTTGAAATGCCCTTGAAATATTATAAAATTATGATCCAAAGAGTATAAATGTCCTTCCTGTCCATTACCATAATATGTATGGATCCATGGAGTATAAATGTATGTATAATCAAATGGGATCAGATTCCAAGGAGTAGAAATTTATAAGGCATCCACTACCATTATCAACATGGAAACATGGAGTGTAAATATCCATAGAACCCAATGGAATATGGATCTACTGATATTATCCCAGGAAACCAATATTGTTATCAATTCCTCAATCAATTCATTATCATTCTCCATTAATGATTTCATTCATTCCATTTAACTATTTACATATAAATCATTTAACGAAATAATCATTATATGTTGTAAAATGGAAAGTTGGCATAACTATTCTCCTATCATTCATTAAACTCCCAATTAATTTATTAAGGCTCCAAAAAAGAGTGTTGATGTCACACACACACACCCAGTGGGTGGTATAAGATACGGAAGATAAAATAGCACACCCTATGGGTGGCCTAGGTTGAAGCTAACTCCCTCCAATGATAAAACTTATACTCCTATGATACCTAAGACATTCCACATAGTTATATGAAAACATTAATATAATTTCACTGGATACATCAGATGGTTAGGTGGGACAAATAATGGAAACAATGTATATAAAACACCATCCTTTAAGGGAAAGGTATATAACACCAACTGTATACACATAGTATAACACTCATCTGGTATCATACTATGATTTCGTAGAGATCAATAGAAAATGGTAGAAAAAATGAAAATCCTTAAAATGTGTCATATTATCTGGACCCAAAATAAGTCCATTGATAAAAAGTCAAACAATGTATAGTGAAATATGAATAAATAACCTACTGGTAGTGATCCAACAAGATAAATGATTCATGAATTGGAGTTTATATATAGAGTGAAGAAAAGATTTTTTTGAATTGGGAGATAAATGGGAGAAAAAACTATACTATATCAACTAGAGTAAAATAAGGAAAATAAAGAACATATTTACTAATTTATAAGGTAATCATGGTACCTTCATTCAAAAAATTTGGTCACACAATTTGTTTTCACATTTTGAAAAACCATACACCAACCTTTCCACCCTCATTACCTTAACAGGGAACATACATGGTTCAAGGGAATGGTTTTGAAATCATTGTGAAAACCATTCCATATGTCGTTCTCCCCTTTCACTCCTTGAATGGTCAGGGCATATTGTTAGAATAACTGTGCACCAAAAATGTGTTTGACCGCTGTAAAAAAACTACAGGTAGCCATTCATGTCTGTGCATTCCATTGAACATGGTTAGTGTAAATTTTGTTCCTTGATTAATTATGAAAAGGCCTTCAAGGTTTCCTCAAACCTTGTCTCCTTGGTTTCAAGGATTCTACTAACCATGTGTCCTGACATTATTTACTAAAAACATGGCCTTTGGGTTCCGAACAACCCTAGATACCGCCTAAAAATTATGTAACCTCCTTAAGAAGTCATATTTGTTTAAAACCATGCATTTGATCTGCCAAAAAAATATCCTAACTCCAAATAAGAAATCATGATCATAAAATATGTAATTCCTTTAGCGTTGTTGGATCATTTGAAAACCACCATCAGCAAATAGTAGTTATTTAAAACACGTTGAATTAGGGGACCTATGGTTGTTTCATGCCCCTGAAAACAATACTTGTTGCATGCTATTCAAAAATAAGGAGCTTAACATATATTATTTTGCAAGCATAAAAATATACAAAATCAACCCTCATGGCCCTATAAGTTTTTTAAAAGAAATGGTGACCGGAATATGAATCATTAAAAAATAAGAGGGTTTCACCCACACATAAGTAACCATCCACTCTCAAAATGAATGTGTGTTGAATAAGATAATCAACTATGCATGTTTTCATTTATTTAGATGCTACATTGATGTGTTTTTATCACTTATAATTTTGGGACATTCAATTAGATATCCCTTTGATCTAAATGGATTCATACCAGTTATCACAAACATATGCATAAACCACTACACAATTAGGGTCTCTAACCAAGTATAGTAACATTCTCCCACCTAATGTCAATAGTTTTGGGTTCTTAATTCATTGGTTCAGTATTACCACCAAATATATACCATTCCAACCCTCAAAGAAGCTCAATAGACCCTACAAATTGTGAATCCCAAAAATCCATCTATTCAATGAGAGTTTGAATACTCAAAATAGATGACCCTAATATCTATATCTAATGATTTCTTTAACCTGTCCATAAAATTCAGAAGTCATATCATCCATTATCTTAGCGAGGAATATCAGTTAGCCACTGATGGGATAATCAAAAAAACATCGGGTCCCTCAAAAGGGATCCAACAAGAATCCATCACTGCCAAAACTATATGGTGTCAAAACCTCATTATTATGATGGTGTTTTCCTCAAGATTTCATCCCAGATCAGTCATACCATAGCATAAAAGATGTTCCACTATAAGAAATAACCTAAAAAAGGGATTAACGATGCAACTCTATTACTTCCAATGTCTATCAGTCAAAATCAACAAGAGATCATTACCAGGAATAAACACCTTTTCACACAATCCAAGCCTACCAATACAGTTTGAAAACATCAAGAGAAGTACTCCAATAAAATAAGGATGCAATTTGTGATCAGGCACTAACAACTACCTATATAAATCAGGTCTTCCAATCTTATTAGAAGTTTCACTATGAGAAGGTTTGAAAATCTACCCTCATCAATTTGTATTTTCAACCTATCGTGGTAGTAATTATGTAAATCATCCAAAAAGGCCCATCAAAAAATAGGGTGTAGACACATACCTCTACACCCACACCATAATACACTCATTAAAAATTTCAAGAAATAAAGGATGTGAGTAGGAAAATACCCATACTCTATCTATAGAATGCGAATATATCCATGTTTTATCCATTGAAGTTACTAAACACATATGATAGTGTTGAAAGGGTAGATCCAAATTCATTCCCACATCCAAAAACCTGTCTTGATATAATAACAACATCAATAGTGTTATAGTGGCAGATAAATTACTATGTCCTCACAATTGGGGTGAACTATTAACATATCACTCTTGGGATAATTTATTGCTCTATTCCCTCAATTGGGGTGACTCACCAACTTGTTACTTGGGAGTATACACACATATCTTCCCTTTTCTAAGATGTTCATGGGCCAAATTCTCCAACAATATATAAGAAAATGGTTTGGTTCCATAAACCCATTGAAATTAGAGGTAATCCACCTATTCAAATGCCCACCCAAAGGAAGGCACAAACTGATTCAAAATTTTCAAAATCATTCTTGCAAGTCTCAACAGTGACATAGGAGGTAACCAAATAAACTTCTATAATGGAAAACGACTTTCCCACAAAAAAGGATTTAGTTGACCATGATAATTCATCCAAAAAGAGTACTTAGAAAATATAATTTGAAAATTAAGAGTTGATCTATGGTCCCTATTTGATTAATGTTGAAGTTCCTCAATACCTATGACATTTATCTATGGAAGCATATGATCTTACCCATCAGTAACATAATTATGGGAAAAGTAAAGGCCGCTCTATAGAAACTCCAAAAATACATCACTATCAAGGCTTACTTCATATCTAGAATTTGATAGTTCATGAGAGCCCATCTTCTAATGAAATCCACTACAACTAGCTACACAGACAGAAGAGAAAACAACAAAAACATCCTCAAATTACTATATTCCACCTTAAAAGCCTTTCCCATTGTATAATCTATAAGAAATATCATTAGTGTCATATTTAAACACATGATATTTGTTCTCCCTATAAGGGAAATTCAATTCATCAAGGGTTCCTCCCCTTGGAGACCTAATTATGAAAAATATCTCCTACTATAGTTAACATGGTAAAATGAGGCTAATCAATCTTGATACCTTTTAATTGAAAACTGAAATCCATTAGTACACAAAAGATATCCCATGGTGATATTAATTCTCAAAACCACCCCTATATCTCTTAACATAAAATATCAGAGTGGATGGCCATATTGATATCACTGTTTGTAATAAATCTAGGGGGAATCATCCAAATTGGATAGATGTGGATAATTAGCCTTTCTGGAAATAAAAATAAGACATGTAGATCATGAGGAGACACCTAGCTAAAGAAGCCATACTAGTCAAGTTTTTTTCGTTATCCACTCTATAATACAACATTCCAAATGAGTTGTAGAAAGATTTTGTGCATGTCATCTTCCTTAATATTTGGAACACTCATCCACACATTAGATTAAAATTATAACCCTAGGACACATATCTAGACCACATAAAAGGTAATAGAATGGATACACCAACAAATTGACTAGGTCTCTTTCCTAGCTAGATGTCCTCCAAAATTGGAGAAATAGTAGATATCCCATTAGCGGACATGTCTCTATGCATTAAAAGAATTACATTATATGATTGTATATTACACATATATTTTTCATACTAGATGATAAGTGATGCACTTCTATTCATAAGGAATTTCCACTTGGCCTAATATCTATAAATTGGTTTTGTGGATGGTTTTTACATGATTTTCACAATGATAATGTATCTTGATAGTTTTTTCGGTAACTAAAGGATAAATCATGGACACTTTGAAGTTTGGTGATTCAAAAGGGAATTGGAGGTGTAAGGACCCTTTTCCCCCATGATTATGCTGGAAGGGAGTCATTTGGATTAACTACATGTCATGAAGGACGGAAAAACTTAAGGATTTCAAAGGTAAAGATGACCCGCACAGTAGCCACATGGTTTATCCAAACCATGTGAAAACCATGTTGTAGGGGATTTCACTTATAGAAAGGCCCACAAGATTATCACATGGTCTATTAAATTGTGTGGGCCCTCCAGAAGAAAACCATGCAGTTCAAAGATTCAAGGAAGAAGCTCAAGCATGGTTGGTGCACTGTTTACCAAACCGTTCCCCCAAATGGTGTGACTAAAGGATTTGAGACAGAAGCTCTCATGCGGTTGGGGCACAGTTTACCAAGCCATTCGACAAAACCGTGCATACAACTGCAAATTCTTTTTTTTTCTTTTCCACTTTCCAACAACTCCTTGACTAGGGATTTTTTTAGGCTTGCTTTTGGACAACTGGAAAAAGCTTCTTTTTTGACATGGGAGACTGTGGTGAGTAAAAAGGGGTAAGGGAGAACTACCAAGGACGGGTAAAGCATACTAGGGAGAGGAAAAAGAGGGTTTTTTCTAGGCAACTTGTTTAGTTCTTGTATGGTTTTTATTTAAAAATTTTCTTTTTTTCTATTGTAAATAATTCTCTAATGCATTATAGTAAGTTCATGGCTCATTCAAGCATGATTAGATAACCCCCCCTTGTGTTGGGGCTGGGAAAAATGTGGGTTCGCTAGAACCATTTTCTATACTCCTGTAATTTTTTGTGATATCTCACCAAATTCTCCCAACACTTCTATGTTTTATTTCGCTGGAAACATCTATATCGGACCAAGAATGAAGTTTCCATGGGTCATTGGTAGAATTACGACAATAATATCCATGACCATTGGATATTCCTGTCATTTCTAGATGGTGGTTCCAACACTAAGAGTCAGTTGAAATATTTTTCCAAACCAAGTAATTGATTTCTACCAAACTGATTGTAACTCACCAGACCAAGGTATTTCCAACACTTATGAAACCCAGGAATGTGGGTTATTATAAAAATTATAATAAATTAGGGAATAAGGTTTTAATGTCTCACATTAATTTCTAGCCCCAGCACATTCTTACTATTATTCATTAAAATTTTGTTTTAAGTAATCTTCAGCTTCATGTTCAATCGGTAGTGAATTATAAATGCTCTAGTAACTAGACACATTTCAAGGCTAGAACCATTATCCAACCAAATGTGTTTAAATTCAGCATCTTCACCACGTGACGTCAATTTACAAAACATAAAAGGCCAACTCAGTTTACTTGTGGACCAAACCTATACTTTATCACTATACTAGTACAAGTTAGAGAACTTAATTTTGCTGAAAAACAATATTTCACGTAAATGACTGGCCAAATTTTTGCGTCGTTGACGGGGAACAAGTTTTAGACGGTCGTTTTTGATAATTAAATTGGAATTATTTATTGAAAATAAAAATTAAAAATTTTCTAAAAATTCTTTTCGTCATCTTGTTTTTGTTTTAAAACTATGTTTCCCATTTTACACTAGGGGTTTTGTCTTTTTGTGTAGGCCTGTAGTATATGAGTGGCCGAGACAATCATTCCCAGATTATCGAGTCATCATATTTACAACCGATCGACCCCGAAATCTAATAAACATTGTCTAGGAGATGTCGTACACTTATGGGTGATCACAACACAGATGATCCCATGGAGCATCAGGAGGAACAATCGGGGGTTGTCCAAGTTATTGGGAAGCCATTTGTTATCGAAGGGAATCCACCAATGGGTAGTCATGAAGACCAGTATTTGAATCCACTGGGGGTTTATATGGAGTATCTGTCGAGGAACCAACAGCGGCCACCAGCTCAATTTGTGTTGGGATTTGGGAAACCACCGTAGAGACAATACATTCAACAGGAGCAAAAACCCCTTTTTCCTCCGAACCTACAGGCTTATTACCCTCAATGTTAAAAATAGTTTATTATCCAGGCACCTCAGGAACTGGTGTTGTCGTGCCGGACACTTTTGGAATTTGGACTACCCACCATTGAGGGAGCGGACACAAGAATAGTCAGGCCACCAGTGCAGGCCCAACATTTTGAAATAAATCCGGCAATAATGCAGCTGATTAAGAATACGATTCAATTTGGTGGTTTTCCTAGTGAAGAACCCAATGCTCACTTTTCCATCTTTTTGGAGATCTGTGACACTTTCTGGTACTATGGAGTATTGGAGGATGTCATACGCCTTAGACTGTTTCCCATATCATTAAGGGATAAGGCAAAGGATTGGATCAAGGTCTTGCCTCAGCGATCCATTCTAACCAAGGAGGCATTGTCTCAATCCTTTTTATCCAAATATTTTCCTCATTCGAAGATGGTCACTTTAAAACATGAAATTCATAATTTCCAACAACATGACTTAGAATCTTTCTATGAGTCATGGGAATGATTTAAGGAGATTCTTAGGAATTCCCCACAACACGGACTACCATTATGGATGCATTTCTAGAATTTTCATGGTGGTCTCACTACTAACACAGAGTCTTTGGTTGATGCAGCTGCTGAAGGGACAATCATAAGGAAGTCCCCTGCAGAGTTGTTTGAATTATAATAAGACATGTCCACCAATAGATTTCAGTGGTATTCTAAAATAGGTATTGAGAAAAGGGGAATGCACAATATTGATGCCACCACCATACTTGCGGATCAACTCGATGTTGTCTCAAAGAAGATTGATGCTTTCAATCTAAAGCATCCATCTCATGTTCAAGCTACCAGTTCACCAATTTGTGGTGATTGTGGTGACAACCATGCCATTGGCGAGTGCCCAGGGGTCAATGCAGGAGCCTCAACCCATGAGGTCAATTGTGTTGCTCATAATAGAAGACCAAATAGCTTCCCTGAATACAAAAACTAGGGGTGGAAGGAAATTCAAAATATAATATAGGGGCAGCAACAGTAAAATCATTAGCCCCGACCACAAAGACCACCGGGTTATGGGAAACAGTAGTTCGAAAATCAGTACTTGAGGTAGCAACAAAGTAACCAATTCAATGAGGGAACTTATTGGCAATAAGGGTATCAAAACCCTCATCCTTCCCAACCATTGAGACAACCGCCTCCCCAACAAGTCTCTCAACAAGCCCAGCAGGAACCTCCCTCATGGTTGGAGGAAATGATGTCCAAATTCATAAAAACCATTGAGACACGATTTCAAATCCAGGAGGTGTCAATCTGAAGCCTCAAGAACCATATTTGGCAGCTTCCCAATCAGTTTTCCCATAGACCACCCGGTACTCTATCGTAAAACATAGAGAAAAATCTATGGGAGGAGGAAAATGCAGTTACTCTACGCAGCGGGAAGGAGTTGACACCAATGGTCACTATGAGTCAGGTGACCCAACATCAAAGTAGTCCACATCCTCAGGTGGAGCAGTTGCAGTTGAGGAATCATCTTCAAGACATGAGAACGATGAAGAACCAGCAGTCCCACAAGATAAGGGCAAAGAAGTGATCAAATCATATGACCCTCCTATTCCATTTACATCATGGATGAAACAATTGAAGTTGGACAAGAAATTTTCTAAATTCATGGAGATCTTCAGGAATCTTCATATCAACATCCCCTTTGCTGATCCATTAAGTCAAATGCCCACCTACATGAAGATCATGAAAGAAATACTTTCAAACAAAAGGAAAATGGAAGACATGGGAACCATTCCCCTAACCAAGGAATGTTCGGTGGTTGTCCAACGTACTCTTCCTCCTATCCTCCAAGATCCAAAATGCTTTACTATCCCATGTACTATCAGACCTTGTGAGTTTGGAAAAGCTCTTTCTGATTTTGGGGTGAGTGTTAATATAATGCCCTTTGGGGTATTCAAGAGTTAGGGATGAATGATCTTAATCCCAACTGAGTGGCACTCCAACTCATAGATCGTTCTATTAAATAACCCAGGGGGATGTTGGAAGATGTTTTGGTTAAAGTGGGGAAGTTGATTATACCAGAAGATTTTATTATCCTTGATATGGATGAAGGACAAGAGGCATCCCTAATTCATGAGAGATTGTTTCTGGCTATTGGAAAGTTGTTAATTTATGTGAACCAGGGCGAGCTGATCTTCTGTGTTGGTGATGAAAAGGTCTCTTCCAACATCCTAAAGGCGGTAAAACAAGTTTAACTTAAGGAGCAAGAGGATTGTTGTGATTTTACAATAATGGTTGAGTGCTTAGGCCTAGATGAGTATGACATGAAATTTCATTCTTTAAGAAAATAATTTATTCTAGAGGATGACCAACTTGAAAAAAACTGGGAGGAAGCAAGCTTAATTGAAGGCCAAGGCAGTCATTACTGGAAAAGGGAAATTGTTCCAGATTTGTTAGAGTGAGATGAGGTTGATCCTATCTTACCATCCATTCTCAAAGATCCATAGCTCAAGTTGAAAGCTCTCCCTTCCTTGTTGAAGTATGGTTAATTGGGAGAGGAATATACATTACCAGTGATCCTAAATGCATCACTCCCAACAGACCAAGAGAAGGATCTTCTGCAAGTCCTATGAAGGCAAAAACAGACCATTAGCTAGATGGTTGTGGACCTCAAGGGTATAAGCCCCAGTATCTGCACTCATAAGGTACTTATAGAAGAAGGGGAAAAAGCATCTCTCCAACCACAACAAAGACTGAATCCCCCACATGAAAGAAGTGGTCAAGAACGAGGGGATAAAATTGTTCGATGCTAGTATTATATATCCCATTTCTGATAGCCCGTGGGTGAGTCCTCTTTAGGTGGTTCCAAAAAAGGGTGGCATCATGGTAATGATCATTGAAAAGAACGAGCTCCTCCTGACCCGGATAGTCACGGGATGGCGGGTTTGTGTCAACTACCGAAAATTAAATGACACCACAAGAAGAGATCATTTCCCTCTTCCATTCATGGATCAGATGCATGAAATATTGGCATGGCATGAATTTTATAGTTTCTTAGATGGTTATTCGAGATATAACCAGATTTATATCGCTCCGAAGGATCAGGAAAAGAGAACCTTCACTTGTGCATATGGAACATTCACCTACCACCGCATGTCATTTGGAATGTGCAATGTGCCAGCCACCTTTCATTGGTGCATGCTATCCATCTTCCATGATATGGTAGAGTAGATTCTATAGGTCTTAATGGATGATTCTCAGTATACGGGAAGTCATTTTCCACTTAACTGACAAATCTGGAGCTGGTGCTTGAGTGATGTGAGAACACAAATTTGGTTTTGAATTATAAGAGGTGTCATTTTATGGTACAAAAAGGATTTTTTCTAGGCCATCGGATCTCGATTCAAGGAATTCCGGTGGATCCGGAAAAAATTGATGTTATCTCGCAGTTACCCATTCCCACATCAGTCCGAGCAATTCAGAGTTTTTTGGGGCATGTGGGTTTCTACCGAATATTTTTCCGAGACTTTTCCATGATTTCTCATCCATTAACCAATCTACTATCCAAAGATGTGATTTTTGAGTTTGGTGATAAATGCATTGAAGCCTTATAGATTTTGAAGGATAAATTGGTCACTTCACCCATAATGATCTCTCCAAATTGGAAGGAGTAGTTTGAACTTATGTGTGACGCGAGAGATTATTCTATGGGAGTAGTCCATGGACAGCGGTAGGATAGAATTTTTAGACCTATCTATTATTCTAGTTTAGAATTAACTAAGGCGCAACTGAATTACACCACCACGGAGAAGGAAATACTAGCGGTGGTTTTTTCATTTGTCAGATTCTGCTCCTACTTGGTGATTTCAAAATTTGTGGTCTATATGGACCATGACGCAGAAAAGTATCTACTGAATAAAAAGGATGTCAAACCACAACTCATCCATTGGGTGCTTCTCGTGTAAGTGTTTGACCTGGAAATTAAAGAGATAAAGGAAAGCGATAATGTGGTGGCTGATCACCCCTCCTGAATGGAGCTACCACAGATAGACAAAGGAGAATACCAGGAGATCAAGGAATATTTCCCCGATGAGCATCTATTTTTCATTGGTGTCCCACAACATCCATGGTTCACCGATCATGAAAACTACTTAGCAACATGAATTGTCCACTTGAACTTCTCATTTCAATAGAGGAAGCAGTTTCTTTAAGAGGTAAAGTTGTATTTCTAGGAAGACCCCCTAATTTTCCACTCATGCGGCGATGGGATAATCCTTCATTGCATCCCAGAGGAAGAAATTCAATGTATTGTAGAATTATGTCACTCTTCTCCAGCAGGAGGACATCATGGGCCGCATCAAACAGTTGCCAAGGTTTTACAATTAGGTTTCTTCTGGCTAACCATGCATAAGGACACACTTCATTTAATATCTTACTATGATCGATGCCAATGAAAAGGAAATGTCAGCCATCGTGCCGAGATGCCCCAACACCCGTTACTTGATGTTGAAATTTTTTATGAGTGGGGAATCGACTTTATGGGTCTATTTCCCCCATCATTTGGTCACACATACATTATAGTCTGTGTCGACTAAGTATCTATGTGGGTTGAAGCAATATAAACGACTCATAATACGGCTCAGGTAGTCGTAACATTTCTAAAGAAACATATTTTTAGTTGGTTTGTGACCCTGCGGGTTTTGACTAGCAACTGCGGTACTCATTTTGACAACACACTTATGAGAAATGTGCTCTTAAAGTATGGAGTCAATTACAATCAAGGGACACCCCACCACCTGCAATACAGTAGTCAGGTAGAGGTGTCAAACCGTGAGTTGAAAAAAATACTGGAGAAAATGGTAGGCGCATCTTGAAAGGATTGGTCCAATAATATGGATGATGCGTTATGGGCCTACCAGATAGCTTTCAAGACACCCTTGGTCATATCACCTTTTCGAATGGTTTATGGAAAACACTTCCACTTACCAGTAGAGATAGAGCATAAATCATATTGGGTTGTCAGGGACCTAAACTATGATCTCAAAAATAAAATTTCAAGTAACAGAGCTTGATGAGATTAGTAGGGAGGCCTATGAGAATGAGAAATTGTGTAAGGAGAAGACAAAGGCAGTCCATGATCACACGATCTCCCAGAAATCCTTCCATCCAGGTGATAAATTCATTCTTTTTAACTCCTGTATTATGTTATTCCTAGGAAAATTGATGTCCCGGTGGTCGGGACCCTTCATGGTGATAACTGTTTTCCGCCATGGAGCAGTGGAAGTGGCCGGTGCTTCGACAGGTGGGAAAGCTACTACCTCTACTCCCACTAATCTTGTGGACCTTCCCCCACCTACATCTGGTCCGAACTAGGACACCACTGCACGTGCTTTCTTTTTCGATCCCCCTACCCCCTGACCAGCTGTTGTTACATGTTGTCTTACTTTGTTCCTTTGATGTACCTTTGAACTTTCTTGTATTTTCTTCTTTAGTGTGTTGTTTTTTCCTGCATTGGTGTGATTGTATGTTGTGCTTTTCTATTCTTACTACTGGTACTGATTTTTCCTGCTTCACTTGTATGGTTCTTTTTGCCAGTAGCCACTTCGTCTATTCCACGCCAGCTAAATTTTCATTCTTCAGGCTCTTGCACATCTCCTGATTTTCACACGTACCATGATTCATGGGAGCTATCCACTTTTAAATTTTATCCCTTATTTCTTTATCCCTCCCTTTTCATGCTACTTTTCTGACGCTTCTCTACATTATTACCTTCACGGGGGACTGTGGTGAGTTTTATGTGTTAGGGAGGGAACCCTTAATTGGCACCCCATTTTGATTGATTTATTTCCCAAGTAATTATGGTAGCATGTTTTATTAGGCATATTTAAAGGGCTATTATAGATATCATCGGTTTATACCAATTAGCTAAAACTGAATTTTCGCAATTATCTCTGAAAATGGATCATATATCCAGATTGTTGAACCTAGTTTGTGATGTGAATAAACTTTTTAATACTAGAAAAGGAGAATATATCCAATCATTTAGAAAAACAGTCTGTTTAAAGATTATTTTTGTGATAGAGTAATTAGAATTGATAAACCCCTTAAATTGGAAGTCGAATTGTGCATAAAGAGAGGTGAGGTTTTGGGAATTGTTATTGCCGTACTCGTGGCTACTATGTGGTCTAAATTTCATGAAATCTTGACTTGCTCAAAAATTTTCATCATGTATTGACATGAGCATATTGGGAAAATTTTACGCTAGTATCTCACACCACTATAAAGAAAAATAATATATTTTGAGATATGCAAAGGCATGCCAAATAATTTTGATGACCTTTCATCATGTTCCAAGCAATGAAAGTTAGTGAGGGTGTGTGACCTATAAAAGTAATAGCTCGCCATGTGGCGTTTACGAAGCGTGGGATTAGCTAATCTGAGTGTATAACGAGATGGAAATGGAGGTAGTCACTCTCTTTAAATGAAGAAGGCTGAACTCACTTTTATGAAAAATTGAATTATGAATGAATGGTTAACTATTTAGGATTAAGTCTACTTTGTTGGATAAATTCATAGACTTGGGAATCCCTGAAGTATTAATGCTGTAATTTTTAACAGTAATTATTTCCAAAATCATATTCACCTAATTGGTATAATCTATGATATTTCTACCATTCTCTTTGGTGACCCCTTGGTTATGATTGTCTATGCTTTTGTTTGAGGACAAACAACCAATCATGTGTGGGGGAGTTTGATGCACTGCTGTGCATAAGGAATTTCCACTTGGTCTAACATCTATAAATTCGTTTTTTGGATGGTTTTTACAATATTTTCACAATGATAATGAATCTTTATAGGTTTTTTGATCACTAAAGGATAAAGCATGTACTCTTTGAAGTTTGGTGATTTAGAAGGGAATTAGAGTCGTAAGGACCCTTTTCCACTTGATTATGCTGAAAGGGAGTCATTCAAATCAACTAATTGATATGAAGGATGAAAAAACATAAGGATTTAAAAGGAAAAGATGACCTGCATGGTATCTTCACGGTTTATCCAAACTGTGTGCAAACCATGCAGGAAAGGATTCTACTTACAGAAAGGCCTTCACGGTTGTCACATGGTCTACTAAACCATGCAGGCCCTCCAGAAGAAAATCGTGTGGTTCAAAGATTCAAGGTAGAAGCTCATGCACGGTTGGCGCATGGTTTACCAGACCGTGTGCCCAAGCGGTGCGTTTGAAGGATTTGAGACAGAAGCTCTCACACGGTTGGCACACGGTTTACCAAACCGTGCGCCAAAACTGTGCATACCATTGCAGCTTCCTTCTTTTTTATTTTCCACTTTCCAACAACTCCTTGACCTGTAATTTTCTTTGGTGCTTTCTTTTGGAAAACTGAAAAAAAATCATTTTTTATATCTAGGATACCATAGGGAGTAAAAGGGGACAACGTATAACTTCCAAGGAAGGGGTAAGCATACTTGGGAGAGGTAAAGGGGGATTTTTCGAGGCAAATTTTTTTGTTCTTGTAAGATTTGTATTTATAATTTTTCATTTTTTTTCTATTGTAATGAATTCTCTGATGCATTATAGTAAGTTTCTATCTCTTTCAATCATGAGTAGCTAAACTGCCCCCCCCCCATGTTGGGGCTGGGAATAACATGGGTTCTCTAGAAACATTTTCTCTACTCTTTTATTTGTTCGTAATCTCTCACCTAATTCTACCAACACTTCTACATTTTATTTCATTGGAAACATCCATATCGGACCATGAATGAAGTTTCTAGCGATCGTTGGGAGAATTGCGACAAGAATATCCATGACCATGGGATATTTTTGTCATTTCTAGAGGGTGGTTCCAATACTAAGAGTCAGTAAAAATCAATTTCAAGACAAAGGAATTGATTTCTACCTACTTGATTAGAACTCACCAAACAAAGGTAGTTCCAACACTTATGAAACACAGAAATGTGGGTTATTATGAACAATACAATACAATAGTAAATAAGGTTTTAATGTCCCACACTAATTTCCATACCTGGCACATTCTCACTATTATTCATTAATATTTGGTTTTAAGTAATCTTCAGCTTGAAGTTTAATCATTAGTAAATTAGAAAAGCTCCAGTAACTAGACACATTTCTAGGCCAATACCATGAACCAACCAAACATGTTTAAATTCAGCATCTTCACCAACTGATGTCAATATAAGAAACAAAACAGACCAACTCAGTTTTTCTATGGACTGACCCCATACTTGCTCTCTATACTAGTACAAGTTAAGGAACATAATTTGGATGAAAAAAAATATTTCAGGTAAACGACCAGCCAGTAGAGTGAATACAAAGAATTATATTTTACTACTCTCCCTTGTTATAAAATCCCTCAAATGGATACATTATGAAATTTAAATTCTCTAGGACTATAAAACCCCTAACCATAGTATCCCAAATCCAGTTCCTTATATTAACACATTATTATGCTAAAAAGGGATTTTAATACCTAATGACCAAATAGTTTAGTTTTGGAAAAGCAGATACAAACATAACATTTAAATTATAACTTGAAGGGAAAAACAACATTGAAAATCCATTGGTAACTCCCATAAAATCATATATTATTTCTGCAAGTCGTTTATAGTAATAATAATCCTTGAATCCTAGGGAAAAATAATCAATAAGAAATGGGTGAGACAAATGCTAAATAAGGTGAAGTAATAAAATGAAAGTTATCATTAACATAAATATTTTCCATGGTGAATAACTAAAATTACATTCCCTTGAAAAATAAACTAGAGCACATTATAGAAGGAATGAAATATGATTACATAAATCCATATAAATGATCATAAGATAATGAAACATAACTAGGGATATTATACATGTTGAAAAATCCCATGGCTTATCATTTATTTATATCTTAATAAAGGAATGCATAATGCTTGAAAATTGAACCGTATTGTCAACGCCTCAGCCAAGATGTCTAAAAATACAAAGGTAAGGCCTTGGCCTAAACCCACTATTTTTTGTCTTATGATACCAACCGATGCATCGACTAGCTATAGTGGGACCCACCATTAACTTGATAAGTCCAATTCACTCCTCATAAGAATGTGGATAAATATAAACAATATAAACATATGAAATAAATTTCCCCAATATATAGACCTAAGGATTAACCATTATGAGTAGTTTGGTATCAAGATAGCACATTTATTATCAAACTGATCATAAACCATTTAATAACATATGTTATATGAATATTATAAGATATAAATCTCTATAAATCATAAAATTACACCTATATGTTGAAATATATAAAAATACTCTAATAAAATCATTAAGGGATTCTTGAGAGAAATACCCCCATTTACTTTGTAAAGAAGTGTTCTTTTGGAAAAATCATTTTTATTTGTCACAATTGATTGTATAAAACATGTAATGAAAAAAATTATTTTTCCTGAAAAACGTAGTGATTTTAGAAAAATAATGTTGTCTTGAAACTGATTATGTATGGTACTTGATAGTGTGTATGGAATCGTGATGATCTCTTTAATCGGTCTTGCATATCAGGAAGAGTTGAAAAGGGAATATATATTTCATATAAATAAAAGATAAAATTAACTGTAAAAATGAGTTTGGAACATATAAACATAATTTATAATATGTATATGAATAGAATTAAGAATTAAATTGGTGTATAGAGGAATAAATCATAACTCAAATGAAAATAGAGTTTTAGGAAGAAAAAACATTACCTTATGTCTAAATGTGTTATTTAATTAACAATAAAATCCTAGGTAATCAAATTAAATCTTCTTATTAATTAATTCAAAACCTTATCTATATTTATTAGATTTATTAAAATTTTATTATTTTCATTTATGGTCATTTTGATGAGTTTATAAGATACTATTTTAATGCTCATGAGTGTTCATTTCCTTGGTTTTCATGATTGGTATATTAGTATACAAGTAATGATGTTCATTTAAAAAATTAATAATTATATATAAATGGAATTAAATTTCATTAATAAACAACTAGAATTGTAATTTTAATTATTATCTTCCATATATGACAAATAATCATCAGATAAAATGCTAATGATAATTGTTTAGCTTAATTATAGCGATTTTTGATAAAAATGAACTATTTTTTATTAAAATAATTTAATATTATGTATATAAAATGGTTCTATAAGGTTAAATAAGATATAAAAAATATTATTTAATCTGGTTTAACCATATAAATTGTTTCCTGCCTATCCTTGAAAGAAAAAGTAATGAACAAAAGTTCATCATCCATGAAGGTTGTAAATCGGCACCTCCTGGATGATGATTTCATTTTAAAATTAATGAAATGGACATAAAGGTTATAGGTATTCCATTAACATGATATAAATCCAATATATAGATTATATTGGAGTTATAATGATCATTCAGACAGATGAGGTGAGGAGAGTATGTTAGGTTCTAAGATGGGCATCAGAAGCTGATGGGCTGGGAAATTAATATTTTTGCATCAATGGCACGATGTAACAACATCATCCCCGATAATATTATCTCATTACAATCTGATGACCATGCATGGATGCCCTCTAGATCATCCATATTTTCCTCTCAAATCTTGTCATGCTTCGTTCATTGGAATATGGGTGCTAGCGCGGTACACTGATGACCGCTTCAACATACTGATGGTCACCGCAACCAACCATATTTGATCCACAAAAATGAAACATGAAGATAATTCTTGTTTGAGAGAATATATTTCTAGAATATAATAAGAGGGAGAGGATATCAATTCCAATTAATGAATTGTTACATGCGATGATCCTCTCTCTTACTTATATTGGTAATATCTATAATACTTGGTATCGGTTACTGACCCTCATGTCAAAAATATTCACAATATAAGTATTATAAATAATTATTTATAAAAATATAAATTATTCAACAAATAATATCTATAATTTTATCACTAACTGCAATATATATTAAATATATAATGTTATAAAAATTTAATTCTATAACTCGACTTACATCTCTTTATAAAATTAAAATAACTTGGGATATTTAATTACATTCGACTAATATTTTATCCTTGTAATTACATTATCACGTGTAAATGTATATTACAAATAAATTTGATGAATTATTAAAAACATGAATAAATTAATAATTTATTTGTTACATGGTGATCTAGATAACATGGATAATAATTGGACCCCATGGTTGGGCCCACCAAGTTCTATATCTTTATTCCACGGAATATGGAAATTTAAAAAATCACTATTGTGTGTGACCCTCTATGCCCTTATATCAATAGTATTGATCAATATACATCGACCAAGTGTGGGGTTTAACAACCCATCTAGGACCCTATAGAGATAAAGAAAAATTCAAAGCAACAACTAATTTACTACGATCATGGTCTGTGTAATATAATCTCTAGGTCCTCGATATCCTAATAAAATAGAATGCACACTAGTGCCGTCATCCTTTATCTTGATTTATTTTATTTATGGATCTGTTTAGAGGGCCTCACCTTTGACTACCATGGACATAGATTTAATGAAGTTGATACCATCCTAATCAACCAAGCTTGAGAAATATCTTCCTCGGCTTGGAAGATAAAAATTCGATCTTGATCATTCAATCAATTTCATGTCACAAATGACTTACCCATCCAAACCTACCACACCAAGACATCATTTCAATTGTTTTTGTAATGCATCGAAATATGAAATTAAATGACATAAATTGATATTGATCTCATTTCTAGAGACCATAACACATTTCAATGGATAGGAATGACCATTGACACCAGAAACATGTGGTGTTTTCATTTTGTAGGTCTATCCTCATGATCACAAATACTAGAGATCATCAAGTGTGAACTTCATGAGAAGAAGTATCAATGATTATGATACCTCATCGGCTAATAGTCACATATCATTTGTGTCCTTTCAGAATTATTTAACAAGACCATACAATATTAATTTACTATTACTATCATATCATAATGGGTTTCTCATTATAGCCTAGGATCTGCTAAAACCTCATGATACAACATATAAACTAAGGACATTTCCATAAATATGAATGTAGAAGTATCTACACTATTATAGAAAGATAAACACATGTATATATAATAAACTGTATACATGTATTGGAAATCTAATTACAACACAATTTGGTTCTGGGGAACCCACTTTCAACAATCCCACTTTCACTAGAGTCCACTACTTACTAGTCTCAATCCTTTAGCTTTCAAATGAGAATTGTGCTTTTACTGAGAAATGGAATTAGTTAGGGGTCACCCAAATTTTTCCCTATGGCCACTCTTCTAACTGTGACTTCACCACTTTGAGTAAACTCCCTCAAGATATGAATCTTCTGAATAATATATTTTTTCCACTCGTGAGACCTGGGCTCCTTGGAAAGAAACATTGAAGAAGTATTATCGAAATATACTAGAATAGGGTGTACAATGCTAGGAAGAACCCTAATGTCTGAGAGAAATATATATATCTATAATGTATCCTTTGCTACATTAGAAGCTAGAATATATTCGGATTATACTATAGAATCAGCAACCACAACTTGCATCGAGAATCTCTAGATCACTGCACCACCATTCAAGAAAAAAGCATGTTGCCATAATGCGATTTCAGTTCATCATAGTCTATCTAGAAACTAAAATCAGTGTCTCCTCTCACTATTAATTTCTCATCTCTTCTAAATAACAGTTATATATTCTTTTTATGACTTAAGTACTTTAGTATTGTTATAATAGATGCAAATTGAAGCTCCCCTGGATGTCTTGATATCTACACTACTACAAATATGCCTTTTATCAGTACTAAAAATGGCCTTTAATAATGCTTTAAAAGCGCTGTTAAAGCTAGAAAAGATAAGGGGGGTACCCTTTATTAGCGCTCCAAAATGCATTGAGAAAGTCCCCTTTTATCAGTGCTAAAAAAGGCACTGATAAAAGGGGTCTTTTATCAGTGCTAAAAAATGAGCTGATAAAAGGGTCATTTATCTGCGCTTTCTTTTTAACACAGATAAAAGAAGACATTTATAAGAACTTTTTTTAGCACTAATAGATGTAAAAAAATTTAAAAAATTCTGCCAATCCGGGGGCATTTTTTAGCGGTTGAGCCCCCATTTTAACAGTGCTTTCCAGCCCCTCAAGTGCCAGCACTCACCCCCCCCCCCCCTCCACCCTATATCAGCGCTACACCCACCCCCCTTTATCCAAATCCACCCCAATGTGTGCTCCCTTTCCTCCACCAATATTTGATCTCGAGACCTTCCCCTTCGCGTCTAAAGCCTTTTCCACTCTTCCATATTTATTTTTTATTTAGTTAATGATATATATATTTATTTATTTATATATTTATTCATATTTATTCATATATTAATATATAGTTATATTAATATGTATATAGTTATATTAATATATATATATTTATAGTGATATTAATATATATATTTAAAGTTATACCAATATATATATATGTAGTTATATTAATATATATATATAGTTAGATTAATATATAGGTATATAAATATTTATATATTGGCATTTTAAATAAATGGGATATTAGTTATTATTTAGATAAAGGTAATATATTTTATATGAAAATGGTATATAAATATTTATATATTGGAAACTCAATGTGACCGTTTGATTGAGACTTTAGGACCCCTGTAGGTCAAGTGATATTTTCATTTTTCCTAAAGGCTTCTCATGGATGATAAGTTCTAAGGGGGAGGTTGTAATGACCTGTGATTTCAATAGAAGTTATAATTCCATGGGAAATTGAAATTTTGGCATTTAGTGGATTGGCCATTCATTTAACTGAGCTTTGAAACAGAATATGTAGTTATATTAATATATATATAGTTAGATTAATATAGTTATATTATATATATAATTATATTAATATATATATATATATTGTTTTATTAATAAATATATTTATAGTGATATAAATATATATATTTATAGTTATATCAATATATAAATGTATGTAGTTATATTAATATATATATATATATATATAGTTAGATTAATATATCGGTATATAAATATTTATATATTGGTATTTTAAATAATATTGATATTAGTTATTATTTAGATAATGATAATATATTTTATATGTAAATATATATTATTATTTATATTTATAGTTAAACTTTTATGTGTTAATATATAATATATATATATTGTTATATATTTGATTATAAAAAGAATTGAATTATAAAAAACGATAAAATTTCAAAGACATAATATCAATATGAATGTAATACCTTGAAATAAATTTAGTCCCCACCAAAAAAATCCAATAATACCCCCTTAAACGAGGCTGAAAAGCCACAAAATGTTAAAAAATATGGGTACTATGAAAAAAAAACTCAGATTTGGAGGCCATCTGGGCCCTTTTGGCCTCGAAAGAACCTTGACCCAGAATTTACCCAGTCCCAGGGGTGTAGAGCTCATCGTATGATTCAATTTGATATGTGGTAGAGCTCAAACGGACACCCTGGTTAAAAGTTATGGCTGTTTGAAGTTCGTGTTGCATTTTCAACATATTTTGGATCTTTTTTTAATATTTTTTCTTTTTTAGTCTAATAATTGTTATTAAATAACTATTACTCCATAATAATTAAGAAATTTCTAATTATAAATATTTTTTTAATTTTCTTATAAGCCATTTTCACTAAATATCTTATATATTAAGTGTAACTGTATATTTATACTTATCTAAAATATATTTAAAATAATATTTAAAATATATATAATATATTTATATCAATATAACTATATCTATATATTTAAATATTAATATATATTTTTCATTATTTTTTTTGGAATTAGACCCTTTATCAGTGCTTTAAAAAAAGGATTGATAAAGACCCCCCTTTATCAGCACTACTACAAAAAGAACTGATAAAGGGGTACCCTTTAACAGTGCTAAAAAAGCGCAGTTAAAGGGGGTACCATTATCAGTGCTAAAAAAAGCACTGATAAAGGGGTAATGTTATCAGCACTTTTTTTAGCATTGATAAAGGGGGGTCTTTTTCAGCGCTTTTTTGTTAGCGTTGATAAAGGTTGGTGCTGGCCTTGTCCCGTTTCGTGGTAGTGCTACCAACCATGAATAAATCAAAGGAAACATCAAAACTAGTAAATAGCATGGCATACATTATATAACCCATTGTCGAAGCATAATGCACTCTACTGATTCTGTCAATATCCTCCAATGTTTGTGGACACATTTTCCTGGAGAGACTAATACCATGTGACAGAGGCTACAACCCTCTCTTTAATTGTTCCATATTGTACCATTTGATTATCCTTTCAATATATGTACTTTGACCTAGACCAAGCAACATTCGAGATCCATCTCGATTGATCATAATATCTAAATTTTAGGTTGGTTCACCTATTTCTTTCATGGAGAATCATTCATTTAACAATGTCTTAACTGATTGTAATACTTGCACCATGTTTCCCATTATTAATATTTTATCAACATGTAACACTAAAAAAATTATTTCATTCCCTTAAAATATTTTATAGACACATCTTTCACTTTCATTTTTTTACAAAAACAAATTCTCTTATGGCCTCATCAAAACGAACATTCTAGGACAATGATTCCTTCTTCAACCCATAAATGGATCTCTGTAGCTTTCATTCCATATTGGCATTCTTTTATTTGATGAACCATTTGGGTTGAGTCATATAGAAGTCTTCAACTAACTTCCAATTTAGAAACATAGTTTTGACATCCATTTTCCAACTCTCATAATCATGAACGGATACTTTTGAATGAAATATCCGGATGGTTTTAAGCATTGCTACCGGTAATGAGTTTTTATCATAATGAATTCCTTGTTGTTGCATGAAACCATTTGAAACTAGTCATTCTTTAAAGGTATTAACCTTACCATCCACGTCAAGAATCATTTTAAATTCCCATTTGCATCCAATGGGATTTTAATTAGTTGGAGGGTCTACCAAAATCCAAACGTGATTTTGGTATGTGTACTCCATCTCAAAATTCATGGATTCATATCATTTAGATGCTTATTTTCCTTCTACAGCTTCCTTGTAGGTTTGAGTTTCATCACCCTTGCAGATTAAGGTGTAACCTAACTCAGTGATAAAAAAACCATAAATCTCTTGTTCTCTAACCTCTCATGTAGACCTATGCAGTATTTTTGTGTCAGTAATAACAACTTCTTCCACTTTCGTTACTGGATATTTTTCGCATACCAACTCTAGTGAATCTGGAGCATTAAATTCATCGAATTCAACCTTGCACCAACAATTTCCAATATAAATGTGTTCCCTTTCTAGAAATGTGTCGTGTCTTGCCACAATATCCTTTCTATATAAAGGTTATATATGTAATATTCTTTTCTCTCCTTAGTATAACATATAAATATTCACTTCATGATTCTGGATGCTAATTTTTCACTTAGTAATGTCTTGAAAAATTCCTCACACCCCCGTACCCATATGTGTGTCAGACTAGGTTTCTTTCCATACCATTACTCATATGGAATCACATCTGTAGATATTGTTGGTATGGGGTTAAGGGTATATTATACTATCTACAAATCACGTCCTTAAAAGGATAATGGAGTAGTTTCATGACTCCTCATTCATCTAACCATGTCAATCAAGGTCATATTCCTCCTTTCACTAACACCATTCCAATGTGGTGCACAAGGTGGTGTGAGTTGGGATACTCTCTGACACTCCATCGAGTGATCAATGAAATATTGGTAAATATTTTCTCAACCTATGTCTGAGTGCAGTTATTTTATCTTTTTACAAAGTGGGGTTTCTACTTCATTTTCGTATTGCATAAATATCCGAAAGGAATCAGACTTATACTGCATTATATAGATATAACCATATCAACTATAGTCACTGGTAAAAGTTATGATATATGAAAAACTTCCCCTTGAAAATACTAGAGACATACCACATTAATAATATTGAATTAATTCCATTTCTTTATAGGCTCTTTCCCCCTTCCCTGAGAAATGTGTTTTGGTCATTTTTCCTTATAAACATCCATGACACACAACCAAGGGTTCTCATTGTAACAAGTCTAAACACCCTTCTTGATGTAATCTTCCAAATTTCATCTTGTTTACATGAACTAACATAAATATCCATAGTCTGGTGATATGTGAGCCATGTTGGATGGTTTGGTCATTGATTTCCATTTTGGGGTTCTCAATTTCAACTATATATAAACCATTGTTAAGATGTGTGAAACCATAAGAGATGTTATCCCCATAAAAGAGACAACATTTACTTCCTAACCTGAAATTAAATCCCATACTTTACAATATTGTCAAAGATATAATGTTATAGGTCACAGAAGATAAATAATAACAATTAATTAAAACTAGAACTAAACCACTTGGAATGTTTAAGTGATAGTCTCTCATCTACAGTGCTGCCAGACTTGAACCATTTGACGCTCAAATATCTGCTTCACCTTTTTTAAATCTTCTTGAACCTACTTGGTTCAAATATATGAATACAAATATGTTATCCACATATCATATACAATACCAAAATTGTATATAATGATATATTTCATTCAATGACAAAAATACCTAAATTAGAATAATCAGTTTACTTATTCTTCCCATCTCTGCAATTATTCCCCCAGTGGCCTTTCTTTCCACATCCAAAGTAGACAGACTCTTTCTCATTACTCTGATTTAGAAAATTTTGCTTCATTTATTGATGATTCATTGGGGTCTTTGGCCATGACTTGTCTATTAACTCTTTTTTGTTGCCCTTATTTCTTTTTTTCACCATAAGGACAAATGAATAGGTATTTTTAATATCCTTGTCTGCTTTGAAAACAGAAGACAAAAGGACTTGGAGAGACTTTTTCATATCATTAATGATATCATTGATAATTAAAGTCAAGAATCTTGGTGGTAAAGAGGCAAGAATGAGATCCACTACTAGTTCTTGGTTGAATATAAACCCAAGTTCTTCAATCCTCTCAATATACTAAATCATATGGAGTACATAAGTACTGAATTGGTTCCCTTATACAAGCCTATACTTATATAGAAGTCATGATATATCTTAACATTCCATCCTAACCCTCTCTGAATATAATTCTTGGAGATTTAAAATCTTTTGTAGGCATCCTTATCCTGATGCATTTTTTGGAATTGGATGGACATTGATGAAAACATGATGCATTGAACATCAATTCCATCCTCTACTTTATTTTTTCATTTATCATTTTCCACATTACTTGGTCCCTATAGAGGTTCAGTAGGAACTAAACATTCCAGCACATATAAATTCCTTTCATGGTGTAATACTATGCCCAAGTGCATGCACCACCCCTAGAAGTTATTTCCTGTTAGGATATTTTTTTTATCCAGAATTTATCACAGTGGTAATGTACTTGTGGTGTCGCTGATTTCCATTTTAAATCTATATTATATGAACATTATCAGTTAGTACATTATCTCGATTACCTTTTATCATTTATGAATAATTAATTATTATATCATTTTAATGTCTATCACTATTTTAGAGAACCTCAATATCCCTCAATATTGGATTTGAAATTATCATTTGAGTACTCTTTTTGAAAGGATCTTTGATGTCTACCTTATAATCTGTAACATCCCAAGTAAGTAATGAATAATAGATATTTTTATCTATGTCTATTAATGATTAAGATAGTGTTTTAGAGGCTTAAAATGAAAATAAATACAATCTTATGCATGAAATACACTAATATTCTTAAAAGATTGTTCTACTGCCTTTTGATGGAAAACCATTTTTGAATCTATATTTTGAAAATTTTATAAAATATGTTTGTCAAAATAAACTTATCATTTATGATTGGGAAATCAAAATTTACCTTGTGTGAATTTTTGTTATTTTTCTGACAATGTTCATTTTTTAATGAATAGTGAAAAATACTGCATTTTACATCAAAACTACTTTTTAATCTAATTTATTTAAATGATTAGATTATGTTTTGAATTGGTTTTGAAGTGAAATTAGAATATATTTTTACCATTTTATCCAATGGTGGTCATTGGAATCAATTTCACTTTGAAATTAGAATTAAACTGGTGTCAATCTTTTGATACTTATTGTTTTGTAAAAACACGCTATTTGCTCTGGCAGCGGGAATTAATTATTAAATTAATTAATGTGACTTATATGATTTGAATTTTGTAAAATAGACTTCATTTTTGAATTTGGAATATCAAATATAGCTTAGGGTGAATTTTTGGTAATTTTCTGAAAAACATCAATTTTTGATGAATAGTGAAACCACTAAGTGGTAATCAAGCAAACTGATTTTTCAGTTAAATGAAAGTTTACCACTAATGTGTATTGAATTTTGAAAATCCGACATACATGATTGTCATTAAGAAGTAAAATGTGGTTCAATGGGATAAAAATAATTTTTTGGTGAATAGTAACTTATTAAGTTTTTAATCGCGATTAGTGGTAATTAGTGTAGTTTAAGGTAAAAATGATATTATAAGAATGTGAAAACACCATGACACTTGTCCTACACCTATTGGGTGAGTCATGGCCGACCAATACAAGCCATGGGCCAACTTGGGGACCCAATGGATCCACTTTTGTTGGGAAATGACATAAATTACTTTTTATATAATGTTAAAGTGAAAATGACACAAACATAATATGTTTTACGAAAACAATTTTTAAGTGGGGTTATACAGGTCCAAATTTTGATTATAAATAGTCATTGGAAAGATAAAAATATTTCCTACATCATAGTAATTTTTTTATAATTTTTAGACATTAAATAAATGAAATTATTTATGACATCATAATGATGCAGTGATGACATCATTATTTAACGATTAAAATAAAATGGAACTATAATGTAATATCTATGAACTACACATGTCAAAAACTTATTGTATGGGTGGATTTGGAACCCTTATCACCTTATCCACGACATATATCAATGTGGGACCTTTTAAAACCGAAACACATTTTCAAATAATGTAATATTTCTTTACTTTCCAAAAGTGCCCCTCCTCTCCTCTTATAAAAGGCCCCCACCTCTACCTCATTTCACACACTCTTCAAGCCTTTTGCTCGGCCAACCCCTGCCCATTTGATCTCTCCACATCCCTCTCCTCATCCTAGAGGATTCCCTTTGGGAATAATCCTTTCAAAGGAAGCCTTTAGGCTCAACCCAAAAGGAGTTACACTTTTAAAGGTAATTCATTCTCTCATGTTCATTTGTTTTATTTTGCTTCTCCAACCCCCTAAACTCTTTTTATTTACTTCTTTTGTAACAACACCAGTATCATCAATATACTAGGATGTTGTTATAAGATTTATTTGAGCTACACTCTCACAAAACTACATCAAATGGTTAAAGAACATACGGTTTCCGTGGATGGCGAAATTCTGCCTCCCGAAACGATGATTGTTCAATACTCATTTAACACCTTCAAAGGTGGCAATTATGATGTCACTATTTTTATATATGATATATGATATGTTTATTGTTTCCTTATGCTTCTGTTTTTTTTCTTTTTGGGCATACCTTTATGGTTTCCATTATGGGTAAACACGATATCTTCATTTTAGGATGTGCGGACTACCGCCCCCTAAAAGTGATTTGATTCGTTAATACCATATGTGGGATGTGTAAAGGATAAAGTTAATGATATTATATATGTTATTATACTGGAATTATAATATACTCTTATATCATTATGATTCCATTCCAGAAAATATGAAATAGAAATGGAAGTAGCGTTCATGCGTACGTACGGCTTACCGTCTCCATGAACGGTGCATTTCATTTCTTACCTCTAAATGTGATGTAATATTATAAATGCATGTATGTACTGGATATATATGACATATATGATATCTACATCATGAATACCATTCTGGATATAATGAAACTTTGACCAAATTAACAACATGTAAGTGTAAGAAGTCTATTTTTGACTTAAGAACCAAATACCGACAAAATGAACATTATTAACTTAAATGATTACATGATGTTCATAACATGGTATAAAAGGAATAATGAACTTGAAAAATATTCATAAGCAAGTAGATATTAACTCAAGTTTATTATTCAGGAGATTAAATAACGGTCGGGTCAAGTCGGATACGAGGTATGGGACTTCGTCTCAATCTCCTTTCGTTGAGGCATATTTTATTTTATACACAACTTTCTTTTATACGGTGTATAAACCCCTTTGACTTTTACGTTTATTCAAAAGGAATCTTTTTTATACGAAGCGTTTACTAAACGAAAAAAGGGAATGTTTTTGTCGTATGTATGCGGTGACAACGACTTCTCCGCCGTCGTGACCGTTATTTGAGTTTCGGCTTCCTCTACAAGCCATACCATCTTTTTAAAAGAAAAATAAATACCATGTTTTACTTTTCTTTTATTTTAGTATTGAAAATGGTTTTCATAATGTTTTTATATCAATGTGTTGTATTGATATCTCGTGATTGAAATGTGGAAATTTTATTATTCCTTTATGCATGTTTTATGTGATATGATTATGTTATGGTTCTTGGGCATTATTATGAAGACGGGTGGTTCCGTGATAAACTAAGGGCGGGTGAGCCCGTTATAGCTCTCCAATGCATTGGGTAACGCGAAGGAGTGAAACGTTAAGGTTTCTCCGAAGAGATTTTAGGGAATATACTGTGATGGGTATTCCAAACGTAACCAAGAGGGTTACTCCCTACGTAAGAATGTTATGAAAGCCTCAAGTTACCTATATGTCTTATGATTTCTATGATTTATTCATGATTTTATGAGATATGTTAAAGTGCTTATGTTTTATGGGTAAAGTATGATTTCACTCTTATGTATGTATGTACCCATGTTTCCTTTCCATGTTTTTATAACCCATACTGATTTTTATGCTCATCCCAAGTTTTTGAAATGTTTTTCACAGGTCAAAGGAAAGGTACATGATAAGATGATAGAGTCAAGGATGTGTCAAGAAATAATCCATGTTTTATTTTAAATGTTTTTCCATTGATGGGAATGAAGAATACTATCTTTATGTAACCACTTTGTTTATATGTGGAATGTAATGCAAGTTTTATGATCTAATTCTCTAAAACTCTAAACCCGAAAAGATCCTCAATGTGTAATCTTGTAATAACTCAAGATTAAGTAAGGTTTAAGGATGGGGCCTTATAGTTGGTATCAAAGGTCGGTTTAGATAACTTTAGGAGTTAGAATTCTATTAAATGATTATCCAAAAATATTTTTTTTTTCGAAATGATATAGCATTTAAAGATTACCATGTTGCTTCATCTAAGACATGTTTGTTCAGAATGGTTTTCCGCAGAGGAAACAGGGAAGCAGTGCTAGGAAGGCATACAAAAGGAAATAACCTTCTGAATCAGCATCCAGAAATGGTCGGAATTGGAACTGAACAGTTTGTTGCAGTAATGGCGCAGTTGACTCAAGCGATAAATTGTGGTGGTATCCATGCACGAGATCAGCCAGATCAATCGCAGAGGAACATGTCAGTGGTGGAACATTTCATGAGGCAACATCCACCATCATTCAGAGGATCATCTGACCATGTGCTAGCTGAAGGGTGGATTAAAGCACTGGAGAAGATTTTTGATGTCATGGGGTGTTCAGACAATCAAAAGGTTAGTCTTGCTATTTACCGTTTGGAGGGTGAAGCAGATCAGTGGTGGTCTATGGTTAAAAATATCAGGGATGCCGATGAGATTGATGCTCTTGACTGGGATGAATTCAAAGGTATGTTTCTTGAGAAGTATTTTCCTAAGGCTGTTCGACTTAGGATGGAAAATCAATTCTTGGATTTGAGGCAAGAGGAAGACTCAGTGGCTGCCTATGAGGAAAGGTTCACTCGATTGGCAAGGTATGCTCCAAATTTTATCCGAGACCTTGATAGTAAAATCAATCGTTTTTACTCAGGATTAAAGCCAAAGTATCCAAGGGAATTAGCTTCTCGTGAGTTTAAAAGTTATGAAAAGCTTGTTCGATGTGCTGAGTAGGTGGAAATGGAGTTTTTCGATGACCAAGTGTTCTATAACAACCAGCAGAAGAAGAGACCGAGGTGGCAGGAGAAAGGTAAGAATTATTCAAAAAAGTCTGATGGTAAGAGAACTAAGTTTCCAGTTTGTGATAAATGTGGCAAGAGGCATGCTGGGGAATGTCTTCTGAATTCTGGGAAGTGCTACCGATGTGGTAAGATGGGACATAAGGCTCGTGATTGCACTGAAAAGGATCAAGGTGAAGGTAAGAACAAATTTGATTTACAGTTAGTGAAATGTTATAAGTGAAATGAGATGGGTCACTATGCAAATGAGTGTCCGACAAGGAGCTTGAGTGATGGGAAGCAGTTAGACTACAAGCAGAAAGGGGTGGTGAAATCCTTTGCAACTACTTCAGCAGATGTCGGGCCATCAAATGAAGTTGTATCAGGTACTTTGTTTGTTTTTTCAGATTATGCCACTGTGTTGTTTGATTCGGGGTCTACACATTCTTTCATCACTGAAACCTTTTCTAGTAAAATGGGAATACCATCTCAAGAAATGACTCCTGAACTTTTGGTAAAAACACTTGGGGAAGTGTCGAGGCAAAAAGAATTTATAAGAATCTTCCTATCCTTATCTGTGGAAAGAACCTACTTGCAAACCTTATTGTTCTACCTCTAGTAGAGTTTGATGTTATCCTGTGTATGGATTGGCTCTCTATTTACCATGCTAAGATTGACTGTAGAGATAAAGAATTTTCTTTTCAGAAAGACTTTCAGTTTGTTTACAAGAATGAACCCTTAATTTTGATAACATATCAAGAGGCCGAGAAACTTGTAAAAGATGGAAATGAATGTTACCTTACACACGTCGTTGAAAATAAAGGAACTGTTCAGATTAATGAAGTGCCAGTGGTAAATGAGTATCCTGATGTTTTTCCTGATGAGTTGCCTGGAATAATACCAGATCGGGAAGTTGAGTTTACTGTTGACTTAGTTCCTGATGCTAAGCCAATTTCAAAACCCCCTTATCGAATGGCACAAATTGAACTTTTAGAGTTGAAGGAGCAATTGCAAGATTTATTAGAGAAAGGTTTCATTAGACCTAGCACATCACCATGGGGTGCTCCTGTTTTATTTGTTAAAAAGAAATATGGTTCTATGAGACTTTGCATTGATTATAGAGCCTTGAATAATATCACTGTTAAGAACAAATATCCTTTGCCTCATATCGATGATTTGCTTGATCAGCTCCATGGAGCTCAGTTTTTTTCAAAGATTGACTTGAGATCGGGGTACCATCAGCTGAAGGTAAAGGAGGCAGATATTCTGAAGACCGCGTTCCGTACGAGATATGGCCATCATGAATTCGTGTTAATGCCTTTTGGGCTAACCAATGCACCTGCTGTATTCATGGACTTAATGAATAGAATTTTCCATGAGTTCTTGGATAAGTTTGTGGTGGTTTTCATTGATGATATTTTGGTCTTTTCTAAAAGTAAAGAGGAGCATGAAAAACATTTAAGAGTTATCTTGCAAACCTTAAAAGAAAAGAAATTTTATGGGAAATTCAGAAAGTGTGAGTTTTGGTTGCAACAAATTTCTTTCCTTGGTCACATTGTTTCTAAAGATGGAATAACTATTGATCCTGCAAAAAAAAAGTTGTGGAAGAATGGCCAAGACCCACAAATGTATCCGAGATTCGTAGCTTCCTTGGTTTGGCGGGCTATTACCGAAGGTTTGTTAGAAATTTTTCATGGTTATCTAGTCCAATGACTAAGCTAACTCGGAAGGGTGTTAAGTTTATCTGGACAAAAAAATGTGATGATTGTTTTCAGGAATTGAAAAGAAGATTGGTGAATGCTCTAGTTTTGGCACTACCTTCCAGGAATGGTGAGTTTGTTATATACAGTGATGCTTCATTGAAAGGACTTGGTTGCATCCTAATGCAGAATGATCAGGTAATTGCTTATGATTCACGACAGTTGAAAACTCATGAGGTAAATTACCCTACACATGATTTGGAACTAGCTGCTATTGTTTTTGCTTTAAAATTTTGGAGGTATCATTTGTATGGAGTAAAGTGTGAAATATATACCGATCACAAAAGTTTAAAGTATATATTCACTCAGAAAGAGTTAAACATGAGACAAAGGAGATGGCTGGAATTAATCAAGGATTATGATTGTACAATTCATTACCATCCGGGAAAAGGAAATAAAGTGGCTGATGCTTTGAGTCGAAAAAGTAATGCTTCATTAACAATGTTGCGTTTGGAACGTGATCCTTTGGTTAAGGATTTGATGAACTTTGGCATAGAAGTTGTTGGTGCTGGAAGTCCTTCTGTTTTGTTTCAGGTATCAGTGAGATCATCTCTATCAGATAGAATCAAGCAAGCACAGAAGAAAGACAGTGAGTTGCAGAAAAGGGTAGAGCTGGTTCAGAAAGGTAAGTTGCCTGAATTCAACATTGATAATGATTGCGTTTTGAGATTTGGGAAGAGATTGTGTGTGCCTTATGATTCACAGTTGAAGAGAGAGTTGTTATGTGAAGCTCATAGTTCTCCGTTTTCAGTTCATCCGGGCAGTACTAAGATGTATAGAGATCTGCGGGAGTATTACTGGTGGGATGGAATGAAAAGAGATATTGCTAATTTTACTATGAAGTGTTTGACTTGTCAGCAGGTTAAAGCAGAGCGGCAGTTACCGAAAGGGATGCTTCAGCCTTTACCAGTGCCAGAGTGGAAATGGGAGAATATATCCATGGACTTTGTTGTTGGATTACCGAAGACATCTCGAGGTAATAATGCAATATGGGTTATGTTGATCGCTTGACCAAATCTGCTCATTTCCTTGCTATACGAGATACTTTCTCTCTTGATCAACTTTCCCGTTTGTATCTTAAAGAGATAGTCAGGTTACATGGAGTTCCTCTCTCCATTGTATCGGATCGTGATCCCAGGTTTACTTCTAACTTTTGCAAAGGCCTTCAGAAGTCGTTGGGTACTGAATTAAATTTTAGTACAGCTTTTCATCCTCAATCAGATGGGCAGTCAGAACGAACAATTCAGACATTGGAGGATATGCTACGAGCTTGTTCAATGGATTATCAGGGAAGTTGGGACCAACATCTTTCTTTGGTTGAGTTTTCATATAATAACAGTTTTCATTCCAGTATACAGATGGCACCATTTCAGGCATTATATGGGAAGCGGTGTCGCACTCCAGCTTCTGGGATGAAGTGGGTGAAAGGAAGTTGATGGGACCAGAATTGGTAGAAGAGATGGTAGAAAAAGTTCAAGCTGATACAGAAACACATGAGAACAGCTCAGAGCAGGCAGAAGAGTTATGCGGATAATCGGAGGAAAGATCTATCTTTCGAGGTAGGTGATCATGTTTTTCTCAAGGTTTCTCCTTGGAAAAGTGTGATGAGATTTGGTAATAAAGGAAAGTTGAGTCCAAGGTTCATTGGACCATACGAAATTCTGGAGAGAGTTGGATCAATTGCATACCGAGTGGCTTTACCTCCGAGTTTATCTCAGGTACACAATGTTTTTCACATTTCGATGTTGAGAAAGTATATGCCAGATCCATCTCATGTTTTGAGTCCAGAGGTAGTTCAGCTGGAAGAGAACCTATCTTATGAGGAACAACCGGTCCAGATTCTTGACCACAGGGAGAAAGTGTTACGGAATAAGGTGATTCACCAGGTAAAGGTTTTGTGGAAAAACCACATGATTGAAGAGGCAACATGGGAATCTGAAAATGCAATGAGGGATAAGTACCCCCATTTATTTGATAAGTAAATAAATTGCGGGGACGCAATTTTCTAAATGGGGGAAGGATGTAACATCCCAAGTAAGTAATGAATAATAGATATTTTTATCTATGTCTATTAATTATTAAGATAGTGTTTTAGAGGCTTAAAATGAAAATAAATACAATCTTATGCATGAAATACACTAATATTCATAAAAGATTGTTTTACTGCCTTTTGATGGAAAACCATTTTTGAATATATATTTTGAAAATTTTATAAAATATGTTTGTCAAAATAAACTTATCATTTATGATTGGGACATCAAAATTTACCTTGTGTGAATTTTTGGTATTTTTCTGACAATGTTCATTTTTTAATGAATAGTGAAAAATACTGCATTTTACATCAAAACTACATTTTAATCTAATTTATTTATATGATTAGATTTTGTTTTGAATTGGTTTTGAAGTGAAATTAGAATATATTTTTACCATTTTATCCAATGGTGGTCATTGGAATCAATTTCACTTTGAAATTAAAATTAAACTGGTGTCAATCTTTTGATACTTATTGTTTTGTAAAAACACGCTATTTGCTCTGGCAGCGGGAATTAATTATTAAATTAATTAATGTGACTTATATGATTTGAATTTTGTAAAATAGAATTCATTTTTGAATTCGGAATATCAAATATAGCTTAGGGTGAATTTTTGGTAATTTTCTGAAAAACTTCAATTTTTGATGAATAGTGAAACCAATAAGCGGTAATCAAGCAAACTGATTTTTCAGTTAAATGAAAGTTTACCACTAATGTGTATTGAATTTTGAAAATCCTACATACATGGTTTTCATTAAGAAGTAAAATGTGGTTCAATGGGATAAAAATAATTTTTTGGTGAATAAGAACTTATTATGTTTTTAATCGCGATTAGTGGTAATTAGTGTAGTTTAAGGTCAAAATGATATTATAAGAATGTGAAAACACCATGAAACTTGTCCTACACCTATTGGGTGAGTCATGGCCGACCAAGACAAGCCATGGGCCAACTTGGGGACCCCATGGATCCACTTTTGTTGGGAAATGACATAAATTACTTTTTATTTAATGTTAAAGTGAAAATGACACAAACATAATATGTTTTACGAAAACAATTTTTAAGTGGGGTTATACAGGTCCCAATTTTGATTATAAATAGTCATTGGAAAGATAAAAAGATTGACTACATCATAGTAATTTTTTTTATAATTTTTAGACGTTAAATAAATTAAATTATTTATGACATCATAATGATGCACTAATGACATCATTATTTAACGATTAAAATAAAATGGAACTATAATGTAATATCTATGAACTACACATGTCAAAAACTTATTGGATGGGTGTATTTCGAACCCTTATCACCTTATCCACGACATATATCAATGTGGGACCTTTTTCAACCGAAACACATTTTCAAATAATGTAATATTTCATTACTTTCCAAAAGTGCCCCTCCTCTCCTCTTATAAAAGGCCCCCACCTCTACCTCATTTCACACACTCTTAAAGCCTTTGGCTCGGCCAACCCCTGCCCATTTGCTCTCTCCACATCCCTCTCCTCATCCTAGAGGATTTCCTTTGGGCAGAATCCTTTCAAAGAAAGCCTTTAGGCTCAACCCAAAAGGAGTTACACTTTTAAAGGTAATTCATTCTCTCATGTTCATTTGTTTTATTTTGCTTCTCCAACCCCCTAAACTCTTTTTATTTACTTGTTTTGTAACAACACCAGTATCATCAATATACTAGTATGTTGTTATAAGATTTATTTGACCTACACTCTCACACAACTACATCAAATGGTTAAAGAACATACGGTTTCCGTGGATGGCGAAATTCTGCCTCCCGAAACGATGATTGTTCAATACTCATTTAACACCATCAAAGGTGGCCATTATGATGTCACTATTTTTATATATGATATATGATATGTTTAAGTTTTACTTAATCTTCTGTTTTTTTCTTTTTGGGCATAACTTTATGGTTTCCATTATGGGTAAACACGATATCTTCATTTTAGGAAGTGCGGACTACCGCCCCCTAAAAGTGATTTGATTCGTTAATACCATATGTGGGATGTGTAAAGGATAATGTTAATGATATTATATATTTTATTATACTGGAATTATAATATACTCTTATATCATTATGATTCCATTCCAGAAAATATGAAATAGAAATGGAAGTAGCGTTCATGCGTACGTACGGCTTACCGTCTCCATGAACGGTGCATTTCATTTCTTACCTCTAAATGTGATGTAATATTATAAATGCATGTATGTACTGGATATATATGACATATATGATATCTACATCATGAATACCATTCTGGATATAATGAACCTTTGACCAAATTAACAACATGTAAGTGTAAGACGTCTATTTTTGACTTAAGAACCAAATACCGACAAAATGAACATTATTAACTTAAATGATTACATGATGTTCATAACATGGTATAAAAGGAATAATTAACTTGAAAAATATTCATAATCAAGTAGAGGTTAACTCAAGTTTATTATTCAGGAGATTAAAGAACGGTCGGGTCAAGTCGGATACGAGGTATGGGACTTCGTCTCAATCTCCTTTCATTGAGGCATATTTTATTTTATACACAACTTTCTTTTATACGGTATATAAACCCCTTTGACTTTTACGTTTATTGAAAAGGAATATTTTTTATACGAAGCGTTTACTAAACGAAAAAAGGGAATGTTTTTGTCGTACGTATGCGGCGACAACGACTTCTCCGCCGTCGTGACCGTTATTTGAGTTTCGGCTTCCTCTACAAGCCATACCTTATTTTTAAAAGAAAAATAAATACCATGTTTTACTTTTATTTTATTTTAGTATTGAAAATGGTTTTCATAATGTTTTTATATCAATGTGTTGTATTGATATCTCGTGATTGAAATGTGGAAATTTTATGTTTCCTTTATGCATGTTTTATGTGATATGATTATGTTATGGTTCTTGGGAATTATTATGAAGATGGGTGGTTCCGTGATAAACTAAGGGCGGGTGAGCCCGTTATAGCTCTCCAATGCATTGGGTAACGCGAAGGAGTGAAACGTTAAGGTTTCTCCGAAGAGATTTTAGGGAATATACTGTGATGGGTATTCCAAACGTAACCAAGAGGGTTACTCCCTACGTAAGAATGTTATGAATGCCTCAAGTTACCTATATGTCTTATGATTTCTATGATTTATTCATGATTTTATGAGGTATGTTAAAGTGCCTATGTTTTATGGGTAAAGTATGATTTCACTCTTATGTATGTATGTACCCATGTTTCCTTTCCATGTTTTTATAACCCATACTGGGTTTTATGCTCATCCCATGTTTTTGAAATGTTTATCACAGGTCAAGGGAAAGGTACATGATAAGATGATAGAGTCAAGGATGTGTCAAGAAATAATCCATGTTTTATTTTAAATGTGTTTCCATTGATGGGAATGAAGAATACTATCTTTATGTAACCACTTTGTTTATATGTGGAATGTAATGCAAGTTTTATGATCTAATTCTCTAAAACTCTAAACCCGAAAAGATCCTCAATGTGTAATCTTGTAATAACTCAAGATTAAGTAAGGTTTAAGGCTGGGGCCTTATATAATCTATAGGCTATGGCTACACCACTATTCAGAGGGTTTCAAGGTAGGCACTAGGCTGTCTAACCACTTAACTCATGGTTCCCTATACTTGTTGAGCAAAGACCCAAATTTTTGAATCCGAAACAGATTCCCTAAATAACTTTCCTAAATTGTGATAACAAGTTTGATATGGCTAATCCTTGACTACTGACTTTAGTTATGTCAACCCAATACTCTCATGAAAACACATTGATAGTAAAAGTCACTCTCAACTATTGCGAATGATCACCCCAAACAACCAATTTTTTCAAATGTGAGTAATGACAAGAATTTTAGGCTTAATATATCTTGGAGGTATTTTGATATTTATTAAATAATATAATCCTTTCTTAATTATATGTTCAAACTAGATAGTCGTGCTCAAAACTCAATAGGAAATATAAATATATTCACCATATCATTATGCAGTTTTATCTTTTTACTATTCTATTTGATCGACAAATAATCATGCAATCACATAATCCAATAGACAATGAATAAAGGTAAATCATGACATATGACTGGTCTTGAGCATTAAACTACAATCGATCCATAACTGATCAATCTTGACCAAGGTGTTTCCATACCTGAGTCGAAACCTTACTTGTATCGTAGATTTCCCTCAATGAATATTTCTTTGCTCTTATTTGGACTTCCACATCAACTTGGTGGGGTATATGTATTGTAATGTGATCATATTTTAACAAATATACTCACGTGCTAGAAAGTCAGTCTAGGCATAAAAAATACAAGAAGTGCATTTAATGTGCATGCCCTTATACATATTTGAATTAAAAGAGGATTCACAGACCAACATTTATCTAATTAATTATTACAATCACTGCCCATATTGGATAAATAATTAAATAAATAAAACCTGACATGCATCGGTTTTTCACTAGCTCAATAACTGTCAGTATATATAATGTGAAATTAAAATCTAATTACATTAAATTTAAATAGTACGATGGTGTTATAATAATTTAAAAGAATTTAAATAAATTCAATTAATTTATTTGTTATTTAAAATAGTTTAATTTAATTTTAATTCCAAAAAAAATTAAACCAAAAATTTAATTTAATCTTAATTAAATTAATCATTCAGATTGTTCTTAATTTTAAACCCCAAAATTAATTCATAATAATTTAATTTTAAAAATTAAATTTTTTAAGTAAAATAAAAGGGGTCACCTATAGCTGAGGAAGGAGTATATTAAAACTATGAACTGCTATGAGGTTGTTTCACTAGAGTAGGGTCACACTACGACGTGACTGCAGCATGACTGTGGCATTCCAAAACTGGGTCAACAACGCCCTATGGAACTACTCATAGGAAAAGGGTTGTCTAGCCTGGTAGTGGTCTTCTAGGGTTCTGGAGGCTGGATCTAGGCAATGGGAGTCGTTCATGGTAGAGCTCGGGCCTGGGATGTCCAATAGACTAGAGAGGCAGGACAGTGGTGTGGCTCAGGGTGACCTAGCTAGGGGTGGTGTTTTTTCTTGCAGAACCCATGGTCGAGGGAAGAACAGCCCTTGAGCATCCTAGGGTGGCCTTGATAGTTCCAACACGTAGTACCTTGTGGACGAGACATGGTGGTGGCGTACGAGTCTAGCTCGGTGGCAAGCTCCTTCGAGGCGGGGCAGCACCCTGCAGCCGAGACGAGGCGACAACATACCGGGAAGGCACGACAGCGGTGAGCATGGAGAGAGGAGGGGAGCTAGTGCGCTAGTCCAACCATGACCAAGGGAGGAGAAGTCTAGGGATGGGGGTGGTGCTCTATGTAGAGGAAGAACCAATGTGGTCTTCCCTTTTCATTTTTTTAATTATGTTATGTCTTTTGACCAAACACACAACCCCATTTTTTTAGATATAACAGTTTATGGAAAAACATTTACAAAAGATAACTTTATTTTTTTTTCATAATTTTGAAAAATAATATTAAATAATAATATATTTTACTCATGTAATTATAAATCATGTTCACTGGAAACATTACGGTGACAAAATTATGTCCGAAACATTGTTGAATTCTGGTAAATTTCTACAACACGATTTTATTTTTATTTTTTTTTCACCAATATTAAAATCAGAACAACTTAAATCCAATGATGTCAATCCAATTATAAATATTCAAATTACCATTACATGGTCATTCTAAAATGGATTGAAGTGCAGTCAGATCCGATGGAAAATTTTTAACAGGACGTTCATAAATTTAATGCAATTTAATTTATTTATTGGATCTAAAAAACCACATGCTCATCTAAGACCAATGTTAGGTACATGGATGGGCAATAGAAGCTGATGGTCTAGAAAATTAAAGTATTTGCATCACCAGAGTGACAAAACAATGTCAAATTTGGTGATCTTATCTAGGTATGGTCTAATGACCACACATGTAATTAATAGAACACAAAATAAAAATAAAACATTTACCTCATTCGAATCGGGAATGTGCATGTATATAACAAGATGTCAGTGGCCATTGCAAGAATTCTCTAACATCGAATCCCTCTAGATCATTTACACACTTCTCTTAAATATGCTCGTGCATCATTCATCAGAATTTGGTTTCTGGTGTGGTCCACCAATGATGACTTTGACACATCAATGATCACCACCATAATGCATCTTCAATCCATGAAGACCGAACATGCAGATCTTGCTTCCCTGAGATAATATCTCTCTATAATTAAGGAGGAGAGAGGGGATCTCAATTCCAATGAATGAATAGTTACATGGGATGATCCTCTGAATTACTTATATATGGTATATCTAAAATAACCTATATGGGTTCCTAGATCCCGTGTAATAAGTATTCACAATATAAGTATTATAAATATTTATTTATGAAAAAATATATTTTCCCATAAATAATATTTATAATTTTATCACTAACTGAAATATATATTAAATATATATCGCATGATAAAATCAAGACATTAACTCTACTCACATCTCCTGATAATATTGAATGAAACAAGAACATTTATATCCATTCGAATAATATTTTATCGTTGTATTTGCATAATCACATGTAAATACATTTTATAAATAAATTCAACGAATTATTCCAAACAAAAATAATTAATGAATTTATTTATTACCTGGTGATCTATAGAAAATGGATAACACTCAGACCTTATGGTGGGTCCCACTAAGTTCTATATTCATATTCCTTAGAATAGGAAGCATTCCAAAGTGCTATTTTATGTGAACGTCTAGTCCCATATCTCAGTAGAATTGATTAATATACACTGACCAATGGCAGGGTTTAGAAACCCATCAAGACCCCTATATAGATAAGGAAAAATAAAAATAAAAAAATGCCTTCCTACAAACACAGTTTGTGTAATATAATCTATTCTTCATCGATATTTTAACAATGTAGAATTCACACTTGTGTCATCATCCTTTATCTTCATATATTTTATTTTTTGATCTATCTGAATGGCCTTACCTTAGACTACCATGGCCATGGAATTAATGAAGGTGCTACCATCCTAATCAACCAGGCTCAAGATATCTCTTCCTCTGCTGAAAAGATATAAATCCTATCTTGATCATTCAATAAATTTCATGTAAACATTGACATACCCAACAAAAAGTACCTCTCTATAACATAATTATCATGGTTTTCACCTTCCATCAATGTACGCAATTTAATGAGATGCATTGATAATGATCTCATGTCTGGACCCAATAACACATGTTCATAGATATGAATGACTAATGAAAGCTGAAACATGTGTTGTTCCTATTTTTTGAGTCAATTCTCATGATATCAACAAATAGAGATCTTCAAGTGTGAAAATAATGAGAAGAAGTATCAATGCTTATGAGGTCCCAGCACCTGATAGTCACACATCATCTGTTTCTATTTAGAATGATGTAATTGGACCAAAATATATTACATTAAAATTATTGTAACAAAATTTTGAGATTCTAAATATAGTTTAGGATCTGCTATAACCCCTTGATACAACATGTAACCTAAAAAAAGAATCATGAATGGAAAATAAATAGTAAAGGAATAGGATTTTACCTTTTGAATAGTCCTCCTTAAGAACCTCATTAATAAAAGGGCTTTTGGTAATTTGGTAAGACCAAGAGCTCCTAGACCTGGGGTGAGACTAGGGAAGTGTATTTTTTTAGAACATTGAAATGCATCAATTCACAGAGGAGTGAGGATAAGAGGGGTTGTGGGGTGGCCTTTATAGTGGATGAGATGGGTGATTTATCATTATTTTATTTATTATTTTTTTATTTATATCAATACATGAAATAATTTGGATTATTATGAATAAATAAAGTAATAGTTTCAGGTGATTTTGAACCAATGGTGCTTATATCAGAATAAAATAACTAATGAATCAGTAAATCTTTTAATTATCATTTATTGAACTTTATCAAATTTTACTGTTCCCCAAAATTTCATGTATTATAGAAAAATCCCAAAAATTTACTTGACCATTTTTTGATGTGTTGAATTCAAAAATGAACTCTATATTATGAAAATAATTTTATAAATATATGAAATTTAAATTTTCATTAATATTATTATTCACTCGCAAAATGTAGTTTTAAATTTATAACTCATTTTTTTACACTTTCAAAAGATATCCAAGGTCTCATAATTTTTTTTGAAATTCATAAGATAACAAACTATTGATATATAGAAAATTTTTATGAAAATGAATTTTTATTTAAATTATTTTATTAATTATGATCTTATAGGTATGTATTTATGACATACAAAATTACCAACACATAAATATTAATTCTTAAAATATTAATTTACTTACATTATGATATAACTATATCATAATTTTAATTATAATATCACCAAATTTTAGTTATCCATTCATTGTTGAGGTAAAAATTCTATTGATAGATTTTCTATTCATTAGAGTCACATTACTATTATTAAGGGAATGTCACTATTTCATTGCTATAGATTTTTTACCTTCTACAAATACCTATTATTTCATTCATTCTTCATTTATGATGTTTGGTTTTTATTCTATAAGTGATTTGATGTGATATATACTATATGAAATAAACATATGATGTGAAATATCATTGATAGTGTTATGGGTTGTTACATTCTCCCCTCCTATAAAAATTTCTTCCTTGAAATTCCCAAATTTTCATGTCATAAGAAGATTTGGGAAATTATTCATTATAAGCCCCCCGTGAACCCACATCACCTCTTCAATTTATTGATTTAACCCAAGTACCATTTCCAACATAATCTTCTTATTCCTCTATACATTTTCTTCAGCGTCCAGAATCAGGATAGGCTGTTCACAGTAAAATAAGTCAGGTTCCAATTCTATTCCTCTATTTGTGAGTCTATGTGTTGGTTTTATCATGTAATTCCTCAATAAGAAGACATCGAACAAATGGTGTACCTTTGAAATGATAGGCATAATTTAGAAATGATAACCCAAAACTCTCATTCTATCCAGAATTTCAAAATGACCATTGTACCTTTGGTTCAGTTTCCCTTTGATCCCAAATCTTATAATACCCTTCCATCAAGTTAATTTTATGAAAATGTGATCTCCCACATGAAATTTCATATCCTCCATTCAATTATCCACATATCCCTTTCTACAGCTTTGATATTCTTTGATATGAACATGAATAGTATTTACCTTTGATGTTATTTCATCCATAAGATTTACCACCATAAGCTTCATTTCACCAACATCATCCCAAGACGTTATTGTACAATAAATCTTTCCATAAAATTCTTTATATGGTGCCATTTGAAAACATAAATGGAAACTATTATTGTATGAAAACTCTTCCAAAGGTAAATAATGATCCCATATACCATGAAAATTTGGTTACCAAGATTTAAACTTTTCTTATAATGTTTGGATCATCCTTTATAACCTCCCATAAATTTGATGATGATAAGCAGTACTCAAATACAGGTCAGTATCTTCTGATTTCAAAAGGATTTTCCAGAATATTGATGTAAATTATGGATCACGATCAAACAGAATTGATAGAGGGTCTCTATTAAGTCTTAAAACCTCATTAATAGAGTCGTGTATGGTGCTCATGTGGAGAATCCTTCCTTATAGTGAGTAAATATGCAGATTTGGTATGTCGAACAATATTTACCAAAATTTCATCATTATTTCATGTATTTTTTTGTTAATCAAGTGAATAAATCAATAGTAATGTCATATTATTTACATGTAAGAATAATTAGAGGTTGCATCAATCCCCTAGGATGTTTTCCTTCAACCTTCACATTTTGACATACTAAAAATTTTGACATATTTTTAGTAATTTTACACTTCATGTTATCCCACAATAAATATTACATCAGATCTATATACATCATAATTCTACCAGGGTGTAGATAGAAATTTGATCTATGGGAGTAATCCAATAACCTTGTGTTTAGTTCAGTTATAGATGGAACACATAGCCTCCACCCAAATTTTATAATCCCATCATCCCACATAATGTCTGGAAACATCCCATCATTCAAAACATTAATTTTATTTTGAATATTCTCATCATCACACATATAATTTTATTATTCTTTCCAATAATTATGGTCGGTAAACTCTGAGAAAAAGTAATGATGTTTCACCTTCGTTGATAGGTTCCATATCCATCTTCACCATATCCATGTTCATTGGATCCTTGTCAGTCCTAATTTTGTTTAGAACCCAATGATCTTTCCTAATCAATGCATATACCACCTTATTCACCTTCCTTTGGTGGTAGTGTATTGAAAAATCAAAATCCTTGAGTATCTCAATCCATTTCCTTGGCGTCATGTTTAGTTATTTCTGGGAAAAGATATATTTAAAACTCTTGTGATTCGTATATATCTCACATCTTTCACTATATAGATAGTGTCTCAATATCTTCATAGAAATGATCACATCTTCTAACTCAATATCATGACTTTGATAGTTCTTTTCATGAGTTTTTAACTTCTTTGATGCATAGTAAATAACTCTATCTTTGTGCTTGAGGACGTAGACATGACCTTTTGTTGATGAATCACTATAAATCACAAATCCACCATTTCTTGATTATAGATTCCGAATAAGAGTATTCAACATTCTACTATTTAATTATTAAAATTATTATTCACATTATTTAGTCCATATGAACTTAACCCCCTTATGAGTAAGCTCAGTTAATAGGTTGGAAAATCGGGTGAATTTCTGAAAGAAACACCGATAATAAACTACTAAACCAATAAATATATGTACCTTGGTTATGTTCATTAGAGTATTCCATTATTGAACTACATTTATCATTATGGATTCATCTATGACTCTTTTTAGAGATAATATGGCCAAGAAAAGAAAATTTTTGAAGCTGAAATTCACACTTTCTAAACTTCCCATATAACTTGTTCCTTCTAAGAGTCTTCAAAATAATGCACATGTGGTAACCAAGATCATTATAGACTTTGTGTTGTATAGACATATCATTAAAAAATACCATAAAACATTCCTCAAAATATTGCTGAAGAATATATTTATTCGATCCCTGAAAGCAAACTGTTCATTTGTCAATCCAAAAAGAAATATTGAAAATCTATAATGCCCATACCTAGCCTGAAATCTTTTCTTTAGAATATCTTGTTTCTTAACACACAAGTGATGATATCCAAATAAAAGTTAAACCACTGAAAAATATTTTCCTCTTTTATTTTTATCAAATAAATCATCAATATGAGGTAGGGGTTACTTTTTATTTATTATACTAGCATTGATTTCTCTATAGTCAACGAATAATCAACAGTTTTGTTTCCCCTTTGATGTAAGAAGAGATGAATAAAAGTAATATCATTAACAAAATAAAAAATATGTATATTTGAGATTTTTATTATATGTTATAATAATATTTTATTGTAATTTGATACAGTTCAAAGAATAAATTAAATAAAAATTCTCAATTAATAATGATACATCTTCTTTAGAACACCTACATTGGTCACAACCAAAAGCGATGTTAAGACAATTTTTTATAGAAATAATCCATAAATGACATGGGTAAGGAATTATGTAATTTATTTGGGTGGTATTGGATAGCCTAATGGGTTTTAAATGTTTGAAGAGGATATGATAGTTGGTTCCCTTTTATGTGAGGGGGGAGTACACACTTGGAATTTTTGAAAGGAAAATGGATTACCAATGTTTTAAGCACTGAAAAAGGCTCGAAAATGGATAATTATTAATCATTAGTTGAAATTAAATCTAAATATGTCCCTAAAATAAAATTTTTATACATTTTTAGGTTATTTTACCTTATATTATTTTAGTTTGACCCCAAAATAAACTTGTTTCAACCTTATCTGCTATAATTGATTTTTAGACTTCTTAATATTCATTTTAACTGGAAAATAACTGGAAATTATAATATAATAATAATTATTATTTTTTAAAATATTTAACAGTAATTTTTATAAATTCTATTAATATAATTGGAAAAATTTTATAGAAATGTAAACCTGCATTAATGATGAAACAAGTTGTTTTCTAATGATAATATTTTTTTAAGTATAAAAAATTTTAATATCAAAATTTCACCTATATTTGATTCAAATTATTTAAATTAGATTATTAAAAAAGTCATTAGAATAATTTTTCGTTTTATTCATTTTTATAGAGGATGTAACTTTTTTAAATGCGTTAAAATAAAATGAAAATTTAATAAAAAATAGAATTTTTCATTATTCACCAATTAATAAATCCTTTACTAAATTTAATAAAAATTCACCCTAAATTTATGTTTACATGTCCATTATTAAATGAAAATAATTTTTTTCCAAAAAAATATAATATTTAGAACAGTGATTTTATTATTTTCTCACAAAATTAAAAAAATATCAATTTCTAAGAAAAATAATATTTGAAGCATACAAAGGCTTTAGTAAAATGTATTTTCTTATTTATACATATATAATAATTATCTAAAAAATATATTTAATTTTAAAAAAATTATTATTAATCATACAAAACTATAATTCCTAGGTTATAACAATCATTTTTAAATAATAATATTAATAGTATAAAATGGTTCATTAAAATGTGGTGTTGCATTTAAGGTAAACTGTGAATTAAATTAAATCTATTTGAAAAAAAATAACAATACTTCAAGTTACATTTAACCCCCCACACATAAAATTACTTTATCCATAAAATCGCTTCACTCCAATATAAAAAATTGAGTATATTTCCACCTCATCTTATCCTCACCTAAAATTGTAGATTCATTAAATTAGTGGGTTTTCCACTAATCCTTAAACTAGTGAGTGATCATATTTTGTAGAATTATATCTCTAAAACACATAAATTTTATTGGTTGTTCTTAATAAGAATTATCATTCACTATTGGTATGACATCAATTTTTATGACATGTGAGGGGTCAGTTATATAATTCCCTAGGAGAGATGCATGAAATATATAATGAACTTGAGAGAGGATCGATGGAATATTCAGTTTCTAAGAAAGTATCCATACTTGATCAGAAATATCAAAAGGTAAAATATAACATTGAATCAACATTCCATTCATCTGAAATATAATAAACATCTTTAATGTAGAAATTTTTTTAATCAACTTCTAACCAAATTAAAACTCAACATGACACTAAAAACTGGAATCATTTTTCTCCAATCAACATTGATGTAATTTATTGTGATATTGAATAGATATAACATTTATTTCCATTTCATCCGATATATAAGGTCCCAATAACGTTATTACTTTATCATTATCCTAAAATGATAAATTTCTACACATATTTACATAGAAGGATTCATAAGGATCCATATTAATTCTTTGGTGGAAGCTATTATTTCTAGAAAACGTGACTAGAGGTAGGTGGTGATGGAAAACATATTGGGAATCCATATAATGGGTTATTATAATATCTTATAGGGATTGAATTATTCTATCAAATTGGACATATATTTGCGAATGAAATGTATTTCTAAAACATAACTCCACATCCAAATCCTATTGGAGACTTCTCCATAACATCAAGGTAAACCACGGATCCCAATGAGATATAAATGAATGTGGTAATCAATTCCACTATACCACTACCCTAATTTATATCCTAGAATGATGATATATAGAGAAATACTCAATTATTGGGATTGATATATGTTAGTTTTAAAGAAAATGATTAGAACCTATATATTATTATTCAATTTAGATTTTTTGGTTCCTCTGAAAACAAAATCATGCTAATATTTTCCCATTTCCATTCTTATTTAGGCAATGGTTGTAATATCCCCTTAGAAATTTTTCCATCATCCTCATATTGTTTACATAATATTAACTAAAACAAGATTTATTTAATATGTCTCTTAACTTCCTATTAATAAAATACTCATTAATATATTTATACATATTTTTAATTCAGTGATGAATAAAGAGTGATGTACTATGATATTCCTCTAACAACTATTTCTTCAAATCTGATATGGATGAAACACATACAGGGTTACTAAACCATGTCATTAAATAATGATAAATGTTTATATTAGCATCATTTCTCACCTTATTTTATATCTATATATCATCATTCTATTCCACTTTAATCATCACTTGGATAGATAGTTGAACACTAATTAGATAAAGATAATATTTCTCCCCATCCATCTGGATTTCAAAATATATCCCTTTAAAATATAGAAAATATTTTTTATTTTGATATTAATATAATAAATAATCTAGAATAATCCTTTCAAATCAATGAGTTTTCCTCCTTGTTCACATTCCTAGTGTAGTAATGTATTGAGATGTTATACTAATTAATCAGCTTCATCCATTTTCTATATACCATGTTCAACTATTTCTATGTGAATATTTAATATAAAATATTCTGATCATAATATATATCAGACCATTCTCTATAAATATTATCCTTCCACATCATTAATGTCAAATTAACTATAGTGAAATCCAAATCCTAAGATGGGTAATTTTTCCATAAACCAATATTTTCCATGAAACATAATTTCAAACCATATAATTATTCATTATGACACTTATTAATCCCTTATTTAATGCATCACTATAGATTAAAACCCATTACAAACCACATGGTAATGTATGAACAATTTTTATGATGATCATTCTATTTAGTTCCTCAAATTATTCATTTCATGAAACTGGAAAATGGAACTTGTCTCCCATCCAGCAGTAAATAGTGAGTGGATTGGACAGTTTTGGGAAATTATCAATAAACCATCGATAGTTTCGCATAAAAACAAGAAAATTATGGATATTATTCATTTTGGCTAGTCTGGGACAATTTTTAGTAGCCTCCATCTTTAATGAATCAATAAATATAACCACTCATAAGATTTTTTAACATAAAAATCAAACATTATGATGCCAATGCTCACACATTTTAAATTTTTCATAAAAAATACCATTCAAAATGGTATTTAGTAAAATTATCAAATGATATTCATGGTCTCCCATGGTCATTTAATATATAGAGATATCATCTATAAATACTACCAAAAACTACTAAAGGAAATCTATACACACACTATTCATTAAATCCATAAAGATATCATGGGAATTGTAATATCTAAATGGTGTCACTACGTTTTCATAGTGTATGTACCATGTATGGAATAATATTTTGGTTTTATCATACTTCATGGCCCACAATTGATTATATCACCAAAAAAGATCAACCTTGGAAAAAAATTGAACTCTAGTTAGTTGATTAAGCACGTCATCAATATGGGTAGAGAGAACTTGTTGTTGATTATGATCTGGTTTAGTTCTTGATAATCAATACATATTTTTATCCATATATCATTATTCTTAACAAAATTAATAGGTTCATCACAAGGTGACACCATTGGATGAATTAATACCTTCTCAAATTTCTCGTTGAGGATCTCCTTTGTAACCACACAAATGTTATTTAATGAAAATTACTCTTGATATAATTAAATGAATTATTATGTAAATCTGTTATATAAAATATAAAATTCCTTGGATTTATGTTTTTTTATTGTAAAATGGCATTAAGTGTTGTAACTGTTGTTAATATAGCCGTTGAACTGTGATCGCAAGATTAGTATTAATATCGGGCTTTAACAATTCCAATGTACTCAGCCAAAGGAAGTGATGGCCTCATGGAGTCGAATTTAATCATACTAAGCCCATTTGTTGGATCTTTGAAAGGAGGTGGTGTCATTGGGATTCACTCTTGACCAAGCCTAAGCTGAGATTCAACACGTTAATCTCGAACGGAACCGCCTACAGGAGAAGTGCAAGTTAATAGAGATTACCACCTGAACGATGTTATACGAGCCACCCCAAATGTCTATCACCATCGCACACCTTCCCCTTCAGTCTTATGAAGGTGTTATAAGATATTATGTTAGAATACCTTAGAACTATGATTAACATCATTATTATTGTATAGAATACATATTATACATTCATTTTATTATTATTTCTTTGTAAATAGTTTTTAAAGAACAAATAGTATTTTTAGTTAATATTTAATTAAAAAATATATTTTGATGAATTATTAGATTTCTGAATTAAATAATATTTTTAATAAAATATTATTAAAATTTTACTTATTATTAATCATAAATATTTTTATAATTTTTATGAATACAATTGTAATTTTTATTAATGTTTGAAAGCTTTTTTGTCAAAACCCATGAATTTTGATTATTTTTTTATTTTAAAAGTAAAAAATTCAAATATTTATAAAATTATTTAGATAAAATGAATATTTTATTTGGAATAATTATGTTGAAATTATCCCATGGTGAATTTTTCATAATTTTTGGTACATTCGAATATTTGGATAAAAATTAAATTCTGTTTAAATATATAATGTGTTTTATGACATCATAATGACCCAATATGGATGTAATAAAATTATATAAACATTATTTTCAGCCAATATTGTTTTTATCATTAAAATAATGTGATTTTTGGTTTTATTTATTTATTTTACAAAGAATTAATGGATGCTCAAAAACATATAATACATTCTAGGTTTTAAAATAGATTTCCTTGATAGTGAGACTCACCTACACATAATAAAGATTAATATTTTAAGTAATTAGGACATTGGAAATATAATTTATTGTTATCCAATGACCTTTGTCCAAACCCATGGGAAAAATCATGGGTTTTTTTGTGGTTTAGATTATTTTAATGTGTGGTGGCCAAAACATAAATAATAAACAATTCTCTCTCTTTTTCTATATAAACCCACACACACTGCCACTTCCTCTACACTAAAAGCCTTTAGATCTCAACCGAAATATTCCATATTCTATATAGAATCCTCCCAAGGTTCCCCATCTCCCAATAAGCCTCTATCAAGCCTCTCCCAAGCCTCTAGGATCACACATCAAAGTAAGGGATTTCCTTCCTTCTTTATTTATGTCCAAGTTCCTTATATCAGTATGCCCTTTTATTTTAAATTATAAATGTTGTAGTGTGATTCTGAACCTCCCCCATACTTAAATCCTTATTTTTAAATGAATAGATACCCCATTATAGATCATTAATGCCTCTAATGTACACCTGTTACTATGCAGAAATTTCGTAAGGAATTTCTCTCTTCTCATTTAGATTTATGAAATTATTTAATATTATGCATCTAAATTCTAGTAAATTATGTTGGTATATTATTTTAATTTACCCCCATATATTAAATTTAATTTATAAATTATTAGAGACCCTTTCTCTCTTAATAAACCCTTATACATTTTCTATTTGACGTCATTATGCTACTGAAGTTCTACCATAATTTACATGCCAAAATCATTGTGTAAGGGAACACTATACCGATTTCCTTATCTAGAGAATTAAAATTTATTCACATGTAATAATTGATTGATGAATAACATTTATTTATTCAACGTCTCTAATTACTAGAAAAATTTATGATGTTTAATGAATCTATGTTGTATGGTCTATGTGTCACACTTATGTAAGAAAGGAAATGTGTGAGAATGGTGTGCCTTGATAGCGCTCCAATTAAATTGATAAAGATTATTATCATGATAAATTAAGTTAAATTGGGGTTTACACGTGATAATTCATGTGAAATGAGGGTTTAATCATGATCTATGTTCAATGTGCCTTGGCTCATGAAAATACCATGTTAAGTTTTAGTACCACATTTCTATGTTATGAAAATTAGGCTATATCAGGACTTTATGTTCATGTTTCTATTATTCTCTTTTGATATGCCTATTTCCTAACATGTATTGTATTCTTCAAGTTATGAATTTTTTACTACCTTACTAGTCTTTATAGCTTACACTTTTCTTATTTATGTCCCAAGGTTATCCCATGCAATGCTAAGTACGAAGAAATGTAGTGGTCATGTAAAGGATGTTTCTAATAAAGATTTTTTGTTTCGTGTTTTAAGTCATTAGGTAGTGTTTCTAATACCCAAATAAACTAGACCTCTTGATCTTTTATCTTGAATCAAGTAATGATTTTATGTAATAAATTATGTTTTAAGTTTTTAAAACAGAGTAGAGTTGTTATAGTTTGTATCAGAGGATAGGTTTAGATATTTTTTTTGTATGGTTTAGAAAACCCTAGTGAATGACTTAGATATAAGATTGTGTATAATAAAAACATCCATATGGTTTGTTGAGTACTTATTAAGTGTTTTATCATTAAAATATGTTCCTTCCTAGATATGGGTAGGTAGAGGTTGCTCTGGAAAAGATGTACCTAGGAGTGAGAACTCCAACAAGGATTTTTGGGCTTGACACAGGGTATCCAAGTAAATGAAAATGGGCCTTGCTGCGCTATTAGTTATGACACTTATGAGGGATATGCTTTGATAAATTCACAATAATGGTATCGACCATTGATAAGGGAATACAAAAATTCCCCTGATAATATATGTTGGGAATTAGATCATGGATAACATATATTTAAGCCGATTAATTCATTAGCTAAGGAAATAAAAGTAATTTATAGGTCATCTATTTTCTTCCTTGGATTACCCTTTATGTGGTACCGCTAACATTAATTTTATTCCATCCAATGGATTGTAATTGGATAACTCAAGATAACGACTGATGTGAAGATCAATTTGATGACTATTCAAATGAGAAGCCCAATCCAATAGGAGATGGAATCATGAACTTGTTGGAACCAAGGATGTTCATTCATAATAATGGAGTTAGGTTTGTGTTTGTTATCAATCTGCACATGGATAACTGGGGAGTTTTTAAAGAATAGGGTCATACAATTATGCATGAAAGCAGTATTGAAGGTGGCACAGTTTTCCTATGTTTTTCATGTTTTTGTGACTAAAAAAACTAGAGTTTTTTAACGTTTTATAGCAATGGTGTGCGGTAAAGGTCGGAGGTATGTCATGAAGGTCGGAGGAACTCTGTGAAGGTTAGTGGTATGTGGAGAATGTGGACGGTATGTGGTGAAGGTGTGTGGTACATGGTGATGGAATGTGGTACGCGGTGTATCCAGTGAGAATGGTATGCGGAGTGGTTCATGAAAATGAAAACAGTTTGAAGCAATGGAACACGGTGAAGAAATTAGGTACGCAGAATGCTAATGGTTGAAATGAATAATGGTTCACTGTGATAGAACACAGTGAATCCATGTGGTACATGGAATGATAATGGTTGTTGGGATTGATGTGGTTCGCAAAACAGGAGGGGTACACTGTGGACGCTAACAGTATGAAGATAGAGTAATGATTATCCCACATTGAAAATTTGTTTAAAAAGGATTTGAATTTTTTATAGAGTTATATTCCTATTTAAGGAGCAGTAATACCCATTGTTAGATAATGATATTGGAGATTAAAATTTCATGATGAAATTTAGATAATTTAGTAGTGGTTCACAGTGGAGAACATGGTACGTGGAGAGACTCATCTACATAAGGAAAACAGTCTGCAGATGGGTTTTTGGTTCACAGAGGATGCTCCTACAGCAAGAGGCGGAGAAAGGTATTACACGGAGTAGGATGATATGCAGAGGCTTGGAGAAATATTTGGAGTAGGGTGGCAAGAAGCGTACTAATGTACGCAGAGGAGTTGGACGATATGTGGAGGAGTTAGATGGTATGTGGAGGATCTGGACCGCATGAGAAAATAGTTGTGGTACACGAAACCTGCTGTAGTACAAAAAACACCCAAGTAATCGTAAAATTGGCTTAATCTGTTTGCGAAATTAATATTCATAACATATTAGTTTTCTGAAAAATAAATTATATATGTGTCTGATTAAGGGACTTCAAAAGAGAATCCATTTGCAGTTGAGGATGAATGAATTAATGAAAAACCACTAAAGAGACCTTTATGTCGATAAAGTGAGTGATGATTGTTCTATGGAAGTGATCAAAGGAGAGTCATTGGATGTGATCTAAGGGACGCAGTGTGCAATCAAAAAAACCATGTAAAGGCGATGCACCTGGCACAAAGTGACTATGCTATACTTTTAATCCATATCTAGATAAGATTAGTGGAATTCCTTATGACTGACACACTATCCTCATATTCTTCTTATAATTATCCCTTAGCGGTGATCCCAGTAAAATTTTTGTGCCATTTCATTACATGTGATTGTTTGTTTTCTGCACTTCCCCTTCAGATAATTTTAATAGGTTATTACCAACATGGGAATAATATCCATTAGTTTTAAAAAAATATTTGACACCTTGATTCACCCCTCCCCTCTCTGGGTGTTCCTGGGTCCTTCGAGTGGTATCAGGGCCAAAACATTACTCGTGTTGAATCTGTCTATCATAGAGAATCTAGTCGATGTTAGTGGACTTCCCCTATTCAATGGAAGTAATTTTCAAATATGATAAATAGGATGAGATCTCACTTAAGATCTCTTGAAATGGATGAATTATTTTCTACTACATAGGGAACACAAGTCACTGATCCTACAATACCATTGATGAATGACACAAACATGAAATTGCCTGATGCTAATGCAAAAGCTCATAATTCTCTCACTACAGCCCTTTCTGATCAGATTTATATAAAGGTAATGAGTTTCACATTTTCCTAGTCAATGTGGGATAAACTATAGAATATTTATGAAGGAGACAAAAAGTGAAGGAGGAAAAAAATCAAGTACTGCACAATAGGATTGATAATCTAAAGATTCACCCTGAAGAGAATACATACTCCTTTTTCAAACAAATTACTGAAGTTATAAGAGCAATATGAGGTCTCGGTGATGATATAAAAGTTTGACATTGTAAATCAAATTCGGAGAGGACTCCCACCCCTTTACAATGAAAATGATTCAGCCCATGAGGAAAGGGATCACTCTAAACTCTCATTGAATGATCTTATGAGAAATCTATCAGCTTATGAAATGAGAATCAAACTAGAAGAAGTTATGCCCGTGTGAGCATGAAAATGGAATTCAAATAGATGGAAAAACAAAATGTTTCAGAAGAAATCGGTGATAAAGATGATGAGGAAAATTAAACCCTTTCTCTCATTTCCTTGAAGGTCAAGAAGGTAATAGAGAAATTTGAAGGTAAGCTACCTTTGTATTGTTTTCACTATGTAAGAGTTCAGCACAATTCCTCTCAGTGCTCAAAAAATTGCTGAGGAAGAGATAAAAGTGGAAAAAAGTAAAATCCCTAGAAAATATTATTCAAAAAGGGAAACATAAAATTCTTAATGAAATCTCAAAAGAATATTATTTTCTATGAGGAGGTATATGATGATAATGAATTATCCGAGGAAGATGAACCTGAATTTAAAATTGGGAATCATGCCTCCATAATGGCTACCATTGAAAAGTCAGAACCATTGATAGATAAATCTTGAGAAAATTAGTTGAATATTAATTCCAATCTGAATTTGAAACTTTAGGATGGATTTGGTAAGCTTGAGATTAAATTTAAGAGATGAAATATGTGGAAAGAAATGGTGGAGGAATCATTAGAATATATTGATCAGTTGGAAGAAAAAATTGAACGACTGGAAGAACTGGTGAAAGTTCAATCATTAATCCTTAAAAGCACTGATGATGTTATGGAACTAAAACTCATAATTAAATAACAATAAATCATCATTAACGAATTTACCTCAATACTAGAGTAGAAGTCCATGACCATTGAGGGACTTGATGAAGAAGTTATTACTCTGAGAATTAAAATTGAAATTAAATCAACTTAAAAAGAATAAAAGAAGAAAAGAGAATCAAATATCCTTGACCTCATCCATAAAGATGTATGTGGTCCAATAAATGTTGTTGGAACACATAGAGAGAGGTAAATTTTTCTTCTCATAGATGATTATAGTATAATGGCATGTATGATCGTTATATGCAAGAAGCAACAAGTACTTGATTGCATGAAAACCTATTGATGAATCATCAAGAATGATACTGGAAAGAAGATCAAATTCATATGGTTTGAAAATGGTGGGGAACATACATCCATTAAAAATTTTCTAGAGAAGCATGGGATACAACAAGAGGTGGATGTTGTGAGAACTCCACAACAAAATGGATTTGATGAGTGTAGGAATTGACAGGTAAAAAATATGGCCAAAACTATTTTGATTGAGAGTTGTATTCCTCGACATTACTGGAATGAGGTCGTACAAGCTGCAGTGTATATTCAAAATATAAGAGGGAAATATATGAGTGAAATAAATACACCTTATGAATTGTGGCATGGAACAAAGACCTCTTTGAAATGTTTTTTTGTTTTATAAAGAAATTTTTTTATCGGAAACAAATAAGGAAATAATGGGATGTATGGAGATAATGCACACGAAGGAATATTTTTGGATACTCAATGAACAGTAAATCTAGAAAGTGTTTCAATAATTGGTTGGGAATAATTGTGGAAAGCAATGATTTAAATATAATCCGAAATAAAAACCCATATTCTTTAAGTAATTATTATACTGATGTGATAGATGATGATAAAGAATGTGAACATGGAACAAATGCTAATATAGAGGCAGAGGAAGATGTGTACAACTCTCAAGATTCACATCATGATAATGAATCTCAAAAATATTTATAAGAATAAGCCATATTTGGAGAGAATATAGTCGAATACAAAAGGAGAACTAGACACATAGAGTTTGATCCTTGCAACATTATCAGGGATCAAAATTCACCAACATAGACAAGGAGAATAAGTAATAATGCACAATAATCATTTCTATCAGCTATGGAACCATTCACATTTGAAGAGGCTGCAAAGGATGTGTCATGGGTGAAAGCAATGAATGAAGAGTTAGATAACATTGATAAAAATAAGACATGGGATCTTGTTAAAATACCTGAAGATCATAATGTGATTCGTATGAAGAGTATTTTCAGGAAACAATTTGATGAACATGGAAATATTATCAGAAATAAGGCATTCTTAGACTGTAAATGATTTTCACAAATCAATGGTATTGATGTTGAGGAGACATTTTTCTCCCATTGTGAGACTTTAGCTAATCAAGCATTTCCTTGACATAGAAATCCAAAAAGGTTATAATGTGTATCAAATGGATGTCTAGACAATGTTCTTAAATGGAGTATTGGATGGATATGTATAAATTGAACAACCCATAGGGTTCCTGCTCATAAATGATGAACTGAAGGTTTTAAAATTAATGAAAGCTCTTTATGGGCTGAAATAGGCAACATGGGTGTGGTACACTCGGTTGGATTCTTATCATAGAAATCTAGAGTTTAAAAAAGGAGGACTGGATCAAAATATCTATAGGAAGAAGTCTCATCATGATCAGTTCATGGTATTGGTATGCATGGATGATATTATTTTTGGAGGAAGCATACATGGATTAGTGGATGAATTTTCTAATCAGATTAAATCACAATTTGAAATTTCTTTTATTAGTGAACTCACATAATTTCTAGGGTTGCAGGTATATTAGAAGAAGGATTTTACATTAATTTATCAGGAAAGGTATGCAAGAGAGCTTCTGAAGAAACTCTATATGCATGATTTCAAACCAATGTCGAATCTGATTGCAGTTGGATCTAATATTGGAAAGAATGAGTATGGTACTTCTGTGGATCCCACCATGTACAGAAGAATAATTGGAAGCCTAATGTACCTAATGGTGACACAACCAGATATTGTCATTGAAAACTTCTTGGTGGCCCGCTTTCAGTGTAATCCAAAGGAAGAACATATGGCTGTAGTGAAAAGAATCATGAGATACATTCAAGGTAAAAATAATTATCGTATATACTTAACATCAGGAATAGATATTGAACTATAAATATTCTCTAATGCTAACTAGGCTGGTGATGTATTGGAAAGAAAGTATACCAGTGGTGGAGCATTCTATATTAGGAAGAAATGTCTGGGATGGTTATAAAAGAAATAGGAAAATGTATCCCTTAGTACTACTGAAGATGATTATATATCTGCTACCAAAGAATGCACTCAATTACATTAGATGAAGCAGTAACTTAGTGAAATACGCTATGAGGTGAAACAACCAATTGTGATTTACATTGATAACAAGAGCACAATTGATCTTACGAATAATCCAGTTTAGCTTTATTGTAAAAAACATATTGAGATTAGATATCACTTCATCAAAGATAATGCTGAACAAGGATTCATCAAAATGGACAATTTGGGAACTAGTGAGAAATTGGTTGACATTATGACCAAGCCATTGTCAGTGGCTTTGTTTAAGAAACATAGATTGAACCTGGGTGTTCAGACACCTCCCAGTGTATAAGGATATTATGAGATTCCCATCTCCCAAGTTGTTTAAACTGTTTTTAATATGTTTATTGAAATAATACAGGTTTATGGGGGAGATAAAATCTAGGGGGAGTGTGTTTTTTAACTCTACATGCCAAGATTCAGTTCATTGGGTTTATTTCCAATGGGGGAAAATGGATAAATTCAATGGAGAGTGACTTGGATACATGAAATATGGATAATATGATAATCCATAAGTATAAATATAGGGGAGAAAAAAATAAAATAATGAGAACTCAATTCATGTCCTCTCTCTTGCTTTCTACACCGAGCACTACTCATGTGGACTTAGAGTGATGGAAACGTTGTTTTGTGAAGGTTCAAGTTTTGATCGTGGTCGGCGCATTAGTGAATTTATCTGGAGACTACAAACAAACCCAAAGGAGTATATTGATGGAACCAAGGATTTTCATTGATAATAATAGATTTTGGTTTGTGTTTGTTGTCAATCTGCACACGAATGGCAGGGGAGTTTGCAGGGAATAGGTTCATATGTTTGTGGTTGAAAGAAGTATTGAAGGCGGCACATTTTACCTGTGTTTTGCAAGTTTTTTGGGCCACATAAAATCTGGAGTTTGGTAATGGTTTGTAGCAGTGGTACAAGATGAAGGTAGGTGGTTTTCCTTGACGGTCGGAGGTATGCTGTGAAGGGAGGTGGTATGTTGTGAAGGTCGGCGACACGTGGTGTAGGTGCACAGAATGCAGTGAAGGCGCATGGTACATGGTGCAGGAGCATGGTGTGTGGTGTAGGTAGTAGGAATGGTTCATGGAGTATTACATGGAATGGAAAACATTTCACAAAAATGATACGCGGTTAATGAATTCGGTACACAGAATGTTGAAGGCCGAAATGAAAAATGGTTTGTAGAGATGGTATGTGATGAATCCATGGGTTATGTGGAATAATGAAGGTTGGCGGGATTGATGCAGTTCGCGAAATAGGTGTGGTACACAGTGGAGGCTCATTGTATGTAGATGAAGTGAATATTGTCCCACATTGAAAATTTGGGTAAAACGGATCAGTTTTTTTGGAAGTTATGTGACAATTTAAGGAACTATAACCCCCTTTGTTAGATGATGAAATTGGAGATTAAAATTTCAAGAATTAATTAAGATAATTCAATAGTGGATCACATAGGAGAAACTGGTACACAAAGAGACTCATCAGAATAAGAAAAATTGTCCGTATAAGGGTGTGTGGTTCACTAAAGAAGCTCATACAGTACACGGTGGATCAAGTCAGTGCATGAAGAAGGATGGTACACGGAGGTTTGGAGCAGTACGTGGAGTAGGGTGGAATGTAGTGCAGAATGGTATGTAGAGGAGAATGATGATACTTACAGGAGATGGATGGGACATGGAGGAGCTGGATAGTATGAAAAAACAATTGTGGTATGCAGAACTAGCTGTCGTATGTGAAACACCCAAGGAAACCTAAAATTGGCCAAATCAGTTTGTGAAATTAATCGTCATAACATATCAGTGTACTGTAAAATAAATTACAAATTTTCATGATTATAGGACTTCAAAATAGCATCCATTTTCTGTTGAGGATGTTTGGATTAATGATAAACCATTGATGCAACCCTCAAGTCGATAAACTGAGTGAAGATTCTTCAAGGCAGTGAGCAAAAGAGAGTCAGCAGAAGAGATCAGAGGGACTCACTGTGCTATCCCTAAGAACATGTAAAGGTAGCTCACCTGGAACAGAGTGATTGTGATAAAATCATGTAATTCATATCTAGTGAATATTGGTGGAATTTTTTACTAATAACACACTGCCGCCGTATGATTCTTGGATGTATCCCTTAATAGTGAACTAATTAAAATTAATGTGTCATCGCCATTCATGTGATATTTTATTTTCTACACTTTTCCTTTAGATCGTTTTAATAGGTTCTTACCAATGTGGGAACAAGATCCATCTGTTTAAAAGAAAAAATTTACACTCTGATTCACCCCACCCCTCTCAGGGTGTTCCAGGGTCCTTCAAAACATTGTCATGATACTCTCTCAGTTAACTCAAGATTTGAATATGAAAATGGGTCAAGAGGAACGTTTAACCCCCTAATAATAACAAGTCACAATTAAAATCTTCATGAGACAAAGGCATCCTAATTTTAATGCGTCAATTGATCCCTCAATTGCTGAATAATTAATCAACTCTATTAAAAATATTTTCTCTATCCTTCAATGTTCTGAAAAAGAGACGGTTCTTATGACTTCTTAATGTATGGAAGGTGAAGCTGAATAATGGTGGATATTGATCAAAAATACAATGCTTGAGGAATAAATTGAGGAATTGGAATGAAAGGATTTCCAGAATATGTATTTTGATAAATATTTTTCTCACACCCTACATGTTAATATGGGAAGGTACTTTCTTTCCCTCAAGAAAAAAGATAATGAATCTGTCAAAGTGTACGTGGAAAACATTACAATTCTTGAACAGTATGCAACCGAATTTTTCATTACCCCCAAATACAAGGTTGACTATTTCTTTGGTGGGATTAAACCTAGACTATGGAAATCCTTGGAGATCCATGACTTTAATAGCTATGATAAAATTTTCTGATGTTCTCTCAAGGTTTAAATAGAGATTGAAAAATCTTAGGGGTATCATTTGGATAATAATCATAAGGTGGAGTTCAGTTCTGGTGGTAGGTTGGATAAATCCAACAGTGCTAAAAAAATCCAACACTAACATGCCAATGGTGTGGAAAGAATCACCATAGAAATTTTACTAAAGAGGATGAAGATATGATTTATGTGTGGAAGAGAATGGAACCTAGACATTAACTGCCGAAAAGAAAAACATGTGGCTGCGATAGAGGAGAGGAGTGCTTTATTCAACTCTCAATGCCATGTTCATTGTTTCAAATATAAAGAACTAGGGCACCTTGCAAACCAGTGCCCTAATACATGGTTTTTATGAGGCAACTATCAACCTCCAAGGTATCAAAGGTGATATTTTTTCATCACTACCACAAAAGGGAACCCCGACAATGAAGTAGTGACAGTTAAGCTAGTTTTTAATTCAATAATAGTGAACATACATTTTGATTTTGGTTCTACCCATTCATTTGTATCAAGACAGTTTAGTAGAACAATCCCAATACCACCACAAATCATGGATGTAAAGATGTCGGTGAGTATGGAAAATGGAACAATCATTGAATCCCTTGAATATAGCTCCTCCCCTGTCATAATTTGTCGATTAAACTTCTTGGTGAGCCTCATCATGCTCCATCTGGAGGAATTTGATGAAATTCTCCACATTGTTGGATTTCTTTATATAGATCCATCATATGTTTCCATTAGAGGGGAATCACTCTCCATATGTATAATCGACCACTGATTCTATACATGTGAAAGGAGGAAGATGAATCTTCTTTAGCACCATCATCTAAAGTCTGGATATTAATGCCCTATGAGAATGCATATCTTGCTCATATTGTTGAGTCTAATGAAGGAACCATCCCTAAAAACATACCTATTGAGAGGGAATTTGTTGAAATGTTTTCTGAGGAATTTCCTTGTCTTCCTCCTAGACGAGATGTTGAATTCTCAATTAACCTTATACCCAGGGCATTTCCAATATCTAATACTCTATATAGAATGGTTGTTGTGGAGGTTGAGGAGTTGAAGAAACAAATACAGGAGAATTTGGATAATGGTTTTATACTCCCAATTGCTTCACCATGGGGTGCACCAGTCCTCTTCGTCAAGAAAATGGATGGGTCAATATGCCTTTTAATTGATTATCAAGAGCTTAAAAAATCATGATAAAGAAGAAGTATACCATGCCCTAAATTGATGACCTATTATATAATCTACATAAATAACAATAATTCTCCAAGGTAGATCTATGGTTGGGATATTATCAAGTAAGGGAGAAGAAGGAGAATATCCACAAGACTTCATTTCGTACAAGATACGGGGACTATGAATTCATTGTAATGTCTTTAGGACTCACTAATACTCCATAAATCTTCATGGATATGATGAATAGAGTCTTTAGAGATTACCTCAACAAATTCATGATTGTATTTATATACGATATTCAAATATACTCTAAAACTAAAGAGGATCATGAGAAGTATCTAAGAACTATACTAGAGACCTTGAGAAAGGGGGAATTCTATGCGAAGTACATCAATTGTGTGTTATGGTTGAAGGAGGTCTCATTCTTGGGTCATGTCATCATAAGAAATGGGATATCTATGGATAACTCTGTGACAGCTGGAATTGTGAGAGCTAGAATGCTTCTTATAACCATTTTATGTAGGTGTGTGTAAGTGTAGCTAGAATGCTTCTTATAACAATATCCTAGTATATTTAAGATACAGGATTTGTTACAAAAGAAATGAATAATAAGAGCTTAGGGGGTTGGAGAAGCAAAATAAAACAAAAGAACACAAATGAAGACATTACCTTAAAATCAGGTAACTCTCTTATATTTGAGCTCAAAGGCTTCCTTGGGAAGACTTCTGCCCAATGTGATGCTTCTATGAGTAATAGAGGTATGTGGAGAAACAAAATGGTTAGTGCTTGGCCGAAACAAAGGCTTTAGAGGTGTGGTTAAGGAGGTAGAGGTGGGGGCCTTTTATAAGAGGAGAGGAGGGGAACTCTTGGAAAGTTAAGAAAAGATACTTTATTATAAAATGATTTTCGGATATAAAGGGTCCCACAATTATATATTTATAGGATAAGGTGATAAGAGTTATAAATCCACCCATAAAATTAGTTTTTGACATGTGTAGGTCTTAGATTTTACATTATCTTTTAATTTTATTTAAATCATTAAATAGTGAGGTAATCGCTGCATCATCATAGTGTCATAAATAATTTAATTTATTTAATGTCTAAAACTTATAAAAAAATATCATGATGTAGTAAATCTTTTTATCTTTCTAATTAATATTTATAGTTAAAAATCTGACTTGTATAACCCAATTTAAAAATTGTTTTAGTAAAAGAAATCATGTTTGTGACATTTTTATTTTAACTTTAAATAAAAAGATATTAATGTCATTTTCCTACAAACGTGGCTCCATGGGGTCCCCAAGTTGACCCATGGATTGTCTTGGTCGGAAATGACACATCCAATAAGGGTATGACATGTGTCTAGGTTATTTTAATCCCATTGAACCACATTTAACTTCTTAAGGAAAACCATGTATGTCGGATTTTTGAAATTCAAAACACAGAAGTGGTAAAGATTCATTTAAACGAAAAATCAGTTTTTAAAGTACCACTTAGTGGTTTCAATATTCATCAAAAATTGAAGTTTTTCAGAAAAATAACAAAACTTCACCCTAAGCTATATTTGATATTTCGAATTCAAAAATGACGTCTATTTTACCAAATTCAAAACATATAAGTTGCATTAATTAATTTAATAATTAATTCTCGCTGTCAAAACAAATTGTGTGTTTTTATGAAACAAAAAGTATCAAAAGATTGACACTAGTTTAAGTCTGATTTCAAAGTGAAGTTAATCCCAATGACCACTATTGGAATAAATGGTAATAATATATTCTAATTTCACTTTAAAACCAATTCAAACGATAATCTAATCATATAAATAAATTATATTAAAAAGAGGTTTTGAATTAAAATACAACATTTTTCACTATTCATTAAAAAATAATCTTTATCGGAAAATTACCAAAACTTTACACAAAGTAAATTTTGATGTCCCGATTCTAAAGAAGAATTTTATTTGGTCCAATATAATGTATTAGAGTGACCAAAACTATATTTAATGACGGTTAGCCCTTAAAAGGTGATAAGTGGACCTTTAGTGAATATTAGAGTATCTATGCCTAAAATTGAATTATTTTCTTATTTTAAGCCTTTATCTTTTATTGGAAAAATGTAAAACCATTTAACAAACATATATAATCATATTTTAGTAACTACTATTCATTCCCGCCAATATAATTGCTACGTGTTAATTACCATTTAAAATAATATTGTTTTATTACTAGTGTGCAACGTATGATTTCAAAGAAACTGTCTGTTGCGTATCGGGTACGCTATCGAACATAGAAACCCATTTAAAGTAAAATTAATATTTAATTCGCAAATATTAATAAATATGAAAATGTATTATTCATCATTTACCTGGGATGTTACATCCTTCCCCCCTTCTAGGAATTGTGTCCTTGCAATTTTATTCACTTATCAAAATAAGTGGGGGGTATTTATCCCTCATAACATTTACAGATTCCCATGTTGCCTCTTCAACCATATGGTTTTTCCACAAAACCTTTACCTGGTGAATTACCTTATTTCGCAACACTTAGTCTCTTCGGTCAATAATATGGACTGGTTTTTCTTCATAAGATAGATTCTCTTCCAACTGAACTACCTCTGGGCTCAAAACATGAGATGGATCTGGCATATACTTTCTCAACATCGAAACATGAAAAACATTGTGTTCCTGAGATAAACTCAGTGGTAATACCACATTGTATGCAACTGATCCAACTTTCCCCAAAATTTCATATGGTCCAATAAACCATGGACTCAGCTTTCCTTTCTTACCAAATCGCATCACACTTTTCTATGGAGAAACCTTTAGGAAAACATGATCACCTACCTCGAAAGATAGATCCTTCCTCTGGTTATCTGCATAACTCTTCTACCTTCTCTGAGCTATTCTCATGTGTTTCTGAATCAACTAAACTTTTTCTGTTATCTCTTCTACCAATTCTGGTCCCATAAACTTCCTTTCACCCACTTCATCCCAAAAAGCTGGAGTTTGACACCACTTCCCATATAATGCCTCAAACGAAGCCATCTGTATACTGGAATGAAAACTGTTATTATATGAAAACTCAACCAAAGAAAAATGTTGGTCCCAACTTCCCTAATAATCCATCGAACAAGCACGTAGCATATCCTATAAGGTCTGAATTGTTCGTTTCGACTGCCCATCTGACTGAGGATGAAAAGTTGTACTAAAATTTAATTCAGTACCCAATGACATCTAAAGGCCTTTCCAAAAGTTAGAAGTAAACCTGGGATCACGATTAGATATAATGGAGAGGGTAACTCAATGTAACTTGACTATCTCTTTAAGATACAATCGAGAAAGTTGATCTAGAGAGAATGTATCTCGAATAGGAAGGAAATGAGCAGATTTAGTCAATCGATCAACAATAACCCAGATTGCATTATTTCCTCGAGATGTCCTCGGTAATCCCACAACAAAGTCCATGGATTTATTTTCCCATTTCCACTCTGGCACTGGTAAAGGCTAAAGCATCCCTTTCGGTAACTGCCTCTCAGCTTTAACCTGCTGACAAGTCAAACACTTCACAGTAAAATCAGCAATATCTCTTTTCATTCCATCCCACCAGTAATACTCCTGCAGATCTCTGTTCATCTTAGTACGGCCAGGATGAACTGAAAATGGGGAACTATGAGCCTCACATAACAACTCATTATTCAACTGTGAATCACTAGGCACACATAATATCTTCACAAACCTCAAAACACAATCATTATCAATGTTGAATTCAGGCAACTTACCCTTCTGAACCAGCTCTACCTTTTTCTACAACTCACAATCTTGCTTCTGTGCTTGCTTAATTCTGTATGATAGAGAAGATTTCACTGATACCTAAAACAAAACAGATGACCTTCCTGCACCAACAACTTCTATGCCAAAGTTCATCAAATCCTTAACCAAAGGATCACGTTCCAAATGGAACATTGTTAATGAAGCATTACTTTTTTGACTCAAAGCATCAGCCACTTTATTTACTTTTCCTGGATGGTAATGAATTGTACAATCATAATCCTTTATTAATTCTAGCAATCTCCTCTTTCTCATGTTCAATTCTTTCTATGTGAATATATACTTTAAACATTTGTGATCAGCATATATTTCACACTTTACTCCATAAAAATGATGCCTCCAAATTTTTAGAGCAAAAACAATAGCAGCTAATTCCAAATCATTTGTAGGGTAATTTACCTCATGACTTTTCAACTGACGTGAAGCATTTTCAATTACCTGATCATTCTGCATAAGGAAACAACCAAGTCCCTTAAACGAAGCATCACTGTAGATAACAAACTCACCATTCCTGGAAGGATGTACCAAAACTGGAGCATTCACCAATCTTCTTTTCAACTCCTGAAAATAATCATCACATTCTTTTGTCCAGATAAACTTAACACCCTTCTGAGATAGCTTATTCATTGGACTAGATAACCGTGAAAACCTTTCAACAAACCTTCTATAGTAACCTTTTAAACCAAGAAAACTATGGATCTCGGTTATATTTGTGGGTCCTGGCCATTTTTCAACAACTTTTGTTTTAGCAGGATCAACAGTTATGCCATCTTTTGAAATAATGTGACCAAGGAAAGAGATTTTTTGTAACCAAAACTCACACTTGCTAAATTTTCCATACAGTTTCTTTTATTTTAAGGTTTAAATGATAACCCTTAAATTCCTTTCATGATCCTCTTTAATATTAGAAAACACAAAAATATCATCAATAATAACAACCATCATTTTTCACCTGAGTCAACTGAGCCATCACTGTAACAAACTGTTTAGTTCTGATTCTGACCATCTCAGGATAGTGATTTGAAAGGTCATTTCACTCTGTATGCCTTCCCTGAAAAGATGTTATATTTCCTCTACGAAAAATCATTCTTAACACAGAAATATCTTAGGTGAAGCAACATGATAATCTTTAAATGCTATATCATTTCATTCATACCATAAATTAATTTGTTATTTAACAATTTTCTAATTCCTAAAGTTATCTAAACAGACCTCTGATACCAACTATAAGGCGTTGGCCTTAAACCTTAATTAATATTGAATTAAATGAATAATTCACATTGAGGGTCTTTTCAGGTTTATGGTTTTAGATAATTAGGACATAACTCTTATATCTCAAAATATTACAAAGTAGTCACTTCTACTAAATTTCCATAAAATAAAAACTCTTAAAAAGAAACATGTCTAGTTCCATGTTTTAGATAGCACGAATTTCCCTTGATCCCATCCTTGACCCTATTCCACATTAAGTCATGTGAAAAAACATTTCAAAAAAACTTGGTGTGAGCATAAAAAGCTCAGTAAGGGATACATAAAGAATGAAAACGATTAGTTTTTCAAAACAACAAGTAAACCATGTATTCTTTATTAAAGTAATACCTTTCACCTTTAGGAAGTAGTAAAAACTCTTCACTGAATAAAATATCATTACTTACCCATTTGTAACCAAAATATTACCATAAAACCCATATAAAGAACACATATATATAAAGGTAACTTGGGCCATAAACATACTTAAATGGAATAACCATACGGTCGACTTCCACACATATCACTTAATGGAATAGCCATACGACCGACTTCCATAACTAATGCATTGGAGGTTATAACGTAACCACCCATCCTGGTATTCACGGCCCCACCCGTCATATTGTTTATCATGTAACCACCCGTCAAATGTCCAAGTACCATTATAAAATCATAAGACATAAAACAAATATAATGGAAAGAAAACAATTCCACACTTTGATCACAATATATCACTTAAATATATTGACATAAAAAATCCATTATAAAAACCATTTTCAATACCAAAATACATAAAAGATTATATGGTATTTATTTCATTTTTAAAAACATTACGGCTTGTTGAGCAAGCCAAAGACCAAATAATACTCACGGTGGCGGAAAAGGTCATTTTCACCGCGTACGTTAAAAGAAACATTCCTTTTGTCGTTTAGTAAAACTCTTCGTAGAAAAAGATTCCTTTTGTATAAAAGTAAACGTCAAAGGGGTTTATGCACCATATAAAAGAAAGTTGTGTATAAAATGAAACATGACTCAATGAAAGGAGATTGGGACAAAGTCCCTTACCTCGGGTCCGACTTGACTCGATGGTTTTTTAACGTCCTGAATAATAAACTTGAGTTAATTTCTACTTGCTTAAGAACATTTTTCCAGTTCATTATTACTTTTATATCACTTGTTACCATGTTATAAACATTATGTAATCATTTAAGTTAATAATGTTTGTTTTGTCGATACTTGGTTCTTCAGTCGAAAGTGGACTTCTTACAATTACATGTTGTTCGTGTGTTCAAATATTCATTATATCCAGAATGATATTAATGATTTTGATATCATATATATCATATATATCCAGCATGTACATGTATTTATAATATTACATAATCATTTAGAGGTAAGAAATGAAATGCACCGTTCATGGAGACGGTAAGTCATACGTACGCATGAACGATATTTTCATTTCTATGTCATATTAATGGAATTAAAACTAAATGAGAGATATTCATATTTTAATTCCAAAATTATATTAATAATTTAGATGTAACATAAATCATATATATCAATTGTATATATGTACTTATAATGGTACATTACATTTGGGGATAAGAAATGAAATGCACCGTTCATGGAGACGGTAAGACGTACGTACGCATGAACGCTACTTTCATTTATATCTCCTAATTTAATGGAAATAAATAATAATGATATAAAGTTATATTATAATTCCAATATAACATAGTATATAATAACATTAAATCCATCCTTTATACATCCCATATATGGCATTAACGAATCAAATCACTTTGAGGGGGTGGTAGTCTGCACTTCCTAAAATGAACATATCGTGTATACCGATAATGGAAGCCATAAAGGTATTCCATTAATGAAAAATACAGAAGATTAAGGAAAACATAAACATATTATATATCTTATATAAATATAGTGACATCTTAATGGCCACCTTTTAAGGTGTTAGAAAAATATTGAACAATCATCGTTTCGTGAGGCAGAAATTCGCCATCCACAGAAACAATATGTTATTTAACCATTAAATGTAGGTGTGTGTAATTGTATCTTGAATGCTTCTTATAAAAACATCCTATAATATAGAAGATACTGGATTTGTTACAAAAGAAATGAATAAAAAGAGTTTAGGGGTTTGGAGAAGCAAAATAAAATAAAATAACACAAGTGAAGACATTACCTTAAAATCAGATAACTCTCTTAGATTTGAGCTCAAAGGCTTCCTTGGAACGATTTCTGCCCAATGTGAGGCTTCTAGGAGTAAAATAGGGATGTGTAGAAACAAAATGGGAAGAGAATGGACGAACCAAAGGCTTGAGAGATGTGGGTAAGGAGGTAGAGGTGGGGGCCTTTTATAAGTGGAGAGGAGGGGCACTCTTGGAAATTTAAGAAAAGGTACTTTATTATAAAATGATTTTCTGATAAAAATGGTCCCACAATTATATATATATAAGATAAGGTGATAAGAGTTCTAAATCCACCCATAAAAAAGGTTTTTTACATGTGTAGGTCTTAGATTTTACATTATCTTTTCATTTTATTTAAATCGTTAAATAATGAGGTAATTGCTGCTTCAACATGGTGTCATAAATAATTTAATTTATTAATGTCTAAAAAATATAAAAAAATATCATGATTTAGGAGATATGTTTATCTTTATAATTAATATTTATAGTCAAAAATATGACTTTTATAACCCCATTTAAAAATTGTTTTAGTAAAACAACTCACGTTTGGGACATTTTTATTTTAACTTTAAATAAAAAGATATTAATGTCATTTTCCTACCAAAGTGGCTCTATTGGGTCCCCAAGTTGACCCATGGATTTTCTTGGTCGTCCATGACACATCCGATAAGGGTAGGACATGTGTCTAGGTCATTTCATAATATTAAAACATTACTTTTACCTTAAACTACACTAATTACCTCTAATCGCGATTAATAAACATAAAAGTTACTATTCACTGAAAAATTATTTTAACCCCATTGAACACCATTTTACTTCATAATGACAACCATGTATGTCAGATTTTTGAAATTCAAAACACAGAAGTGGTAATGTTTCATTTAAACGAAAAATCAGTTTTTTAAGTACCACTTAGTGGTTTCACTGTTCATCAAAAATTGAAGTTTTTCAGAAAAATGCCAAAACATCACCCTAAGCTATATTTGATATTCCGAATTCAAAAATGATGTATATTTTAAAAAATTCAAAACATATAAGTTTAATTAATTAATTTAATAATTAATTGCCACTGTCAAAACAAATAGCGTGTTTTTATGAAACAAAAAGTATCAAAAGATTGACACTAGTTTAAGTCCGATTTCAAAGTGAAATTAATACCAATGACCACTATTGAATTAAATGGTAAAAATATATTCTAATTTAACTTTAAATCCAATTAAAAAGATAATATAATAATATAAATAAATTAGGTTAAAAAGAGATTTTGAATTAAAATACAACATTTTCACTATTCATTAAAAAATGATCTTTATCAGAAAAATACCAAAAATTTACACAAAGTAAATTTTGATGTCCCGATTCTAAAGAAGAATTTTATTTGGTCCAATAGAATGTATAAGAGTGACCAAAACTATATTTAATGATTGATCTCCACTAAAAGGCGATAAGTGGACATTTAATGAATATTAGAGTATCTATGCCTAAAATTGAATTATTTTCTTATTTTAAGAATTTATCTTTTATTGGAAAAATGTAAAACCATTTAAAAAAAAAACATTATCATATTTTAGTTGTTTCTATTCATTCCTTCCAATACAACAGCTATGTGTTAACTACGATTTAAAATAATATTGTTTTATTACTAGTGTGCAACGTAAGATTTCAAAAAAACTCTTTGTTGCGTATTGGGTACGCTATCGAAGATAGAAACCCCTTTAAAGTAAAATTAATATTTAATTCGTAAATATTAATAAATATGAAAATGTATTATTCTTTATTTACATTGGATGTTACAGAAAGAGCCCCATGATTCTATCATTGATTAAAATTTAAAAGGATCCAATCTTATTGAGATTTGATGGAGATAGACATGGGAACCATAAGGAAGGTAACATCATCAATCCTTCAACAAATTATTTATCAACAGTATTTTTTAGAAAGGTTAATGTATTCTTAGAAGGATGATGTAGGAATTCAGAAGAAGGTGGAAACTATCAGTAAATGTAAATCCTCTGAGTTCAATTTTAATGAATAAGGAATTGTGAGATTTGGGTCAAGACTATGTGTTCCGTAGAATAACAAGATAAAGAATGAACATTTGGATGATGCACATAGTTCAAATTTCTCTATTCACCAAGGAAAAACAACGATGTATTGAGATATTTGAGAGCATTATTGGTGGGATAACATGAAGAAGGAGATCGTTGATTATACATCAAAGTGCACGATATGTTAGCAAGTTAAGACTTAGAGGCAGAAGTCTAAGGGCATGATGAAACCATTACCAATACCAGTATAGAAATTGGAGAACATCCGCATGGAATTTTTAATTGGGCTTATAAAGTCATCCAAAGGAAACTATGCTATCTCGGTTGTTGTGTATCATCTTACAAAGACTGCATACTACATTACTTTTTGAGAGGATTTCTCACTAGATCAACTAAAACAGAAGTAAATCAGAGACGTGTTAAGGCTGGTCAGATTATCACTATCTATTGAATCCTATTGAGATCTAAGATTCAGCCATATGTTTTGGAAGATTATTAAACATTCTATGAATACTAATATGAACTTCAGTATGGTCTATCATAAAAAATCTAATGTACAATCTTAGTGGGATATACATACACTTGAGGACATGTTGAGAGAATTCCCAAAAGACTTTAATGGGGGATGGGATCAACATCTCTATATATTTGTGTTCTCTTAAAAAAATAGCCTCCACTCAAGCATACAACTGTATCCTTTTGAAGCCCTTTTTGGGAAGAGGAGTAGAACACCGACATGTTAGGATGAAGTTGGGGAGAGAAAACTCTTAGGTCCAAAGATGATTGAAAAATGGTGGAGAAGGTTAAGAACATCTAGAAGCACATTAAAGCTTCTCAGAGTCAAAAAATGATCTATGATGATAATAATCAATGAGACCTATAATTTTATTTTGGAGACATGGTATTCCACCGCATATCAACATAGAAGAGGGTTATAAGATTTTGGAAGAAGTTAAAGATTAGTCCAAGGTACATCGGCCCTTTTGAGATCCTCGATCGCATTGGAGTAGTGTCCTATCTACTAGCACTCCCACCAAACCTATCTGAAGTACATGATGTCTTATATGTATCACTATTGAGTAAGTACAAACATGTCCAATTTCATGTACTCAATCAAGAGGTGGAACCATTGGGGAATGACCTCTCCTATGAAGAGAATTCGATGAAGATCGTAGATCATATTAAAAAAATCTTCAAAATATGAAAATGGCCCTCATAAAGGTGTTGTGGAAAACCACAAGTTTGAATAAGAAAAATGGGAATAAGAGCATGTGATGAAGAAGAGTTACTAGCATATGTTTTAGGGTGGGAACATGAAATTTAGAGGGTGATATTTCTTAAAGGAGGAAGATCGTAATGACCCAAACGTTCATTAATGACAATTCATATTAATATTTTTAAATTTATTATTATGTAAAATGGTTATAAAAAATATTTAGTTCTGTGGTTTTAGGTTTTTGGATTTTAAAATACCATTAATAATTGTGATTGTTTCTAACATATCCATTGAACATTGATCATGTGATTAATATAAATATATGACTTTAACATATACAATTTACCCAAAAAAGGAAGTGATGGACTCATCCAGTAGACTTTCCCCATATAAATCCCATTTTTTGGGGCTTGGAATGGAGGTGGCTCCATTGGGCTTCTCTCTTGACCAAGACGAAGACAAGATTCAACACGTTAAGCTCGAATGGAACTACCTACGGTAGAAGATGAATTTGACAGAGATTACCACCCGAGTAATGTTATCCAAGACACCCCAAGAGTTTTTCAACATCGCACACCTTACCCCTTAGTCTTATGCAGGAGTAATAAGGGGTTATGTAATAAGACCATAACACTATGATTATGTGCATTATTTTTTTAGAGAATAAATATTACACATTCATTTTATTATTGTCACATTGTAAATAGTTCTTAAGGCACATATACTATTTTTAGTTAATATTGAATTGTGAAATTTATTTTGATATATTAATGAATTTTTGAATTAAATATTATTTTAATAAAATATTTTTACTAAATTAATTTTTATTAATATAAATGATTGTATAATTTTTATGAATATAATTGTAATTTTTATTAATTTTTTAAAGTTGTTTTTGTCAAAACCCATGAATTTTTGACAAATGTTACTTTTTATTTTAAAATTAATATTCACATATTTAGAAAATCGTTTAGATAAAATGAAAATTATTTTTGGAATCAGGGTGTCGAAATTATCCATCGGTAAATTTTTGATAATTTTCTGAGATAGTCAGATTTTTGCTTAAAAATTAAATATTGTTTACATATATAATGTGTTTTATGACAACATAATTACCCAATAGTGATGTAATGAAATACTATAAACATTATTTTCGTCTAATATATGTCTCAAAATTAAAATAATTTGATTATATGATTATTGTATTAATTTGACAAAGCTATTGTGGACCTCCAAGACTTATAAAACATTTTAGCTTTTTAAAATTGATTTCCTTGATAGTGTGACTCACACCCACATAAGAAAGAATACTAGTTTTAGAAGTTAAGACATTGGTATAATAAAATATTTTCTCCTACTTCCATTTTTTAAAAACCATGGGCAAAAACCACAGGTTGGTTTGTGGTTTTGATTAGTTTAATGTGTGGTGGCCAAAACCTAAATAATAAATAATTCTCTCTCTTTTCCTATATAAAACCACTCGTGCTCCCATATCCTCTTCACTTAATGCCTTTAAAGCATGACAAACCTCTTCCCTCATCACTCTATAATCCTCCCAAGGTTCCCCAAGGTCCAAAGAGTCCTCTCTCAAGCCTCTACCAAGCATTTGGGTCCATACTTCCAAGTAAGGGATTTTCTTCCTTCCTTATTTATGTCCAAATTTACTTATATTGATATACCCTTTTATTTTCAATTATAAATTTTGGGGTATAATTTCCCACCTCAACCATTATTCCCTACTCATGTTTTAATTATGAGAGACCCCTTTATCTCTCATTAATTACTCCCATGTACACCCGTTATTGTGCCAAAATTCCGTATGGAATTTCTCTCTTCTCATTTCATTATAGAAATTATTTTATATAATGCGTCTAAATTCCATTACATTATGTTTGGATATTATGTTCCATGACCCCATTACTATCAATTTCTTTTATAAATGATGAGATACCCTTTCACTATCATCAACCTCGTCGATAATTCCCATCAGATGTCGTTGTGCTACCTAAGTTATACCGTAATTTCCATGCCAAAATCATCATGTAAGTGAATACCATACCCATTTCATTATCAATGGTGTTCACCTTTATGCACATATAATTGTTTATTGAGGAATAAAATTTATGTATTCCACATATTTTATTCTTGGAATAAATTATGATGTTTAATGAATCCATGTTGTATGATCTATGTGGCACACATATCCATGAAATGAAATGTTTAAGAAGGGTGCGCCCTGATAGAGCTCCAATGCATTAGTTAAAGATTAGTATCATGATACGTCATGTAAAATGAGGTTTTAATCATTATAATTCAGGTTCAATGAGTGCGTAGACATTCTCCATGTTTAATGATCCTTGGATCATGCTAATACCATGTTAAGTTTTGTTTACACATTACCATTTAATGATAATCATGTTATATCATGCCTTTATGTTCATGTTTCTTTTATTCTCCTTTGATATGAATACTTCCAAAACCTATACTGTATTTCATATTATTATTTTTTTGACTCCCTTACAAGGATTTATAGATCACCCTTTTCTTATGCATGTCCTCAAGTTATCCCATGCAATACTAAGTACGAAAGGCTATGGTGGTCATGTAATGGAAGATTTCAATGAAAATGTTGTGTTTTGTATTTTAAGTCATTATGTAATGTTCCTAATCCCCAAAGACATTGGACCTCTCGATCTTCTATTTTCCAACAATTGATGATTTTATGTAATAAATAATGATTAATTGTGTAATAAATAGTAGGGTTGTTATATCCTTTAATTCTTACAAATAAATGTGATCCATTCTATTAGGATTCTTTGAAATATTCATATCCCTAGGTATGAGTTCTTTTGTGAACTAAATTTATCGATTTTGTGGAATATTAAGAATCTCATCTATATATAAGTCAAAAAACTCTCACATAATAAGAATATAATTGACTTTTATTTTATCCGAAAAAATATAACGTAAAAAAATTTATTTAATAAGAATTGGGGAGCATATAATGGAATTGATATTTGTTAAAAGTTAATACTTATAAACACACTAGTAAATGATCATAGTTTGGTTTGGATTATCAAATTTAACTTATATTCCATGTGAATAGATGTATTAATTAGGCACATAATTCCAATACATGAATTAGATAACATCAAATTCAACTAGAGGATGAATCACAATATTTAAATGAATCATGTTTCCCAAAACATCAACCGTGTTTCTATAATAGACTTGGGATGTGGTCATCATAGCAGTCGGAATTTCCCAAGTAACTCAATATCTAATAATATGAGAAGAATCAGGATACCCTTATAAAACTAAGCATATATAAAAAAATGGGTATATCTAGAATAAAATAATACATTATATGTTCTAGATTGGATGAAACATGTAGCTTTCCCCATGATGTTTCGTACCCCTCATCAAAAATTGTAATCGTATAATATTTCCCTTTTTTATCGGCATAGAAGGTTTATAACATTTACCATCATCATTAAACTTGTAATTTGAGTAATGGTTTTCAAAAATCCTATTCAACATGCATTTAGAACATTAGAGTGTGGGATGTAAATTCTATAAAGCTTTCTCTCAATTCGTATCAATTTCTAACTTTTTCCACTCACTTCAACATTCAATAACTAAATGGAATTACTTTCTATAACAATTAGTAATCCCCTTAAAACAATTTCATCAATGATTCCTGCAACACCCATGTCGTAAAAGAATATATTATATTCCTTTATCCATTGATTTCATAGATTCCCTTAAATGTCATCTCTATTTATTATCAAAACCATGTGGCCGAAGTGTATCTTTAATCTATAATATCACTTTGATAGAAAAATTAATTACTTCGTAGTATCTATCAAGTAAATTAGGGATAAATTCCATTATATACTAGTTTTTAAGACACAAAATAATTGATAAACTTTAGATTAAGGACTAAATGATAATTTAAGATGGGAACCTCATAAGTCTTATAAAAGTTACCACATAGGTACCTAAAGATTCATTATCCTTATATTTTATCTCATGGAAGGACTTCTCCATAATAATTTGAATAATTCATGGATGTTAAATATTATAAAATGGTCACTTAAACTCATCCCACTCCACGTAGTTTATTTATTCCAATTTCCTCATACTATTGATTATATCCCACCATTAATTTTCTTCTTTTACAAAACAATTGAGAGCCATGGTAAAATTTTAAATATTTAAATATAGGGTAATAAAAAATATCTTTAGTGGTGTTGATCCTATTCTCAGAAACCTTCAAATTATCATAACCTCTAAAAGAAGGTGGATTATCCTTCATGAATGATTAAATATAATTTTGTTCTCATATTTTTTCATATATACGTTCATTATGATTTATTACATTAGAAATTTGTTTGATCATTGAAAAACTATTTTAACATATGACTTCATTAACATTTTTTTTCTTAGAGAACAATTATCACATCTTTTATCACACCTAGAATTAGAATGGTCACTTTTAGTTTCATCCATTGACTAAGAACAAAATTCATAATGTTTGTAACAACAATCAATATGGGGAACAAAATAATCACGAAAAAATTACATATTGGATGTCTAAATCATGAACCCATCATTTAGATCTATGATACCTTAGAGTGAAGAATTTTTATTCATGTCCATTATTCAAATACTTAATAATATTTCATAAATTGTTTGTCTACTTCAAAAATATATCTGTTGAGGGTGTGAAACTGGGTGTCCGGTAAGGCCTATTATTGTGCACCAGGTAAAGATCACGCCAAATTAAATGTTCCATTTTTAGAGTTATTATCCACATATATTATTGTTCTAGTGGCACATACTCTTTTTTATCCATTTAGGGATGTAATGTAATAGAAACCACTCCCCCAATCCTTCACCAAAATTTCAAAATATTTTCATATATATAGTTTTATAATTATAGTTCTTAATAATGTTTTCTCATATATGTTTCCAAATATTTAACTATTCATTTACCTGATTCCAACTATAGAGACACATATTTCCATACATGAATATTACATATCAATTAAAAAATATTCAACACAAAACACAAAGAACCATGCTATAATTTATTATGTCTACTACATTTTTAACATGGAAACATAAATAAATACTATATAATTGTACCACATTATCATTCACTAAGTTAATTATAAATAGAACTCGTCTTAGACATATAACACATACTAAATTTCTTCATCACCTGGTGAAAGGAAACCATTAAAAGGCTATGATTATATTCTCAATAAGGGTAAACAGGGTATATTTAAATATTACCTTAGTATAGGGATGTGATAACATTCGAATAAAATTTGAAAAAATTCTATTCATATCATAGTTCATAAACATGACCCTTAGAATAAAAATAGGTAGTTCATGATACCAGAATAATAATGGAATGATGGAACATGGTCCCTGATAGCATAAAAATAGAATAAGACATAAATTTGTTCTATATATATAAGCATATAAAATATTATTTCAAGGCTACCAACCAAGACAATCATAACATGTTAGGCATGTTATAACCACCTATTTAGATACATAGAGATTAGGACAACCTCTTGTGTACCCTACTGTGGGATTTGTATAAAATATAATGATCCCTCTTTTGAACATGGGAGAACCTCTTGTGATGCCACATTCGTGCTCTGGATAAACTCACACATTCCCTTTGTGATCAAAGTAATTAAATCATTTAATGTATAACCGGATTTATATATAGTTCCCCAACATCACATAATCTACAAATTTGTCTTCATCGTGATCAAAAAGCATTCATCATATCATAAACCTTAAACAAATGGATATCGTAAACATTTAATCATATCATTACCCATAAAAAGGATATGTGTTTCATAATCATGACATCAATTCATTATATCATTAAGCATATAAAATGAATGAATTTCATAAAAATATTCTCATAATAATAATAAACAATACAGAGAAATATTATATATGGTATCATTAGATCATATACCTAGTTACACTTTATTAAGATCCAAATAAGTATTTATTGATGAAAAAATGTTTTTAAAGATTTCTTAGAACATTTCATGAGGAAAACAATTTCCATTTTCGAAAAACTTATTTGTAATCCAAAATTACTAAAATATTAAATAATGTATTTTATTATAAAATAACCCTATATACTTCTTATTGAATCATAAAAATATTTATTTTTCAATATAGAATAAAGTATCTTTTAAATTGTGTCGTAAATCGTAAAAAACATTCATTTCATATTTTGGTAAAAGTAAAAAGTTCTTCATTCATAAATTGAAAAGAATATTTCTCTAAAACCATAAAAATAAATAATGGGTAACTTTTTTTAAAAAATCAATAAATAATTTTAAAAGCATTAAAAAAAAATTAGGAAACAACGATATAGAAGAAAAAGGGTTTTCAACTCACAAATTAAACAAAATCTATGTTCATTAAAAATTCATTTTGACTCATGATTACATAATGAGAGAAAATGAAATTAAAAAAACATTTTCTATAAATATGCTGGGTAGAAGAATATTAAGATGTTTCTATAAAGGTATATCATAAGATATCATCATTGGAATCATAATCATAAAAATCCCAATAAACATTCAGATTGTAGCATAATACACTTACCACATTGGTAACTATTAATTCATAATGATAATGAAATAATGATCATTATGTTGAAATTTAAATAAACATAAATTTCATAATTACCACAAAAGTATACATTTATGGGTCTTATATACACCACACAAAAGAAACAAGTGGTGAATATGGCATGTGTCTCACAAAAATATGTTGCATAAATATTCCATAACTTAAGTATTGAAGTACATCAGACTCATTTGAACCTATTATTTAATAAATATTGGATTAATATAATTAAATTATATAACCATAATTATATATATCATTCTATATATGTCTTACCAATAACCATTTATTTCATGTTTATTAATAATTCCATTTTAAATCATGTTATTAGTAATAAAATATTTTCTGATGAGGGTGTTGAATTAGTAGCTTCATCACTTTTACATTGATAACTTTTATATTGTATGAAGGACATTAAAAAAAATATCAAAAAAAAATTATTCTAAGTGAATATATATTAATCCACTGTTGTTAGATATTGAAAATTAATTGCACAGTTCATGGTGATGTTATGTCGTACATATGTATGAACATTTTCTCCATTATCTCGACTGATTGAATGAAAGGAATAATAATTATATATAACAATTATAGAGTAATTATTATTTCATATATATATTTATTAATAGAATTTATCCTTATTAACTTACATGTAACACTAAAGTAAAAACAATCACATTGCTTATCCAAGTGGTTGTCTGCCGTACACATGAAGGATGTTGTTGTATTCCCTCAGACTATAAATTATGAAGGTATACGATATATAATAATTACAAAAGAATAATAATTATATAAATATCATATAAATATTTTACATCCTATTGTGATAATTGGTGATGAAAAATGAAGTACATCAATTTTTGAGATGGTAGTCCACTATACACATAATAAACAGTTCCATTTCCCAATTGATCTAAAAGGAGAGATATATAGGTGATTAAATTAACATAATAATATATATATAAAGGAAAAATAATTATATTATTATATCATCAATGATTAATAATATTATATGGATTTTTAGAATAAATAAAAAATAATCAATTAAGGACAATACCTCTTCTTTGGGAAACATCCATAGGTTATCCCCAAATGATTCATCAGAGGGTTTCCTAATCAAAGTAAGACCTATATATTATTGGATAGGAATTATTAATATGATTTGGGTATGTATTATATCATCCTAAAAAATATAACTATGAATATTAGTGGAGAGGTGGTTCCCTTTCTAATCTGATGAGATGAAACATTATGATTTTCTGGAAAGAAAAAGGTGTACCGATGTTTTATAATTTCCACACTAATCTAAAATAGAACATTCTACAACATTATATGAGAAAAGATAAAAATATGCACCAGAAAATGGAGTTTCAAAAATTATTATTCCATTTAAAACATTATCGTTTTTATTTATCCCATGATAAACCCATATTACCCTTACCATGATAATTATTTGTTATAAATATTATTATTATGTTTGTACAAAAATTATGTTAACCTTATTATATAACATTAATTATTCTAATCCACAATAAAGAATCAATTTTCTTAAATTACATTCAATTATTAGAATATATTAATTTAAAATTAAGCGTGTGGATGTGATAGAAATGAACTTTTCCTAAGAGAATCATTTCAATATTAGACAATGTTTTCATATAAAAATTCAACATGTATTTGATTCCAATTACATAAATCTGTTTATTAATAAAATTATCAAACTTATAATAATTTTAAATGTTTTTAAAAAATATATATCATTTTAAATGTTTTAAACGAAAATGTGGTTATTTATATAAATTAGTATTTTTCACTATAAAAAAATTTTCTCATATAATTATAAAAATTTCTCCCTAAAATAATTTTTTCATGTTGATTAAGAAATAAGTTAATATTTTTTTTTAAATTTTTTATATTTTTCAAAATTTATTTCTATTATTTTTTTACAAAAAAAATATCATTTTTTAGAAGTTGTATTTTTGACGAGTACAAAGACATTACTAAAGATTAAGTAGTTATTTATAAAAATATTTTATTTATCTAATAATATTAAAATTAATTTTGAGCATTTAGTTATTCATATTAAAACTACTATAATTAACTATTAAATTATAAGAGACTTTTTTATAATAATAATAATAATATTTTTTCATTTTTATTTAAAATTCATTGTTTCTTGTAAGAAAATATGTCAAAGAAAATAAATATATTTGAAAAAATTTATAAAAACTATAATACCCGACGGTTTCATAATACGTTATCTCTTAAAAGTAATTCAGTAGCTTGCACCACACAAAACACCGAGTTTGAGTGCACGATGACTTACCAAACTAGCTGTTCAAAATTAGTTATGAATATTATTAACTGAAATATGAATTTTATATATTCCATATAATTTTAACATCCACATTATGTGTTTCTTAGACATAATATAAGAACAAATTCTTTTTTTCAGATAAAGGATGTATTTTTTTAAAAATGAAATTTTACAACCTTTTAATGGTGAACCCTTTTTATGTACTATATTTAACACTTTTATATATTTAATTTTAAAAAATAAACTTTTTATTTAGAATTGGGACATAAAAATTTTGATTCGGTAAATTTTTGGTGTTTTTCTGATAACATTAATATTCTGTTGAATAGTGAAAAATACAAAATTTTAATTGAAAAAAACATTTTCTATAAAAATAATTTATAGTTTCAAATTATAAACTTGAATGATTTTTAAGTATAATTATATTATAATTTTACTATTTAACCCAATGTTGGTTATTGGAATTAATTTCACTTTAAAATTCTAAATAAACAAGTGTCAATCTTTTTATAGTTATTGTTTCTTAAAAACACACTATTTGTTTTGACAATGAAAATTAATTTTAAATTAATTAATGCCAATTATATGTTTTTAATTAGGTAAAATAGTCATCATTTTTGAATTTGTAGTATCAAATATTTCTTAGGACGAATTTTTGGTATTTTTTTGAAAAATTTCAATTTTTGATGAATAGTAAAACAACTTAGTAGTAGTTAAAAACTGACTTCTTCATTTAAATGAAAATTTAAAAAATATGTTAATTGAATTTAAAAAATATAAAATACATGGTTTTTATTAGTATATAAAATTTGGTTCAATTATATGAAATAATTTTTGGTGAATATTAACTTTTGACTTTTATTTACAGCGGTTAAAGGTAAATAGGGTAATTCAAGGTAAAAAGAATATTATAATAATACAAAATTTCCTTAACACTTTTCCTAAACTTATTTCATGAGTCATGAAAGACCATGTGAATCCTTGGGTAGACTTTGGGTCCCAATAAATCTACTTAATAATGATAATGACACTTTATTTTAATTAAATTAAAGTAAAGACAAAAATGACATTAGAAAATATCTTTTAGTATATCAATTTTCACATAAAGTTAAATAAGTCATAATTTAGACTATAAATAATAATTGTAAAGATAAAAATATTTCCAACATTATAGTATTTTTTATAATTTTTAAAAATCAAATAAATTAAATTATTTATGACATAATAATGATGCAGTATTTACCTCATTAATAAATGATTTAAATAAATAATAGTATTAATATTAAAAAAATATCCAAAACCTGTCCAATTATTATTTTATGATTTTATTTCTAACATTATTCATCTTATCTTCTATATTAATTATTTTTGGACTGTTTTAAACTGAATATAAGTTTATAATAAAATAACATTTTCAAACATTCCTAAAGAGATCCTCATCTCCCTTATAAAAGGACACCACTTATAACCCATTCCTCACACCTCTCAAGCCCCTTGGGTCATCTGAAACCTGACCAAATAAGCTCTTAAGATCCCTATATTACACCTATAATCCTTAACATATGCATAGTTCACTTCGAGAAGTCAATTTCATTCACACCAAATGGAGTTACCCAAATTAAAGGTAATGGTTTCTCTTAACAATTTTTCTTTTATTTTACTTATCCAACCACTAAACTATTTTTATTCCTTTATTTTATAATAACACCACTATCCTCAGTATACTAGGATGTTAATATGAGAAGTATTCTAACTACACTTACACACAACTCAATCTAAAGGGTAAAGAATGTATTGTTTCTGTGGATGGAAAACTAACGCCTCGCAAAACGATGATAGTTCAATTATCTCCTACCTCCTATCATGGTGGCCATTAATATGGAATTGTATTTATAAATGATATATATTATGGTTATGTTTTCTTTATGATTTTTTATTTACCATTTATATCATTCCTTTATGGTTTCAATTATTGGAAAAATGCGATAATTTCATTTGGGGAAGTGTGTACTACCACCCCCTCAAAGGGATATGACTATTTAATGCCTTGTATGGGACTTATAAAGGATGAAGTTAATGATATTATATATTATATCTTACTATAATTATAAGTCCCCGGCCTTAAACATCTCTTAATATTGAATTAAATGAATAATTCGCATTGAGGATCTTTTCAGGTTTAGAGTTTTAGAGAATTAGGACATAACTGTTACATCTCAAAAGGTTACAAAGTAGACACTTCTACTAAGTTTCTATAGAATAATAAAAAAATACTTAAAAAGAAACATGTCTAGTTCCATATTTTATATAGCATGACTTTCCCTTGATCTCATCCTTGACCCTATTCCACAGTATGTCCTATGAAAACCATTTCAAAAAAAACTTGGGGTGAGCATAAAAAGCTCAGTAAGGGATACACAAAGAATGAAAACTGTTAGTTTTTCAAACATCAAGTAAACCATGTATACTTTATCAAAGTAATACCTTCACCTTCATGAATTAGAAAAAACTATTCACTGAATAAAATATAATTACTTACCCTTTTGTAACCAAATGATTACCATAAAACCCATATAAAGAACACATAACATATAAAGGTAACTTGGGACATAAAAATACTTAAGTGGAATAACCATGCGGTCGACTTCCACACATATCACTTAATGGAATAGCCATACGGCCAACTTCCATACATACTTAATGGAATAGCCATACGGCCGACTTCCATACCCAATGCATTGGAGGTTATAACGTAACCACCCGTCCTGGTATTCACGGCACCACTCGTCATATGGTTTATCACGTAACCACCCGTCAAATGTCCAAGTACCATTATAAAAATCATAAGACATAAAACAAATATAATGGAAAGAAAACATTTCAACACTTTGATCACAATATATCACTTAAATATAATTACATAACAAATCCATTATAAAAAACCATTTTCAATACCAAAATACATAAATGAGTATATGGTATTTATTTCATTTTAAAAAAAACATTACGACTTGCTCCGGAAGCCATAGACCAAATAATACTCGCGGCGGCGGAAAAGGTCCTTGTCACCGCGTACCATAAAAGAAACATTACTTTTTGTCATTTTGTAAAACTCTTCATAGAAAAATATTCCTTTTGTATAAAAGTAAAAGTAAAAGGGGTTTATACAACGTATAAAAAAATGTTGTGTATAAAATGAAATATGCCTCAATGAAAGGAGATTGAGACGAAGTCCCTTAACTCGGGTCCGACTTGACTCGTTCATTCTTTAATCTCCTGAATAATAAACTTGAGTTAATTTCTACTTGTTTAAAAAACTTTTTCAATTTCATTATTCCATTTATATCACTTATTTCCATGTCGTGAACACTATGTAATTATATAAGTTAATAACGGTCGTTTTAACGATCATTGGTACTTGAGTCAAAAATAAACTCTTTATAATTACAAGTTGCTCATGTATCCATTATATCCAGAATTATAATAATGATGTATATATCATATATATCATATATATAAAGTATATAAATGCATTTATAATATTACATAATCATTTAGAGGTAAGAAATGAAATGCACCGTTCAAGGAGACGGTAAGTCGTACGTACGCATGAACGCTACTTTCATTTCTATTTAGTATTTTATAGAATGGAATCATAATTATATAAAGTTATATTATAATTCTAGTGTAATATCATATATAATATCATAAATCCATCCTTTATACGTCCCAGATATGGTATTTAACGAATCAAATCACTTTGAGGGGGCGGTAGTCCGCAATTCCATTAATGAAGATATCACATTTACCCATAATGGAAACCATAAAGGTATGCCCAAAATGAAAAATACAGAAGGTTAAGGAAAAAATAAACATATTATATATCATATATAAATATAGTTTCATCTCAATGGCCACCTTTGAAGGTGTTAAAAGAATGTTGAACAATCATCGTTTCGGGAGGCCGAAATTCGCCATCCACGAAAACAGTATGTTCATTAACCATTAGATGTAGGTGTGTGTAAGTGTAGCTCGAATAATTCTTATAAAAACATCCTGTTATATTTATGATACGGGAGTTGTTACAAAAGAAATTAATAAAAAGAGTTTAGGGGGTTGGATAAGTAAAATAATACAAAAGGACTCAAGTGAAGACATTACCTTAAAATCGGGTAACTCCCTTTGGTTTGAGCTCAAAGGCTTCCTTGGGAAGACTTATGCCCAAAGTGAGGCTTCAAGGAGTAAGAGAGGGATGTGGAGAGACAAAATGGGCCGGGGTTGGCTGAGCCAAAGGCTTTGAAATTGTGGGTATGGTGGTAGAGGTGGGGGCCTTTTATAAGAGGAGAGGAGGGGCACTCTTGGAATGTAAGGAAATGTTACTTTATTTTAGAATGAGTTTCGGATTTTAATGGTCCCAAATTGATGTAATTCGAGGATAAGGTGATAAGGGTTCGTAATCCACCCATCCAATAGGTTTTGGAAATGTGTAGGTCATAGAGTTTACATTATCATTTCATTTTATTTAAATCATTTATTAATGAGGTAATCGCTGCATCATCATGATGTCATAAATAATTTAATTTATTTAACGTCTAAATATTATAAAAAATATACTATGATGTAGTAAATATATTTAGATTTCCAATTAATATTTATAATCAAAAAAATATGACTTGTATAACCCCATGTACAAATTTCATTAGTAAAACATCTCATGTTTGTGTCATTTTTACTTTAACATTTAATAAAAAGTTATGTCATTTCCCAACCAATGTGGCTCCATGGGGTCCCCAAGTTGACCCATAGATTTTCTTGGTCGGCCATGACACATCCAATGAGGGTAGGACATGTGTCATGCTCATCTCATTTTGTTAAAACATTATTTTTACCTTAAACTACACTAATTACCTCTAATCGCGATTAAGAACTTAAAAGTTACTATTCACCAAAAAATTATTTTAATCACATTGAACCACATTTTACTTATTAATGACAACCATGTATGTCATAGTTTTGAAAATAAAATCACAGATGTGACAAAGTTTCATTTAAATGAAAAAATCGGTTTCTTTAACTACCACTTAGTGGTTTCACTATTCATCAAAAATTGAAGTTTTTCAGAAAAATACCAAAACTTCACCCTAAGCTATATTTGATATTCTGAATTCAGAAATGATATCTATTTTACAAAATTCAAATCATATAAGTCACATTAATTAATTTAATAATTAATTCCTGTTGTCATTACAAATAGCGTGTTTTTATGAAACAATAAGTATCAAAAGATTGACACTAGTTTAAGTCTAATTTCAAAGTGAAATTGATTCCAACGACCAATATTAGATTTAATGGTAAAAATATATTCTAATTTAACTATAAAACAAATTAAAAAGATAATCAAATCATATAAATAAATTAGATTAAAAATTAGTTTTGAATTAAAATACAACATTTTACACTATTCATTAAAAAATGAACTTTATCGGAAAAATACCAAAAATTTACACAAAGTAAATTTTGATGTCCCGATTCTAAAGAAGAGTTTTATTTGGTCAAATAGAATTTATAAGAGTGAACAAAACTATATTTAATGACAGTTCTCCATCAAAAGGTGATAAGTGAACCATTAGTGAAAACTAGGGCATATACGCCTAAAATTGAATTCATTCCATATTTTAAGCCTTTATCTTTTATTAGATAAAAGTAAAAACATTTAAAAAACATATATAATCATATTTTAGTAATTTCTATCCATTCCCGCCAATATAATGGCTATGTGTTAACTAACATTTAAAATAATATTATTTTTTTACTAGTGTGCAAGGTATGATTTCAAAGAAACTCTTTGTTGCATATCGGGTACGCTATCGAACATAGCAATCCCTTAGAAGTAAAATTAATATTTAATTTGTAAATATTAATAAATATGGAAATGTTTTATTCATTATTTACCTGGGATGTTACATCCTTCTCCCTTTTTGGGAATTGCGTCCTCACAATTTTATTCACTTATAAAAATAAGTGGGGGTATTTATCCCTCATAGCATTTTCAGATTCCCACGTTACCTCTTCAACCATATGGTTTTTCCACAAAACCATTGCCTAGTGAATTACCTTATTTCGCAACACTTGCTCTCTTCGGTCAAAAATCTGGACTGGTTGTTCTTCATAAGATAGGTTCTCCTCCAGCTGAACTACCTCTGGACTCAAAACATGATATGGATCTGGCATATACTTCCTCAACATCAAAACATGAAAAACATTGTGTACCTGAGATAAACTCGGAGGTAAAGCCACTCAGTAAGCAACTGATCCAACTTTCTCCAGAATTTCATATGGTCCAATTAACCTTGGACTCATCTTTCCTTTATTACCAGATCTCATCACACCTTTCCATGGAGAAACCTTGAGAAAAACATGATCACCTACCTCGAATGATAGATCCTTCCTACGGTTATCTGCATAACTCTTCTTCATGCTCTGAGCTGTTCTCATGTGTCTCTGAATCAACTGAACTTCTTCTGCCATCTCTTCTACCAATTCTGGTCCCATCAGCTTCCTTTCACCCACTTCATCCCAAGATGCTGGAGTTCGACACCGCTTCCCATATAATGCCTCAAATGGTTCCATCTGTATACTGGAATGAAAACTGTTATTATAAGAAAACTCAACCAAAGAATGATGTTGTTCCCAACTTCCCTGATAATCCATCGAACAAGCTCGTAGCATATCCTCTAAGGTCTGAATTGTTCGTTCTGAATTCCCATCTGATTGAGGATGAAAAGCTGTACGAAAATTTAATTCAGTACCCAACGACTTCTGAAGGCCTTTCCAAAATTTAGAAGTAAACCTGGGATCACGATCGGACACAATGGAGAGAGGAACTCCATGTAATCTGACTATCTCTTTAAGATACAAACGGGAAAGTTGATCTAGTGAAAATGTATCTCGTATAGCATGGAAATGAGAAGATTTAGTCAAGAGATCAACAATAACCCAGATTGCATTATTACCTCGAGATGTCCTTGGTAATCCCACAACAAAGTCCATGGATATGTTTTCCCATTTCCACTCTGGAACTGGTAAAGGTTGAAGCATCCCTTTCGGTAACTGCCGCTCTGCTTTAACCTGCTGACAAGTGAAACACTTCATAGTAAAATCAGCAATATCTCTTTTCATTCCATCCCACCAGTAATACTCCCGCAGATCTCTGTATATCATAGTACTTCCAAGATGAATTGAAAAAGGGGAACTATGGGCCTCACATAACAACTCATTCTTCAACTGTGAATCACAAGGCACACATAATGTCTTCCCAAACCTCAAAACACAATCATTATCAATGATGAATTCAGGCAACTTACCCTTCTGAACCAGCTCTACCTTTTTCTGCAACTCACTGTCTTCCCTCTGTGCTTGCTTAATTCTGTCTGATAGGGATGATCTCACTAATACCTAAAACAAAACAGAAGAACTTTCGGCACCATCAACTTTTATGCCAATGTTCATCAAATCAAAAACCAAAGGATCTCGTTCCAAACGTAGCATGGTTAATGAAGCATTACTTTTTCGACTCAAAGCATCGGCCACTTTATTTTCTTTTCCCGGATGGTAATGAATTTTACAATCATAATACTTGATTAATTCCAGCCATCTCCTCTATCTCATGTTCAATTCTATCTGAGTGAATATATACTTTAAACTTTTGTGATCAGTATATATTTCACACTTTACTCCATACAAATGAGGCCTCCAAATTTTTAAAGCAAAAACAACAGCAGCTAATTCCAAATCATGTGTAGGGTAATTTACCTCATGAGTTTTCAACTGACATGAAGCATAAGCAATTACCTTATCATTCTGCATAAGGACACAACCAAGTCCCTTCAATAAAGAATCACTTTATATAACAAACTCACCATTCCTAGAAGGAAGTGCCAAAACTTGTGCATTCACCAATCTTCTTTTCAACTCCTGAAAACAATCATCCCATTCCTTTGTCCCGATAAACTTAACACCCTTCCGAGTTAGCTTAGTCATTGGACCAGATAACCGTGAAAAATTTTCAACAAACCTTCTGTAATAACCTGCCAAACCAAGAGAAATACGGATCTCGGTTACATTTGTGGGTCTTGGCCATTCTTCAACAACTTTTGTTTTAGCAGTATCAACAGTTATGCCATCTTTTGAAAAAATGTGACCCAGGAAAGAAATTTGTTGTAACCAAAACTCACACTTGCAGAATTTTCCATATAGTTTCGTTTCTTTAAGGTTTGAAAGATAACCCTTAAATGACTTTCATGCTCCTCTTTACTTTTAGAAAACACCAAAATATCATCGATGAAAACAACCACAAACATATCCAAGAACTCATGGAAACTTCTATTCATAAGGTCCATGTATACAGAAGGTGCATTGGTTAACCCAAAAGGCATAACTACAAATTCATAATGGCCATATCTAGTACAGAACGCAGTCTTCGGAATGTCTACTTCTTTTACTTTCAACTGATGGTACCCCGACCTCAAGTCAATCTTCGAAAAATACTGAGCTCCCAGGAGATGATCAAACAAATCATCGATATGAGGAAAAGGATACTTGTTCTTAATAGTAATATTATTCAAGGCTCTATAATCAATGAAAAGTCTCATTGAGCCATCTTTCTTTTTAAAAAACAAGACAGGAGCACCCCATGGTGATGTGCTAGGTCGAATGAAACCTTTATCTAATAACTCATGCACTTCCTTCTTTAACTCTAAAAGTTCAAGTTGAGCCATTCGATAAGGGGGTTTTGAAATTGGATTAGAATCAGGAACTAATTCAACAGTAAATTCAACTTCCTGATCATGAATAACATCAGGAAACTCATCAGGAAAAACATCATGATACTCATTTACCACAGGCACATCATTAATCTGAACAGTTCCTTTATTTTTAAAAATATGTGCAAGGTAACATTCATTTACATCTTTTACTAGTTTCTCAACTTCCTGATATGTTATCAAAATCAAGGGTTCATTCTTGTACACAAACTAAAAATCTTTCTGAAAAGAAACCATTTTAGCTCTGCAGTCAATCTTAGTATGATAAACAGAATGCCAATCCATGCCGAAAATAACATCAAACTCTACTAGAGTCAAAACAATAAGGTTTTCTGGTAGATTCTTTCCACACACAAGGATAGGAAGGTTCTTATAATTCCTTTTGTCTCAATGTTCCCTCCGGGTGTTTTTACCATAAGTTTAGGATTCATATCATGAGATGGAATTTCCAATTTACTAGAAAACTTCTCAGAAATGAAAGAGTGTGTAGACCCTGAATCAAAAAACACATTGGCATAATCCGAACAAACAAATAGTGTACCTGATACCACTTCATTCGATGGCCCAACATCTGCTGAGGTTGTTACAAAGGATTTCACTACCACTTTCTGCTTGTAGTCTGGCTGCTTTCCCCCAGTTGAGTTCTTCGTTAGACACTCATTTTCATAATGATCCATTTCATTACACTTAAAACATCTTACCGCTGGCTTTTCATTGCCTTCATGATCATCCTCCTTACAGTTACGAGCAATATGACCAGACTTACCACACCGAAAGCACTTACCAATCTTGGATAAACATTCTCCAGGATTCATTTTACCACACTTCACACAGGATGGATATTTGGTTTTCTTACCTCCTTGCTTATTTGATGAATTCTTCCCCTTTGCCTGCCAACTGGATCTCTTATTCTGTTGTTTGTCATAGAACACCTGATCATCGGAAAACTCCTTTTCCACCTTCTCCGCACATCGAACAAGTTTTTCATAACTTTTGATGTCAGAAGAAGCTAAAGCCCTTCGATACTTTGGCTTTAACCCTGAGTAAAAACGGTTTATTTTACTATCAAGATCTCGTATGATGTTTGGATCATACCTTGACAATCGAGTGAAATTTGCTTCATAAGCAGCCACTGAATCATCCTCCTACCTCAACTCTAGAAACTGTTTTTCAATCCTAAGACGAACCACCTTAGGAAAATATTTCTCAAGAAACATACCTTTGAATTAGTCCCAGTAAAGATCCTCAATCTCATCACTATCCCTGATATTTTTCACCATCTACCACCACTGATCATCTTCACCTTCAAAACGGTAAACAGAAAGACAAACCTTTTGATGTTCTGAACACCCCATGACATCAAAAATCTTCTCCAGTGCTTTAATCCACCCTTCAGCTTGCACGGGGTCAGATGATCCTCTGAATGATGGGGGATGTTGCCTCATGAAATGTTCCACCACTAACATGTTCCTCTCTGGTTGATCTGGCTGATCATGTGCATGGATACCACCACCATTTATAGCCTGAGCCAACTGTGCCATCACTGCAACAAACTATTCAGTTCCGATTCCAACCATCTCAGGTTGCTGAATTGGAAGGTTGTCTTCCTCTTGATGTCGTCCCAACATAGCTGCTTTGTTTCCTCTGCGGAAAACCTTTCTGAACACAGAAACATCTTAGGCGAAGCAACATGGTAATCTTTAAATACTATATCATTTCAATAATACCATAAATTAACTTATAATTTTACACTTTTCTAACTCCTAAAGTTTTCTAAACCTGCCTCTGATACCAACTCTAAGGCCCCGACCTTAAACATCTCTTAATATTGAATTAAATGAATAATTCACATTAAGGATCTTTTCAGGTTTAGAGTTTTATAGAATTAGGACATTACTGTTACATCTCAAAAGGTTACAAAGTAAACACTTCTACTAAGTTTCCATATAATAAAAAACTCTTAAAATGAAACATGTCTAGTTCCATGTTTTATATAGAATGACTTTCCCTTGATCCCATCCTTGACACTATTCCACATTATGTCCTGTGAAAACCATTTCAAAAAAAACTTGGGGTGAGCATGAAAATCTCAGTAAGGGATACACAAAGAATGAAACCTGTTAGTTTTTCAAACATCAAGTAAACCATGTATACTTGATCAAAGTAATACCTTCACCTTCATGAAGTAGTAAAAACTCTTCACTTAATAAAATATCATTACTTACCCTTTTATAACCAAAGTATTAACATAAAACCCATATAAAGAACACATAACATATAAAGGTAACTTGGGACATAAACATACTTAAGTGTAATAACCATTCGGTCGACTTCCACACATATCACTTAATGGAATAGCCATATGGACAACTTCCATACATACTTAATGGAATAGCCATACGGCCGACTTCCATACCCAATGCATTGGAGGTTATAATGTAACCAACCATCTTAGTATTCACGGCACCACTCGTCATATGGTTTATCACGTAACCACCCATCAAATTTCAGAGTACCATTATAAAAATCATAAGACATAAAACAAATATAAGGGAAAGAAAAAATTTCCACACTTTGATCACAATATATCACTTAAATATATTGACATAAAAAATCCATTATAAAAAACCATTTTCAATACCAAAATACATAAAATAGTATATGGTATTTATTTCATTTTAAAAAAAACATTACGGCTTGTTCAGGAAGCCAAAGACCAAATAATACTCGCGGCGGCGGAAAAGGTCGTTGTCACCGCGTACGTTAAAATAAACATTCCTTTTTGTCATTTTGTAAAACGCTTCGTAGAAAAAGATTCCTTTTGTATAAAAGTAAAAGTCAAAGGGGTTTATACACCGTATAAAAGAAAGTTGTTTATAAAATGAAATATGCCACAATGAAAGGAGATTGAGACGAAGTCCCTTACCTCGTGTCCGACTTGACTCGGTCGTTCTTTAATCTCCTAAATAATAAACTTGAGTTAATTTCTACATGTTTAAGAACCTTTTTCAAGTTCATTATTCCTTTTATATCACTTATTGCCATGTCATGAACACTATGTAATTATTTAAGTTAATAACGGTCGTTTTAACGATCATTGGTACTTGAGTAAAAAAGAAACCCTTTATAATTACAAGTTGTTCATGTATCCATTATATCCGGAATTATAATCATGATGTATATATCATATATATCATATATATAAATTATATACATGCATTTATAATATTACATAATCATTTAGAGGTAAGAAATGAAATGCACCGTTCATGGAGACGGTAAGCCGTACGTACGCATGAACGCTACTTTCATTTCTATTTCGTATTTTATAGAATGAAATCATAATGATAAAAAGGTATATTATAATTCCAGTGTAATATCATATATAATATCATAACTCCATCCTTTATACGTCCCACATATGGTATTTAACGAATCCAATCACTTTGAGGGGGCGGTGGTCCACACTTCCTTAAATGAAGATATCGCGTTTACCCATAATGGAAACCATAAAGGTATGACCAAAATGAAAAATACAGAAGCTTAAAGAAAAACATAAACATATTATATATCATATATAAATATATTTTCATCTTAATGGCCACCTTTGAAGGTGTTAAAAGAATGTTGAACAATCATCGTTTCGGGAGGCTGAAATTCGCCATCCACGGAAACAGTATGTTCTTTAACCATTAGATGTAGGTGTCTGTAAGTGTAGCTCGAATCCTTCTTAAAAGAATATCATAGTATATTTAAGATACTGTATTTGTTACAAAATAAATTAATAAAAAGATTTTAGGGGGTTGGAGAAGTAAAATAAAACAAAAGGACTCATGTGAAGACATTACCTTAAAATCGGGTAACTCCCATTGGTTTGAGCTCAAAGGATTCCTTGGGAAGACTTCTTCCTAAAGTGAGGCTTCAAGGAGTAATATAGTAATGTGGAGAGACAAAATGGTCAGGCTTTTTCCGAGCCAAAGGCCTTGGAAGTGTGGGTATGGTGGTAGAGGTGGAGGCCTTTTATAAGAGGAGAGGAGGGGCACTCTTGGAAACTAAGAAAATGTTACTTTATTTTAGATTGAGTTTCAAATTTTAATGGTCCCACATTGATGTAATTCGAGGGTAAGGTGATAAGGGTTCTAAATCCACCCATCCAATAGGTTTTGGACATGTGTAGGTCATATATTTTACATTATCATTTCATTTTATTTAAATCCATTATTAATGCGGTAATCGCTGCATCATCATGATATCATAAATAATTTAATTTTTTTAAAGTCTAAAAATTATAAAAAAAATTACTATGATTTATTAACTCTTGTTAGCTTTCCAATGACTATTTATAATCAAAAATATGACTTGTATAACCCCATGTAAAAATTGTTTTCGTAAAACATCTCAGGTTTGTGTCATTTTTACTTTAACATTTAATAAAAAGTTATTTATGTCATTTCCAAACCAAAGTGTCTCCATGGGGTCCCCAAGGTGACCCATGGATTTTCTTGGTCGGCCATGACACATCCAATGAGGGTAGGACATGTGTCAAGCTCATCTCATTTTATTAAAACAATATTTTTACCTTAAATTACACTAATTACCTCTAATCGCGATTAAGAACTTAAAAGTTACTATTGACCAAAAAATTATTTTAATCTCATTGAACCACATCTTACTTCTTAATGACAACCATGTATGTCAGATTTTTAAAAATAAAATCACAGAAGTGACAAAGTTTCATTTAAACGAAAAATCAGTTTCTTTAACTACCACTTAGTGGTTTCACTATTCACCAAAAATTGATGTTTTTCAGAAAAATACCAAAACATCACCCTAAGCTATATTTGATATTCTGAATTCGGAAATGATGTCTATTTTACAAAATTCAAATAATATAAGTCACATTAATTAATTTAATAATTAATTCCCGCTGTCATGACAAATAGCGTGTTTTTATGAAATAATAAATATCAAAAGATTGACACTAGTTTAAGTCCAATTTCAAAGTGAAATTGATTCCAACGACCACTATTAGATTTAATGGAAAAAATATATTCTAATTTCACTTCAAAACCAATTCAAAATATAATCTAATAATATAAATAAATTATATTAAAAAGTGGTTTTGAATTAAAATACAACATTTTACACTATTCATTAAAAAAATTAAATTTATCGGAAAAAATACCAAAAATTTACACAAACTAAATTTTGATGTCCCGATTATAAAGAAGAGTTTTATTTGGTCAAATATAATGTATAAGAGTGAACAAAACTATATTTAATGATGGTTCGCCATCATAAGGCGATAAGTGAACCTTTAGTGAAAACTAGGGCGTATACGCCTAAAATAGAATTCTTTCCAGATTTTAAGCCTTTATCTTTTATTAGATAAAAGTAAAAACATTTAAAAAACATATATAATCATATTTTAGTTATTTCTATCCATTCTTGCAAATACAACGGTTATGTGTTAACTACCATTTAAAATAATATTATTTTATTACTAGTGTGCAAGGTATGATTTCAAAGAAACTCTTTGTTGTGTATCGGGTACGCTATCGAACATAGCAACCCCTTTAAAGTAAAATTAATATATAATTCGTAAATATTAATAAATATGAAAATTTTCTATTCATTATTTACCTGGGATGTTACAATAATTATAATATAACTATGTATAATTATGTTTTAATTCCATTAAAACACAAAATAGAAATGAAAGTAGCGTTCATGTGTACGTACGGCTTACCGTCTCCATGAACAGCGCATTTAATTTCTTATCTCCATATGTTATGTACAATTATAAATACATATATATAATAGATATAATATATATATATATATGTATATATGATATCTAAATCATGTATATCATTTTGTAGATAATGTATTTTTGACCACATGGAAATTTTTAATTATAACATGTTCATTTTTTACTCAAGTTCCAAACATCAATAAAATATCCAATATGATCTCAAATAATTAACTAATTGATATACCAAGGTAATAAGTGATATAAAAGGAATAATAAACTTGATAAATTTTCGTAATCATGTATAAATTGACATAAGTATATTATTCAGGAAGAATAAGGAACATATAAGACAAGTCGTACTTAAGGTAAGGGGTTTCTTATCTAACTTTTAATTCCCTGAGATTTCCATTGTTCGCCACATATTTTTTGTATGTGGAGTATTTTTTTACTTCCATTTTTTATATTATCCTGATTCTATTTATATTCATGGTATTCTATGAATTATTTGGTGGTTATTAACTTTTTTTATACGACTCAACTGATTACAACGTGGTAAGGGGATTTCATCTCACTTCTTATTCTCATGAGATTCACGTTGTATTTCCACTATTTCCTTTTTCATGGTGTATGTACTAGAAATTATGGTATTACTTTTGTAATATAAATTAATATATGGGTATTTAAAACATCATTGTATGATCCTTCTTTCATGGGGTGTATGTTTCGTGAGTTACCAAATCGGTAAGGAAATTTCAATTTTCAACTTCCACTCCTTGGGATTTACACATATTTCATTGATTATTTTCCTCCAAGATTATGTGTGGAATAAATATTTTATTATTTATGTAGTAATTTACACTCCCCTTTGTGTGGATATACTTTTGATACACATAATCACTCTATTGATAATTTCTAAAGTCCTTGATATGAACTTGATAAGAGAAATCTTAACTCAATTTTAGTTCATTGAGGTAAAAATCCAATTCATTGGTGTTGTTTATTCCAAAATATGTTTGAATGTCCTTTTATTTATTTATAAAGATTGTCCAATCATATATATTTTATTCATGTTTTTCAAACATAATTATGTCATTGATTTATCCTTAACCTAGGGATATGGTCTTTATAAGAGATTTCATCTCAATTTACATTCCATTGAGACTTATTTGTTGTTATACACCAATTCACTTTTATATGGTGTATATAATGTACATTGACAGTGTATATCATGAATCCCTTTATTCTAATGAATTTATAATGTTTTAATTTTCTCAATTATTTGTATTAAAGTGTCTATCCTTTGGTTATGAACGCTAACTATAATATCATTTTAAATGTTTTAAAGATTTATTCTTCAAAAACATTATCATTAATATCCATGTTTTAAAAATGGGTTTTAAGGATTTATTTATATGGACATTAATGTTTTAAAATTATAATTCCTTTTAAAATTTTCTAAGTGGTATGTGACACTTTGATTCAAAAATCTATTTTAAATGGCTTCTTGATAAATAATGTGACTTTTAAATGTTTTCAAGAAAAAGGGGGATATTTATCTCAAATAGTTTTGATGATAATTTTCATATATGTCAATATCCTTCATTATTCTTTATTTAGGTTAATACATTATAATATAATCTTCTATATTGTATTGAATAAGTTATGTTTGAATGTGGATGTGCTATTTTTAAGCCATTCATGGTTAATGGTTAAAATATTGACAATTTTTATGCTATTTATAATACAAATGTTGAGATTATGTTTCATCCTTTTCATATGAGTAATGAATTGGACATAGTAAGTGACGTTTGGTTCCCGCTATAGCTCCTCGATGCATCGGTAGGTCTCATGAGACAAACTAGTGTCTTGGCATAAGGCCTTGACAAAATCTTATTTTTAGTCCTGACACGAGGCCTTGACTATGTGGTTATGATGTCCAGAATTATGAAGTCCATATTTTGAGATTAGATATTGATATTTCATGTGGTTATTCGACTATTAGAATACCCATAAATATGTTTTATTATGAAATTATTTACTCAGATCATATTCCAGCCATAAACTGTTCATGTTTACTATTTCTAAAGGCATGTGTTTTCAATTATTCACCATGCCTAATGTTTATGTTATCTTCTACTATATTTCTTACTCTTAATGAGTGTTTAATATCAACCCTTTTTAATGTTTCATCTTCCCATGATATGAAGAAGTTAGTTATGAGTGACTTGTAGGAATAATCTTTGACAATTGGAACTTTCTAAGGGAATAAAATAGAGTTGTTTTTCTTTTTAAGATGTAATGTTGAACTTATGTATGTATATTCTCTCCAAGACTACTAAACTAATTGGTCCTTCAGGATGTGATTCCTTTTAATCAGGCCAATGTATTAAAAGAATGCACCGGCTTTTAGATTCTATGGTCGGGGTGTTACAATTGGTATCAGAGAAAGTTTATTACAAACCTTGGAAACCAGATTTAGATAAACTCTTATTTTAACACATTACCCTAAGATAGACTTTGAGGATTAGTATGTAATAACTTTCTATAATTTTGGTAATGTAGATATTTTGGGTATTTTACAAGCAATACATATGTGACTAGATATGAGTAGGTTGAGGAGGCTCTTGCATAGATGTACCTAGGAGTGACAACTCCAATAAGGAGTTTCGGCCTTCACCTAGGGCATCCTAGTACACGACAACAGACCTTGATGCACTCTTGGCTACAACACATCCGGGGGATATTCGTAGGATAATTTACATTTTGTTTACAAACCTATTTGAAGGATTTTAATATAAGATCATAATAAATGACCTTTGTTAATTATAAGGTGTTTTAAATTGAAAATTAGGTGTTATGATATTATCTAAATGATTTTATGAATATTGTTACTCACACAATTATTTCTAGTATTAGTCAATTTCCAGACTCCAAGGAAGTCATGGTAACTTTGAGCATGATTCACAAGGTGGGAACAGTGTTGGAAATGAGAAAAAATGGAATGTTTATAGGCATAAAAGATATCATGTTTATGCTGAATCGGTTTTCCAAAAATATGATCAACAATATTTATATTAACCAACTCCCAGACTCAATAATGAAGAGAAATGTGATGAATGATAATATCTCTAGTAGTGGAGACCATGGAGAAAAGAAACCACATTTTCCATAATGCCGGAAATGGGGATAGAGATGCCTAGAAAAGTGTCTCAATGGAACAAAAAAATGCAAAACATGTGAGAAAGAAGCACATAAGGTAAAATATTACAGAGGAAAAATGAAGAGTACTATGGAAGAAAATAAAAATGGTCCCAAGAATCCTTTTACAGTCATTTTCTGTAAATGTAAGGGACTTGACCATTACCCGATTCAATGCACTATTCAATAGGATATCCTCTTCTTCAATGAAGAAGCTATATGGAAATAAATGGATAGTGAATTGTTTAAAATTAATAGTGCTCTTTATTGATTGGATTACTTTAGAAGACTTTTCACTTGTATTTGTAACCCTAAAAGTTTTCACGTGAAAAGGATATTTGAAGAATAATCATCTTTTCTATTGTGTATATAGTTATAAACAACCATTTGGTTTTATATGATCATTGAGTTTGAGGTAATTAAAACATATTAAATTTTGGGATAAAAATGAAAGGTATGAGAAAAAATTTGTGGTTCAATTATGTTATGGTTATTTTGAGAAATTTATCTCTTTTTGGTAATTTTATAAAATATATTTTTTGAAAAAGGACAACACGCAGACCGTGTGACAACCTATCATGTCAGAAAAAGCTGTAGGAATCGAACCCACAACCAGAGTGCGATTGGGATTTATCGCCCACCACGGGATAACGTGAAGTCCCTCGTTAGTGTGACAAATTCATTTTAGTTAAATGATATTATTAAGTGGATTTCGGAACTTATGTTTTATCAAATATATATCTTTAGTATAGTAAAACAATTTGGTGATTAATTGACAAATGTTATTTTGAAAGATGCTTGCTCTGTTGGGAATACTATAGGCTGAAGGAAAATAGAATTCTATGAGATTTCATTTGAAGATTAATGGTGGATATTTTTATATGTTTTTCATGTAAATATATAGAAAAATGGTTTGTTTATGTAAATTATTAACATATCCAAGAGAATATGTGACTAGGTTAATTACTTTTATGTGTGTGACTTTAAGAGTAGTCAATGTTATTTGGAGATACAATTTAACATGGAAGACTACGTAATCAAATTCTTCTGATTATTGGGATTTAATCTTAGTAAGGAATATATTGAAGGATTTTAAGGGCAATTTTTCATTGAAGTGTATTTGTTGAACTTCGTGTATTGTTTGTTTAAATTTTAGAGATTAAGAGTTGTATTTCTTTCTATAAAAGATTTTCCTTTTTAGGGATCATCTGATCATATACTAACCATTATTCTATTGGTTAATGTTTAATGATAAGTGAAATATATAGTCCATCCTTTTTGGATTATGTGATTCTCTCTAAGTTGATTCTAGTTCTTCAGGTGTAACTAAGTAATCTTGAATACTCAACATTTGGAGAAAAGATGAGTTTGTGGTAGAAATTTATTAATCGATGAAACTCTACTTGTAAAGTAAGTATATCTCCTTATAATCTTAGTCAATCTCATAAATAAATTCATCAACATTATGAAAAGTAACTTAAAACAAAAACGTTGTTCATTTACCTTTCCCTATTGTGTAATCAATAACCTTTCAACCCATCAAAAGTTTATGTCTTTAATATCGTTAACTTTATTCTAATAATATTCTTGATCACTATCCATCAGAACTTGATGAATAGTTTTCCCTTCCTTATCCATGTTTTCCTACGTGGAACCCTAGTATGTGTAATTTTTTGAAACCTTCATACTTACCTTTATTTATTTTAAAAGAGAGGCCTCATTAATCGAATTTGATGTCGGTTTTCAACTAAGATATTTTGAAATGTCAAAAACCAAATTTTCAATCCTGAGCTAAAATTGTGAGGATGCAATTTATTTTATGAGGGGATAATTTAACACACCATGGTTTCATAGTATGCTATATCTTAAAAGTAATTCAATATATTGCACCTCACAGAACACCAAGTTCGAGCGCGCGATGACTTACCAAACTAGTTGTTCAAAAGCAGTTAGGAGTAGTATTAACTAAATTTTGAATTTTATATTTTCCATATAATTTATATAACCATATTATATTTTTATTATACAAAATTTAAGAAAAAATTCATTTATTACAGATAAGGGATGTATTTTTCATAAAAATAAATTTTACCACCTTTTAATGGTGAACCCTTTTTAAATCCTATATTTGAGTCTTTTATATATTCAATTTGACAAAATTAAATTATTATTTAGAATCGGGACATAAAATTTTAATTTCAATAAATTTTTGGTGTTTTTCTGATAACTTTCATATTTAGGTTAATAGTGAAAAATGCTAAATTGTAATTGAAAAAAAGAACTTTTTTAATCAAATTAATTTATAGTGATCAATAATAAATTGGAATTGTTTGGAAGTATAATTATATTATATTTTTACCATTTATTCCAATTTTGGTCATTGGAATTAATTTCACTTTAAAATTATACAAAAACAAGTGTCAATCTTTTGATAGTTATTGTTTCTAAAAAATACGCTATTTGTTTTGACAACAGATATTAATTTTAAATTAATTAATGCAAGTTCTACTTTTTGAATTTGGTAAAATAGAAATATTTTTTGAATTTGGAATATCAAATACATATTAGGCTGATTTTTTTGTATTTTTTTGAAAAACATCAATTTTTGATGAATAGTAAAACCACTTAGTAGTTGTTAAAAAACCGACTTTTTCATTTAACTGATTTTTTACCACTTTTTTGAATTGAATTTCAAAAACCCTACATACATGGTTGTTATTATTAAGTAAAATTTGGTTCAATATGTTGAAAATAATTTTTGTTGAATTGTAACTTTTGGCTTTTATTTACCGTGGTTAAAGGTAAATAGGGTAATTCAAGGTAAAAATAATATTATAATAATACAAAATTACCTTAACACTTTTCTTAAAATTATTAGATGAATCATGTTCGACCATGGGAATCCTTGGGTCTATTTGGGGACCCCATGGAGTGACTTAAGAATTATAATGACACATTATTTTAATAAACGTAAAGTAAATAGAAAAATGACATTAAAAAATATCTTTTAGTCTATCAATTTTTATATGGGGTTATATAAGTCATACGTTCAACTATAAATAATTATTGGAAAGCTAAAAATATTTCTTACATTATTGTATTTTTTTATAATTTTTAGACATCAACTAAATTAAATTATTTATGACACAATAATGATGTTGTATTTACATAGTTAATAAATTATTTAAATAAATAAGATTATTAATATTAAAACAATATCAAAAAATTAAAAAATTCGTATTGGATGCTTTTATTTCTTACATGAGTCATATTATCTTCAACTTTAATGAGTTTTGGAGTTTTGAAAACTGATGATAAGTTTATAATAAAATAAGATTTTCAAACTTTCCTAAAGATCCCCTCCCCTCTCTTATAAAAGGACACCACTTCTAACTCATTCCTCACACCTCTCAAGCCCATTTTATCATCAAAACCCTGACCAAATAAGCTCTCTAGATCCCTATATTTCACCTAGAATCCTTAACTTAGGTATAAGTCACTTCAAGAAGTATGTTTGGTTCAAACCAATGAGAGTTACCCAAATTAAAGGTTATGGTTTCTCTTAACTTTTTTTCTTTTATTTTACTTCTCCAACCGCTAAAATATTTTTATTCATTTAGTTAATAACAAAAAAGGTATCCTAAATATAATATGATGTTTTTATGAGAAGTATTTGAACTACACATACACACACCTCCGTATAATGGGTAAAGAACTTACTGTTTTTGTGGATGGAAAACTAATGCCTCACGAAACAATGATTGTTCAACTATCTCTTACCGCCTCTAATGGTGGCCATTTATATTTGTCACACATAATTATGTCATTGATTTATCCTTAACCTATGGATATAGTCTTTATAAGGGATATCATCCTAATTTACATTCCATTGAGACTTCTTTCTTTTTACACACCAATTCACTTTTATATGGTGTATATAACGTACTTTGACATAGTATATCATAAATCCCTTTTTTCTCATGATGTTATAAATTTTTGATTACCTAAATTATTTTTATTCAATTTTATCTAATTTGGTTATGAATTCTAACTAAAATAACATTTTAAATGATTTAAATATTTATTCTTCTAAATCTTTTTCATTAATGTCCATATTTTAAAAATGGTTTACAAGGATTTATTTATATGGAAATTAATGTTTTAAAATTAAAAAACTTTTTAAAAGTTCCAAATCAGTATGGGACACATTGATTAAAAAATCTATTTTAAATGTATTCTTGATAAATAATGTGACTTTTAAATGTTTTCAAGAAAATGGGGGATATTTCTCTCAAATAGTTTTGATGATTATTTTCATCAATATCGATGTCCTTCATTATTCTTGATTGAGGTTAATCTCTTATAATAAAATATTCCATATTGTATTGAATGAGTTATGTTTGACTGTGGATGTGCTATTTTTATGCCATTCATGGTTTATGGTTAAAATATTGATATTTAGTATGCTAGTTTAATACGAATGATGAGATTATGTTTCAACATTTTCATGTGAGGAATGAATTGGACTTAGTAAGTGATGGGTGGATCCCACTATAGCTCATCGATGCAATGGTAGGTTTCATGAGACAGACTAGTGTATTGGAACAAGGCATTGACAGAAGTATATTTTTAGTCTTGGGATGGTGCCTTGACTATGTGGTTATGATGTCTGGTATTATGCATTCCATCATTATGAGATTAGCTATTGATATTTCATGTAGTTATTAGACTAGTAGAATACCCATGGATATGTTTTATTATCTCATTATTTACTCTGTTCATATTTATGCCATAATGTGTCTGTGTTTACTATTTGTAAAGGAAAGTGTTTTCAATTATTCACCATGACTAATGTTTATGTTATCTTCTACTATATTTCTTACTCTTACTGAGTGTTTGAGATCACCCCTTTCTTATGTTTCATCTTCCCATGATATAAAGAAGTTATTTATAAGAGACTTTTAGGAATAATCTTTGAATCTTGGATGTTTCTAATGCAATAAATTAGTGTTTTTTTTCTTTTCAAGTTGTAATGTTAAACTTATCTATATATATTGTTTCCAATACTACTAAACTAATCGGTACTTCGGGACATGATTCCTTATAATCATGCCAATGTATTAAAATAATGCATCGAATTTTAGATTCTAGGGTCTAGGAGTTACAAAAACAAGTTTTTGTAGAAACTAAGATGAATTAGGTATAATTTTTATGACATTTATTAGTTGACTTATCTTATACTAATTGTTTCTGTTGTAGGATTACACAAAAAAATGAAAAGGAATTAGATTTAATCATAGTCTTGGTGTTTGCATATAAATTCAAGACAACACATCCCAATATTATATGGTATTTGTAGTTTGTGACTAAGTAATGTATAATAGAATAATCCATTAATAATATTTATATGGTTCCAAAACTATTAATTTCTAGAGAAAAAATTGAATTTTTCCACACCAAGCCAGTTATCCCACACATCCCTCTATTGTAAAACACCCATGTAAATTCACTGGCCAATTTACCGACTCGCCTCCCCATCCTAGGGAAGGATTAAATGATCAAAAATTTGGTTCATTAAAGACTTGTGATATTTTTTTCATCAAATAGATGGAGGATGTGGATGATATTGAAACCATCCAACATAACACTAAACTCGTGTATTCAAAACATTACAGGTTTGTCACATAGACACCCCAATTAGGAAAAATATCTTATGTATAGTTCACGAACATGTTTAAACCAATAGTAAGAAAGTACATTTGAGATAATTTAACATCACCCTCTTTTAAGGACAAAATTAAGCGAAAATAGACTATAAGAGTGGATTAAATAGGGGGTTCCTTATGTAGTCTAGAGGAATATAATCATTTCTTTTCATGGAATAATTTGATACGATCCAACATGGTTCCCATAAAATAGAAACCAATATATCTCATTAAATAAAGAGGATTGGGTAGTTTTAGCCCTTATTGATAATGTAATTCTTGTAATTTAAAATGAAATATCATGAATTTCAAATTTAAGCCCAATTTATTGACTAACCGCTAGAGTTATTTCATCCTAAATGGAAATAATTTTGATTCTTTATACGGGGGATTGATACCATGGTGCCATTAATTTTAATGACTATTTAGTAGTTCATGTTAATTATCATTAATAGAAATATCTTATCAAAAAAGGATAATGTAGTACCATTGATGGATGTCGTGATAAAACCCATAATCACCTTCATAAAAAATAATTTTTTAATATTTATTTTTCCTCATGATATCCTTATAGCTAATGAAATAAACATTTGTATCTATGAGTTGGGGAAGAAATATTAAAAAAATAAAATCATATCTAACCAATAAACCCATTAACATGTGTCTCTCAATGGTTTGATAAATTCCTTTAACAAGTACCTAATGATTATCCTATATCAATGGGGAATAAAAAAAGTAATCCTAGCTAGGAAATCACAATAATAATAATCTATATGTGAATCATAAAATGGAAATCACCCTTACCATGGAGAACCCATCCCCCTATTTTATGGGATGGAATTATTGTTTATAATTATATTTTAGATTCCTTCACTCTAAATATTCATATATGACTACCTGATTGAAGAGTAATGAGTATGTATCCAATTTTGTATATTTGAATACCAAAAAAATGAAATTAGGGGACTTTCATGCTTATAAGGCTCACTAAAACTAGATGGCATCTATATTATATATTATTTTCCATATTTGGATAAATTTTTTAATAAATTTATTATTATTATTGAGAAAAAATGGTACATAGTAAGAATCCCCCAAAATTGGATTCCAATTGGGAGGGGCTCTTTTCTTGCACAATTTATACTCTAATAGTTTATATTTTGTGATCAACACAAGGTGTATCTGAATTAATCCTATTTTTAATGAATATTTAATAAATAAATATATAAAATAAATATTCTAAATATTTTTTTATGACAATTTTCATAAAAACCAAAAAGAAGAACATTGTATACTTTTTAACAAGGACATTGAACTGTATTATGTTAGATCCTCACCACAAAGCCAAAAACTAGTCATACCAAGATCAAATGTTATGAATCTAAGATATATAGTATAAAATACTTTTCTAAAATATTTAAACTACATAATCCATAAACCTTATCAAAAAAATATATACTATTAATCTACATTCTTGTTGTGTTTAACCTTGATCTATGAGAAGGCACTTCCCAATACCAATCTTGAGTAAAATATAAATTATTCATCGTGAATTTGTAGATATATATTTCAAAAACACAAAAAATGATATATTTTCCATATGACATGATGTTAAACTATAGAACCTCGTGCCCATTGTTAATGAATGTGAGATATATCTACACAATGACCCTTCATACCCCTTTATAATTAAATTTTATTATGAAACATTTTTGTGTTGTATTCGGTTTATCCATGACAAACGTTCCACGATAGCATTTGTTTTGCAATATCAAACCAATTTTTTATTCACACATTATTCATGATTTGATCCAGTCATCTTCCCATAACTAGGATGAGTTCGTTTAAAACAATAATCTATGGATAAAATATAATTACCATAGGATACATAGTGATTATTGGATATTGGATATCAGAAATATTTTATACATAACATTTTATACCATTTCAAACAAATTTTAACTATTTATAACACTTATATATTCATATCATGCTAACTAAAGTGACACGCTTTCATCAATTCAAGCTATTTAATAGTGTTGTCCTCCCTATTTGAAATATGATTCTATCACCAGTCACATTTTTGGATATGATTTTCTATAAAAATAATTGTGTCTTTACTATTATTCCCAAGTGATACATTACGATTCATGAAAATGTTTTCTTGGAAAAATATTCAATATCCTCTTCTATTCCATTTACCCATTACATTCATCCATTTTATAAAATAAGTCACTTAATCTATAATTTACCTCATCATTCACATTTTTTTCTCTCTTATCAGTCGTGGGGTGAATTACATTCCCATTGGGAAACACTCCCTTTCATATTGTAAAAATTTGAACTATTTTCAATATATAATATATAACATTAAATTTCAAGAAAAAAACATTAATCAATGTTATATGAGGTTAAAATTCATACAAACACCCTTAGACATACATTTCACAACCGTAAACATCATGATACCATTTACGGTCAATGTTTTGTTGATTTAAGAATAAATAAATCACATATAAATCTATTATATATGACTCGCAACTATAAATGTTCAATTTGTTCAAAAATAAAAGACTTTAATATATAAAACAAATAGAAAAAATATTATCAGATGAAAACCATTAATTTTAGTTTTAGAGAAATAGTATTTTAATTAATATTAGTAATAACTCATTGTTATGTCAATAAGGTTTCCTTATTACTTTTCCATTCCTCTATGTTTTGAAAATCAATAAAACATTTTCTTAAGAAAAATTGTTTTACCCTAAGGATTATTTTCAAAAGAAAAATTTCCCTTCTCTTAGGAAATTTTATCCTTTCATCTATTTTCATTATTTAATTTTATAATCTCTATAAATAAAACTTATTTTATAACTACGTATAAAATTCAGGGCTTACCCTTGTATGGGTAAGACCAACATTAATGAACGTATATATCTAGGGAACCTTTATCCAAGGTTATTGGATACCCTACTCGTGGGGTTATAATGTTTCCTACTTGTTACTTGTTTTTCTTCATTTTTTATTTCCACTACATTTTGATAAAGGAAGAAAGAATATAATTCTTTTACTCTCTTATACTTTTGTATAATATGATAAGTAACATTCTATACCCTTTATCATAGAATTTTTCCCTTGTAAACCTTCCTTATGTTTCATTTCCAGAACCATATTTCTGGAACCTAAGAATGTTTGTTTCATAGAACTATTTTTAGGGTTTTTGAATTTACCTTGTTTACCTTTTCTAAACATAGTTTTCCTTAAGGTTAAAAATAAAATTTTTTAGACATACAATTCACCCCCTCTTGTAATTCATCATCTACATTTGTATTTTGATCCTACAATTGGTATCAGAGTAGGTATATGAAATACTTATATTCACATATAAGTTTTCATTCTCAAGTTGTCCTTATTTTTTTCTTAAGTTGTGCTTATAGATTTGTTTTTATAAACATTTATATTAACATGTTTTTGGAAAGATATTTTCTTACATAATGGCAGGAATGAATTCTGTTTCTATTGATAATCTAACTCCTACTAGACCACCTATTTTGAAGGTAATAATTATGAATAATGGAGAGAAAAAATGTAGACTTTTGTTATCAACATTGGAGTAGGAAATTTTGTTATTCTTATTAGAGATTAAAAAATTTCTCACAAGGAATTCAAACCATTTAACAACCATGAAAAGTCAGAATATCAACTATATTACAAGGTATGCAATACTTTGTTGTGTTCTATGAACAAGAATATATATAGTCAATTTTATTCTTCTGAAGCTACTGACTGAATCAGGAGTAAACTTTAGGTTACTCATTTTGGGACATCAAATTTGATAGAGACTAGAAGATCTATTCTTAGAGCACAGTATCATGGATTTTTATTTCCTTATGGAGAGTTTGTTTGAAAATTATAACAAAAATTTATTACAATTTTCAATAGTATTCAATTTATAAGAGAAAAAGGTCTTGATGATGAATCCCTTGTGGAAAAGATAATTGTTGTAATGAAAAATGAGTGGCAATAAAAAAGGATAGCTATTGATGAAAATAAGAAAGTATCTCAAATTGTTATGGATGATCTTTTTGGAACTCTCTTACAACATGAAACAACAATTAAAATACATACTAATATGAATAATAATAATAATTGAAATGGAAGTGTAGCCTTTACAACTACAAAATCCAAGACCCTGGAATGGGTTACATGATCTATGTCAAAGAATGTAATTATTATATTAGAATCTAGTGAAAGGTAACATTTGAAAAATGAACTGGCTAATCATGCTCGAAGGATGAACATGATGTTGGAAAAAAATACTTTCTGTATAGATATAAGAAAAAAGAATTAAAACACAAGAAATACATGGAATTAAATTGCTCTGAATGTATAAGGGATGGACAAATTAGGCCATATTTTCGCATGCACAAAAGAAAATATAAAAAACAAAATCATTCCGGGAGAAAACGGATGAAATATTACAAGTCTAGGGTGAGGAATGTTTTGAAAGAAAATGATACATGGAGTGATAGTGGTTGTGACTCCTCTAATGAATCTTTAGAGTTTGAATCTTCTAGTCAGAATAATTTTGGACTACTATCCAAACTACCCATTTAAAATAATTGTATTGTGGCTAAGGTACACAATAATGAATCCTTCACCAATAGTTCTTTAATTTATATTTCTTATAATGAAGAATATTATGAATCTTAAGATGATTAATTTTCCTCATTAATAGAAAATACATTAACTTCATTTGAATATGTTTCTATTATTTCTAACCTTATTGAATATTAAAATTGCAAGATAAAAAATTAGATAGAAAAAGACAATTTTAGAATTTCTGTTTTAACAAAAGACGTATTAGATATTTGTAAGGATATTGATAAAAAAATGGTTTTTAAAGTGTTTATAAAAAACTTAAGGATGTTAATTCTGAAAAGGATAACATTACAAAGATATTTAAGATGATATTTCTAAGAAAAATATTTTACAGGCTAACTCTAGTTCTAAAACAAATAACCTTGAGGATATAAACATGATTATTAAACTAAATTTATGAAATTTTTCCTTAAGTAAATGTTTTTCAAACATTACCTCTAGTAAGGAATACTTTGAAAAGATATATTCCCTAATTTACCCTAAGGAATCATTATCGATTTTGTTATACCTATCCTAAAATAGTTTTTAGTAATAATTTGTTTTCCCCAAAGTGCTCCATTCTGCTGTAAATGAAAATGTGATGGAAATTGGGATAAAAAATTTCTTCTGAATAAAACAAAATATTTTGGATTTCATAAAGCTTATTTTTCTAAGAAAATATGGATTCTTAATATCTTACTTTTTGAATTTTCTAGATGCAAGAATGTTTTGATTACAAAAGTCTAACTCGTTTCTTTTTGGGAAAACAAAGAAAGTACCAGGAAAAATACATCGTACATGGATAGTGTATATTCCCGGTATATGACTGGCAAAAAAACATCTTTGAAAATATTATCAACACAAAATGAGGAATTATAACTTTTAGAGATAATACTCAAGGATAAATTGTTGGTATATGTAACATTGTTCTTCTTATAAAAACTTTAATTTCATATGTTTTAATTGTTAAGGATCTTAAGCACAACCTCATTAGCATATGTAAATTATGTGATGAAGGTTAACTTGTGAATTTCAGGAATTATAAATTAATATTACAAAATTCCAATGAAGAGTTTATTCTTTTTTTCCATAGGCAAGAGAATGTATATACATTAAATCAAGAAGACATTAGGTTCCAAAATCTACCATTCCTGAGTGCAATGGAAGACCAATATTGGTTATGGAGTTTAAAGATAGAGCATTGTAACCCTAGGAACCTATGAAAACTCTCAATGAAAAGGCTCATTAAGGATCTACTAGAGTATATATTTGATTCTTCAAAATCTTTTGATACTTGTTAATTTGAAAAGAAACATAAATCATGTTTTAAAGAAACATAAATCATGTTTTAAATCAATAGGGGAAGTATCCACATTTGATGAAATACAGATAGTGAATATAGTTCCTTTTGGACCAACATAAATAGGAAGTATTGGATTAAAATATTATATATATTTCTTATTTTTTGATTACACTAGATTTTCATGGGTCTATTTTCTAGAAAATAAATCTGATTCTTTTTAATATTTCAAAATTTTTAGGGCCCAAGTTAAAAATGAGGAAAACATTCATTTAATAACTATTCATTGTGATCATGGTGGAGAATTTCAAAATTCATATTTTGAAACATTTTTTAGTAATAAAGGCATAACACATAACTTCTCAACCCCAAAAACTCCTCTATAGAATGGTGTTGTTGAAGAGGAAATTTAATTCTTCAAGATATAACTAGAACCATATTGACTGAATATTCAATTGCTATTAACATTTGTGTTGAAGATATTAGTACTTCTTGTTATACTATAAATCAGGTTTGAATCAGACCTTTTTTTAATAAAACACCTTATCAATTGTATAATAGTAGAAAAATTAGACTTTCTTACTTCAAAGTATTTTCTTGAAAAGTATTCATCCTAAATAATAAAGATAACTTACATAATTTTTCACCCAAACATGATGAAGGAATTTTTTTATTCTAATCCATAAATTCTAAGTCTTATAGTTTTTTTAATAAAAACACTTGTACTATTGAAGAAACAATGCATGTTAAATTTGATGAAACAAGTTATTTTTTTTTAAACAACCCCAACCTATAACTTCAGATTTTTTTTCATAACATATTTTCAACCCATGATAGAAGATCCTTTTGATAAGGAAAATTTTTATGACAATATTTCTAAAGAATATAAACTATAACATTTGCTACCATATGTTTATGAACATGTCTTAAAAAACCCAAATCAGTTGTTTCTTAAGAATCATCCCAATGATAGTATCATTGGTGAGGTAAATCAACTTGTAAGGACAAGAGGTTCCTTATGAACTGAAGTAGAACATCTAGCATTCCTTCCAAATTAGAACCAAAAAGAACTGATGAATCTTTAGGTGATGATGATTGGATTAAATCCATGCAAGATGAGAAAAATGAATTCAAAAAGAATAAAGTATAGACCTAGGTGGAAAGACATAATAAAAAAAAATTATTTAAACTAAAATGGGATTTTAGAAACAAATGCGATGAAAATGGAATCATAGTAAGAAATAAACCTAGTTGAGTTTAAAATGATATAATCAACAAAAAGGAATAGACTATGAAGAAACCTATCCTCTTGTAGATATAATTTAATCTATTCTCATTCTACTTTCCATTATAACATTATTTAATATCAAACTTTATAAAATGGATGTAAAATGTTATTTTTTTATGGATATGTTCAAGAGGAAGTTTATGTTAAAAAACTTTTGCTTTTCAAGACATAAAACATCCTGAACAAGTTTTAAAACTTACTAAATCTTTATATGGACTTAAAAAAGCCCCTAGATCTTGGTATAATATACTTAAAAGATTTTTGTTACAAAAAAATTATCTTAAGGGAACTACTTATCCAATTATTTTTATAAATAATGATAAGAAAAATGTTTTGATTGTTCAAAATATTGTTGATGACATTATATTTAGATAAAATCACCAATATTTAAGCAATTCGTTTTCGAATTTAATGAAATATGAGTTTTATATGAGTATGATGGGTGAGTTAAAATTTTTAATTGGTTTTAAAATTTCTCAAAAACCAAAAAACATTTATATTTCAATATAAATATATTAAATATCTTCTCAAAATGTATGTATTTTTCAACACTAAAAGCATAATAACTCCAATCGGTACCTCAAATTCTCTTGATCTGATGAAGCTGTGAAACCAGTAGAGAAAAAAATAGATATATGATTGAATTTTTATTATACTTGACAGCTATTTTCCTAGACATAATGTTTTGAGTATGATTATATGAAAGACACAAATCTAATCCAACATAATCTCATTTAAAATTATTAAAAATAATTTTGTGCTATTTTAAGGGAACCATGGATTTATGACTTTTCTATACATCTAGAAATGATTTTGTTTTAAAAAGGTTTTTGGGTGCTGATTTTGGTGGATGTAGATTGAATAAAAAAGTACATCTTGAACCTGTCATTTCTTATGAGATTCATTAGTTTATTGGTCATGAAAAAATCAACACTCAGTTGCACTCTCTACTGATCAATTTGAATATGTAGTAGCTAGAAGTTGTTGTGATCAAGTGTTGTAGAAGTAACACACACTCACACACTATGGAATGATTGTTACCAAAACACAGATATTATGTGATAATACCAGTGTCATTTCCCTATAAAAAACCTTGTACAACACTCCCATAAATAAGAAATTGATATTAGGTATCACATTCTTATATTTCCCACACTTAAAAGAGATATCACTCATTAGTTTATCGAAATGCAGGATCAACATGTTGATATTTTCACTAAATCATTACCCTATGATAGATTTTGTTCTTCGATATTATCTTTTTGTTGAAACCTATATTCTTACATTATGAAAATCCTTTTCATAGGGGGAGTATATTTTCTTTGTTATACATATTTTTTGTAATCAAAATTTTTCATAATAAAAATTTTTCATAATCAAAATTTTTCATAATCCAAATTTTTTGTAATATACATTTTTCATAATCAAATTTTTTTATGTAAAATTTTCTTTAGTACCCAAATTTTTTTAATAACTCAAAATTCTTGAACTTTATTTCTAGTCACCCACTATTTTTTCCAGTTTTTTTTAAGAATATTTTTTGGAATCTAAATATCTTTAACAAGAATTTTCATCATTACTGAAAATTTTCCTAGCAATCCGGAATGTATGTTTCCTTACATAGGTTTTCGAAATTAAAGTTTTTACTTGTTGGTATTTTTATCTTGTTTTATGAAAACAATTTAGATTCACTATTCTTAAATCTGAATATTTATCTTAAAAAATGCAAAATATCAGAACCTACCAAAATCAATCTTCACCTATCATTTCAACTATCGGATCATATCAAGATTCTTTCAAAGGTTACAGTAATCTAAGAAAATTAATTTTTGCTTTAATGCCTACAAAAAGGACCCCTATTCATTATCCCACATTGATCTTCAAGCATTTGTGTGTCGAAGCTATACCTCTCTACATAAGAGTAATTCCACATTTCTGGTTTTTCTTAACTCTGAATGTCTTTGTAAGCATCTTTTTATAAGAAAATATCTTCAGTTAATGAAATTTCAGAATTTAAAATCTACAGAAAAAGGTTAGTATATCTGATGTTCATTTCCAAGTATGATTACCTCATTACAAAAAATATCATGTTTAATGGATGGGAAAGTCTCTTCTTATCTAAACCAAAAAGACAAGATATAGTTTACCCATATTTTCTTATGGAGTTATATGAAATAATAATTTTTTTTCAATGATGTTGGCAACGATATGTTTTCATTCAAAAGTTATGGAAAATCCTATTCCAATTCCATAAGTGAGGCTGCAAGCATCATCAGAATTTCCTATGAGGGTGAAGTTAATTTTTGTACCCATAAATTTTTAGAATAATTGGGATGTTTTCAGAGGGATACGGTTGTAGAGTTTCTTGTATTGATATAAGTAAAGACATAAAAAATCAATCATCTCTCTCTATTAATCTCATGATCCTAGAATTACGGTTTCAGGGATTTCTCATTCTGAGAAACGGATATAAGGATACTATGAAGAAAATTGATATATATTTTATGGATTTTCTTGTAAATACGAGGAAGATAAATTTGGTACTGTATATCTTGTTTACTATTTCCAATATCAATAATGGGACTATCAAATCTCAAATTATCATATATACTGCAATATTATCCAAGATAATAGTCCTTTTCCAAGATTGGTTCAAAATCCCATGCAGTTCAAAGCTAAGAACATCTGTGGTTTTGTTACTGAGTTATGATACCTTGAAGAGGATGAAGATTGGATTTAATAACAAATCTGGAGAACTCTATGACTTATCAGAAAGTTAAATAGAAGCCTTATCTAAAAAACTAGAAGTATTTGATACTTCCAATAAGGGTGGGAAGAAATTAAATCACAAGGAACAAAATGTCAAAGGAAAAACTTCTATAGTTAAGGAAACAAAATCAGCACCCCCAAAGCCTAAGAAGAAAAAATACTACCCTGATGAAGTGGTTGGAAAGTGGATGGAAGAGAAGAAGAACATGAAGGTAGAAGATCCTATCTTTGGCCTAGATCCTGATGAGGTAAAATCTTTAAAGATTAAGGCTTTTGAGGACTATAAAAACAAGAAATTGAGAAGAAGAAAAATAAGAAAATGTCTAAAGCTGAGATAGTTCAAGCTTTTCTCAAAGATACTGAGAAAGCTTCTAAAAAATCATGGTACCAGAATCATTTCTAAAAGAATCAGTACCTATGTCTCTTGGAAAGAAGATGGTAATTCTATATCTATAAAAATAAGAAGAGATATATCAAGAAAATGATTTGGAATATGAAAAAGAAGAAGGAAGCGATTACACTGGTAATTTGATAATTCAATTTGAAGTGTGTCAGGATAAGGAAATACCTTCTGAAAAGATTTTTATCCAAACATATCATGCTGAATCAACAAAACATTCTTCCCTAAGAAAAGGTGATTTTGTTCTGGGGGAATTAAATAAACCATCTGATAATGAAACCAATAATCATGATCTTGTTCAATAAGATGATTTTGTGGTATATGATGAGAAGGAAAAGGTTGAAGATGAAAAAATCATTCAGGTATCTGATAGTGAACATGAATCCACAAAAGATATGGAGACCATTTCTAAAGATGATAAATGAAATCAAGTGATTTTTAATAAACTTATAAACATTGTGGTAGCTAAGAAAATTGTTAGGGGTTTTTAGAAAATAAAGGATGTTGATATAGAGAAAGTATCCACACCAAAAATGGAATTAGATTCAGAATCATCCTCCTTGGGTCAAGAAATTGTGGTTCAATCTTTGAAGAAATTAGTTGAAACCATTATTTTGATTCTAGGTATTGACTCAAGGTGTCAAATGCTTCAGCATTCATTCGATCAAATATATTATTCACTTAGAGTGCTTATAGAAAATTTCATTAAGCTTGAGGTTGAATTCAAAACTTTCTATATCGAGTATGACGCTCACAGAAGGTCATGTAAGGAAATCACAAAGTGGTCCAATAAGATGATTGATGATCTGGTAATTCTTGATGACTTTCATGTCTCTAGAAAAGATTCCTCTTATAAAGAAGAGGTGAGGATGAAAGAGCATATGAATCTTTTTTTTTTCAGAAAAGCTAAACCTAGAACAAGTATCTTGGAAGCAAGAAGTAAAATATTTTAATGGGAAACTGAATTCAGTTGCTATGAATTTAAAGAGGGGATGATATATCATAATTGAGTTCGAAGAGAATATTAGAAAGTAGAAAGAGATTTTGAAGTCTTAGGAATAGATCTTAATGTCTCTGAATGTAAAGATAAATTCTATAGGAAAGAAAATTAAGGATCAAAACTAGCTACTCAAGCACTTTGAAGAAGATCATAAGGATCTTAAGAAGCTGAAGTCCATTGTCAATAAATTCATGCCAATGTAAAAATAAGGATGGTTATTTTTCTTTCACTTTCAAATATAGTCTTTTGTTTTCCCTTCCACGTATCAATATTTCTAATCATAATGAAAATTATATTTTTGTTTCATTTTGTTTGTTGTAAATAGTTCTAATATTTTAGGTACCGTATTTTTTTCAATTATCCCTATTCAATTTTTTAAATCACAAAGGGGGAGAATGGAATGATAAAAAATAATTCAATGTATAGAAGAGAATGACTTAATAAGGGGAGTCTATCTAGGGGGTTTCTCAATAAATATTTCCTTATGTAAGAAAAAGAAAAATCGATTAATAAAGTAAATAATACAATTTTAGGTATTTCAAAACCTAAGGGGGAGTTACCCTTATTCATTATGATTTATAAGTAAAGGGAGATAATTTTTTCTTTTAATTTCATAATGAAAAATTCTTAGTCCTTATATTATTTTTTTAAGAATGATTGTGCTTTCCAAAAAGGGGGAGATTGTAACACCCGAGACTTTTATGTTATATAAATCATCAAAGGAATCTTTTTCTACACAACACCTGCTTGACTTGCTTTACACGCAATCGCGACCTTCCTCGATAGCTTGCGTCGTACGCAATACCGAGTTTCACTAAACAACAATATGCTATTAAAACTAGCCGTTATGAATAGTAATAACCACTTTTTGAAATTTTATAAATTTTATTTTTCAAAATGGACTTCATTTTTGGACTCAGAATATCGAAATTAGCCTAGGGTGAAATTTTGGTATTTTTCTGAAAACTTTCAATTTTTGATGAATAGTGAAACCACTAAGTGGTAGGTTAAAAACTGAATTTTGCATAAAACTTAATTTTACCGCTTCTGTGAATGGAATTTCAAAAATCCGAGAGACACGGTTAATATCAAGGACTAAAATGTGGTTCAATGAGATGAAAATAATTTTTTGGTGAATAGTAACTTTTTACTATTTTTACCACGGTTAATAGTAAATAGGGTAACTAAGGGTAAATATGATATTAATATTACCCTAACACATGTCCTAATTCTATTGGACAAGTGTAATTCGACCAAAAACAAACTTAGGAATAAAATATGACCATTTAGGCCCACTTGGATTAGATTAGGACATTTATTATTAATTTATTTAAAGAAGGGTTAAAATAGTTAAAATCAATGTTTAATAAGTAAATCATTTTTAATATAGGGTTATACATAAGATAAATTCGATTGTAAATATTCATTAGAAAGCTAAAAAGATTTCCTACATGATGGTATTTTATTTGGAATTTTTAGACATCAAATAATTTAATTAATTTATGACACAAAGATGATGCAGTAATTATCTTATTAATGAAATATTGACAAAATTGATAATATAAATACCAAAATAAATGTAATTTGAGACTTTTTATGAATTACACTAATTTTCTAGGTTACTATGATATATTAGTATTGATTTAATCAACTTGGTTCGAACATATAATTCTGTTATGACTTTGACAAAAATCATATATCAAATAGTGTCAAAATTGACACAAAATAGTTTTTAAATCAAATACTATATTATTAATTGTTATTTTATTCCTAAAAATCTAAGGTTCGGCCAAATGACTTAGATAAGGATATATATATTAATAATAAACAATTTTGGGTTCGTTTGTCATGTTATAGTATGTGTATTAACCATATAGTGAAGGAAAACAAAAAGACACGGTAAAAGTTAAAATAATTAACTTAGAGTTAAATCTAATTGATAAGGTTAAAATAATACCCTAAACTTGTCTAAATCCTATTGGTTGATAGGATTTCGACCCATCCCCACTTTAGCTTCGAAATAAGACCCTTTGGAACCATTATAAACCGATTTTGACTTTAATATAAAATAACATTTTGAGATATTCCTAAGGTGCCCCTCTCCTCCCTTATAAAAGGGCACCTCCTCCCCCTCCTCCTCACACCAATTTGAGCACTCAAGCTCGGACAACCCCTGCAATTTTCCCTTCTCCACTTCCCTAGAATAATCGTAGAGGTCCTGGTCTTCTCCAAAGACCAATCTTAGTTCCTTAAGTGGAGGATTCAAAAAGGCGTTCCAAAGAAGAGGTAATATCCATTACCGATCTTTTCAATTTCTTTCTTCTTCAACTTCTTCTTCTTTAGTTGTTTCATGATAAAGTAATAACATCAGTATTACTTACATACTGATATGTTATTATAAATATGAAACAACCCTAATTCACCTTCTATCCATCCTACGGAAAAATGAAATCACCGCGCGTGCGTACGTACGGAATACCGTCTCCACGCCGTGGTGTAATCTATTTTCCACCATCACCTTACAAGGATGGGTATAATGGTGTAATGAGTAACTATATATGATTATTATTAAGTAATACTGATACTGAAATAATATATATATATACTCCAATACAATTCCACGATCATAGGAACGATATCATCACTCGTGCGTACGTACGGAATACCGTCTCCAGGATGTGATGCGACTCGTTCTACATGATCTTCATTTCATAATGATTATATAAATGAATTGAATGAATGAATATGGTATATACTACACTAATACCATTCTGTAAATGAATTATCTATAACCTAAAGATAAGAATAAGAATTTATTCGACAAAACACGCATAAGAACAAAAAGTTATAAAGACCCGAGTAACAAGTAACAATGAAATATTACTAACAAGAAGCTAATAATATGACCATATATGATCTCATATCAATATGTATGATTCTGGAATAAGTCAATAACATTATTTAAACCATTATACAGGAGCTTCGGACACGAACAAAGCAAATCGGACCTAAGGTAAGGGAAATATCACAATCTCATTTTTATCCGAGATTGTTTATTCGTAAGTATTTACTGCGGTGTATTTTATCATCCACATCCATGTTCCCTCAATATGTAATGTTGTTTCCATCCACTTGAAATAGTTTAAATCCAATTTTACCCTTATTTGAGTTTTTAGTAAAGAATATTAAAGGAATCTTTTGTCGTTTTTCCGTACGAGGTACTTTTTGACTTTTCCGACAAAAGTACGAAGAATGTTTTTTTTAACTTATACGGCATGAATGGATTTTTAAAACATTACTTCAAAGAATCTTCCTTTACAAGTTTTCAAGTTTATTTTTAATCAACTTCTTTTATTTTAAAGTTGTATGACATGTTATGAAAGGAAAAATGTTTTTGAAGAAGAAATGATATTTTCCTCAAGAGTTCAATTCAAGTGTTTTATCAAAATTATTTTCCATCTAAGATAATAAAGGGTTCTGTTTCTATCCATATTTTTACATTGGTTTGACTATGTTGTGATGGAATTATGTTTATGAATTCCTTTATCATATATGAATTGATTTATGATGTCATGATGTTTCAAGAATCCCATTTTTGTTATATGTGTTATGCGATGATGTATGTTTTATGATTATGTGGCACACATAAGAAAGGATTCATTATAAGATGGGTGGGACCTATATCTCCCTCCAATGCATTGGGTAAAGATTTTATATCTCATGAGATAGACATGGCTGGAACGGAAGGTTATTTCGGTTCAGTGATACAGGACTGAAACGAGGAGTGAACTCGGTTCAGAAAGGGACTTTGTCCACTAAGATAGTCTTGGCAATGAGTCATGACTAACAAGAAATGATTTTCCATGATTATGTGTGCATGCCACAAAGATTCAAGTTTTATGTTATGATTATGGGGATCTCATTTTCACTTCTATGATTTATTCCATGTTAAGATATTATGATCTCTTTTGCAGGTTTTAATTTTCAAAAAGATATGATATGATTTTTATTTCCTTTATTTGCCCTTGCTGAGCATTTGAGCTCACCCTTTTATGTTTTCTTTTCCCCAGGCCAGGAAGATGGATATTAAGTAAAATATGCTAAAAGGGACCCTAGATATGATGAAATAAATGGGAGACACTGTAGAAGATTCATGAACTAGTTGTTTATGTTTCCCAGTTTCTAAAGACACTATACCTATACGGTCCTTTTTGGTTTTGTCATATGTTGTAATAAGTGTGATTCAATTTTGAAGTATTAACAATGTATGTAAAGTGTGGGTCGTTATAGTTGGTATCAGAGGAAAGGTATAGTCAACCTTTGGAAACTAGGATGTGAAAGCCTTAGTAAGAACCCTAAGAATAAGTCTAATCATAGAACACAATCTTAGAAATGGCCATGAATAACCTAGGATAAGACCATAAGCATGAAAATTTTATTCTTGAATTATGTGGTTTCCTATTATAATTAGTGTTTCTCACACTATTCTTCTTGGTTTTAGTCAATGGCTGGAACCCGAAGGAACCGTGTTAATGCGGAATGCGATGGGCAATGCAATGATTGTCCCCCTGAGCAACCAAACGATATGGGAGCTGGAATGCAAAATCTTGTAGCCATGCTCACACAACTTTCTCAAGCTATGAATCATGCAGGATTTCCAAACGAACAAAGGAGGGAGCAACATTCTGTTGAATCCTTCATGAGGTAGCGTCCACCATCTTTCAGCGGGTCTACTGATCCATTAGTTGCTGAACAATGGATTAGTACTACTGAAAAGATATTTTCAGTTCTTCAATGTTCTGAGCATGATAAAGTCATCCTAGCAGTGTATCGTTTGGAAGGAGATGCTGATCAATGGTGGAATCTTGTTAAGAATACAAGGCAAAGGGATGAAATTGAGTCTATGGAATGGGACGAGTTCAAGAACTTATTTTTCAATAAGTACTTCCCTCGTATTCTCCGAACAAAGATGGAGAAAGAGTTCCTTGAACTGAAGAAAGGGATGATGAATCTGTTGGTACCTATGAAGCAAATTTTACCAGACTTGCAAGGTACGCTTCTGGTATTATTATCCAACCTGAGAGTAAGATCGATCGATTCTTTAGTGGCTTAAAACCAAGTCTTCGAAGGGCGTTAGCCATAAGGGACTTCAATAGCTACGAGGAAATCGTTCGATGTGCTCTCAAAGTCGAGATGGAGATTGGAGTAACCCATCAGTCACATGGGTTTGATAAGAAGAGGAAGATGGAATTCAAAGAAAAATCTAAAGAGCACACGGAAAAGAAGATGAACTTTCCCTTATGCTCAAAGTGTGGAAAGAAACATGGAGGGAGTTGTCTTAAAGGGACAAGTAAATGTTTTAAATGTGGAAAGGAAGGTCATCGGGCATTTGAATGCCGTGATAATGGGAAGAAGATGTCTAATGATGCAAACAAAGGAAGGGATACACAGAATGAACCTGCTACACTTCAATGTTTCAAGTGCAAGGAGATGGGGCATTATGCCAATCAATGCCCAAATCCAAGGGTTGATGATGATGGTCGACGTCAACAAACTCTTAAGGCTAAAGAAAAAGGAAAGTCACATGCAATTTCTATCAGCGATGTGGAGTACGATAACGATGTGGTGAAAGGTACACTTATCATCCACTCTAAAGTAGCAAATGTTTTATTTGATTCTGGATCCACCCACTCTTTTATTTCTGAAAAATTTTCTAAGGGTATCACCGTATTACCTCAACAATTAGATGTTGAGTTAGCTGTGACAACACCTAATGGCACATCAATCGCATCAGAAGTTTATAATTCTTCTCCGATCGAAGTTTTTGGGAAAGTGCTTCCTGCAAATCTTGTGATCCTTCCTTTAGTGGAATTTGATGTGATTCTTGGCATGGATTGGCTTTCTCTACATGGAGCTCATATCAATTGCCAAAGAAGGGAAGTCACATTTCATATTCCAGATCAACCTACGATCGTCTATCAATGCAAGGATGAACATAACCTTCTAGTGGAAATTTCTTCCATCTTATGGGTATTGATTCCACTAAATGAAGGTTATTTATCTTAAATAGTTGGTGAGAAACTCACGATTAAGAATATTCCCATTGTACGGGAGTTTGATGATGTCTTTCCGGAGGAATTGCCGGGTCTTCCACCAAATCGTGAAGTTGAGTTTTCAATAGAACTCGTACCGGGTGCTTTGCCTATTTCAAAGACACCTTATAGAATGGCCCCAATTGAGTTGCAGGAATTGAAGAAGCAACTCCAAGAGAATCTTGATAAGGGATTCATACGCCCTAGTGCGTCACCTTGGGGAGCACCTGTTCTATTTGTTAAGAAGAAAGATGGATCAATGAGACTCTGCATTGATTATCGAGAACTTAACAAGATCACTATCAAGAACAAATATCCTCTACCACGCATTGATGACTTATTTGACCAACTACGCGGAGCTCAATACTTTTCCAAGATTGATCTTCATTCAGGGTATCATCAATTAAGGGTCAAAAGGGAGGATATACCAAAGACGGCTTTCCGTACAAGGTATGGACACTATGAATTTATAGTGATGCCATTTGGTCTTACTAATGCCCCTGCTATCTTCATGGATCTAATGAATAGAGTCTTTAGAGACTATCTTGATCAATTTGTGGTAGTCTTTATAGACGATATTCTTGTCTATTCAAAGAGCAAGGAAGAGCATGAAGATCACTTGAGAATTATATTGAAGACCCTGAGAAAAGAGAAGCTTTATGCCAAATTTACCAAGTGTGAATTTTGGCTTCAAAAAGTTGCATTTTTGGGTCATATAATCTCAAAAGAGGGGATATCTGTGGATCCAGCAAAAACAGAGCTTATCGAAAGATGGTCAAGACCAACAACAGTAACTGATATCCGAAGTTTTCTTGGTTTGGCTGGATATTATCGACGTTTTGTAAAAGATTTTTCACGATTATCTAATCCACTCACCAAGTTGACTCGGAAAGGAGTTAAGTTTGTCTGGACAGAGGAATGTGAAGAGAATTTCAAGGAGTTGAAAAGAAGGTTATCCAGTGCACCTGTGCTCACACTGCCTTGTAGTGGAGAAAGGTTTGTAATCTATAGTGATGCATCCAAGAAGGGATTGGGGTGTGTTCTTATGCAAAATGATATGGTGATAGCTTATGCCTCACGACAGTTGAAAATCCATGAGCAAAATTACCCAACACATGATTTGGAGTTGGCTGCGGTAATCTTTGCATTAAAGATTTGGAGGCATTACCTTTATGGTGAAAGGTGTGATATTTATACTGATCATAAAAGTTTAATGTATATTTTCACACAAAAGGAGTTGAATATGCGTCAAAGAAGATGGTTGGAGCTGATTAAGGATTATGACTGCTCAATCCATTACCACCCTGGGAAAGCAAACAAGGTGGCAGATGCATTAAGTCGACAAGACCATGCTAGTTTATCCATGATGAGGATCACAAAAGATCCAATATTTATGGATTTACAAAGGATGGATCTTGGAATTATAATGGAAGGGGAAAAATATTATCTTTCTCAAATGAATGTTCAACCATCTATACATGTGAAGATTAAAGAGGCACAGAAAGAAGATGTCTAGTTACAAAAGAAGGTGAAAAATGTTCCTGAATTCAACCTTGATTGTGATGGGATAATAAAGTTCAGGAATCGGGTTTGTGTTCCCCCCATCCCCGAATTAAAGAAAGAGCTGCTGGATGAGGCTCATAGTTCTTCATTCTCTATTCATCCTGGAAGCACAAAGATGTATAGGGACCTGAAAGAGTACTTCTGGTGGGATGGCATGAAAAGAGATGTTGCTGAATATGTCTCTCGATGCTTGGTTTGTCAACAAGTTAAAGCCGAGAGAAAGAAGTCTAAGGGGATGTTACAACCATTACCCATACCCGAATGGAAATGGGAAAACATCACTATGGACTTTGTCACAGGACTTCCTAAAACATCCAAAGGCAATAATGCTATCTGGGTCATAGTTGATCGTCTTACAAAGTCTGCACACTTCATTGCTATTAGAGAGGATTTATCTCTAGATCAGCTTGCCAGGATATATGTAAAGGAAGTGGTAAGATTGCATGGAGTACCACTTTCTATTATATCTGATCGAGATCCGAGATTTACCTCGAAGTTCTGGCGAAGTCTTCAGCATACTCTGGATACAGAGTTGAGTTTCAGCACTGCTTATCATCCCCAGACAGACGGTCAGTCTGAGAGAACAATTCAAACCCTAGAAGATATGTTGAGAGCTTGCTCTACGGATTTCAAAGGAGGTTGGGATCAACACCTACCTTTGGTGGAATTTTCTTATAATAATAGCTTTCACTCCAGTATTCAGATGGCTCCTTATGAAGCTCTCTATGGAAAGAAATGCAGGACTCCAACTTGCTGGGATGAAGTTGGGGAAAGAAAGCTATTAGGACCTGATCTCGTTGATGAAATGGCAGAAAAGGTCAGATCTATTCAACAACACATAAGAGCAGCTCAGAGTCGAAAGAAAAGTTATGCCGACAACCGAAGAAAAGACCTAGAGTTTGAAGTGGGTGATAAAGTGTTCTTACGAATATCTCCCTGGAAGAGGGTTATGAGATTTGGAAAGAAGGGGAAGTTGAGCCCTAGATATATCGGTCCTTTTGAAATACTGGATCGTGTTGGGAAGGTAGCTTACCGATTGGCGCTTCCACCAAATCTCTCTCAAGTTCACGATGTGTTCCATGTATCTCTCCTGAGAAAGTACATACCAGATCCTTCACATGTACTCAGCTCAGAAGTTGTACCGCTGGAGCAAGATCTTTCTTATGAAGAACAGCCGATAGAGATTCTGGATCGTAGCGAAAAAGTCCTACGAAACAAGACCACTCGCTTGGTGAAAGTTTTATGGAGAAACCACCAACTTGAAGAAGCTACATGGGAGCTTGAGGATATGATGAGGGAGAAGTATCCTCATTTGTTTGTTGCAAAGTGACGAATTTCAAGGGCGAAATTCTTTTTAAGGGGGGTAGAATGTAACACCCGAGACTTTTATGTTATATAAATCATCAAAGGAATCTTTTTCTATACAACACCTGCTTGACTTGCTTTACACGCAATCGCGACCTTCCTCGATAGCTTGCGTCGTACGCAATACCGAGTTTCACTAAACAACAATATGCTATTAAAACTAGCCGTTATGAATAGTAATAACCACTTTTTGAAATTTTATAAATTTTATTTTTCAAAATGGACTTCATTTTTGGACTCAGAATATCGAAATTAGCCTAGGGTGAAATTTTGGTATTTTTCTGAAAACTTTCAATTTTTGATGAATAGTGAAACCACTAAGTGGTAGGTTAAAAACTGAATTTTGCATAAAACTTAATTTTACCGCTTCTGTGAATGGAATTTCAAAAATCCGAGAGACACGGTTAATATCAAGGACTAAAATGTGGTTCAATGAGATGAAAATAATTTTTTGGTGAATAGTAACTTTTTACTATTTTTACCACGGTTAATAGTAAATAGGGTAACTAAGGGTAAATATGATATTAATATTACCCTAACACATGTCCTAATTCTATTGGACAAGTGTAATTCGACCAAAAACAAACTTAGGAATAAAATATGACCATTTAGGCCCACTTGGATTAGATTAGGACATTTATTATTAATTTATTTAAAGAAGGGTTAAAATAGTTAAAATCAAAGTTTAATAAGTAAATCATTTTTAATATAGGGTTATACATACGATAAATTCGATTGTAAATATTCATTAGAAAGCTAAAATGATTTCCTACATGATGGTATTTTATTTGTAATTTTTAGACATCAAATAATTTAATTTATTTATGACACAATGATGATGCAGTAATTATCTTATTAATGAAATATTGACAAAATTGATAATATAAATACCAAAATAAATGTAATTTGAGACTTTTTATGAATTCCACTAATTTTCTAGGTTACTATGATATATTAGTATTGATTTAATCAACTTGGTTCGAACATATAATTCTGTTATGACTTTGACAAAAATCATATATCAAATAGTGTCAAAATTGACACAAAATAGTTTTTAAATCAATTATTATATTATTAATTGTTATTTTATTCCTAAAAATCTAAGGTTCGGCCAAATGACTTAGATAAGGATATATATATTAATAATAAACAATTTGGGGTTCGTTTGGCATGTTATAGTAAGTGTATTAACCATATAGTGAAGGAAAACAAAAAGACACGGTAAAAGTTAAAATAATTAACTTAGAGTTAAATCTAATTGATAAGGTTAAAATAATACCCTAAACTTGTCTAAATCCTATTGGTTGATAGGATTTCGACCCATCCCCACTTTAGCTTCGAAATAAGACCCTTTGGAACCATTATAAACCGATTTTGACTTTAATATAAAATAACATTTTGAGATATTCCTAAGGTGCCCCTCTCCTCCCTTATAAAAGGGCACCTCCTCCCCCTCCTCCTCACACCAATTTGAGCACTCAAGCTCGGCCAACCCCTGCCATTTTCCCTTCTCCACTTCCCTAGAATAATCCTAGAGGTCCTGGTCTTCTCCAAAGACCAATCTTAGTTCCTTAAGTGGAGGATTCAAAAAGGCGTTCCAAAGAAGAGGTAATATCCATTACCGATCTTTTCAATTTCTTTCTTCTTCAACTTCTTCTTCTTTAGTTGTTTCATGATAAAGTAATAACATCAGTATTACTTACATACTGATATGTTATTATAAATATGAAACAACCCTAATTCACCTTCTATCCATCCTACGGAAAAATGAAATCACCGCGCGTGCGTACGTACGGAATACCGTCTCCACGCCGTGGTGTAATCTATTTTCCACCATCACCTTACAAGGATGGGTATAATGGTGTAATGAGTAACTATATATGATTATTATTAAGTAATATTGATACTGAAACAATATATATATATACTCCAATACAATTCCACGATCATAGGAACGATATCATCACTCGTGCGTACGTACGGAATACCGTCTCCACGATGTGATGCGACTCGTTCTACATGATATTCATTTCATAATGATTGTATAAATGAATTGAATGAATGAATATGGTATATAATACACTAATACCATTCTGGAAATGAATTATCTATAACCTAAAGATAAGAATAAGAATTTATTCGACAAAACACGCATAAGAACAAAAAGTTATAAAGACCCGAGTAACAAGTAACAATGAAATATTACTAACAAGAAGCTAATAATATGACCATATATGATCTCATATCAATATGTATGATTCTGGAATAAGTCAATAACATTATTTAAACCATTATACAGGAGCTTCGGACACAAACAAAGCAAATCGGACCTAAGGTAAGGGAAATATCACAATCTCATTTTTATCCGAGATTGTTTATTCGTAAGTATTTACTGGGGTGTATTTTATCATCCACATCCATGTTCCCTCAATATGTAATATTGTTTCCATCCACTTGAAATAGTTTAAATCCAATTTTACCCTTAGGTGAGTTTTTAGTAAAGAATATGAAAGGAATCTTTTTTCGTTTTTCCGTACGAGGTACTTTTTGACTTTTCCGACAAAAGTACGAAGAATGTTTTTTTTAACTTATACGGCATGAATGGATTTTTAAAACATTACTTCAAAGAAGCTTCCTTTACAAGTTTTCAAGTTTATTTTTAATCAACTTCTTTTATTTTAAAGTTGTATGACATGTTATGAAAGGAAAAATGTTTTTGAAGAAGAAAAGATATTTTCCTCAAGAGTTCAATTCAAGTGTTTTATCAAAATTATTTTCCATCTAAGATAATAAAGGGTTCTGTTTCTATCCATATTTTTACATTGGTTTGACTATGTTGTGATGGAATTATGTTTATGAATTCCTTTATCATATATGAATTGATTTATGATGTCATGATGTTTCAAAAATCCCATTTTTGTTATATGTGTTATGCGATGATGTATGTTTTATGATTATGTGGCACACATAAGAAAGGATTCATTATAAGATGGGTGGGACCTATATCTCCCTCCAATTCATTGGGTAAAGATTTTATATCTCATGAGATAGACATGGCTGGAACGGAAGGTTATTTCGGTTCAGTGATACAGGACTGAAACGAGGAGTGAACTCGGTTCAGAAAGGGACTTTGTCCACTAAGATAGTCTTGGCAATGAGTCATGACTAACAAGAAATGATTTTCCATGATTATGTGTGCATGCCACAAAGATTCAAGTTTTATGTTATGATTATGGGGATCTCATTTTCACTTCTATGATTTATTCCATGTTAAGATATTATGATCTCTTTTGCAGGTTTTAATTTTCAAAAAGATATGATATGATTTTTATTTCCTTTATTTGCCCTTGCTGAGCATTTGAGCTCACCCTTTTATGTTTTCTTTTCCCCAGGCCAGGAAGATGGATATTAAGTAGAATATGCTAAAAGGGACCCTAGATATGATGAAATAAATGGGAGACACTGTAGAAGATTTATGAACCAGTTGTTTATGTTTCCCAGTTTCTAAAGACACTATACCTATACGGTCCTTTGTGGTTTTGTCATATGTTGTAATAAGTGTGATTCAATTTTGAAGTATTAACAATGTATGTAAAGTGTGGGTCGTTATAGAGATTGTTAAGTCAATAAGGTTTCCTTATGACTTTTCCATTCTTATATGTTTTGATAATCCCAGACCCATTATATTAAGTAAAATGTTTCTCCCTGTGGATTATTTTCATATGAAAAATTTTCATTCTCTAAGTAAATTCTTATCCTTACCTCTATTTTTATTATTTCATAGTATAATCTCTCTAAATCAAACTCATTTTTATTACTCAGTCTAAAATTCATATTCTAATGTAAATCCTCAAAATTTTAAAATTCATTGGATATTGAGTTTTCTATTTTCTGATTCCAAATTCTATGAAATTTTGATTCCCAATTCCTTGAAAATTAGACTCTGAATTCTTTGAAATTATGATTATGAATTCAATGAAATTAAAACTACGAATTCTATGAAATTCAGATTATGAATTCTCTATAATTTATACACTGAATTATCTAGCATTTATATTTTGAATCCCTAATAATTCCAACTTCGAATTCCTTATAATTCAGACTCTAAATTCCACAGAATTTAGACTCTAAATTCCTCATAATTTGACTCTGAATTCCTAGGAATTCCATCTCCGAATTCCTCAAAATCTAGAATATGAATTTCTCAGAATTTGGACTCTGAATTATACAGAATTCATATCCCGAATTCATTGGAATTCATAATTTTGAATCTATATAATTCAGATTTAAAATTCTTTGTAAAATAGAATCTGAATATCCATGTCATATAGAATCTAAATTTTTATTTTGTTAGACTCTGAATTCTATTTCTCCTTAAAATAAGAAAAATAGATTTGTTTAAGAAACATTATTTTCCTAACGAATGTTATTGTTATGAAATGATGTCGAGAAATATGTTTCTAATTAACCGTTGGTTGAGTGAAACATGTATAGGTCCCTCGGAAATTCAAGTTAAAATATGACAATTGGAGGAGGGAGCCAACCGTTGGAATTGTGCCTATAAATAGGATCTTATTTGAAAGAGCTCAAAATAATTCCATCAATCTAGATATTACATGTTGTGAAGTGATTTATTTATATATATATATAGAGTCTCGTGCTTTGTGTTCTCTAAACATCTTGTTTTTATTTCTTCTTTCAACTCTGATTTGTGATGAGTACAATCACGGGATTCTGAGGATAAAAAAATAGTGGTTTCTACTACCTTAATGTTAGAGGGCTTCCAGGGATTTCAAGAAAGATTCTGATATTTATATCGAGGGCTTACCCTAGTGTGTGTAAGATGGAATTTTTTGGACGTATAAATTAGGGGTACCTTTATCCAATGTTGTTAGACACCCTACTCTTTGGGTTAAATGATTTCTTACTTTCTACTTGGTTTGTTTCAAGTTTTATTTCTTCTATATTTTGATAAAGGAATAATTTTTAAATTTCTCATACTTTCTTTTACATCTAAATTCTTGAATAAGTAAGAATTTATACACTTTAAGTTATAATATTTTCCTAGTAAACATTCCTTCAGTTTTATTTCCAGAACCATATTTCTAGAACCTAAGCAAGTTAATTTCATAGAATTATTTTTAGGGTTTGTGAATTTACCTTGTTTAAATTTTCTAAACATAGTTTTCTTTAAGGTTAAAAAAAATGTTTTTTAAATTAAAATTCACACCTACTGTAATTGAGAATCTAGATTTGTATTTTAATCCTTCACTAATGTGATTTAGAAAATATTATATTAAAATAATAAATATTAAAAGATCATGGGGGAGGAAAATCAACCGAAAATTTTTCAGGACACACTCAATAGGTATATAGATCTTGTAAAACATTTAATAAAATCTATCTTTACAAATTTTTAATTATGCTTTACATTCCACACAATATAATGTTTTACTACATGATATATTCTATATTACATTATTATGAGTCAAAAAATTATTTTATATTCTCTAACACGTTAAAATTAGAGTAAGAAATATTGTTCTATATAGAATAAATATAAATTATATTTAGTTCTCCATTTTTATTATTCTTTCATTCTAGCAGTAACACTAAATATATACCTCATTCACATCAAATTAACTTTTCTTATATGAGAAAATAGACCATAAATTTAGTAAAATTGGATGACCAAAAAATTTAGACCCCCCACATTTTATTCTTAGTGTTATGAGCTTAAAATCGATTCAATAATCACACCATGTTGTCTGTAAATTAAAATAATATAAATAGACATAATATTTAACTATTTGAAACCCCATAAATAGAGGACTAAAAATCCCTTAAGTAATTTATATATGAGCTATAATTAATTATAAATCACATATAAAACATATGAAATTAAAAAAAATCATAAATATTGTGGGATATATAGACGTCCTTTTCAAAATTAAACCCTCCGACTATATGTGAACAGGTCTTGGAAAATGTTTCTGTTAGGTTTATATGGGAACTCTTGTCCCACTATGAAGATTTTTTCTTCATCCACATCATTTATGCTTTATGTTAATCTAATGTGTAACCCCTACCATGGGAATACTCATAATAATTTGAGTATAAAATACATCATAATGATTTAATATCTTTGACCATAATATAAAACATTTACCTTGTATTTAAGATATGTGGCATAAGTATCGAGCACCTTGTATCTAAGATATATAAACATTAACATCCTAAAACCGATTTTGTTATAATTTATTCATTTTAAAATTTATTAATCCATTGATCAAAATTTAAGGATACTAAATTTAAAATAAATAGTCATGAAAATTATTAGGATGAGACCCATGAAGATAAGAATTATTAAATACCATGAAATTACTTATTTATATAAACATTGAGATTAATTTGGAAGAAGATAAATCATAAGAAATAAATAGGACAGAATAGATATAAATCTTATGATAATTGTTATCAAGCCCAAATAATGATCATGATATTCTTGAAATCTATTTCAGGATTGAAATTTTCATTTTGGAATATTTTATGGCCTTGGATTTATTCATTATTCGTATTTGTTAAAAATATTTATTATAGGTGATAGACCCCATCATGATTACACTCCTTGTCATATACTCATAAAGGATATGTGTCCCTAAGATAATTTTTATTCAAATTTTCTAAAATGGTATGACCTAAAAATCATATATATCCCCATATAAATATCATTTCCACTTGTACTGGTTTTTGAATCATCATTCACATAGGGTTTTCATTTATTATAATTGGTAAAATAACTAGATTTTGTTTTAAACACTGTGAAATTAAATTAATAGACATAAATTATTCAATTTTGTATAAAATTAGATAATTCACACTATATTATGATTTATAACACCTGACCAAGGTCATAAATAAATTTTAATTCATAATCATTAAACCATATCTTCATAGAGAGCAATAGAATAATTTTCATGTCAAAAACCAAAAAAGTTTTTTTTGAAGAAGCAATCAAGTGTTTGATTTTCAGAATAGAACTCATTATAAAAAGAAATATTAATAAAACTCATTTATAATTCCAAGAGTCCCAATGCTTTCAAGACTCTTATTTATACCTAAAATTAATCAATCACAATGTGAGTTTTCTAAGGATGATGGAAAAATATATATTACCTCATTATAAATAATGTTTAGTCACACTAATGACCTATTAAAGATTTTGTGATATGAACCTGAGGCACATCAAGCCTTATTGAAAAACTCTGTCCTTTCACCAAGAATACTTTATGATTCAGCTTACTTGAGTCTCTATATCCTTTTTTTAAAAGGTCCTAACTTACCTTAAAAAAATGAAACATATTAACCATATATACTCTATCTATATCCATATTTTTTATAAGTTTAAAAGGAAATTATCGCTTTTTATATCCAATGTAATGTCCTTGGTATATGGAGAATAGATAAGAATATATGACCATCCAACACCCACCCACTATGACTCTATAGGGAAAAAAATTAATCCTTTTTTATATTCTAATAAATAAAACATATATTACAATGAAAATACAAGTTACCTATATATGATCCCCTTTGTATATTTAAGACTTCATGTATGGATGATAATAAACATTTCAAACCTTTGATTGTCTCAAGAATCTTGAATCTTGATCCATAAACCCATATTTTTCTTATGTTCAATGACAATCAATTACTTTTTTTGTTATCCCATTGAGATCATCGAAATCCAAAAAACATTCATATGTTCTAACCATGAAGCACTAATTCAAAGGTAGAATACAAAGGATTATGTTTTCTACTCCCCCAAACCCCATGATTTCTAAAACAATCACCCATTCATAAATTCATAAAAAATATAATGAAGGAAAAATCCTCAAGTAGAGGAACTCTTCATAGATATCCTCTTCCTTTAATGTTGACTCTATGAATATTTTTGATGTATTAAGAACACATTAGAGTGATTTTTCTGTAATCAGAATCATTTTTTTTTTCTAAATGAATCCTATTTTGAGGCTAGAATTTAGTAGTAAGTAAAATTGTGAGTGTGGTTTTTAATGAAGACCATGATATGATAAATATATACATAACATAAAGACAAAGGAGTTATTAACTGTGGGATTAAGACGCAATTAGGTTATACATGTCTCTCTTGATTATTCATATTAATGGAGTGGATATTCCCAATAATATTTCACAATTCCATTATATTGAAGTGTAAACCCGTTGTTTGGATGAGATTAGATATTTAATCCCTTAATGAAATAAACTTTTCAAAAAATATTTCACTGGAATTTTTAGGGCCTTCTAAACATATTATGGACTATAAAATGTATTTTTTTAGTAAACCAATTTTATTAGGCAAATAAATTCATTGATATATTATATTATAACTAACAGTTCTAAAATAAACGTATAAATAAAAAGTTATAGCCATTTAAAGTAGAGATATTATTTTGATGTATATTTCTCTAATTAAAAAGCAAATGTTTTTTAATTTGAAACTCACTACGTTATTATGTGAACATAAAGCAAAAATCTTCCACACACTCAAAAAATACCTCATATTCTATAAGAATACACAAACTATAAAGAACATATGTATGTGTTCAAATCACTTGTACACTAGTATCCAATGTTTTTATAACTCACTATACAAGATACAAATTTCTCACCCATATCCAAATGAATAGATTACATTTTTATACACATAACTTTTTAGAAACAAATATCTTGATTTCCTAGGGAAATTACAATAAGATTAATTAATTAAACACATAATAGAAGAGAAATTGTAAATTTCATAGCATGTGGAACCCATTGTGTGAATGTATCATGGGGAAACAAAGAAATTTTTTGAGTTTTACATTTATAGAATTCATATTATATTGAATCCAATAATTATATATGAATGAAATATTTTCCTATAAATAATCATTAAATCCTATATTTATAATTTTTAATCCCATATATGAAGATAAAAAAAGTCAAAAATATCAAGACAACAGAAATAATCACACATATTGTTTCTTTTGGAAAATTGATACATCAGAATTAGTGAGATTAAATTCTAAATAAGCAAAAAATATCAAAAATTAAAAAGTGGAATAGATTATAATAATAATTTAACGAATGAGAATGAGAAATATAACTAATTAAAAAATTAAGCTATAATAAGATATATATTCAAGCCCTGATAGAATGATGTGTTGTAATAACTTGAGAATTTTTTATATATTTTTATTCCAATACAACTTCATTGATAGCTTCTAATACACATAAACCTAAATCTAAATGGCCTATAATATATTTTTCTATTATATCATAGATTTTCAACTGGGATATTGAATAGTAAAAACACCATTTTATAAAAAATATGCATAATGGTTTTAAATAGTGAAAATATAATAGTTCTCAATTGTTGGAAAAGTCATTATATGATATAAATACATTCTTATTCATAAATGTATTTATTTGAGAAAACTATCTTGTCAATTTATTCAAATACTAATCTATTTTAAGAGAAGTATAATTTATGAAATAAAATTGTCAATATTTTCTTAGAGTAATTTTCCTTATTTTCTAAAAAAATAATTTCTTTAATACTAAAAAATTTGAATTATTTTGAAAACTATATTATAATATAAATAATTTAAAAAGTTACATTTATTTAAAAATGGTTCAAAAAGTCACATTATTTCACTTTCATAATGAAATTTCGGTCATTGGATTTAATTTATTCAGGATTTTTTTAGAAAAAATTATACAATTCAGAATACATTTTTTAAAGAAATAATTTTTTATCACTTTTTGCATGTTTAATTTAATATTATATTCTTCCACATAAATGAATTTAATGTTTAAAAATATATTCTATATTGAGAATCATGGGTATCAAATTTTTTAAATATGACCATTTTTATTTTTATTCCGTACTCATAGTAACATTGGTAAATATTTTTCAGCTCAATAAGTTTAAATAGGTAAATTAGAGTTAAAAATTTTAGATCAGGATTTATAATTTCTCTAATAGATTATTTAAACCAATGTTATGAGTTTTTTTAATATAATCTTTTATTTTTTAAATATATGTAAGGTTGGTAACTTTTTTCTTCGATTGTGACTTTTATATTAATTTAAGAATAAAAAAATACAAAATGTCACACTATTGACATTTATATCTCTAATATTTCATCATAAGGGAAAAAAAATTTGATTATAAATAATTATCTAAAACTTAAATTGTATTTTTTTCATTGTAATTTCTTTTTACTTTTTAGTAATTACAAAATTACAATACATTCTTATGCAATGATAAAACAATATTTATTCATTTATAATAAGAATATAATTAATTATATTAAAAATATTAAATTTAAGATAATTTGGATTAAATATTGTGTTCAAAAAATTTTAATAAATATAACATATTTTGGTTTTTTAAATTTTTTATATTCAATTTCTATAACTATCTTTATGAAATTAATGCCAAAATAAATGAATAGTTAGAAAATGGAATTAATGATGTTTTATAATAAATAATATTTTATTATATGATTTAAAATTCATAAAAAATATTTTTTTCCAACACAATTTTATATGTTTTAAAATTTAAAAAAAAAATCCTTTTATGGGACACATATCCTTTTATGGTAACATTCATGACCCATAAATAGTTATAAGCTTTTATATTGTTGTAATTGTAAAAATGGTTAACGGTGGGTAATATGAACATATATGTGTCATAAATGACATATATAGCAATAAAGGTTTCTTATAAAAATTGTTACACGTTTTTTTAACATATAAATAATTAATTAAAACTAAAATATCACTTGGTATAGTGTATTTCGAAGGATAGGTTCATAATACATAAATTTGAGAATAAAATAAAACATATGTATTTTTTTCTTCGTAATGAGCTCAAGAATCCATAATGTGTTTCTAAAAATACATGGAAAAACCTAGTTAATAAATAGACAATTCATTGTTCTTAGAATCACCATAAATGAATAACAGTATTAAGAAAACATAATGTATCTACAAAAGGTATATCAAAATATCATAACAGAGAAGTCAAATGAGTAATCAAATGGGAGCATTATCAAAATAACATGGTATCATAAGATCATACCATCACATGAAATGTGGAAACAACAAAAAACATTACATAAACATTGTTCAGGAAGAACATCAAAGACAACATCACATCGTTTACAAATTCTTATAATGTATTGGGATTAATCCCTTATCCCTTAAAAAAAGTCTCATATAACTAAATCCTAACCCAATGAATTGCAGTTCAATTTTTGTGTACCCTTCATAAAATTTTCATGATTTGTATTTACCAAAATTAACAATTCAATCATAATTTATAATCATATTAATTACCCAAGGAAGGAAAATGGCTTGCATAATCTTTTCTCAGGTCATAAAGAATAGAAATTTTATAATGAATGCATTTGACATATGTACATATTTTCTCTAGTATCCAATTAATTTTTGGTATAATAAGGTTGGTATAAAAGTTAAAAACATATATATATGCTTTATAACAAATCCTTAACATCAATGATTTTTTTGTTTGATGAAAATTAATTTAAAATATTATATCGAATGATTCTTTAGGAATATAACATTTACACATTGAGATAACATCATCAAAATATTAAAATCCAAAAAATATTATTGAAATTTTTTTCTATCAAAATAAACATGTAAAAGTATATACTAATCCTAAATAAATTGAGTGGGCTTGGAAAAGGTAAATTTCATACATGATAAGTATATTTAAAAAAATATCCTCTATATATTTAATGTAAAAATATTAAAAGTATATTTTATATAAAATGATAAGAATATTATTTTAAAAAAATTAAAAAAATGCATGAAAATGAATTTAAACAATCATTGGAAAATAGTAAAAAAAATAATTTTTTTTACTAACAAGTAAATGGAATACAAAAATAATATTCAATCAAAAAGTAGAATAATTATAGGTATTATTAAAAAAATATTTCTTAAAAATTTTAAGTACCAAATAGAGGATAATGGTAATATTTATTTAAAATTTAATAATAACTAGAGTAGAATATAATTAATGGTTCTCTTCTATAAAATTATAAAATAATTTCATTCAATGTAAATTCAACCATAAAAATCCTGATTAAAATCTGATTTATGTATAAACACTCACCACACTAGTTTCAATTGAATCAAAACCCACCAAAAAGAAATAACAAAAAATGAAACTTTAAATAAAATAAATATTAATATATTAATTATATAACATATGAATGGTAATATATAGAAACCATAGAAAATAAATAATTGGATAATATGGAATATGTCTCATGGAAATAAAAGTGAAATAAAAACACATTAAAAGACAGTGTCATTGATGTGAGAATTAATTATTGATGTTTTATGTGTTTGAAAAGTAATTCCACATAAGTAAAATGGATTTCAATCATAAAATAATAAATGGAAATTACACACATAATCATATTTTCTCAAAGAAAATGAAGATGTAATTTAATCTAATGATAGATATTGAGTTTTAAAAACCCTTACCTCTAGTTCGACTCATCAGATATGTACTTTATCTTCTTATGTAAAAACATGGAATAATTTTAAACTTATATAAAAAATTAATACTTTATTATTTCTTATATTAAATTTAGTACAGTGTTTTATCTATTTAATTAATAAATTATTTTCATAATTGATGTTCTGAGGGTATTTAGTTCATGTTTCCCATAATGAATTTGATAGGTTGACTATGGTTAAATAATTCACTAATCCATCATCTCTTAAATAAAAATCATGTTATATTATTTAATACATCAATTTTTTTAATAAATATATGTGAAATATAGTTAGAAAAAAAAATTATGTTGTAATCGGAGAGACAGTAAGTCATAAGTTTTCATAAGTAACATGTCAATTTTTCAATGATAATTATGGAAAGATATTAAGTGTTATTTTATAATTATGGAATGATAATTATATCATATATATCTTATTATTCCACTGAATATATACAAATATTTGATTAAAGTGATCTAGTAATAAAAAATAAATCTCCCCGCTTCATGAGGAGGTAGTTCACCGTAAACAGGAATGACATCATCATTTTTAAATTGATCATATGTTATTAAAGATTAAGATATATTAATTTTAAAAAATGAATAATATTTTAGGAATATTAAATTTAAAAAATTTATCCATCATCATTAATATCCATTTTATGTGATAATGAAAAAAAATTAAATAGATTCATGTGGTGGTAATCGCTATACACATAAATGATAGTATAATTACCCAATACATGGAAGAGGAGATAGATATAGATTTCATGTAACATCATGTTACATTCTTATAGTTATTTATGGACTGTATTTTTTTACTTAATCTTAGGCTCCCTTTAGGTTTATTCAAGTGTAATTTGGAAAATTTTGGATCCATAATGGGTTGTTCATGGATGCTGCTCGATTAGGGGAAACCGTATGGTTTGGCCCATGAATTTGGGCAGCCACATTGGAGCTGTAGGAGGGGGACGTATGATTTTTTCAAAACCATTTGACCTCCCCCTAAAACATTTTTGATTAAAAAAAATGGTGTTATCATCGTTTTCACATTGTTAAAAAAATCATTTATCCAAAATATGTTCCAAAAAATCCTAATGAAAGCACACAATTACTAATAACCATACCAACTATCTTGAAAGCTATGTGTGTGGATTTTTACACCCCATAAAATTTATTTTAATACCACAAGACCCCATGTTTTACTAAGAATCGACACCCACTCATACCTAATCTATTTTCCATCTCTATAAGTCTTTAAATATGTGGGTTTTTTTCCTAAGACCCCTTTTCCTGGAAGATATAATCATGATTAATCTCATTGTAACTCTTTTGGGTAAGTATATATTTTATTTTCTAGAATATTATGATTATATATTCTCATGTCCTTATATATTGATATATCATCTTGTTATTAATGGATATAAACTCTTATTTAATGGTAAGGTATTCTATAAGACATTTCCACTAAATATAAAACCTTTATTTCTTGGTTGAATTGAAATTTTATTTTAATTTATTTTAAAAAAATAGGTATTAAATTATTGATGATTGTTTTTGGATATTGGCATGGAATTGATGAAAACCACCCAATTTCAATGGAATTGATATTATATGGTGGATTTTGGAAAATTGATGGATTTATTTTAAGATTAATTTGATTAAATCTAGTGGTTGTTGGTCCTTAAGAATAATAATAATTTTGAATTTTTTTGCAGGGGATGAAATTGGTGAAAACCCTTATTTGGTTTTGAAATGTGATATAGAATGTTAAGAAATACTTTTTAGGAAATTTAAATTTTATTGTTGAATTGTTTTAAAGCATATCATTTCATAGAATGATTCCTCTTGTATAGGATTTATTATATTAACCCATGAATGATTTATTAATTATTTGAGAATATATAATCATAGATAGATAGTAGGTAACTGTTACAATCATGCTATATCATTGACTCCAGCACAATGGATTTATAAATAAATCACTCAGTAAACTAAACTCAAATATATTTTCTTTAGTACCTCCCCTAACGGTTTGTTGACTAATTTACCATAGTGTCTCTCCTAGTTTGTTGTTGATTTGAGTATACAAAAAAGTTTATATAAATTTTGATAAATAATAAGTGGGAGGATCCTATTACCAGAAACTAATGTACTATGAGGATTGTTAACATATAAATTTTAATTTTTTTTTCTTTTCCTTTGTCTGATTTACATATTTTTCTTATGTATTACATTAATTATAGAATTATTTTATTCATACAAAATGATTTATATATTTTTTATATAAAATGATAATTTAAAAAAGTATAATATATTTTTTATTTATTTATTTGCAAGCATATATTACATGAAATATTTAAATGATTTTGCATGTATTTAAATTTCTAGAATAATTGTTTTACTGATGTGGTATATTTTTTAGAACACTTGGTGAGTATCTATTAGGTTGTTTTCCTCAAACCCTACCTTTTTCGTTCAGGTATTATTAGATTATATAATTTCATGTCTATGAAAAGGCAAATCGTCACTTTGAGGTGGTGGTTATTCATGATATTTGGGACTTGTAGTCATAAAAAACCTGTGGACATGTTATTCACTCATATCATGGTATTTTTGAGATTTTATCATGATATATGACGAGTAAATTAATGATTTATTATTTTTGATATTGTTTTCCTATTTGATTATTGTACATTATCCATTTTTAGTGTGGATCATACCAACTTGTATCCATTATCTTCTTCTATTTTGTGGAAAAATTATTCTATTTTGTATCTTTTTTATTTCAAGTGCGAGTAAAAAACTCATGGCTATCAAAAACATCCATTGGGAAATGTTATAGCTAGCTTGGGTATCTAGTTACTAGTATATATATTATGAATCATGGAAAATAGTCATCAATAGTAGGATTTACATATTTACATGATGATTGTATGTGGTTGGTAAGTTTTGGTATATATGACATAGTATTTTTGGGACATAGTGGTATTTTTCAGCATGTTCTTGGACAAATCTCATCAGAATGAGCCTTATGTTATGATGAGTGTTTGATAAAAGTTTCTTAAGGATTTTGTTTTTTAGATTTTATTCTTTTAACTACCTTTATTGTGTTTTTTAAATCCTAATATTTATTTTTGTTTGATGGAATTTATATCCCTATATCTCTATTTTTTGTAATATTACTGAGGCTTCTAGTGTTCTCAGATGATATTGTATATTATCATACCATATAGAAGAAATTTAAATATATCTTAGGAGGAAGATTTTGTTGACAAAATGTGAGAAAATCTCACATTGGTATATATTACAGTTCAGATCTCCTTCAGGCTCTAGTGGTCAAACCTCAAAGGGTCGAATCTCATTGTCAAGATTAAAAGTGTATTTTCTAGAATCCACCTGCTCTCCAAGGCCATGTTGATCCTCATGAGGCTGAGGTGTAGTTGAAAATGATAGTGATTCTTTATATTTTATTGTAAATACCTAATTTAATTGAGGAAATATGTGCTATATTCATGATGGAAGGGCCCAATACGAGATAGTGGTATTTGATGGTAATAACAAAGAACCATGATTTCCCATAGAGGAAGGAAAGTATAATTATTTTGAATGAATAGTTCTATTGGGAGATTATGGTTCCAGAAAATAATATGGATTTGTTTGACCTCCAATCAGGTGATGAGACCATGATTCAGTTCATGAACCATTTTGCTAAGCTCGTGCAGTTTTCTCGAGAGGATGGGAATAATGAAAAATCGTAGTCTCAATGATTTGAGATGTGTCTTCATGATGAAATTAAACCTCAAATATTCATGTTGAAGATTACATTATATGCCACCATATTGGATAGATCACAGATTAACGCTCTAAATTTGTCTATAATTACATGGTTATGGGGTTTCACTACTCATATAGTGGAATGTCCCAAAATTCCTTCAATGTAAAGACATAGTGTGATGAGGTTTATGTTGGATTTTGATAGGATATATCTTACTGACCTCCAAATGTTTCAAGAGGAGGACATTTTACATGCTTCTATTATAGAAATATAGGACATTTGATGTGGTGTTTCACTAAGTAACCCATTATATATGGTTTGCATGGATTCTCAAGCCACCAACAAAAGTTATACCATTTCTTTTATACTCCATGTAGTAGAATAGATTCATCAGCACCTAAAATTACTATGGTGCATTTAGATTATTAATGATATAATGGGTTCTATCCAAAGGCATATACAATCAATAATACTCAAAAACTTTATGAATCTATAGAGTAAGGAGATGTGGGGAGAGAAACTATGAGTGGTACTATCATTATAGAATGATTATTAGTGACTACTTTATTTGATATCAGGGAAGAACACTTATTTTTAGGGACTGATGCCTTGAAATTGATATATATTACTATAATTATTTTATCATATGTCATGTATATTACCACTCCCAATGAAACAAAGATAGGTCAGGGTCATAAATGATTTTTTTTCTCCTTTTTTAAGTTTGAATTACTGGGGAAACTCTAATTTTAGACATGAAACATCTAGAAATCATACATAGGATTGATTGGATGATTTCTAATATGTATTGAATTGAATTTTATATTTAACATGGTATCCTTTACTACACCTGATGTGGTGTTTTGGTTCATTCATATAATATATGAATAGAGGATGAGTAGATATGGACCATATTTTTTTAAGATGGGTAGGGTAATATCATTAGATTATTTTCAATTGGAGAGATAATCCTTGGGTGATGATCTCCCTTTAGATGTTTTTGATATTCTAAATGCATTCCATTCTGATTTATCTATTAATCTACTGATAATAGAAGAATTTTTCTCTATTGATTCTATTTTTGTAACTCCTCCATTATATATTCTTTCTTACCATATAGATTCAGCAATGTTAGAAGATTTAATGACTTAGTTGGATGGTATGTTAAAGAGAGGCTGTATATTCCAAAGTGTGTTTACATTGGAAGAGCTATATCAATTTGAAAATATATTCTTGTAAATTCTTCACATTTGTGTTAATTACTAGAGAAAAATAGATGTTATGGTAAAAAACCTATATCAGATTTCAAATATTGATAATCTATTTAACTAGTTGAAGTGGTAGAAGTGGTTCTTGTATATAGAACATTTTAATAGTTATAAATTGTTGTGAATTAACTAAATCTATAATTTCAAATAAAACATTAAGAAATAGTTATGGTTACTTTTTGTATTTTATAATTCCATTTGGAAAGACCTATTCTCTTATAGTCATTCTTATTTTTATTAACAGAATATTCTATGGGTACCTCGACTCACTCATAGTGGGGTTCTTAGATTATTTTGTTGGATTAGTTATAAATTTAGGTGTATCATGTGCATCATTTGAGAGTAGGCCAATAAATATGGACTGATCAAAAAATTTATGAAAATATTTCAAAATATAGTTTTTGTATAACGAAAGTGAAGTTATTAGGACACATCATCTTAAAACAAGGCATCTATGTCAATCGTTAAAAGGTAAAATAATTTATGAAAAGAGAGAAAACATGTAAATTTTTGTAGATATAGATATTCTTAGTATTATTGAGGTATTACCACATGGTTTTTAATGATTTAATGGTGATTATTCCCCCCTGACTACACTCCCTCAGAATGTGGGTGATGTTCATTTGGAATGAAATATGTCAAATTTCACATGATGAGTTGATATATATATTGACTTATGATCTATAGTTTACACTTCTAGAGATTGGGAAGGTCTATGTGGTCTTCTTTAATTCTTCAATAATGGTTTTGGATTATCCTCTAACATATGGTGATCATGTGGTATCCTATGGGTCTAGACATCTTAGGCAACCTTATAAAATTTACCTAACCCACAATATCAATAACAGAGCATTGATTCATGCTCCTATGATTTGGAGGAATTGTATTTTCGGAGAAAGGATTAGTTTTTATTCTATTTTTTTATTGTTATCTTGTTTGAAAAATATAGCATCCTCCAATATAGACAACGAGAGGAAAATATTCTGTCAATTTAATTTTACAATTACTATCCCATGAAAAAGAAATTACAATTATGTTTCCAAGCGAATGAATATTTTCACCATGTCCATGAAAAAATATTCAAAATTATGGAAATTGGTGGATATTTTTTCACTATTTCATTGGGATCCTAAGAGAGATATGTTTAGGTTGTCATAGAAATTATCCAGGTAACCCCAATTCATATAAAAATGATTCATAATGAGAAAAATCTAGATGGTGAATTCTATATATTTTAGGAATATCTTTATAATGGAGAAATCGTCAGTGAGTGGATGTCCTCTTCTAATGGAATCCTACATTTTTGGGATCATCTACTTATAAATTTGTTACTAGGGAATTTAAAAATGGGATATTTCTATAATTCTTAGTATTTGGTTCACCCTAGAACTATTAATATGATTTATGATACAAGATAACAATTTTGGAGTCTATATATGAGACAAGACATCCCTGACATTATTTCTCCTTGTTCTACCTATCAGCATGTCAAATTTGATATCCAAAGATATTCAGATTTTCTTCATCCACTTCCAGTGAATACTTGGTATTCTGATGAGATCTCCATGGAATTGTTTTTGGGTTTGTACTAACCCCTCAGCTAATTAATGCAATATGGGTTTCGATCATTAGGCTAAACAAATCATCTCACTTTATTAACATTCGATATAAAACCAAGTTTGAGGTATTTTGATATTTATATATTAAATATGTGTTCATATTTAATCCATTCTATTATACTATAGTCTCTGATAGGGATCCTCATTTTACTTATAACTTTTGTAGAGGCCTCTAAGAGGATATGGGATCTCATTTACTTTATATCATGTCTTTTCATCCATAGAAAATTATACTGAAATAACAAACGTTCTACATTATTAAGGACATGTTTTGTGTTTTTGTTATATACATTGGAAGATCTATAGACATTAATTTTAAAACGGTTGTTTCTTTTTATATTAATATTTACTAGCCTACAATTTAGATGGATCCTTTTGAGGCCATGTATTAAAGACTGTGTAAATCCATGTTGCGATGGAAAAATATTTGAGAGAAACCATTAGTTAGGACATGTTTTGTCCGAGAGATGTGAAAATGATTTAGTTTCTTTTCTAGAGAATTTTTATGAAACAAATATTCTTTAATACCATTAATGATTTTTTTTTTCAAAAACTATTTCAGATCTAATTTGGTGAGAAAGTTTTTTTGAGGTATTCTCTATAGTTGGGTAATGGAAATATTGTAAAATAATGAAATATTATTCAATGATTACTTGGTCCTTTATGTTTTTTAGAAGGTAAGAAATGTGGCTTACAGTTTTTCACTACCAAAAAAATGACTTTAATTCAAAAAAAAATTGATGCTGATCATCTTAAAAAGTATCTTTCTGACCATTATAATGTTTTGATCTGTGAATATTTTTTTATTGATCTTGAATTATATGTGACTAAGAATCCAGATATTATTTTCATTATATTACAATGATAATTCATAAGAGAATGAGACATTTGGTTAGTTTTTTATGGAATCATGGTTCTAATTCACATGATAAATTATAGAATGAGGCACTGATAAGTGAGTAGTGGCCCTGTCTCCTTGACATGAAATATTTGTTGAATTATTTTTGTTGATAAAATTTGATTATGGTGGGGGGATGTAACATTTTATTTCCATATTAGAGATACTTCCTCAAAATTTCAGGTTTCCACATTTGTTAGGGATCATTTCAGGTTACTTTGGGTGATATTTTAAAAATTATGGACATTTTACATGGATAAAAATAGTTGTTATATGGTTACGGAAAACCATCTAATTTTTCTAAGAAATCATGCGGCCATGTTATAGCCACTATAAGGGTGTTCATTATTTTTTACAAATCATGTGACCTTCCCATAAAACCATGAGACATGAAGAACCAGTAATTTTCATGTTTGGTGCATGGATAAAGTAATGATATGGCCAAACCATGCACCCAAACTTTATCTAGTGATGGATTAAAGTTAGGGTTCACAGTTACTAAAAAACATGTGGCCTTCTTATTTAAATTTGTATATAGTTTTTTAATACAATATTTTTTTAAAAAAAATATAAAGACTCATGGTTTAACCATTAATAAAACCCTACTCGACCCAAAATGATTTATGAATGGCACTGTCATGGGCACTTTCAAATGATAAGTGATTGTTGAGTACTTAAATACAGCAGAGTGGATGACCAAGGTTGTCTCTCAAAGGAGGAAGTAAATTTTACAACATATTAAAGGTATTTTGAAAATAAAATAAAATAAAATAATAATACTAATTAAAAGGATATGGGTTTTTGTCAATAATAAATCTTGAAGAAGTTTGCTGGAAGAAAATTGTATTTTTTTTAAATGAAATTGATTAACAAAACCCGATGAGAATATGTTTTTTAAGAAATTTATTTTAATAAAGTGTAATTGATATAACTCTAAAAATTAAATCATTTATAAATAATTAATATTTCAACTAATATCCACTTAATCATGATACCTTAATTTGTTAAATCACAAACCCTACTATAATTAACATTACCGTAATGATAAAGTGAATTTAACCCTAGGATAACTTCGGAACAAGAAATCATATCACCCAAATTTGATTGATTTTATAAGGATATATTATGTTCAGTGGTAAATTAAGGCACAATTACACTTTTTAAATTATAATTAATTGAGTTTATGGATTATATAAGAAAACTCATAATTGATCTCGTATGGTTTTGTATTACCAATTAAGGTTGTGCTCTCATAATTCACACAATTCCTGACCTCATGTGATTTTTGTTTATTGATCAATTACTTTTACAGTATCAATTAAAATAAAAACTCAATTAATATATCATATTATTAGAATTAAAGTATATAATTGATTCAAACTAAAGGAATGAATAAGGATAGAGGTTGATCTATTATTTAAAAAATGACTCTTCAATGGGCGGTGTAGTCATCATAGAAATGTTATGAATGTGAAAAGGTTAAGAAAGGATATAACCCAATATTGTTTCTTGTCTTTATTACATAAAAAATTAAGAAAAATTTAAAGATAAAAATATATTAATACTAAAAATTTATTGAATATAAATTCAAATTACAGTCATGAAAATAATGAAACACAAAGTGGAGGTGGGAGAGAAGAGTCTTCTTTGAATAGAACTATGAATAAAGCCATATTTCTTCCAAGAGTATTGAAATGTTTCAAGGATCCAAATATTCGGACACACCTTCCCAAAACATAGAATAGATATCCCAAAGAGTGAAAATACCAATTTATCGAGTTATAGGGAGGCTAAGCCCAATGTAGTTTCAAGGGTGAATGGGGATTCTCGGCCAAATATTTTAAGCCATCTTTCACTACCCATTTGTCCTCCAAAATGCATGCACCATCTATTCTTCCAGAATAATTATTTTTGAACAATTGGGTTGGAGAGATTCCCTCAAAATTTGGGCAAATCCAAGCTATTATAAAGATTATATGGTCTTAATACTAGAGGGATGTCAAATCTGGAAGGACCCACCCACCATTTAATTAATGGTACATTTAGTCCAACCAAATGAAATATTTATCTCCAATGTTCTAAAAAAAATTCATATCTCATTAATCGAGAAACATAGTTATATAATTTTATGTTTAAATAGTAAATATAAAAATAATTATCTTTTAAATACTATTGTGCACTATAAAGGGTGAAACGAGAATTTCCATAAATTCTTAAATGAATGATCTAATCACAAATATTTTATAAATAAACCTATTCAACACAATGCAAAAAAAATTTATCATTTATTATCAATAAAATATTCAATAAAAATGTGTTTTATCAACTCCCCCACACTTACCCTTTGCCACTCTTTGGAAAAACCCCATATCATGTATTAAAAAAATTGTGACAAGATATGCATATTAATATTTTTCAATCCATAGTGAAAATATAGGAAAAGAAAGAATCCCATCAAGAGTCAATATCAATAAATTTTAAAATCATTAACTCATAAATTGTGGAAAAATAAAATCTTGTTAGATTTATAATACAAATCATAGTGAAACAAGTCATTGGTCTACCATACCACTAATGTTTTCCACATGTGTGTGTGCCAAACATTCAAAGATCATAAAACCACCCTTTTTTCAGTATATTATGGTCATGTAAAACAATTATTCTTGCTTAGTTAAATTCATGGAAGCTATTCTATATTTATTTGAAAACGATTTTCAAGACCCACTCACTTAAGTATTCCTAAAAGTAAAACCTTAATCTCTTAACCTATATATCACCATATATTGTAGATTTCATTACACCCCTCATTTATTGATTTATTTATTTATATTTTTTTATATTTAACATAGAAAAAATATCACACTCAACCCTCAACCCATGTTTGATCTCCTCATTTCACTAATTTTATTATTTATAACAAGATTAAATGTTGATGAAGAGTGGGTTTTGACTTGTCCAAGACACAACCCATATTTTTTTAGGGTGTACAATAGTCAAATAACAAGTACACACGCATAGTTCAATTATGTACTTTAATGAATATGATCAAAATAGAAACTAATGTATGGATCAACCAATGAAGTTTTTACCTAACTTGACTATACATTCAATTGAGTAGGAAAAATTTCACTAGTCAGGGTTCAGTGAAAATTTGTGTGGAGAAATCAATGACACGGTTTACCATAAACAAATATAAAATATATTGATGTTAAAATCTAAATGGTTTTATCATTACACACCCATTCATATAATTAACGATTTCAATTTTTATAAAAATCAACCCTTGATTATTAAATATTAGTCATGATTATAATTTTACTAATGAATTTGGAAAACACGAATATTCCATATGATTCACATGAGAATGTTACATGATATGTTTTGTTTGTTTTTATTGATTTTATTGTTTTATTTGTTTTTGAATATTTTAACAAAAAAATTAATACAAAATACACACAAAATACACAAATTAAAATCCTAAATATCTACCCCAAAATGTTTTCCTTTCCCCCACAATTAAAATATTTTATTATCCTCAATGTGAACCTATGAGATGATATATGCACATTAAATGTATAATTTTAAATATTATAATGAATATAAAAGTGAAAGGGTTTGGAATAGCCTGATATGCTCAAGTGATGATGGGGTCATGCAATGTGATGAAATCCACTCCATCAGTTGGAAGTCCCTCAATATATTTCTTAAAACATTTCCAATTGACTGTAATGCTCCTTCTAGTGTCCTATTATGCGATATACACTACACCATAAGGTAAAACATTAGTCACAACATAAGGACCTAACCACCTATAACCCAACTTACCGTATAGTAGGTTCAATCACAGACTATAGAGAAAGACATTCACTCCGAGATGAAGTTATATTTTCTGGAACATTTTGTCGTGAGATTATTTTGATCATTCCTTGTAGATCTATGGGTTCTCATATGATGAAAATTGACTCTTGTCATGTATTTTAATTTGCTACATTCTTTCGATTCCATCTTGGTCAAAATCCACGTTTCTTTTTTTTATATCCCAATAAGCTCGATGTTCGACTTCCAAAGGGAGATGACAGGCTTTCCTAAAAACAATCCAGAATGGGGACATACTTATGGGGGTCTTGCTTGCTATACTATAAGACCATAGTGCCTCATCTAAACACTTGATCCAATCTTTCTTATTTGGATACACAGTTTTTATCCAGAATTTGTTTCAAAAAACTATTTGAAACCTCATCCTGGCCATTTTTTTGGGGTGGTATGGTGTTGATGTTTTTTCCATCACCCCATACTTATGAAGGAGGGAAGCCAAATTATGATTGTAAAAGAGTGTCCCCTGGTCACTGATGATGTAATTTGACACTACAATCCTAGAAAACATCAGTTTCTTGACAAATTCTATTATAATAAGAGAATAATCAATCCTGGTGGCCTTAGACTCTACACATTTACTCACATAACCAACAACAACCAAAATATAAAAAAACCCGAATGAACTAAGAAAAAGGAACCATAAAATTGATTCCACATAAATCAAAAATCCTATAGAATAATATGGGTTGTAGGGGTATCTCATGTCTTCTAGAAATATTACCAGTGTGTTTGTAATGTGATAATGACTTAAAAAACATAAGCATTATGGAATAAACTAGTCCAATACAATCTAGAGTCCAAAACATTCCTATATGTCTGTTTGGGTCCTATGTGTCCACAAAAATCAAGTTTACGGGAGAATTACCGACCAGACTCAAACTCATGATCGGGAACACACCTCCTAATAACTTGGTCACTACACATGCGCCATAAGTTGGGATCATCCCACACATAGAATCTAGACTCACCCTTTAACTTTTGGACACGATGTTTCTTTTAATTTATAGGAATTTCATAGGCAACAAGGTAGTTAACTAAATTAGCATACCAAGAATGCGTACCTAAGATTGAATAAAGATTATCATCAGGGAAATTTTCCCAAGTGTTACCTAGTCCAAGGTGACATCTGCTAGTGTGTGGTTAATCAGTGAGAAATTTCACTGAAGGTATATTATCAGTGTCCCCAATTATTTTTACCCTAACAAGTATAGCACCAGTAAGGGGTCGATCCACAGGGAACAAGAAGTTATTTTTTTCTTGTTTAACTTTTTTTGTATTTTTTTAAGGATTTTTTCTGAATTTAGAGTCGATTTTTTTTGATTGGACAAAAAAATATTAGTTTAAGTTTCTTTTAACAAATGACATAACAGGATAAAATTAAATACAAGAAAATTGATTTTGATATCAATAAAGAGAGATGTGCATTGGGTTTATGGATTAATGATATGTTTCTTAGTAAATAAAATTGTTTATGAGGTAGTTTTGTTCACAATAACCCAACACTCTAGGAATCAATTTTTAATAAAGTTTCCTTTGTCCGGTAAACTTGTATTTAGATATAAAGAAACTAACTCCTTAGTTGGTTAGTTAGTGGTTCAAAATTATTTATTTGTATTAGTCTATTTTGAGTCAACAAATACATCCCATGGTTATGGAATTATTCATTTTTATTCCTCTTTTGAATCACTGAAAATTATTCCATTGGTCAGGTTCAAAAAATTTACTAATATTAAAATGTGGTTTAAGAAGAATAAGAATAGATTAAAAGGAATGAAAACATTCATAACATCTAATTTAAATTACTACTCATCATCTTCCACAACCCCAACACATTGGGTATTTAGTTACACATACAAAAAATGATAAACACAATGCTCTTGATACCTGATGAAATCCTACTTGTAACTTCAAGGAGGGAATGATTCTACGATAGATGGTAGAACGGTGGTAGTATAGTGGCAGAGCTTGTCTCCTTCGGAACTTCATCCTTTTCTCTATACTTTCTCTCCACACACCACCTCAAACCGGAGGCCGAATCCTCCTTTTATAGAAAATATAAATACACAATAGGTAGAAAAAGTACACGGTGTGTGCTTTTGTCAACGTGATATAGAATTTGTATTCTCTTCCAATAGGCGGCCTAACACATTGTCTTTGACTTCGAACACAGCACCACCTGGTAGGTAGCTATACACGATGTGTAGCACCGCCAAACACGGTGTGTAGTCTTATTTCACATCCACCAACCACTTCCAGAAAGGTATACATGGTGTGTATAAGTTAATCATGGTGTGTCCCCTTCAGTCATAAACATGGGCATGTAGACTTCCCCTCATCCGTCAACTGATTCTAGAATGGTGTACACAGAGTGTAAAGTGTGAACACGGCGTGTACCAAATTCTGATTATTGGGAATATACTTATCATGGTCAATCTTTGTTTGAGTCTGGATGTACACAGTGTGTAAATAAGTAAATTCCTTGTAGTTTGTAAGTTTTTCTCAGTCTCCCGCATTTTCTGTATTTGTCCATAAAACTCTTGAAAATGACCAGGATCACCAAATTCAAAGTATGTGTTCCCTAAGTAGTGGGTAATTAATGAAAACTTCTTCCTATTTTCAATAACGTACGTCAAAATGTATACACAAATCAGGTGCATAAAACTCCCCCACACTTAGTCATTTCTCACCCTCTATAAAATCGCAACATCTAATTAATAGAGTCTATATAAAAAGGAAGGACTTTAGTTAATCCTAAATGAAAATAATAAGTTAAAGGATAAATTTCTAAAAAGCTTCAAAATAGTTTCAATTCAAGAGTTATTCTAATCATGCCTCATATATAATTTATTTAACTACTTTCATCCTCTTTTTAAACACATGTTTCAACCATTCAAAAATATACAAGCCACCTGATAATCTACCTCACCAATAATATACTCAAAACTATAGAAATTTTAAATAAAATTTTTTCTCAGTTAAAGATATATACACTCTATCTATAGGTTTGCAAGAAATCTTGTTCTATACATCAGAAAATTGATTTAAAGAAATCATGAGGGCCTTATAATGAGGATCAGATGTTTCTGTGGACAAAAGTTGGTAGATAAAGATGAGAAAAATAAATCTAAGGCTTGAAAAAGGAGGATAAATTCTTTAAATGACAATCCATGACATTCAATGTTAATCTCAATGTAAAAGTTTCCTCAACAAGCTTTGTCAAATAATATCATCACCACCATCTCCTATAGTTGGGTAGGTAGGGTTCACAAACCAACAAGTGAGTATAAGGTCCCTTTGTCTGTATCATTTTTTTAAATGAACAAAGGGAACTTTTTTGAATTTCCACAAATAGAGGTTTGGAACCCTTTACGCCCCGCATGATCAAGAGGCTCTCCCCCATACTTAATTTCTTAAAAATTCATGAAAGTATGCCATGTTTTACCAATCCCTTTGTTTGGAGCTCAAATTAATAATCATGCAAAATCATAAAATAATTAGGGTAGGAAGTAAAATAAACCTGTAATATGGCTTCCTATAAAGGATTTTCATGGTTTCTAGGGCTTCACGAAGATAAGATATAGGGTAGGTCTCAAGATAAAGGGGTTAAAACAATCTAATGCCTCAATAATTTTAATGTAATTCAAAAATTATTTATGTTTCGAAACCAAAATGTGCAAATTCTAGTAGTTATGTATATCCTAAGAATCTCTCAAGAAAAAGGTGATAGGGAAGAATACGACAAAGGGTCCCAAATACATATCAAGATTGGGAAAACAAATAAAAAGACAATCATGTCGTGAGTTGCATATATTTGATTAGTCTAATCTATGTAATTATCCAAGGATTACAATTTGTAATTTATATTGTATCTGCAATCATTTTAAAATACTTAAGAACCAAAAAAAGCATGGAAATTTTAAAATTTTCCACTATAAGCTTTATTATTCAAAAATATGGTTAAACAAAATGTCTTCACAGTTTAAAATATATCTTCTAATAACGATTCCTCCTAGAATGATGATAATGGAAAAGACTAAGGTGGTCGAGAGACCCCCCCCCCCCCCCCAATACTTAATATCGCACTTGGTCCACCAAGATCCTGGAAGTGAAGAAGGGAATTGGGAGACCCAACAGTGGACCAGAACAATGGGAGGTGGGGGAAAAATGAAGGCCCAAACGTTCCAGAATGTACCTATGATAGAGGTGGATATAAAACAATGAAAGCATACACAACATACACATGAACAATATATCAAAAAAAGATATATAAAAATAAAAAACATGGTCCAAAAGCCAGTTAGGGGATCACCACAAAAGAGGTGTCATCTGGTACAGAATCAGCAGGTAGAGAAGGATGATGAGCCGTGGAAACTGGAGGATCGAACTCTACACTAGGAAGATAATTAGTAGAAGTAGGAGTTGCGGGAGCTGGACTCAGAAGAGGAAGCGTGGAATCTCTCTGTAGACGGGAATCAATGGTGGCAGTGGTAGTAACAGATAGTCCCATAGTGTATTGGATAATTGAATCTCTGGCTAGGGTAGTGAAGGTCGGAGGAGCTGTAGAAGAAGGGACAGGAGACAAAGAAAGGGTAGACGGTGGGGGAAATGGGATACCATGATGCGGAATAAGATTCCCCAAAATCAGCTCCAGTCGGTCCTGATGCTGATCAAGATAGACCAAGTGCTGCTCCATCGTAGCCAAACTGTGGGAAAAGGTGAAGTCAAAAGAGGGTGCGGGGGTAAGGGGAAGTTGGTGGAATATAATAAGGAAGGTTAGAAGTATGGGGATGGGGTGTGGAAGCTGGAGGGGTGGGGAAGGAGGAGCAGGTGCATCAGTGGGGACAGGAGGGTTTGCAGGTGGGTGGGGGCATGCCAGGGCAAGGACATAGGCACCCCCTACTTCCGAACTAATCCCATGTGAATAAGCCTGAGATAGTCCATCCTCTGGGGGGAACCTAATAGGTCATGAGGAAGTGAATGCTCAAAAACCTCGAGATGTTGGGCAAGGCAGGTGATGTAAAACCCACTAATCAAGTTTCATGTTTCCAGGTAAACATGGAATGAAAATATGAGGTGGAAAGGTAAGGGAGGTCCAGGTATTCCTACTTGATGACATATGTAAGGAGATCCATGTCACGACTGGTGATGACCACCATATCCTCATGGTGGGGAGAAATAATGGCGTTGAAGAACCAGTGGATGAAGTGAATGATAGGGTCAACTATAAGGGTTCTCTTTTGGGAGGTAGGCATATATTAGTGGTTAGGCCTAGCAATCTCCCGCTACATGTCAATAAGGTTAGGGCGCTTGGGTCGGGTCATGGAGGAGACAGAGGGTGGGATGATAGGATGAGGATAGAAACCACACCCTCGACCAAACTTGGTCATGGTAAGGGAAATGTAATGGTTTCCTAGCCGGAATCAGACCACTGGCACTGCATCACCGGGCATCTCCCGGTACTCGGCTCCATCAAACTTGAATGATGCAGCAAACTCCAAAAATAAATCCTGAAAAATAAGAGTGTTGACCTGGATGATCGAGAGTAAGGGTGTGAGCCTGAGACAATCCTCCAACTCTGCCTGGATGCCCAGCTGTTGTGCAAAGATGCTATCTAGATAGCACATGCTCAACGGAATCGGCCGATGAGAGAAGCGTCGGGCCCTATGGTGTGCCAAATCGGTGATCAGGAACACAATGAAAGGGTAGGGAGCACATGCAGGTCCCGGCCTAGGTGGTGGTGCTGTAGTGAGAGCCGGTTCTGGGGTTGGATCTGTTGTAGTATGTGGAGGGTCGTTGGATGGGGGGTCGACGCGGAACGAGCTACGGAGGATGAGATCTTAGGTGGAGTGGCAGCTGGGAGGGAAAGAATGATGGTTCTTGGAGGCTCGTTATGAGATGGTGGAGGTGTGGCACTACTCAAACTAGCCTCGGCTAAGGGAGTGAGGGGTGGAAGGATGGCCAATGGAGGGAGATGGTAGAATGGAGATTCTGGATATGGTAATGTCGCAGGCCGGAGTTTGATCCGATGATAAATGGGACTCTCACTCTCAGTGGCGAAGGCCGACCGCTTCCCTCGGGTTGGAACTTCGTCTTTCTTACACTGAAAGAAAATAGAAATATCAAAAAAAAGAAAATAAAAAGAAAAAGGAAAAGAATAAAATGTGATAAAAATGTTAAAATATAAAATACACAGTGTGTACTTCCAGATTACATGGCGTGTACTTCCAGAGTACACAGCATGTAATGAAAGTAGGTTAAGATCCCATGTTCTCTGGAAAGACACGCTGAGTGAGATGGGGATTGACCAGGGAGGATACATAACGTGTACCAAACATACACACTGTGTTCATGTAAAGTTTTCCTGGTCGTGTATTGAAAAAGACAAGGCCATCATTAAGCACTTCTAGAAATATAGTACACTTCATGTTCAAGTATCACACGACATGTATATGAACAATGGTAAATTGTCGCGTGAAGTGCTTCACATGGGCTTACCAATAGTAAAGTCATACACGGTGTGTACCGAACACACACGCCGTGTTCATGAACATTGAGTGCCAGGCCTTGTGCAAAAGATACTGAGGCACGATTGGGGCTGGTACGCAGTGTGTACTAAATATACACACCATGTATTTTCAAATTGCAAATAAATTAGTGTTTTTCCTTGTACATAAGTACACAGCATGTGTTCTTCAATTCATGGTCGTGTATCGTGGAATCCAAATGGTCGTCTGATCTAGAAATCTCCCTAAATTCTTATAATAATTTGAAATATAGGGTGTAAAAGGTAGTACCTAGACTGAGGAACAAAATGATGCATAAATCAAAAGAAAAAACGCCCAAAATTGATAGATTTGAGCAAAGGGGGTCCGGGTGTCGTACGGGGGAAGAAAACTTGAAGAAGGGGAGAGCTTCGTGTGACATGGGCTGAATCTGGGTGGTCCGAAGCTTATATTACCGAGGCACACAATGTTTTCTATAGACTACATGTCATGAATCTAATTTTTTTTCATATATATATATATAATAATGTATTATTATTATTATTATATTAAACTATATAATAATTGATATTAAGAACTAATATATATATATATATATATTAAAAATAAAACTATCCACGTAATGTATCAGTAAATACACTTCATGTGTTTTAAAATTGGAAAAAAATTAAAACCTTTGGTCTGGTGCTTGGGGCGAGTTTTGAACCAGCGATCGACTATTTTGAATAGAAGCCCTCAAGCACTGGAGCAAAGGTTGTACTAATGCTCCTATTTATTATTTATATATATTTAATATATATGGCTTATACTACACCAGATGAAATTAAATGCATGTCTTGTGGTTTTTTAATTATACAAAAATGATGAAGCAGGGAGAATAGCAGAGTTCGAACTCGGGTCTTTTGGATATAGTGCCGAGACTCTACCAATCTGCCAACTTCACTCGCATGAATTACTTTATGCAAAAAAAATCATTTTGTAGAAGTAAAACATGACACACACAACTTTTATCAAAATACACACCATGTGGTTTTATTAAAAGTACAAATAATGGAAATGGGGTGGTTGTTAGGATTCAAACCTGAGTCTTTTGGAATTAGGTGATGATATTGTCCAACCAATCCGTCCATAACATGGGTTTTCTTATAATCAAATATATATATATGAAAATCTACCACACATGACGTGTAAGAGAATACGTAGAGATAAAGGAGAGACCTTGTGCCGAAGGTAGGTTGAGAGGATTCAAACCGGTGACACCTCAGATAAACTCTGGTGACCTTACCATCGGAACTGGCATCATCCCTGTTTATTTAATAGTTAATCTATATATTTATAAAAGTTAGAAAATAAATTAAAAGGAAAAACTTACACGTCGTGTATATAGGTGGTACATTGCATGTATCTGCTGGGATTACTCCCAGGAAGCGCCTTTGTTTTAGGTCATTGGATCGACCTACATACCTCATCTTACCTGATATGTATGGTTGATAATGTTCCCGCTGTGTCGTCTATGTGATGGTAATACTTAAACCGTTGTTCGTTCACCTTGAATGGTTGACCATCCTCTCCAAAAATTTCCACCGCTCCATGATGGAATACATGTATAAATTGGAATGGTCCAGACCATTGTGACATTAACTTCCCTGGGAATAATCAAATATGAGAGTTAAAGAGAAGTATCTAGTCACTAGGTTGGAATGATTTACGTGAAATAATCTAATTTTGAATTTCTCTTGTCCTATCCTTGTATATCATGGCATTCTCATAGACCTCTAATCTGATTTCATCTAGTTCTGTCAGTTAGAACATTCGCTTCTCTTCAGTTTCCTTCAGATCAAAATTCTGGGCCTTGATGGCCCAGCAGGCCTTGTGTTCCAACTCCACTGGTAGATGGAATGGCTTTCCATAGATGAGGAATAATGGGTACATTCCCAGTTGTGTTTTGAAAGCAGTATGATAAGCCCACGGAGCATCATCTAACATCTTGGACTAGTCCTTCCTTGAAGTGTTCACTGTTTTTTCCAGGATCTTCTTGAGCTCACTGTTGGAGAGCTCTACTTGTCCACTGGACTGAGGATAATATGGTTTCCCCATCTGATGATTTACTCCATACTTCAACAATATTCCTCTCATCAATGTCTGGTCAAAGTGGGTCCCTCTATCAGTGATCAATACTTGGGGAACTCCAAACCTGCTAAAAATATGTTTCATTAAAAATCTCATTAGTACCTTGGTTGTGTCATGTGTTGTAGTAGTGGCTTCCACCCACTTGGAGACTTAGTCAACACATACCAAGATTTAAGTGTTCCTGAATGATAGTGGAAAGGGACCCATGAAATCTACACCTTAGACGTAAAATATATTGACCTCCAGGATGGGGTGCTGGGGCATTTCCACTCTAGGTCCCATGTTACCAGTCCTCTGGTGCCGATCATAATAGGAAACAAAGGCATTGGCATCTTTATTCATGGTGGGCCAAATAAACCCTAATTACATGACATTTTCCATCGTACGATCAAGGCCATGATGTCCCCCAATAGGTGAGGTGTGAAAGAACTCTAGGACGTCATGAACATCATTCTCCGGGATGCAACGGCATATTACCCCATCGCCACAGGATCAGAATAGCAGAGGATATTCCCAAAAGTACCTCTTCACATCAGAGAAAAATCACTTCCTCTGTTGGAAATAGAGGTTGGGGTTAACAACCCCTATAACTATAAAATTAGCAATATCATCATACCATGGTCTAGGTGTCTCGTTGATCAAAAAGAGGTGATCACAAGGGAAATTCTCCCTGATCTCCTGATCTTCCTCCTTCTCTAAATGAGGTAGCTCTAGGAGGGATAGATGGTCAGTAAAAACATTCTCACTACATTTCTTATCTCAAATCTTCAGATAAAATTTATATAAGAGGAATACCCAACAGATCAGTTAGGGCTTGGCATCTTTCATGTTCATTAGAGCTACATGGTCAGTAAAAAAAATAACTTTAGACAACACTATGTTGGAACGAAACCTGTCAAAAGCGAAAAATACTGCAACCATCTCTTTCTCTATGGTGGTGTAGTTGATTTGTTCCTCATTGAGTGTCCTGTTGGGATAATATATAGGTCGAAAATTCTGTTCAAGCTGCTGGCCCAAGACTGTTCCCACTACGTAGTAACTGGCATCGCACATCACCTCAAATTGTTCCTCCCAGTTGGGAGAAATCATCACTGTAGCTTCCACCTGGAACTGCTTCAAGTGTTAAAAATATATAGTGCATGTCTCATCGAACTCAAATATGGCATCCTTGGTTAGAGGATTTGTGAGGGGTTTGGCTATTTTTTAGAAGTCACGGACAAACCGCCTGTAAAAACCTGAATGCCCCAGGAAGCTGTGGATGGATATAATGGAAGTCAAAATAGGTAGTCATGAAATGACTTCTATCTTCACCGGTTCTACCTCTATCCCCTTGGTTGAGATTATGTGTCCAAGGGCGATGCTACTTTGCACCATGAAATGACACATTTCCTAGTTCAAAACTAGGTTATTGCTCTCACATCATTCCAAAACTATCTCTATGTTTTACTAACAAGTGGTGAATGATTTTCCATAAATGGAAAAATCATCCACGAATAAATCTAGGATCTATTCCACCATGTCATGGAAGATAGATAGCATACATCGTTGAAAGGTGGTGGGGGAATTGCACATGCCAAATGTCATTCTTCGATAAGAAAATGTACTATAGGGTCAAGTGAATGTGCTCTTATCCCGATCCTCTGGAGCAATGGAAATTTGGTTATATCCAGAATAGCCATCGAGGATGCAATTGACGTTTTTACCTGCTAGTCTGTCTAGAATTTGATCCAGGAATGGTAGGGGAAATAATCCTTCTTCATGGCATCATTCAGCTTTTTATAATCGACACAGACTCGCCAGCCCGTGATAGTACAAGTGGGGATGAGCTCATTCTTATCATTTTATACTATAGTGATAGCCCCCTTTTTTGGTACCACTTGTAAGGGACTCACCCACTGACTATCTGAGATGGGATAGATGATGCATGCATCCAACAATTTGATCACCTCTTTCTTTACAACTTCATTCATGGGGGGATTCAGGCACCGTTGTGGTTTCCGATATTGGTTGGAACCTTTTTCAAGTATTAATTTGCGGGTGCAAATGGTAGGGTTGATGCCCTTCAAATTAGCGACTATCCACCCAATAGCGTTCTTCTACAATATCAGAACCTGCAGAAGTGTATCTTCCTACTCTTGTGATAGTTCTGCATTATGTATGACATGAAATGTTTGATGGTCTCTCAAATACCCGTACTTTAGAGAAGATGGAATAGGCATCGTTAATAGTTCATACACCATTAAAATCAAATGAAAAAGAGGTTGCACCTTGTCCCATTCTAGACTATTAAGAATATCTGCACGTTTCCAATAGTGGATGACCTGGCCTTCTAGGAATTTCAAGTCTTCTATCTCTTCTTCAAATGGAATTTCTGAAATGGTAATGTTATCTAAAGTAAAAGAACAAAACAGATCATCCTATGTTGTGCTTAAGAGATCATCCACAGTGGTTATCGTATAACTATCCTCATGATCTGATAATGATGCATGCTTTACAGCCTTGAAAAAATTGTAGGAAACTCTTTCATCTCCTACCTGGAAAATAAACACCCCTTGGTGGACTTCGATCAGTACATTCCCAATGGCTAGGAAGGTCCTTCCCAATATGGGAGGTCCCTCCTGATCATCCTCCATGTCGAGGATAATGAAATTAAAAGGAAGGATCATCCTACCCACTTTGACCAACACGTCCTCCAGTAGTACCTTTAGATGTTTAATGGATCAGTTAGAAATTTTAAGGGCTACTCAAGTAGGATTCAACTCATTGATCCTTAGATTTTTGAAAACTCTGAGGGGAATGAGGTTCACATTGGCCCCTAAGTCACAGAGGGCCTTCCCAAACTCGCATGGTCTAATAGTACATGGAATAGTAAAGATACCTAGATCCTGGAGTTTTTGAGGGATTGAATATTGGACGACTGTAGAAAAATATTTGGTGAGGGAAATGGTGCCTAGATCCTCCATCTTTCTCCTGTTGGAGATTATTTCCTTCATGAATTTGGCAGAAGTGGGCATCTGTGTCAATGCCTCTACAAATGGAATATTTATGTGCAGCTTCTTAAACACGTCCATGAATTTGCTGAACTGGTGGTCCATCTTTCTCTACTTCAATATCTCTAGGAAGGGTAAGGCAGGCTCAAAGGGTTTGACAACCTCTTTCCCTTTATTCTGTGAATCCTCCTTTCATGGGCCTTCGGATGAGGAGGAGTATGAATTTGTACCTTCTTCATCAACAGGGGTTGTGGGTGCACCTGGCTATGCAGGCTGGTGTTGTTGGATCTCCTTTCCATTCTGTATCCTGATGGAATAGCCTCCTCTCTCGGGTTCTTCTCAGTATTACCTGGTAGTGTACCAGGTTTCCTTCCTGAGAGTTGGTTTACAAACTAGCCAATCTGATTCTCTAGGCCTCGAATAGAAGCCTTCTGATTTTGGAACCTTGTCTCAGTAGTAGATATAAATTTATTCATGAGATTTTCTAACATTGAGGTGTTCTCTTATTGATGTGGTTGTTGAGATGGTGGAGGTGGTGGCTATCACGGCTACTGCGGGTGAGGGTTCTGATACCCTTGTTGTTGATAAGAGCCATGTTGGGGATGTTTTTACCGCTTGAATTGGTTCCAATAAAGAGGATGGTTGTAGCTGGGCGGTCGTTGGGATGGAAGATTCTGCTATTGTTGGCCTCAGCCTGTGTTCTATTGATCAACCCATGTCGGGTTCTGGTACTACTGGTACTGGTTGGGCCCTTGATTTTGTGCAAAAAAACTCACATCACTTTTTGAAGGCCCTCTGGTAGAACTCTGTCATTATCCCATGATGTGGTTATCGCCACATTCCCTACATTTCGGATTGTCCGCTACATGTACTTGGTATGTTCCCTTCGGATTTAGCGCATCAATCTTTTTGACAGAGCATCCAACTGGGCATAAAGCATAGTAGTTGCATCAATGTTATTCATACCTCGTTTCTGGGTGCCCTTTTCCGAATGACACTGGAAGCTATTGGCAGACATGTCTTCCAGTAGTTCGAAAAGTTCTTTGGGGATTTCATCAATACCGTACCTCCGATAGCAGCATACACCATAGACTTTGTATTCGTTGGTAGCCCTCTGTAGAAGGTTTGGACCTGCATCCAAAGTGGAATTCTATGGTGTGTGAATTTTCATAACATCTCCTCGAAGCAATCACATGATTCATATAGTAACTCAGCGTCATGCTATAACATGTTGTGGATTTCGTTCCGTAGAGTCAGCTTCTTCGAAGGTGGGAAGTATTTAGATAAGAACTCCAGGGCTAGCTCCTCCCAGGTGAGGATAGATCATTGTATAAAACCTTTAATATAGTCTTTCAGCTTATACCTTAGAGAGAAGGGGAAGAAGCAAATAAAAACAGAATATGTTGATACTCTGTGGTAGCGGAACATGTCACAGACCTCCAGAAAATTGGAGTGATGGGCATTGGGATCCTTACTGGCCAAGGCACCTAACTGAATGGTATTCTGGATCAACTTCGTGATAACAGGCTTGATCTTGAAGTTTTGAGCCTACACTGGTGTATGGAAAATGCTCGTCTCAGATTTCTGGATGGATGGAAGGCCTTAATCCATGATAGTACGGTGTGGAGGTGGTTGTTAAGGGAGTGGGGCTGGCAAGTACTGGTGTTCTTGAGAGGCGACGTACGGCCCCTGACCCTGGTTTGAAAGTGGAATCCGCTCTGGTTGGAATTATTAAAGTTGTTGTGGGCCATACCCTAAAGCAAATGGGTCTTGCTGGTTCCAGTTGTCATCCAGACCTAACTGTTGTCCAACTCCTTGGACAACAGCTGGATTTCCTTCCTCGTTCTGTACCAGTGGAATGTTTTGGTTTTTCTCAGCCATAAGTGCTCATTGGCACCTCAAGTGTGTCTATTCAATCTCTGGGTCAATCGAGAAAAATCTATATGACTCTGAATTCTTAGAAAATGTGAGATAGCAGGTCATTCACCTAAAGGCGTGCACAATATGAAACACACCAAGCGAAAATGAGGAAAATGAAAGATAAACAAAAATAATATTTAGAATAGAGATTTTTGGGAATTTATGATATTTATTTTCACTAAAAATTTATACAACCAAAATGAAAACAAGAAAAAAAAATTAAATTTTCTTTGTTCCTCAGCAATGGCGCCAAAATTTGATGATTCATTTCACTAAAGGTATGTTATTGGTTTCCAAATTATTTTTACCCTAACATGTATAACACCAGTAAGGGGTCGATCCACAGGGAACAAGAAGTTATTTTTTTCTTGTTTTAGTTATTTTGTATTTTTTAATGAAGTTTATTGAATTTAGAGTCAATTATTGTAGATTTAATAAAAAAAATTGGTCTTAGTTTCTTTTAACAAATTAATTAATAGGATAAAAGTAAATATGGGAAAATTGATTTTGATATCGATAAAGATAGACGTGTATTGGGGTTATGGATTAATGAGATGTTGTTTAGTAAATCAAATTGCTTATGAGGTTGTGTTGTTCACAATAACCCAATACTATGGGTTTCAATTTGTAATAATGTTTCCTTGGTCCAGTAAACATTTATTTATAGATGAAGAAACTAATGCCTTGGTCTGGTAGTCAGTGTTTCCCAGTTCTTTATTTTTCTTAGTTCATTTTGAGTCGAAAAATACTTCTAATAGACATGGAATTTTTTGTCTTTATTCGTCTTTTGAATCTCGGAAAATTCGGCCATTGGTCTGGTTCGGAATTTTCAGTGATAATTAAAAGTAGTTTAAGAATAATAAGAAGGGATTAAAAGGAATGAACAAATTCATAACATCTAATTTAAATTACAACTCATCATCTTCCACAAACCACAACACACTGGGTATTTAGTTACACAGATAGAAAATTATAAACACAAATCACTTGATACATAATGATATCATGCTACGAACTTGTAGGAGGGAATCATCCTTCAATAGATGGAATAACGTCAGTAGTACGGTGGCAGAGCTTCTCTCCTTCAGGCCTTCAACCTTTTTTTTACACTTCCTCTCCACACACCGCCTCAAATCGGAGATCAAAGCATCCTTTTATAAAAAATATAAATACACAGAGGGTAGCAAAAATATATGGAATGTACATTTTTAAACCAACTTTTTCCTTTTTTTCTCCATCGATAGGCGGCCTAATATGCCATCTTTGACTTGGAACATGGAGTCGCCTGGTAGGTAGATATACACGACATGTAGAGCCCCCACACAAAGCATGTAGTCTTATTTCTCAGCAGCCAACCACTTCTAGAATGGTATACACGGCGTGTATAAGTTGAACATGATGTGTCCCCTTCCACCGGCCACATGGGCATGTAGACTTCCCCTCATCAACCAACTACTTCTAGAATGGCGTTACAACCTGTAAAGTGTGAACACGACATGTACCAGATTCTAATTACTTGGGCATGTACTTGTCCTGTTCAATCGGTGTCTGAGTCTGGATGTACACGGCGTGTAAATAAGTACATGCCGTATAGTCTGTAAGTTTTGATCAGTCTCCCTTTTTTTTTGTATTTGGCCATTAAACATCTGAAAATGAACAAGATCCCCAAATTCAAATTATTTTTTCCCTAAACAATAGTTAATTAATGAAAAAATGTTCTTATTTTCAATAAAGTACGTGAAAATCTATACAAAAATCAGGTGCATCATTAATCCTACTCATGTGGTCCACAACTAGGTTTTCTGACCCCTTCCTATACTTTATCTCAACGTCAAATTCCTAAAGAAGTAGATTCCATCGTATTAGCATTGGCTTTCCATTCGTCTTCTTCAATAGGTACCTCGGAGCTGCATGGTCAGAACAAACTTCTACTTTAGAGCCTGATAAATTTAAACGAAATTTATCTAAAGAAAATATAATAGGAAGAGTCTCTTTTTCTATGCTTGTCTAGTTTAATTGGGCTCAATCCAATGTACTCGATGCATATTAAATTACATGTGAACATCCCTACACCCTCTGAGATAAGACAGCTCCAACTACAAAGTTGGAGGTGGCATACATAAGCTCCAAAGGAAGCTCCCACCATGGGGGTTGTTTGATCAGTGGAGTGGTCAGACACTTCTTCAACTCATTAAGGGAATTCCTACAAAGATTCATCAAACACAAATTCATAATCCTTTTTTAGTAACCGTGACATAGGAAGAGAAATATTACTAAAATCATTAATGAAGCGCTACTAAAATCCGACATGCCCTAGGAAAGATCAAACATCACATACACATGAAGGATATGGAATGGATGAATTAATAACTACCTTATATCTATCAACCTCTATACCATTTATTGATATTACACAGATTATGAAAATGCCATTATCTACAGTAAAATGACACTTTTCACAAATTTAGGACCAAATTATTCTTAATACAATGATTCTAAACCATTCCCAAACTAGAGATACAATAATGAAATGAAGACCCATACACTGTAAAATAATCTATGAATACCTCAATTTAGGTCTCAATAAAATTAGACAAAATACTCACCATGCCTCTCTAGAGGGTACCTGGGGCATTGGAAATTCCAATTGGCATCCTCAGGTAGGAAAACGTACAGAATGGACCACTGATTATTGTCTTCTCCTGATCCTCGAGAGCAATAGGAAACTGAAATTATCCATACATTTTATCCAAGAAACAATAATGTGTCTCCACAACTAGTCTCTTAAGCATTTGATCAATAAATGGAAGGGGAAATGGTCATTGCAAGTAGACTAATTTAGTTTTCTATAATCAATACACAGATTCCAACTATTTGTCACCATCATCAGAACTAAGTCCTCTTTATCAATTTTAACAATAGAAACACAACATTTCTTAGGTACCACCTGAATAGGACATACCCACTGGGAATCTAAAATGGGATAAATTATACCTGCCTCAAGCAATTTTTAATCCTCTTTTTTCACAACTTCCAGAATGGTTTGATTGAGTCTCCATTGTGGCTGTCTAACCGGTTTTTCCCAATCCTCCAAAAGAATACAATTCCTACAAATGGAGGGGCTAATACCTGATATGTATGTCAAGGTCCACCTGATTTCGTTAATTTTATCCCTCAAAAGATTGAAAACAATTTCATCATGTTCAAAAGAAACATTATTAGCAATGATAACAGGTAATTTCTCACCACTTAACAAGTATGAGTATATTAGATTAGGAGGAAAAGGACACATAAACTAATTAAATTTAGACAAGTTTTTGTGATATTTTAAATCATTATCTTTGAGTTTAACTCCCTCATTAACATTTTTACCCCTTATTGTGGTAAAAATGTTTTACCATGGTAATAATAAATTTTAAAAAAATTAACCTCATTAAAAAATTTGACCATTATAAACCCAAACATTTAATTTATTTTCCAATATTAAATATCTATAGGTGTAAAAATTATTTTAAAAAATGTACAAAAAATGCAACAGAACTCGGTTTTTTATAAGAATTTATTTCTAATCATAAAAATGAATTTATAAAAAAATCATGTATATTGTTAGAAAATTTATTAGTTTCTATATAAACAATGAATATTTATTTGAATTAAAAATCAATTGAAAAAAATGAAACATGGTAATTACTTAATTAAAAAAAAGGATAAAAAATAATTCTTTTATTTAGTCTATACCTCAAGGCATCTTAAAATCCATGCGAAAAACAATCGTATATATGATCTAGAGTTGGTAAATGTGATCCTTTCATTGAATATCTGGATGAATTATCTCATTGGGGAGAAGTGTTAGATATATAATAATCACAACAGTCACAAATTTATATTCACACAAAAATAAATTAATTTTTGCTAGTGTAGATGAATAGAGGTCATTAAGGATTATGTCTGCTCAATCCACTACCATCCTGGTATGGAAAAAAAGGTTGTAGATGCTCAATAATGGAAGGATCATGTATCATTATCAATGATAATAAATAAAAAGGATCAGATCTTCTTAGATTTGTAAAGGATGAATATGGTAATAATAAAGGTAAGAACATCATCAATCCTTTCTCAAATTTTTACTAAACCATACCTCATGGAGAAAATAAAATATTCTCAAAGAAAAGATGTGGAAATTAGGAAATGGGATGAAGCCATATGAAATTTGAAATCTTCTAATTTTATGACTGACGAGGAAAAAGTTGTAAGATTTGGGTCACGATTAAGTGTAGAATTCTATCAGTTGATAAAGAAGAACATTTTGAATGACAGACATAGATTATACTTCTCTATTCGCCTAGGGATCATGATGACGTATTGATATCTCATCGAAAACATTTTGTGGGACAATATGAATACAAATATTTCTGAGTATACATCAATGTTCCGGGTATGTCAGTAAGTGAATGCTAAAAGTAAGAAGCCTAATGGGATGATTTTACCATTATCTAAGCAAACATTGAAGTGGGAGAACAACACCATGGAATTTTTCATTAGACTTCCATGGAAATCCTGAGAAGACAATTATATATGTCTTATTGTGGATCTTCTAACAAAGACAGCTCACTTTATCACAATTCAAGAGGATTTATCATTAGATCAGCTTTCACGAATATATATCAAAGATGTGATAAGGCTGCATTGAGAACCATTATCTATTGTATTTGATAGAGATCTGAGATTTACCTTGAAATTCTGTGAAAGTATCCAGTATGCTCTAAGAACTAAAATGAAAATCACTATGGCCTATCATCCTCAAAATTGTGGTCAATCTGAGTGAAAAAATCAGAAACTAGAATATATGTTAAGGGAATGTTCTATGGACTTTAAAGGAAGATGGAACCAATATCTTCCACTTGTAGAATTCTCCTACAACAATATTTTCCACTCTAGAATCAGAATGGAACTATATAAAGACCATTATGGGAAAAGGTGGAGAACACCAGCCTGTTAGGATTAAGTTATTGAGTGTGATATGCTAGGACCTCAAATGGTCAAAGAAATAGTAAAGAAGGTGAAAACCATTTAGTATCACAACAAGGAAGCCCAATGTTGACAAAAGAGTTACACAGTCAATCGTTGACAAGGACTTGAATTAAAAGTTGGAGACATGGTATTTATATGCATATTTCCATGGAATAAGGTCATGAATTTTGGGAAGAATTGAATGTTAATTCCCTGGTACATCGGCCCCTTAGAGATTCTTGATTGTGTCGGGGCTATGGCCTGTCAAAAAGCACTTCCACCTATCATGTCCATTTTACATGATGTATTTCATGTATCCTTCTTAAGGATGTACTTACCAGACCATTCACATGTAATCTCTTCAAATGTGGTATAGTTGGAAAATGATCTTTCATATGAGGAGTAGATAGTAAATATAATGAGTCGTAGAGATAATTTTCTAAATAAAAATACTACTCACGTGGCCAAAGTACTATGGAGGACCCATAAGTAAGAAGATCCAACATGGTTACTGGTGGAGGCAGTGAAGGAAAAGTACCCGCAACTATTTCTGTCTTAGAATGTGAAACGAAAATTTGAGGGAAAACATTCATAAGGGGGAATAATGTAATGGACCAATGTTTACTCAATGTAAATTAAATTCTAATAATAATGTCTTATAATCACATTAAATCAAAACAAAATTAAATACTATGTACTATGATACCTTTAAATAAAATATTCTCACTTCTATGATTTGAATTTTGAAAATCTGACATACATAGTTGCGATCGGTAAGATGTTTTGAGTCTGAAAATGAAAAATTAATTTTTGGTGAATAATAACTATACCTTATAAATAGTAATGTTACCCTTGGGAATAGTAATATGACCCTTATAAATTGTAAATCATCTAAAAGAATAGTATCCTCACCCATGAATGTATATATAAATTTTAGAAACTTATATGTTATAATATGACCACAGTAAAAGTAGTGGTATTTTTATAAGTCATAAATTAAAATTAATTAATTAATTTAAAATAATATTTATTTTCCAAAAATATTTTCATAAATTAACAATTTTTTGACCGATGGTTTTAGGATAATTTTATAAGACCTTATGTAATTCTTGAAATCGTTATAAAATCAGTCATAGTTTAAGAATCTGTATATCTAAAGTAAATTATTATTTTAATTAAAAAATAAATTTATCATACATAGATATTTATTTTTGAAAAATGGATTTTATTTTTGGATTCTACACATTGAATAATCTTTATGGTGAATTTTTGTGATTTTTCTAAAAGACATGATTTTTTTATGAATTGTGAAATACGGTAGTTTACAATATATATTCATTATAAGATAAATGGACTATTCCTATAATCATGGAAGATTTAAGATACTTTAGTTCAAATTGAAAAGAACTTATTAATATGTATTTCATGTAATCATCACTATTTATTTTCTTATGTGAAAATAATAAACTAATAATTAAAATATTAAGAAAACCCTCCTCCCCTCCACTATAAAAACCACCCACACTCTACTCTTATCATCACTCATATCAAGAATGGTTCCTTCCCTAAATTTTCCCCAAATTTCTCCCCAAGATCCTCCCCACATCCATCAACCTTTTCTCTCATAAAAATTCAAAATCCTCCCCCATTAAAAGGCTCTCAAAGAAGAATAAATCAAGAGGTAAACTCCTGTTTTCTTTTCATTCATTTTATTTTTGTGGTCCATTGTTCTATTTTCTATCCAAACTTATGATAATGAAAATAGTATGACAACTCCAATACCATAGATTTACTGGAATTATGTTATGATAATTTCATATTTCATTTTAATATCTTCTTTCGCCTCCTTTAATAATAAATAAATGAAAACATCATCTAAGAAGTGCTAATTTATCACATTCAAGGACAATAGGTTATCAATTTCTATTACCAACTTCAATTTTGGTGATGAAATTATTTTATGGTTGAACTAGAGTATTGAATATTTATTTTATCTTATATGATATGCTAGAATCAGTTTTCACTCATGAGGAAATATAAAAATACATGATAGGCTAATTGTGAGAAAAATTTCCAAATTAATCCAGACATTTGCCATCAATGTTTTATATAATGATTCAACTTCAATCTAAATAACAAAATGAAATTTAAAACCATTTAACCCTCTTCATGTTCAATCATAACAAACAACTCCAATTATATACAACCATATTCATTTACATGATTATCCATTCATGTATATAAGTAAACCAAATATGAAATAAATAGACCCAAACAATGAAATTGAACCTCTTAACTCATCCAAACAAAAATTAATGAACTTAATAAAGTTATAATAAATTTATAACATGTATTGGAGGTTTTATAATTTTTAATTAAAAAACATAATTTGATTATTCATGTCATTGAGATCAAGTGAAGAACACCACCAGACATAAGGTAAGGGGTATTCTCTTTCTCGCATTTATTCAAGAATATCCTCTATGTTATGTCATTTTATGTGTAATTTATAATAATGGGGTATGATTACCACCCCCATACGACCCTTAGTATTTATATTATAATATAAACCTATTTGTCTCTCATTAAGCCCTTCTAAGTACACCTGGAACCATGCTGATATTCCATAAGGTATTCTACCTGTTCCTCTATTATTCCTTCAGGTTATTCTTACTCTCTTTTTAACCAAATGAAATACTATATTATGTTTATTTACATGTAATATTTTATGTTTATAAAGACAAAATCATGTATCCATATTCATTATAAAATATCTTTTGGGGATATAATTTATTTTAAATGATTTCCTCCTCAATACTTCCCAATAAGAAAACCCATATTAAAGAAATATCCTAAATTCGTATCCAATTTCTTGTGAAAATTTCTGAATATTTTAATCCATTATTGTTTTTATAAAACAATTTTTTTATAATGAAACTAGTCTTTTATTACTTCTTTTTTTTAAAACATCATTCCATTCTCTATTTTAAATTCTTGTTAATTTTTTCCTTAAAACCGCACTAAAATGTTTTAATGCTAAATGTTCTTAAATATTCTGGTTACATGTTGTCACTTCTATTTGAGAACCCTTACAATGTAATATTACTATTTTACATTATTAATGTCTATTTATGTTCTAATTCATTTCTTTCATGTAAACTCTTATGATACACTCATATGTTATACTTTATGATGTGATTGTGATAACCATTTCTTTCTATGGGTGACCTAGTGTTTATTATTGTTTCTGTATGATTCTTGTCATGACCCGTCCATTAGGGCCCATGCCATGACTACCCCAAGACCTCCTTCAATAGGCATGGGGCTAGAGACAAGCACCAAAAAGGCATATCCCTAAAACCGGCAAGGCATTGTCTTTATAACATGTAAACTCACACAACCAAGCACACAACAAAATATGAGCACAAAGTACAACTATATAGTAAAAAGAGTGTTTACAGTAAGTAAAGGGGCCATAATAAAAGACCAACTAGAAAATACAAGTAAACTAAAGAAAAGATCATATGAACACCCTCCAAGGATCCTACATAAAGGGTAGGTACAACTCTCGAACGGTCATCTCTGCGGTTCGCTTCGCCTAACTTCCACCTCCGTGTAGCCTCCAGTCCTAGTACCATCGACCATGATCAGCGTAGTCCGTCATCTGCACAAGACACCGCATGGTGCAGGCATAGCCTGTGAAGGGGTGAGAATAAAAATACTTAGTATGGACCCCGAGACCCCCTAAGGTCTCTCAGAATCCACAAAGGATAAACCACAAAGCATGAAAACAATAGTCAACCCTACATAGGTATATTCCCATACTTATACCTAAATTATCAAGTATACCCATATCATTCAGGAAGAAACATAAGGCCCAACTCTTTAGCCAAAAGATTAACTATTACAAGAAGGAAAGAATACCATGAATGTAAAACCACAAAGGTAAGTACCACAAAAGTATCAATACGAAAGTTAGGACTCATCTCACACCAGGTATAACATAAGAATGGTAGTATAGATGATTATTTGTATTTCTAGATCATCTTACTTCATTGAGAAGCTCTGTTGTTGACCCACATAGAATCAAATATGACCCACATAGGATCTTAATATGACCCACATAGGATCTGAAGATGATCTACACAGGATCGGAATGTGCTGACCCACACATAATCGTTGAGCGCTGACCCACGGAGTATCATTATTCCCTAAACCACATAGGATCACTGAGTGCTGACCCACACATGATCTGTATGTGTTGGCACACATAGGATTGTTGAGTGCTGACCCACACAGGATCGGTACGTGCTGACCCACAAAGGATCGATGAGCGCTGACCCACATAGGATCTGAACATTCTTCAAGTACAACCAGCCATAGGGTTCCCGCACTAAGCATGCTTGATTATAAGAGGATCCACTCCTCAAGCCATTGGTCAATACTTCAACTGCAATTAAGTCCCATGAAGAAGTATCCAAAATCTATTCTACATCATAAGGGACCCAATGCAATTGATAGTATGTCAATCGGACGCCCGATCTATAAGTTATTAGTGTTTCCGTTCTGAGGGCCCGGTTGGATTTAGGTTCGATCCTACCATGCTCTACTCCAACTCTACCCAAAAATATTGTTTATTATACCAAAAGGACCATTTCAAACTAAGTATTCTAGTGCTATAGAAGGTTCTTCAGACGGACGCCCAGTTCTCAAGATAGGGCCACCATGGCGTATTTGGGTCCAGATGGACATGGGTCCGGTCTGACCTGGATGAACTGACCTGGCCCAACCCGACCCAGTTCGGGTCGACCCAAATGCGCTGGTCCACAGTGGGCCTGGCCTACTAGGCTGCGGTCTGGCCTGGCCTACGAAGGGGGGCCCGACCAGCTGGTCGTGACCCAGCCCAAGCTAGGAGAGACTCGGCTAGGTACGGTCCGCCCGGATGGGTGTGGTATACCATGGGGGAACCTTCCCTAGCTGCACCTGGGAGAGCCCCCCCCCCCCCCCCGGATTCCTGAATGGTCCATCAGACTATTCGGCCTACTAGCACACAAGACCCACTAGAGCGGGTCCTATACGGTGCATCACGGTCAGCCGGATTCCCAGCCATCCTCCATCCAGCGGTGTGACGTTGTCGTTGTCCACCAGCGGCTGGTCAGGTTCTGGTCACCCTCTGGTCTCCTCCGTAGCCAAGCGGCCGTGGTCACCAACCCCTGTGGCTAGGATACGTGGGTCCACTTCGCCACACGGTCATCCAGTGTTCCGGCCACCACCCTGCTCCACAGCGGCCGACGGGTCGTAGCCCCCACTTCTGGTGGCGTAGACACATGCCACCCTCCTTCTATGTGGTCAGTCGGGTTCTAGCCACCGCCTTCTTCTGTGAGACATCACATCTTCGTTCAAAGACCAAAAATTATAACATTTTCAAATTCACGGTCCTCGGGTTGAGATCTCTACTTCAATATGTCATGCTCAATGAAACTTTTTGTTTTTAGCGCGCTTTGTTATTTGGCATCGAAGAACACACGAAGAAAGTGTGATGAACGAATAGGAAAGGTTATGATAAATGTGTGGATGAATGGATGTGTTTGTTTGGCCATCTTCATTGAGATTCATGTATTTGAAGAATCAACAAAATATATTAAATAATACTTCAATTTAAACCCCTACCTCATTTTCTTGTTGGAGGTGGTGTGAGGAAGAGAATGAAGTTGATGAAGGGAACGTCAGTGCCCATTGCTCCTGCAACCCATTTCTAATCTGAGCTCGGGCGTTATCCTTGTTCTTGATCTGGTGTAATTTCATTGTTGGAGGTCGTTCTTTGTAATTGGATTCTCCAACAAAGGCCTCCTCTCCCTTTTTCCAAAGGGAAAATAAAAACCCTCAATTCCCTCAAGAATAGTCAATAAAAGGACTCTTCATTACCAAGTTGTTTCATTAATTTAGTTTTAATGAACCCAATTAATTAAATATAGTTGTTGTTACATAATTTTTGCAATCAAGCATTTAATTCTTATCCATAAATGCACGACCACCCTCATTTGATCACCACCTCCACAATTCAAAAAGGTTTTAAAAAAAAGTTATTTATTTATTTTTCTTCTCCCATGAAAAACTGAAAAAAAATATCTTCTACCCTCGACCTACTACGATCGAGGTGAAGCTCTCCTTAAGAAAATATCTATACAGTGAGTTTATAGGAATCCTTTGATTTCAATTCCAAGAACCGGTTCAAAATTTTCGAAATCTCGCTCATGCATTTACTAAACGTACCTAAAAAAGTTCAGAAATTCATTTCGAGCACTTCGGGCCTCAGAATCATGTGTCATCAATTTTCGTGGACTCTTAATATTTCCATATAATAAAAAATTACATAGAAAAATTCAGGTCATTACAATTCTGTATATGGAAATAATATTCATGAACATTTTAATATGGGCGCACCTAGATAGTGCTCCAATGAATTTGGTAATGTTTAGTCTAAATAGGTTTTTTGTGCAATGGTTTTGGCAGTTATCCTTGACTCGTTCTACCTTGTGAAATGGTCATGGTGGTTAACCTTTACTTGTTCTACTTTATGTGAAATGATCCTTGACTTGTGCAAAATTCATTATTTATATTGCTTCCACATTACTATGAATTCATATTTATATGATCCCATATTTATGTTTTTTGATTCATGTGTTCCATTCCTTTTGTTTTCATTATGTCATGCCTTCTATCCCATGTTTTAAATTTTTATTATTTTGATTTTTAGCTTACTTGGATTTTAGATCTTCCTTAATTCATGTGATGCCCAGGTCACCCTTTACAGATGTAAAGGCTCAATGTATGTTAGTATATCTTTATGAATATTAAATATAGAAGTGTTTTTTAGTCCCATGTTTTCAGTTTAATGTACCTAGTCTTCCAAGACACTAGACTTCATGATCCTTGGCATGTTTTCTGATGTATTATTTTGTTTAAAATCATGTAATGTTATGTGTAAAAGGATAGGGTTTTTATATTTCTTGGATGAAACATAATGTTTTGAAGTGTGGAAAGGATAATAGGGTAGGTTCCGTTATATATATAAGATAGAGTGAAATTTTGATAAATGTCTAAAACTATTCAATATTTTTGAATTAATTCTTAAGATAAGTGTTTGGTGAAACATGACTTTAAAACATAATATAAATTATTTTTAGCATATTTATCCATGTAATAAAAAACAATTTATCATATTGTCTACTTTCATTGGAATATTGTGTATATAAAATTAAAAAAATTGAACTAGAATAAAATGTATCATTATTAATCTTTCCTAATGAGCTCATAACTTTGTTTGAGCTCTGACATCTACATAGGATAACTCAAGGAGTACCTAAATAAAATGGACTATCCAAAAATACCAAAAATTGAATGAACATGGAAAATTAGCACATTACATGAGTCAAACGCATAAAATGATATCATAACAGGAATGAACATGAATAAACATATATAGAGATATCATATTGAAGATGGAATCATATGACCATAGTAATATAGAAATGATGTAACAAAAAATAACATGATATAAACATGATTCAAGGCTAACTTCCAAGATGGTATGACACAGTGGAAAATGTCCAAAAATGGATTAGGTTTTCACTATAATCCGATACATTATGTGTCATGACATTAAAAAATTTCCCAATGCATTGGATCAATAGTTGGGAGAACCCATCAAATGTTTTCATCAATATGTGTTCCATATAAAGAATCAAATATTAGGAATTAACATAAGGGTTACCCATTGACAGAAATGGGTGTTCTAATCCTGTTAGAATGTGTAACAGTGGGATTATTATAATGGTGTTCATGGATGAATTAACATAAATATTTCTTGGAAATTCATATGGAGAAATAGGCATCTTTCATGAATCATTATGTTTAATTGAAGTGAAGCATGTAAAATAGTGTTTATAAAAGATTAAAAAATAAGGTCATCAGAGTGGTTTAAGGAAATATATTAAAATTTTATCAACTAGGGCTTAAAAATAATATTTGTATAAATTTTTTTAATAAAGATAAATTTTTATTATAAAAATAGTCATTTTATAAAAAAATATTGTGGAATAAAATATATTATAGAGTGTACATTACAAATTATAAGAAATGGATAATCTCACATTAATCAATGTTTCATATTTATAGGAATTTAGAAGGGAACCATTTAAAACATGTAATTACCAATAAAGGAAATATGAATTTGGTTACATAAAAAAAATTGTACATACACATAGAATTTTTGAGTTGAATATAAGATGAATGAATAATTACATTTTGGAAAATATAGAGAGAGAGTGAGAGCGAGTGTGTGTGTGTGTGTGTGACCAAAAGGTAATTTATAGGTTTTTAGAGATCATATACCTTATATCTGAATATATTATGCACTTTCACAAAATTTATTTTATAATCAGAATCAAATTAATTAATTACTAAAAATACAACCACTTATACATTTAATATATATTTTATAATTTTCTTAAGTTCATTTGTGGTTGTTTCATTGAGTTTTAAGGTTCAATTTCATCATTTCGGGATCATTTTTTTCATGGATTCAGGATTGGTTTGCTTTTTTTATAATTATTGAAGTTCATTTCAAATGGGATTAAATATTTAGAAGAATAATTATACTGTATTAAGGAACTCAAAAAAAAATCAAATGTTTCCATATATTATTTGGTTATTTTGGTATGAAGGTGATTTATTTGAAAAAACATTACTGATAACTATTTAGTTTATTTTGGTAGTTTTTGCAATCATCAGGAATTGGTTTTATTTTATTTAATATTATGTAATTAAATTATTGGTCATGAAAAATGGTATAATATATTTATTACCATATAGTTCAAAAATATGAATGTTTTTATAACTATCTATGATGGTGGTAATGGAAAATGAAAACTCATCATCCCCAAAGGTAGTGAACTGACTTATCCTGGAAGATGATTTCATTTTTAGAATAAATGGAGTGGAGAATATATTTGATGATGAATATTACATTAATATAATATCATTAAAATATATATATTTATAACACTTGAGTTATCTTGCTGTATTGGATTGGGTAGGTGTAGATAAGGTTGAAGAGAAAATTAATATAAAAGTAGGAGGAGAATTTTACCTCTTGAATATCGTCTCCTTCAGAACCTCCTTGAGGCACCAAGAATTGGTCTCTTATTGAGACCAATGGATTCATTACCTAAGGAAGAGGGTTATAAAGTTTATTAGGTAGAATATTGAAAATCTACAAGGATTATAATGGTTGGGTAGAAGGGGTGGTATTTATAGGGGAGGAGACAAGTGTTTTTTATTAATTTATTAATTATTTAATTATTTTGGCTCACCTCTATCAATATTGTTGATTCTTGTGACTAAATAAATTATATGATTTAAGAGAGTTTTAACAAATTGTATCTTACATCATAAATAAATCATCATTGACTAAAAAAATTATGTATTAATATTATAATGATAAATACCAATAATTAATGTATTTCACTATTCACTAAAAAGTAAAATATTTTAAAACATTCCCAAAAATTCAAAATAACCACTTTTCAATGTATTCAGTTTGATAGATGACTATATTTTATGAAAAATAATTTTCTAAATATGGGATATTTATGTTTTAAAAAAAATAATCATTTACTCTAAAATTACGGATTTTCATATTATAATCTATATTATAAAACTTTGAAAAATTAATTTATGTATCAAAAAATATAAAGACCTAGAAATTTCATGGAAATTTTTTTCTTAATTTCATTGGAATTTTTTGAGTCTGTGGCTTTTAACGACACTAGATTCCAAGGCCCGGTGTGCCCAGAATCAATTTCTGAAGTTTAGCTCAGGTACGTTCAGTGAACGAGTGAGCGGGTTTTTCTATCTTTTGAACAAGTGCTCGGAATCGAAATCCAAAGGCACCATTGAAACCACAACGGATGTATTTTCTTAAGAAGACACTTTCTGGAGTTGCGTTTTCTCGGGTGGTTTTGTTAAAAAAATTGGGTTTACTAAAGAGTGAAATAAAATTTGCGCCACAATTTTATTTCTAATCTGAATAGTTATAACCTATGCTTGGGAGTTGAGTGGGACCTACTACATCCTAACCACTTGGTAGGATATTTGTGATGTGGGGCCCACACAAGCCCCACCCCTTCAAATCCCCTAAACCCCTCTTTATGTTGGAAACCCCCCATAAATTTGTAACACACCCACATTCCCTCTTTATGACATGTCAACTCTCACAATTAAATTGATTGTTTAATTCCATTCAATTAATTTAATTATGAGTTTGATTTTTGAAGTTTGGAAAATGCATGGAATGTGTTAATAAAATAAGTCTTCCTTATTTTATTTGGGGGTGGGAGGTTGTTTGTGGAGATTTTGGGGAGAGATTACTCTAAGGTTGAAGAACGCGAAGAACACCAAAGCTTTGACGAAGAAATCCATCTCGTCTTCTCATATTCTTCCTGCGTTGAGGAAAGCGAGACGCCACTTCTTCTACGGATGTTCACCGTCGACGTATACGGAGCCTCGTTCCGCAATGTCGTCTTCTGCAACGTCGTTTTCCCATGACGATCATCGTTCGACAACTCCTTGAGGTAGGGGTTTGGTTTTGTGTTCATGAATATTCTTTTGTCATCCATCGTTACAGTCTTTAGCCGCTTGTTATCGAATTAACGGGAGGGGGCCGAACCACACGAACATGACCGAACCTCCTCCCCTTTGTTGTTGTGTCTTGATGCGGTTTGGAACAAAGGCGGCGTGGTGCAAAGGCACCATGCGGGATCGAGGAAAAATGCGGCGAAGGAGCGTGGTGATGTCGCACCATGCCATTGTGGCCGAAAGAAACTGAGGCTGGAGTCAGGCCACGGCAAAGGGGCGCGTCGTCGTCGCGCCGCTTCGGAGCTTCAAGAAGGGTTGCGGACGGGGCGGGCCGCGGCGCCGTCGCGCCTCGTCATCCGCCGTCAAGCAAGACAAAGTCGCGGCCTTGGGCCTAGGCGGTTCTCCAAGGGGGGCGGTCAGATCTTCCAGTCGCCAACGTTCAAGGGAGACGGGACCCGCGAGGGGGTCTCGTGGTGGCGGCACCGGCCGGCCAACCGGGCTGGCCGTTCGAAGGAGGCCGGGGGTCGTAACCCCCGGCGGTAGATAGGCGAGACCCCTCCACGTGGGGGGCCTCTGTTACGAGACAAAGGGGGACAGCGCCCCCCCCCCCCCCATTTTCCGCTCGGCCGAAACGGCCGATCTGACTAGCCACGCGGGCCGCGCCCGCACCATGCCAACCGGTCGCGCCGCGCCGGTCCGGATCGCCCGCACCCCTGGCCGCGCCCGTTGGGCCGGGTCACGCCGATGGGATGGGCCGCACCCAAGTGGGCCGCACCCGGACCCGGGTCGGTTCGACCCTGTTTGGGCCGACCCAGGCGGTCTTGGGCTGGGTCGGTCCGAGCCCAAAACCCCTTAAATAACAGACATCTTCGTTCAAAGGCCCATAACATGGGCTACAGACCTCCGATCGACGCACCATCAGTTGTAATGTGATCCTTGGATCGAGATGGTTGTTTTGGTATATTATACTCAAGGTTTTGGAGATCTTTGGGTATGGCCGGGTTGGTTCGAACACGAAACCAACCGGGGCCTCGGTGCGGAAACGCTTATAACATGAGCTTCGGACGTCCGATTGATGTGCCGTCGACTTTGTTGGATTCCTCTTAGTGAGACGGTCCTTTTGGATTACATCAATTGAGGTTCAGATGTAGTGTGAGTACAGTAGGGTTGGTTTTTACGTAAAAACCAATCGGGCCCCTGGGACCAAAAGGCCAATCACTCTCAGCCAGGGCATCCGATTGACGCTCCATCTGTCACATTGTGCTCTTATTAACGTGACGGAACTTTGTAATAAATCAACTCTGGTCTACATGAAAATTAATTTATCAACCTCTTGGATCATGGAGCGGACCCTCCTGGAACGAGCTTGCTGTGTGCGGGATCCCAAGAGCTGGTTGAGACTTGACGACTACTGATCGATCGACTCAGAGTGTTTCGGATAGCCTAGTGGGGATCGCTTGGTTGTAGTGGAAGACCCATGGCATAGGAGCACTTGGTTGTAGCGGCAGACCCGCAGTACTCAATAGAAGGAGTACCTCTGTAGGATATGATGGGGAGCACTTGGTTGTAGCGGAAGACCCTTGGTGGGAAGCGCTTGGTTGTACCAGCAGGCCCACAGTACTCGACAGGTGGAGTACTACAGCAGTCCAAGGTTAGTGGGAAGCGCTTTTTTGTAGCGGCAGGCCCACTGTACTCGATAGAGGAGGAGTTCCCCAGTAGCTATGGTTTTAACATCATGATTAAAATCCTGGTCTGAGCTGAGTCTGGACTTTCCATCATTATCTTCGATGTGACTCATTTGATATCCTATGTGGATTGGATCTTGTTTTCCTGGGTGGATTAAGTTATGCTTTCCTATGTGGATTGGATCGTACATTCTTGTGTGGATTAAGTTATACTTCCCTGATTTCACTGGGTTGTACATGAGCTCGTGAGATAGAGCTATACTGGATTTGATGACTTAGTTATATGTATGGGTATATACCTAATTAGTGTGGGATGATACATTGTGATTGTATCTTTTCTTTGTGGTTTATCCTTTGTGGATTCAGGGAGAATTTTGGGGGTCTCCAGGTCCCTACTGAGTATCATATACCCACCCCTACACGGGCTTCACCTGCACTACGTTGTGTTGGTTGCAGACGACGGACATCAGTGATCATGGTTGAGGCTTGTAGAGCAAGACGGTACCTGGAGGTGAACGTGACAACGATACGCTACCCGGAGGTGGACTTCATGATGAGATAGTACCCAGTGGTGGACTTGATGATAAGAGGGTACCTGGAGGTGGACATCACGACGAGACGGTACCCAGAGGTGACAGACGGACGTGGAGAGCTGAGCTGGCCATCTGTACCTACCCTTCAAGTAGGGACTCTGGAGGACGATCCAGGAGCAGCTTGACACCTTCCTGATGTTTTGTCTTTTTATTGTACTTTACTGTTGGGATTGTATTTCCGACCCCCTTTGTACCTTCAACACACTTGTTATATTGCTTTAATTAGTGTTTACATCCGCTTATACTCTGGTTGTGTGTGTGTTTACGTTTCATAAAGGCAATGCCTTCCTAGTTATAGGGATTTACGCCTTTGGTGCTAGTCCCCAGCCCCTGGCCTATGGAAGGCGGGCTTGGGGTAGTGAGGACACAGGCCCCAGGGGACGGGTCGTGACAAATTGTTAACATAGGATTTCGTTTCTATCATAGAACTCAGGACTCTGATCGTTCTTCTATGTGAAGTAATAGTGTTAGGGGTATTGAGTGTGGTTATTAGTCAAGGGAGTCCAGTTTTGGTGCGGTGGCCAACGTATCCATACCCCAGGACCCTAACTTCTGATTTCGGACTCAATGCATGAAAACATTGATTGCATGTGTGTTTCAAAAGTTTTCATTGTGATTACTTTTTGTCAGCTCACTAGGTATACTGTTTTGACTATGGCGCACCTGTCCCATTTCAGGATGGCCCCACGACGGTAGCCAACTAGGGTTCCGAGCTTTGTGTGAGACGATAGCCCACCGAGAGACGAGGCCTCGGTGAAGGGCCCTATTACAACAGAGGCACCGGCGATACCTCTACCCACTGAGCCACCGATGCCACCAGCCCCAGCCACTGAGAGTGCACGTCACCTTAGTGCACTGAACAAGTTTTAGCGTCAGAGACCACCTAGGATCTGCGGGGATACGGACCCTTAGGCAGACGAGGATTGGCTGGAGGCTGTTGTTCAAGTTTTTATATTGTTAGGGATGCTAGAAGACATCATGGTGATTATTGCTACTAGCCTCCTTCACGCAGAAGCAGGTAGATGGGGGAGCTTGATTCTCTAGGTGCACGACGAGGCATCACTTCTGTGGGCAGACTTCAAGAGCCCGTTTTGGGCAGAGTTTGTACCAGCCACCCTTCGAGCGGTGTGCATACAGGAGATACTTTATCTTCAGTGGGGTATAATGATGGTGGCGCAGTATTCAGCGAGGTTCACCGATCTCTCGCGCTACTCCACAGATATGGTACGAGACTCATTTTTTCAGGGACTGAACCTTCGAGTAGGGGCTCAGGCGAGAGATTAGAGCTTCGGTTGTTTCTCACAGCATCCTGAAGAAGACAGGGGTGTTGGAGCGAGCCCTCTTAGTGGAGATTTTCCTTGCTGAGCAGTCTCCAGCAGTAGGACCTACAACTATCTGGCATGTGGCAGAGTCTTCTGCAGCGGGCAGTAGACAGATGACGTAGACATCTAAGAGGACCAGGCCTACAGGTGGTCGACCGCATGACATAGGATTGTGCGTTTGAGGCACCCGGGGTGGAGAATGACTTACCAGGAGCATACAGTGTTAATCCTACGGAGGGGTTGGTCACATGGAACGTGACTATCCAACCCGCCATATATATGACCAGCAGATAAACGAACGACCTCCCAGGCAGAGGCATAGGTTCGATTGGGGTGGATCTCAAGGAGCAAGAGACCGATGCAGGGGAGTTGGCCATGTAGCTAGAGGTGGGCGATGCTTCGAGGTGTTGCCACCACCACCACCAGGAGGTCCACCCCGACCGGAGGGAATATGTGGACATGGGAGAGCTCAGCTTCAAGCAGCTGAGGCTTACAACCATGGAGCTCTGGGAGCATATGGACAGGAGCGGGACTAGTTCCAGGCATGGGACATTTGATCTTGGTGCTTCTAGTTTCCTTGTTGTCATTGTTGTGTGTCTTTGTACTTGAGCTGCAATAATAAAAGACACTTTTCCTTATGACGTTTGCTTCCTCCCTTTTTTGTACTAAGAGGTTCCAGTTGAAACTGTTGACTAGACCCTAACTATTGAGATACCTACTGGAGGAGACCCAGTGACCACATACTGATACCGACAGTGTGAATCAACCCTTGGAGGAGAGAGTAACGGTTGGATATCTTGGTAGTAGTGTCAAGGCCTTACGACGTCATCCTTGGTATGGATTAGTATCATCCTTGTCGGGATTGACTGTATTAGGAAAGAACATGGTTCATCCAGGGGATGAGACCGGATTACTCTTATTGGAAAAGAAGAAATCATAGCAGCTCTTGTAGGACCAGAGAAGGTCCAGGTCATCCAAGAACGGATGAGGACAGCTCAGAGCCGACAAAAGTTTTTTGCTGATGGGAGGCGGAGACCACCAGAGTTTGAGGATGGCGACCATGTTTTCTTACCGGTCTCACCTCGACCTGGATTACAGAGATTTGGTTGGGGTGGAAAGTTATCTTTGCACTTCATCGGACCCTTATAGGTCCTCAACAGGGTAGGCGAGGTGGTTTACCACTTGACTCATTCACCTAAGTTGCACTGGGTGCACGACGTTTCCCATGTGTCTCAGTTGAGGAGATACGTGCATTACCCGATTCATATCATTGACCATGGGGAGCTGAACATCGATGATGGGGAGACTTTTGCGGAGGTCCTAGTGGAGATTTAGGATCGACAAGAGCGGGTCCTATGTGGATGGTTCATTCCTTAGGAGCGCTTTCACTTGCAGCATGGGAACCTCCAATAGAGCACATGGGAGCGGGAGGCTCAGTTGCGTGCTCAGTACCACTTTTGTTTCCCTAGTTTGTGTTATAGCTTTATGGGGACGTAAAGCCCTGAGGTGGGAGTAATGTAAAGACTCGGAAATTTCAAGGAATTTTTTTTTTAATTTCATTTGAATTTTGCGAGTCTGTGGCTTCTGACAACACCTGATACCAAGGCTCGGTGTGCCCGGAATCAATTTCTGAAGTTTAGCCTGGGTACGTTCAAGGAACGAGCGAGCGGGTTTTTATATCTTTTGAATCGGTGCTCGGAATCAAAATCTGAAGGCACCGTTGAAACCATAATGCCGGTATTTTCTTAAGAAGTCCCTTTCTAGAGTTGCGTTTGATCGGGTGATGTTGTTAAAAAAATTGGGTTAACTAAAGAGTGAAATAAAATTTGCGCCACAATTTTATTTCTAATCTAAATAGTTATAACATAGGCTTGGGACTTGAGTGGGACCCACTAAATACTAACCACTTGGTGGGATATTTGTGAGGTGGGGCTCAAATGAGCCCCACCCCTTCAAATCCCCTAAACCCCCTCTTTCTGTTGTAAACCCCCCATAAATGTGTAACACACCCACCTTCCCTCTTTATGACATGTCAACTCTCACAATTAAATTGATTGTTTAATGTCATTCAATTAATTTAATTATGAGTTTGATTTTTGATGTTTGGAAAATTCATGGCATGTGTTAATAAAATAAGTCTTCCTTATTTTATTTGGGGGTGGGAGGTTGTGTGTGGAGATTTTGGGGAAAGATTACTCTAAGGATGAAGAACGAGAAGAACACCAAAGCTTCGATGAAGAATGTCGTCTCGTCTTCTCATCTTCTTCCTGCATCGAGGAAAGAGAGACGCTGATTCTTCCATGGACGTTCACCATTCACGTATATGGAGCCTCGTTCCATGATGTCATCTTCCGCGATTCCATTTTCCCATGACGATCATTGTTCGACAACTCCTTGAGGTAGGGGTTTGGTTTTGTGTTCGTGAATATTCTTTTGTCGTACATCATTAAATTCTTTAGCTGCTTGTTATCTAATTAATGTGAGGGCGTCGGACTGCATGAACATGGAGGACCCTCCTCCACTTTTTTGTTGTGTCTTGATGCGGTTTGGAATGAATGCGGCGCAGTGCAATGGCACCGCGCGGGATCGAGTAAATACACTGCGAAGGAGCGCGGTGTCGTCGTGCCGCACCGTTGAGGCCAAATGAAACTATGGATGGAGTCAGGACATGGTGGAGGGGCATGGTGTCGTCACGCCATTCTAGAGCTTGAAGAAGGGCCGCGGCTAGGGTGGGCCGCGATGGAGGGGCGTGGCGGCTGCGCCGGTTGGGAAGAATCCCAAGCCTTTGGCTGCGTCGGAGCAATAGGAGGCGGGCGGCCTCGCCGGCCGCCGGAAAGCAAGAGGAAGTCGTGGCCTTTGGCCGCGGGGGTTCTGCAAGGGGGGCCGCCGGATCTTCCATCCACCGGCGTTCAAGGGAGACGGGACCCACGAGGGGGTCCTGCGGTGGCGGCACTGGCCGGCCAACCAGGTCGTCCGTTCGAAGGGGGCCAGGGGTCGTAACCCCTAGCAGCAGATAGGCGGGCCCCCTCCATGTGGGGGGGGGCACCGTTTCGAGACAAGGGGCCAACCCCCCCCCCCCCCCCCCCCCCGTTTTCCGCTCGGCCGAAATGGCTGAGCTGACTGGCCACGCGGGTCGGGCCCGCCCCAGGCCAACCGGCTGCACCGAGCCGGACTGGCCGTGCCGAGCCGGACCGACCGTGCCGGGCCGGGCCACGCCGCTGGGCCGGACCCTGACCCAATTTGGTTCGACCCGGTTCGGGCCGACCCAGGGGGTCTTGGGCCGGGTCAGTCCGGGCCCAAAACCCCCTGAATAACGGAAAACTTCGTTTAAAGGCCCATAACATGGGCTACAGACCTCTGATCGATGCACCATTAGTTGAGAAACGATCCGTGGATTGAGACGGTCATTTCGGTATATTTTACTCAAGGTTTTGGAGAACTTTGGGTACGTCCGGGTTGGTTCGAACATGAAACCAACTGAGCCCTCGGTGCGAAAACGCTTATATCTTGATCTCCAGACGTCTGATTGATGTTTCGTCGACTTTGTTTGATTCCTCTTAGTGATACTGTCCTTTTCTCTTACTCTAATCAAGTTTTGGACGCATTTGGATTACAATCCGGTTGGTTTTGACTTAAGAACCAACTGGACCCCTAGGACGAAAAAGCCAATAACTCTCAGACAGGGCGTCTGATTGACGCGTCTTCTGTCACGTTGTGTTCCTATTGACGTGACAGAACATTGTAATACATTAAATCTAGTCTACATGACAGTTGAGGTATCGACCTCTTGGATCATGGAGCGGACCCTCCCGGAATGAGCGTGCTGTGTGCGGCAACCCAAGAGCTGGCTAAGACTTGACGACTGCTGATTGATCGACTCTGAGTGTTTCGGATAGCCCGGTGGGGAGCGCTTCGTTGTAGCATCAGACCCATGGAGGAGGAGCACTTGGTTGTAGCGGCAGACTTGTGGTACTCAACAGAAGGAGTACCTCTCTAGGCTATGAGGGGGAGCACTTGGTTGTAGTGGCAGACCCATGGTGGGAAGCACTTGGTTGTTGCAGCAGGCCCACAGTACTCGACAGGTGGAGTACTACAGTAGTCCAAGGTTAGTGGGAAGCACTTGGTTGTAGCGTCAGGCCCACTATACTCGATAGAGGAGGAGTTACCTAGTAGTTATGGTTTTGACATCATGATTAAAATCCAGGTTTGAGCTGAGTCTTGACTTTCAATCATTATCATCAATGTGATTGACTTGATATCATGTGTGGTTTGGATCTTGTTTTCCTGAGTGGATTAAGTTATGATTTCCTGTGTGGATTGGATCGTACGTTCCTGTGTGGATTAAGTTATACTTCCCTAAGTGGACTGGGTTGTACATGAGCTCGTGATATGGAGCTATACTGGATTTGATAACTTTGGTATCTGTATGGGCATATACATAAGTAGTGTTGGATGATACTTCATGATTGTATCTTTTCTTTGTGGTTTATCCTTTTGGATTAAGGGAGACCTTCAGGGTTCTTGGGGTCCCAACTGAGTATTATATACTCACCCCTACATGGGCTACGCCCACACAACACTATGTTGGTTGCAGACGACGGACATCAATGATCGGGGTTGAGGCTTGGAGAGCTAGACGGTACCCGGAGGTGGATGTGAAAACGAGCCAGTCCCGAAGGTGGACTTCATGACGAGATGGTACCCAGAGGTGGACTTGACGACGAGAGGGTTCCCGGAGGTGGACTTCACGATGAGATGGTTCCCGGAGGTGACAGACAGACGTGGAGAGCTGAGGTGGCCATTTGTACCTACCCTTCAGGTAGGGACTCCGGAGGACGATCTAGGAGCAGCTTGACACCTTCCTGTTGTTTTGTCTTTTTCTTGTACTTTACTGTTGGGCTGGTATTTATAGACCCCTTTGTACCTTCTGCACACTTGTTATATTGCTTTACTTAGTGTTTTCTTCCTCTTGTACTCTGGTTGTGTGTGTGTTTACATTTAATAAAGGCAATGCCTTCCAAGTTATAGGGATTTACGCCTTTGGTGCTAGTCACCAACCCCTGGCCTATGGAAGGTGGGCTTGGGGTAGTTACGACACGGGCCCCAGGGGACGGTTCGTGACACAAAATTATATTATAATTAGTATAAAAATATATTAATTTTAGAATCTTTTTTATGAAAATATATATATTTTTAAATAATTATATATATATTATAAAATTATAAATAAATATTTATGTTTCACAAAGATACAAACTCATAATTTATCATTTTAAAAAAATTATTTACTTATACCTTGATATAAATAAATCATATTTTCATTTAGAAGGTACTTATTTTTTATTTATGCATTAATTGGTGAGGTTACTATTTTAACAACAATATTACCATTCCTAATAGTGAGATAACTATTCCAATGGTCATGTTACTATTATAAGGGTATATGTTCATTAATTTCAGTAAATACTACTTATTTCATTCATTATTCATTCACTTATACTTTATATCAAGGTTATATATACTTCCCTTCTTTATAGTAAATTATACATTATTTAAATTATATTATTTATATATAAATTTTTACTGGAGTGTGGTCCTTCTAGTGGATTTAGCATATCCATATTTTCCCACTCTTATTATACTATTCTCTATTTATTGTCTAATTGTAATATTTTGAATAATTATTTTTTTATTTTCTGAGTAATTTATCATTCTTCTTGTTGGTGAAATACTTTGTCTCACAATAATTTGATTCATATTAAGGTTTTGGAATAGAATCTTCCTTTGATTTTCCATAGACTAATATTCTTCTCCCCATGGTTGCTTCAATAGTTATCGTTATGGTATTGACAGGGAGGAAAAGGGTTGTGGGTGGCCTATGAAGTGTTTATTGGACCATTTCACATAACTATAGTAGTTAATGTTACGATGAAGACTTATGTGGGCAGTGCGAGAATTATTGTAGAATTTAATGTGGTCAACATGAGAATAGAGAGGTTGACTGATATGGTTATCATGAATAGATATGTTGTTGAAATTGGCGTGATAGTGGAGACTAATGTGGTCGGATAATGTAGATCTATAGCTATGGTGCCTTATGTGGGTGGGGTGAGTAATGTGACAACAATGGTGGTGGATGGTCTGGGTGATGTGAGTAGCGAGATCTTGGTGGGAGTGTATGGTGCAAGAGGTGTAAGCGTCGTACATATATCCATAGTGGTGGTTGAAGTGGTTCTCATGGGAAATTATGGTTGATCGATAGTTGTGGTTGTTCATGTGGAGGTGATTGTTGTGGGAGGCATGTATCCTCTACCAGTGGTGACTACGATGTCCAGAAAATTGCATAATTTTGTGGATGTTACAGGAAAGGTTGTAGAAACAGAAGTGACACACAGATTTGATTTTGATGGGGATAAGAAAAATATGAATACTAGTGTTTCCTAATCAAGAAATCTCAATATAATGTACCTTCACATGTAAAGGATGTTACTATGGATCTAACAATCAATAATGGTGACACTTCCCACACGACATATAACAGAGAGAAATTCTTGGTAGATTTAAAATATATGAATACTCCATAATTGCAAGGATTGCTCTTACCAATGGATGAATGTATTTGAAAGTTGATGACTAATTCCAGAAGTTGACTTCTATATTGGGTTTTTTTGTCGAGATAAATTCCCCAATGTTGGAGTTTCTTTCATATCATTTTTCTGTCGAAGTCTATAAAATAAATGGTTGTGAGGAATCAATTCAATTGCCTTGAATATATGTATGAAATAATTTCAAGGGTTGTATTTTCACTTTATTCATTTTTACATAACAAAATTAGATCGCAAGTATGGATTAAAGTTAGAATCCTTAATTATATTTTGTAGAATCCAAAAATCATATTCGATATTACATATTCTATAGGAATTCTTATAAAAATGGATAAGAATAATGAGATTTCTAAATTTAGCCACTACGCTTGGGTACTGGAGGAGGTTGATATGTGATCTATCTTAGTTCATAATGATGCTTTCTCGTCACTAGATTATTATATTCCTTTGAAAGTGTAATATTAAAGCCATCATGACTTTTTTTATAGTGTCAAAGGATTGGTAATGTCAAGTATAAATTTCACTAGAATGTGGTTTTCTCTTTTAGTTCTAAAAAAGTAAATCATGAAGTATGTTTTAGAAAGAATGTGAGGAAGCATACTTCACAATACAATGTGGACTGGCATGGTGACAAACAACCCAATATTGACAATTTCAATGTGAAGGTTAGATATGGTTCATTAAATTCATCTATGGAATTGACACTAGTGACTCCTAATTAAGAGAATATAGAACTGATGATAGTTCCAAAAGACAATGGGTGTTCCCAAGTAGATGAGGGAATCATTATAGTTATAGAAATGGATCAATGTCTACAAGAATCATCCCTAGTAATTGAGGGTGAATGAAATCCAAGTGATAAAGTGAATCATTAAATTATTCAAGAGGAAATTAATAAATTAAGGGAAACCCATAGAACTTATGTATGGTTGGATGATATTAAGGATGATTCCCTAAACAAATAATCTTATAAGTATGTATTTTTTTATAGGAAAAAATGATCATATGGATGATGATGGTTTTCAACCTATTCCTCCAAGGAAATTTAAATGTATGAGAGATTATTCCTCTCTAATGCCATCTATAGTCAACGGGTATCATAGTCCCTTAAAATTTAACTCTGAATGGTTTGGTGATTATGATGATTCATACCAATTTGATTGTGATTCTTGATCTATTTTCATGAGGGCATGATTCTTGTAGGAGCCTATCCATTCCCTTTATGTTGGTTATTTTTTCTTTTTTAATAATGGGGATCTGTCCAAAGATTCCTAGTAACTTATCATACATAATTTATTAAAATAATATATTTATAGGTCTCTCTATGTAAATTTTGTGTTTTATGACATAATTATAAGAAGGAAAATCCATTAATAATATTTTGGGTCATTACATTTATCCCCCCTTATAAAATTTCTCCCCTGAAATATCGTCTTACATACTATGGTTAAATATGTGAGGGTATATATCTTCTATCACTTCCCCTAGTTCCTAAGTCACCTCTTAATATTTATGGTTTCTATATAATTCTTTGACAATGTGAGAATTATTTTTCTGTAGTAAATTGTCTCTATTGTCCATGATATTCACCATATTCTCCTCGGAATAGAATTATTTTCCCATTATTTCCAACTATTAGTTCAGTACATGTGGGTGATCTACTATGTAATTTCATAATATAGATACGTGAAATATATCATGTACTTCAGACATGGTTGGAGGAACATCAGTTCCATAGGCTTAACATCCATACTGATCAAGAATCTAAATTTTGTTGATGGAATGGGGAGTTAACCATCTATTCGTTCCAAATCACATCACCCTCTTCATTGTATATGTGAGTTTCAATACCATAACTCCACCCTCAAACTCTAAGTATCATCGATGATTATCTTCATAGATCTTATATCAATATTTAGAATCCCAGTTATGCTACTAGATGGTCTTATCATTTTTCCCCATTTCTTCATGAAATTCCTTCCCCATTAGATTTCTTTCTCTGACATCAACCCAACATACAAATATTCTACTTATTTTATTATAAAGAGATTAACTTGAACTCATTTGGATTCTTGAGTGGAAACTACTGTTATATGAGAACCTAACTAGTGGATGTTATTGATCCCATTATCCTTTTTATGTATTGAATATGATCTCAACATATCATCCACTTTCTGAGTTTCCCACTCTGATTGGACATTTTTTTATGGGTAATAAAATGTACTGATGTGAAACATAATTTTTAGATAATGTTGTATACATTTTCAAAAAATAAATGTAAACATATAATAACGATGAAATATAATCGATAATTGTACTCTATGAAGCCTCACCACTTCACTGATGTATATTTTTGAATTTTGTACAAGTGAGAAGTCTAATTAAATTTTAATAGAGTGATAAGTTTATATAAAAAATACATAATTACCCATATTGACTAATTTCATCTAGATGTCTTCAGAAGCCCAATGATAATGTCCATTTGGTTTTCCAATTTCTATGTAAGTATTGGTAATGACTGATCTTCACCTTAGTATTTTTTCCTTTCATACATCACATGATAACACCAAAGACACATTGATTTATATATAGTGATACCCTTATTTATATTATCACCCTAATAGAGCTCTTAGATATCTAGATACATTTTGTACTCCCTGGGTGAATATATAAGGTCGATATATGTGCATTATTCAAAAGATATTCCTTTATCTCTAGATTGTATGGTACATATATTCATGACACAAATCTTATGACTTATTCCTCATCAATATTGAACACTAAGGATTCCCAGTTTCATATGCCTTCCACCTTTTTTTGAATTTCCTCATCATTTCATTAATGATATATTACCATATCTAAAAGGGATTTTTGATAATTCATTTTTTGAAAGGAATGATTGTGTACCTTCCTTTAATATTCACATATCCATCCATTTCAAGTCAATGAATATTGTATCCTTATAAATTATCATCATTGGTATAGGTTTGAGGTCCTTCTTACTTAGAGCATATGGAACATTATTTTCATTACTGTGTTGATAGTGGATAAATAATTATTAATAATTTATGAGTAATAACAATATTATTTAGCACATATTAATATTATCATATGTGTATATATATTTTAGTCACTTGGGATCAGTATATATCTCCCACTTCTCCCCATATAATTAATTTATACTGATTTCCAACCCAAAGATCACATTGCCCACACCATATCAGGCATGGGATAATTTTTATAATAAACATTCATCTTACTTGAGATGTAGGATATCACATTGTTATTTTACATCATTATAAAGGAAAATTCTTTTTTTTAAATAATGTTGAATAGCACAAATAGTTCCCCACATATCGTTAATGTGCATATTGGTGTAATGATATGACTCTTTTTCAATTGTTTGAAGCAGTCTTCATATTCACATATCCAAACATACATTACTCCCTTCAGATTCATCAAATTTTTTAGTATGGAAAATTAGGTGAACATCCTAAAAATCATTGGTTATATCCATCTAGGCCATATAAGCAATAGATATCCATTATAGATGTTACTCTAAGCCAATACTCAATTGGATTTGTTGTAGAATGGCCCATAGGTATTCCTTTGATTGTGATAACATGCCCCATGAATGATACATTATCTATACAGAAGACACATTTAATATAATTCTCATAACATTTATCCTTTCTCAAAGCATGTTTTGTTGTATTCCAATGATACTTTTGTTACTCAGTTCTCTTGGATTTTATTAGAATATAATACATAAATATTACTAAATTTTTTTATATAATCTATAAAAACTCTATTTTATTATGTTCGTAAATGTTTTTTGGAACCATAATGAGTTTTAAGGAAATCACTATGAACACACAGTGTCAATACATTATCCAAAAGTTTGTTTGGAAAATATCATCCTTCCCCACCTTTAATTAGTGATATCCTGAATGAATGTCCCCCTTAGATAAAAACCCAGCCACATGTAGTTGATAAAACAAGTAATATATCTGTGAAATGGGATACATTTTCATTATCATGGGTTATTCGGGATCATTATAATCATTAAATTGTCATATTTATCCAACCATCTTCATGATGTAGAGGACTAGCACCCCTCATTGTGAAGCACTTGGGTGTATAAAACCCTTGTCCAAAATTCACATATAATTGTTTCTTTAGTTATTACAACTCAATGGTGGCTATTATGAAATTACACATGGATATAAGGAATAAGTCCAGATATCTGATAAATTAATATCTCAAACTCAATTAAGAGGAAGATCATAAATATATTCAGGTAACACATCATATTATTAACTCACATTGGGAATGTCTTCGAGAATGGTCCTCTCTAAATTGTCAATTATTTCCACTAGAAATGATTTCACATGGGGAAGTAATATCCAAAATTGATATGATGATTCCAATTGAGATTCATCCACCTCCTTACACTTATACATGAATTTTAGGATGACTTTAGATATGATAGTTATCTTCTTCACTATAATTGATGTTTAATTTTTTAATTATAAATAATTGTTTACAAATATAATATTAAAATCTACAAAAGGAAGTAAAAGGATATTTAATGGAAGGTTCATTCCATAATCTTTACTCAAAAAGGAGATATACACCTTAGATTCAATTTACTACCCATTCATTATCCATACTAATATATCTACCTTCATATTTTGAGGTCATTTTTAAGTAGTTATACTAGAGATAAAATATAATAAAGAATGCATTGAACAAGAATCAAATAGTATGTTCTCTATTATTGAGTTAATAACCATAATACCTACCAACATATAGTTTTGGGCTCCTCCTCAGTAGTAGTTGTAGTATATTCAATTCCTTACTTCCCCAAAGTTTTTTTTTTGATTTCATATAACAATCCATGGATTAGGGAATTGGATGGCATATTTCCCATTATTATTTTAGTTGAAATGATAAACTAGAGAATAAGTTTTTATATAATCTATCAATTCTTATTCCATATTAACAGGACTATTCAAATCCCTTTAGTAAATATTATGCTTATGTTCCTCTCACCCGCATTTGAAGAATCTCTTTCTTTACATTAGATTGTTTTTAGGATGCTTCTTCCCACAATTCTGACATATGGGATGTTGGGTTTTAATTACTTGATTTGATTTATCCATATATCCTCCAAAATTAGAACCTATTTTCCTATTTTTATCTATGATACAATTATACCATATGAATTCACCAATATACATCTCATCCTTTAGGGCACATCAGCCAATATCTTCATATCTTCCAAAAGTCTCAAATCACCAAGGACATTCCTATATAGAGTCGACATTAATCTAAAAAATATGTGATACACCATTCCTTCATTATTAATGAAAAATCGAAAGGCATATTATGAAATAATTGTAATGTTTTCCTCATACTCCCTACTATATTTATATTACATTTAATTCAGTTAAAGGAACCCCCTCTCTTAATTATAAAAAAATTATTTGGGGAAAATATTTATTGAAAATATTTTTATGTATCCTTCAAAATATATTGAATATATATCCTCTTTAGGTATTATCTTTTTTATTAGTTTCCACCGCTCATCATTTTCCCCATAAAAATGACTAACCATCTGTATAACACTCTCTTTTTATGAGCATTAGAGAATAGAGAGTATCTTTTACATGGAGTTACTCCATTATTCCATGATGATGGGATTTTATGATCTAATAAGGATCAGATGACTTTTTAACTAAAAGTATTTGACCACAACATTATGTTTCTTAAGAGAAGTAGGATGTTCTACATGAATCAAGTTATTTTTCATAACTTGATCCAGTTGAGCTAGTTGTAGTGCTAAAATTTAGAGCTCTTGTTCACATCAGATTTAGAATTTAATTAGGAAAAAAATAACTTTGACTATCAAATTTGTTAGAAACATAGGTTATCCAATTTTCTACCATTAAATAAACACATTGTAAAAGAATACAATTAGGATATTTTAATTCTTGTATAATTATAATATTAAAAGGAAACCATAAACTCCGAAGGGATAACTTATAAATAAATATTAAATATGAACTTGTGAATCACTATGTTTTAACATATATTTTACATGGGGGTATAATTATAATTAGTGTAATTACATAGGATTTATTTAAATATCACATGTTTTTAAAAATAAAATACTATGTTCGATAGAAAAAATAATATACCACATCGAGCTTAAATAATGAACTAAATATTAATATTTAAAATTTAATTTTATAACCAAGCCATTAAAATAGAGGGAATGAATATTATTAAATAAATTAGGGAAATATGGTTTACATATGTATATATAATTAAATATTTTTTTGAAAAATTAATTATCAATGAAAATAATACCCCTATTTAAATGGATATGTTTTTTTGAAAAACTATTTAAATGTGCATAAGTGACCTTTATTTCAATAAATAAAATATCACTAATTTTGTAATATATTTAATAAATTTATATATATATAATATTCAATATAATTTTTAACCTTCTTGTTTTTATTTTTTCAAAAAGTATTAAATAGAAAGTCCAATTTTGTGCATAAAAGAAGTATTTTTATAAAAAGGTATTTATTCCACCTTTTGATGGCACACTTGCTTTAAATATATTTTTCGACAATTTTATAAATTCTATATGAAAAATGAACTTATTTTATTAAATTGGATTTAAAAAATTTATGTTTTTTTTTTGAATTTTTGTTATTTTTATGATAAGTTTCATGTTTTTAAGAATAGTGAAAAAATACTAAATTTTAATTCAAAATATTATTTCCCTCTTAATAATTTATATTGTTAAATTCAAATTTTCATTGATTTTAAAGTATAATTTGATCAATTTTATATCATTTAATCCAACTTATTCTATTTTAATCAATTTAAAAATGGATTTGGATAAAAAAACATTTCAGTATTTTGAACGATTGGACTTTAAAAACCCATTTTCATGTTCTGTCATGAGGATTTACATTTAATTAATTTTAACCAATTATGTGTTTTTTAATTTCAATTATTCATTCCATATTTTTAATCATAAATTCTAAATTAAATAAATAGGTTATTTTTAATTTTAAACAATATGAATAGTATCGATAGTTTTTTATTATCACAGTTAAGTGCAAATGGGGTAATTGAAGGTAAATCAATATTATATATATTAGAAACTTACAAAAAAAAAATTCATAATTGTTTTAATGAATGATTCTATATTAGTTGAATCCTTGGGATGATTATATAAACACTTCTTTCTAGTTTGATGACATTAATACCTTTAAATTATAATATTTTAAAGAAAGGATAATGATGTCACACATATTTTTTAATAAATAGATCATTTTTAATACATGGTCATTTATAAGATATAATTAATTTAAAATTGTACTTATAAATATAAAATTCTGACCATAATCATGTAAACCTAATTTCAATTTTTACGTAAGATATAAATACCCAAAATTATTGCACAATGACGATGAATTAGTTGTTTAATTATTGGAAATATACCATAAATGATATTAACAATAGTAAAATTATTATAATTTTAAATAATTTATATCATCCATGAATTTTTATACATCACATTTACATTTTAGTTATGTGTTAGAGAAATTGGTTTGAACTTATCTTGTTGTTTTGATAGTTTTAAATGGTTATATTAGGAATAGTTTCAAAATTGTCATTAATGATATTTTAAAATAAATAATATTTTATTAAATGATATAAAATTCACAAAAATCTAAAAATCATCTAACAGATTTGTATAATGTTTATAATTTAATATATTATCTATTTATAGTTAATTTTTAATTTTTTAGAAAATATATCAACCCTTAAGTAATATAATCACATGTTATCACAGTAAGAGTCAAAGGGATTAAATAAGGGTTAAACCAAAAAGATAAGGATTAAAATGTAATCAGAACTTGTGTAATATTTAATTTATCAATTTATATATAAAAATAATAATCATATATTATAAAGAAATAAACTTTGGGCCATTTGGTATATAAAATTAATTAACATTAATTTAATATTTTCATAAATTCTAGGTGTTCCACTCTTATGTCTTAAAAAAAGAACTTATTATTCCACTTTATTCACACATCAGAACCTATTTATCTTGACCATTATATGATATAATAACATCCTAGAATCCTTAAAAACAATTTCTATCTCTTATTATAAGTATAACACCACCCTTAGTGGTCTTATAGTTTTAATAAAAGGAGATCACCCTGAGAAGAGGTGTTGTTTTAATCATGTAAATATATGTTATTTCTTCTTCAACTTCCATTAAATACTCATAAACCATGATTCATTAATAAATAAAGTATTATAAATATATTCCATTGTTATTATCTAAATATAATCACCTACATCCATTCCAAATCCCTAAAATGTCAAATGGTTTATCGTTTATGTGTACAATAAACTACCTCCTCACAAATAGATATAATTCATTTTCCACCACCATCTCTCAAGAAGGGATATAATGATGGAATTAAAGTTTATTTGTGATATTAATGAAATTTTTTTCATTATTAAAATATAATAATCCATTTATGTTCTTACCTTTCCATGCATGAAAAAAAGATAAAATAGATTGGGTGTTTGTGTGACCTATCATCTTCAAAAAGAGGTGGGATTCACATTACATCATCATATCACACAGATAATATTTATAAATATATGTTAAAACATAATATGATTTATATATAAAATTATTACAATTCTTTGAATTTAAAATTATATTAAACTTATTTACTTAATGATCATTGGAATATAGGAAGGTTACTCATGCGTATGTATGACTTTATTTCTCCATGACTGTAATGTAGTTCATTTTTCATAAGAATATTTAATGAATATATTTAAAATATGATTGATATATAATAATGACTATTATTTAATTATTATTATTATATATATGTTTTAAAAAGGACCACTTTAACAATATACACAGTACCAAAGTCATTTTGGAATCAAGTGTAGAATATCCTCAAAACGTATGACACAAACTTAAATAATTAAGTATTTTCATAAAATGGTAAAAATTGATATAAAAGGAATAATAAAAATTAAAAATTTTATAATGAAATTAAATAATTAACCTATGATTATTATTCTGGAAGATAGTGAACATACATGATGAGTCAGACATAATGTAAGGGACTTTTAACAAAATAAACAATATTTTAAATTTTTTAAGGTTTAATTTTATTAATGATATTCTATAAGGTTAATATATTTAAAATAGGTTTTATGAATTTATTCATATGTATATAAATGTTTTAAAATAGTAATTTTCTATTTTATCTCAATTGTTATAAAACATTAATACTTTTATATTTCTATGTAAAATACTTTCTATAAAACCCTCTTTTAAACAAACTCATTAAACTAATTTTAGAAAATCCTAGAGGAATGATTTTAATATAAAAAACATGAACGGAATAACCCCATTCATAAAACATACAATTTTTTATTTTACATATAGAATTTTTCATACTTCTTCCCAATAAAAGTGATTTTTTTTATTATTCATGTTTTTAGAATAAAAATGAGATTTATACATAAAAAGAGTATATTAATATCTCAAAGGGTTTTACACATAGTTTTAAATTGATTTTAAATAGACTTATTCATGATACGATGGCTCAAAATTATATTTGATTGTTTAATCCCCATTATAGTTCACAAGTGAGCACGATTTAGCTTATACGAATGGTTGATCCCCAATACAGCTCATGAAAAATGTGTGAGAAATAAATAGATTATATGAAGGGTTAACCTCATTATAGATATCCATTAAATTGGGTAGTAAAAAGAAGTAATTTGAACATGTGGTTATTCCATATATAAGGGTGAATATAAAATTGGTATGGTAATTATATCCCAAGGCCACTACAATATTTTTATATACTTTCTAATGATTTTTTTAAAAAGGAATTTAAAGGGTTTTCATGTTTTTCACTAGACTAATACGTTCCATTATTTTATATAAAATTCTCAGATTTTTATGATCATCCCATGTTTTATTATTTCCACAGTTTTTAATATTGGTAAAGAAAAAAAATGATGATGAAATTATTGAAGATGTTTGATGAAAAACATGTTTTTTTAAAAGGGTTTCCTTTGGTGAAACAATGGATTTGGAGATAAGTTACCACTTGTAATGTATGTGTTTGCATTGTATGTGTTCCCCATAATTATCTAAAACTATAAAATTAAAATTTTCTTGAATCTTAATTCATATTTAGAAACACTAGAATATTTAATGTTTATGTTTGGGTTCATACAGTTGGTATCAAGGATAGTTTATAAATATTTTTAGATTATTATATTATCTTAAAATTTATGTATATCCTAATGAAATTATATGTTTAAGGTTTATCATAAGTTAAATGTCATATAAACCCTTTTTAGGCTTTATGTTATGAAATTTTAAGGTGACTATCTATATTTTTGAGATAATATTTTCTGATTTAATTAGGGGTTATTACATTTGGACGGGATATATGGTCTTAGATAACCTTTGAGGATAAATCATTTTTACAATAATTTTTATGATGTTTCTAACGTTTCTATAATCATATAAATTGTATAATAACATAGTAGTATGAAAAGGAAAACTTGTAGGGTTGGTTAAAACCTATCGCTTCTGACCAGTCAACAGGAATTGAATCCAAAACTGAAGGGAGACAGGGGTGCATCACCTAAAACTAGCTTACATAAAGTTCCAGTAAGTATGAGACTATTATTTAATTATATAAACTATCTTAAGGAAAAAAATTCAAGTTCATTTTTTGGAAAATATGTTTTATTTACTATATAACCCTGGTATAAGAAAAAATGATTTTGTGATTATGTGACTAATTTTATTTCGCAAGACTTTTACTATTTTGGGAACCCATTGCAATTGAGGTAAATAGACACCTATGGGATTTTATTTAATGAATAAATGTTGAATTATATTTTCATATCACATATGATTTTATTTCCATTTATCATGATTCGGGTTACTTTTTTAATTGGTTATCATATCTTTATGATTTTTACTACAAATAATTTTTTTATAAGACAACAAGAGTAATTGACGTTACCTGGATATAATACATTAAATTTATCTTGTAGGACTATGTGTTCAATTAATTCCCAATTTTGGGTTTCAAGATTAGTTTATATTATTTTAGGTAATTTTATGGACAATTATAAATCTAATGGTCCATGTTAAACATTGGGAATTATTATTGAGTTTTGGATATTGAATTAATTTTTCATAACATGAAGGTTTTATATTATTTAGAGAATTATCTTATCTTGTACATACCATTTTGTTTTTTGTTAATCACTAAAGATAGTATAAATATATTTTTAATATTTTTTAGACTATGTGATTGTTTATATGTCGATTCTAGTAATTCAGGCCTCAAAATTAATCTTGTAGACTCATCATTTGGTGACAAAGATGAGTTTTTTCTGAAAATCGATTAATGGATGAAACTATAATTTTCAGGTAAGTATATTCCCATATATTCATAATATAGTTAGTAAAATAATTCCCCAGCTCTATTAAATAATCTTGAAATAAAAATGTTATCTCTTTACTCTCATTAATGAGGAATCAATGACCTTTTAACCCATTATAGAAATGTTGTTTTGTGATTGTTCACATTATCATGACCATGTTTTTTTATCACACTACATATGAACCTGATAGTTAGTTTTCTCTTCCATGTATATTTTGTTCTAAATGGAATCTTATTCTATGTTATATATGGTGACCGTCTTACTTACTTTTCAGTATTTTAAATAGGAAGTTTTATTGTTCCTTTTTTTTATGTAGGATTTTAATTAGTGTAATATGAATAATTAAACCCTAGTTACCATGCCCGAATTCAAAATTTCAATGAAAAAAATTCAAAAAGGGGAATAGAATGCAACATCAAATGTTTTTAAAAAATATATATTATGATTGATAGCATACATGATACATTACATCGAGCATAAAATAAAAAACTAAATATTATTATATAAGTGTTACCATTATAACCAAGCCATTATAATAGGGGAATGAAAATTATTAATTTAATGATGAAAATATGGTTTCCCCATGTATATAAAATTAATTCTTTGGTGAAAATTTAGTTTTAAATGAAATAAAACACTTTTTTAAAATGAACTTTTTTTATGTAAACAAAATTTAAATGTGCACAAGTGTCTTTCATACCACCAAATAAGAAAATAAATAGTATTATATTATATTTAGGATATATATATATATAATATTCAATATGACATTTAGTATTCATCTTATGTGTTTTATAGGAATGATATAAAAAAATATAATTTTATAAAAAATGAGGCTTCTCAGGTATGATGTATAACTGATAACCAATCCTTTTCAATTTTCTTCTTATAACTCCATAAAAATATTGAATTTTATAGCACAAATATATTTATTTTTTATTATTATTATGAAGAAACCATTTTATATCTTCATTCCATCCTATAGAAATAGAAAACATCTGTCATAAAAATGCTTGACTTATCATCTTAACATAGTTATGTAATACATTTTTTGTCACTATATTTCATGGATGGTAATAATGATAGATTCAATAAATATAAATTTTATTTATGTGATTATTATAATCTTTTAGTTGTTATTTATTATATACCTTTATTTCTAACTATCCATCCAAAAATGGATACAATGTTTCTCTCTATATGTGTGTTTATGTGTGTGTGTATAATGAATATATATATATATATATATATGACATATATATCATGTTTTACATACTAGATATGGTGGAAACATGGCCAAAATACATGGACAATAACTTCTGAACTGAAACATCTATAAAATTAAATAGTCAGTACCAACAAATGATGTTTTTAGTAAATAATCATTAATAAATGGGTTATAAATGTTATAAGTTGAAAAAATACAATTATATTATTATGTAAATGATTCCAGAATATAATTATAATTTTTTTTATTATATAGTAGGTTAAAGAAGCTTCAAAACAAGTGGATCTTAATGTAAGGTGTTTTCTCCTACCTATTATTTCTATAAGAAACATGCAACATACAAAACTTGATTATTTCATATTGAGTGTAATAATCCCAAAAATTTATTTTATCATTATTTTCTTGATAATTATAAGGATATACATATTGATTTATAGTTCTCTCAATATTGAGGTTTTGATTCATAGATTACCATTGTGGTTAGAGATTTATGTTACCTTATTATTATTAATGATAATTGTTTGTGATTAAGTTTATAATGATGGGAATTTATGACCCATACATCATAAATCCCATGAATTTTCTTATCCACTTGTTATTTATAGAGAATACATTATCTCCATTAAATTTCTCTTTTTATTTTCTAAAAAGAATCATTTTTTAATGAAAATTGACATTATTTCTCTATTCTTTCAAAACTTATTTTCTACCACATAAAATGTAATCTAAAAATGATTTCAATAACATTTTTTATATTAACTATTGGTTATTTAATGAAAATTTAATGAATTATTTTATTTCTAAATGATTTTTTAAATGAAATGTTCATTTGTTTTTTTTTAATGTGGTTCTCTTGAATATTTACAAAAAATGTGAAATGAATTTTCATTTTAATGTACATATCATGAATAATCTTTAAAACTATCATGAATTCTCACGGATTTTAATAATCCATTAAAATTTTCATAGATTCTTTTCAATTAATTTATTTTCCTCAATATTTGGGATATTTTTCGATTTTAACTAACTTATTACATAGTGGACATTGTAACTTCCTTGTCAAATGATCCAATGATATTTTAATAAATATATCATCAATGATAAAATATTTATTATTACTTGTACATTACATGAGATATTAAAAAAACGATACCATCAACTTTCCTTTAACTGATTGTCTATGAATATTATGAAAATATTTTTGTGAGACCAGTTTGTTTACAATAACTTATGATATGTTGCATTGTTTAAAATTTTAATGAAACCTATTTTCTTTCCTTATGTAATGATTAGAATAGTGTTTTATAATCTTATGGAATTATGATTTTATATTTAAATTATGTTATGTATAGTCCTAGAATTATATATCTTTCTAATTTATTGGGTAACGAAATATATTTCCAGGTCTAATAAGGACATAATTTTGGAGTTAATTCAGTTCAATAATAGAATATTTCCTATAAGATAGTATTGGGATTAATCCTCGACTAATGATATTATTAAATGGGGAGTTAACCTAATCTATAATGATAGTCTTCGTAGTGATTCCTAACTAAGAAAATTATTTTTTATAATTACATTAAATCGAAGAATTTTTTTCTTATTCCAAGATAAGGATATCATGGCTCATGTGATTTTATAATTTTATGATTTATACCTTATAAAATGTGATTCTTAATGACATGATTCATTATTATGAACTATAATATGATTTTTTATGGTTTTTAAATGATACTCACATGTTCTAATACCCTTATTCTGATGTTATTTTTAAATATTTATTAGTATCTCACATGTTTACCCTTACAGAGCATCTTATCTCAATATTTATTTTGTTTTTATTCCACATAATATCATGACATATTATATAATTGATAATACTAAAAAGGGTGGAAGTTTTAATGAACTAAGTATGAGAAGGTTTAGATATCTTATAAATATGTTCATTACGTATACATATTTCATAAAGAATTACACCTAAATGATTTTGGTGATGACCATATTGTTGGGTGATGAATATTAAAATATTATGTTTTAGTATTTATGTATGGAAAATATGAATTTTTATTGTAGATATAATGGAAAAGTATTGTCATATTTGGAAACAATGATAAGAAAAAAGTAGTTTTAACCATAGAAATAAGTTTAAGTATAGGAAATTATCCTTTTTTATGATAGGGATTATGTGGTTCCCAACTAGGACTATTATTTCCCGTAATATAAGTTTTTACTGTTAGTTAATGGATAAAACTGAATGTACATTGTTGATACTGAATGTGGATGATAATGAAATAATATTCCTATTGAGAAACCAAATATTGATGGAGGTGGAAGGAATAATCTCATTAATTTACATAGGAAACATTTTCATTACATAGATAATACTACTCTTTCAAAATAGAAAATGAGGGAACAACGTTTTATTGATTCTTTTATAACACAACATACACATTTTTTTAGTGAGATTGATGATCCAATATTTTTTTAGAAATGGTTCAATTCCCCTGAAAATATATAATGTATAATCCAATTTTTGGAACATAAAAAAGTAATTTTACTTTATTTTATCATTTAGAAGTTGAAGACGAATAATTTTAAACTCTTATCAAGAAAATTAGAAAATAAGATGAAACTGACTCTAATGAGTGGGATGAGTTTAGGTGCTCATTGTTTCCCTAAAAAATTAATTTTTTTCTTCATATAAAAATGGTTAAGGTATTCTTTGAGATAAACCAAAAGGATAACGAATGTGTTGGTACAAATGAGTAAAATATTATAATACTTTAAAGGTAAATTTAGGATATAATAATCCCACATGAACATAATTTTGATCATTTCTATAGTGTCTTAAGACAAAATCTTTGAAAAGAATTTTATATCATCCCTACTTTTTCTTACACCACTGTTACATCATTTTAATGATTAAAAACAAAATAAGTATTACAAAATCATGATCCAAAGGTTTACTGTCTTGGGAAAATTAGATCCAAAAATTAACTTTACATTGTAAAACATAAAAAATTATTTACATCCTTATTCTATAGATTCTTAGTGGGTACATTTTACTCCTTAGTATAAGTAGTCACTAGAGGATTTACATAAATGAAATGGGTGTATTAAAATTATAATAATAAGATTGATAAGTAAATGATGCAATGTAACACGGGTGATAATAATCATCGTCATCGTTACATAATAATGAGATCATCATAATAATAATTATATGAATCATAACATAATTGATGGAATGTGTAAATATATAAAAATGTTACATCATCTCTTAGCAGTGAATTACTAAACATAGTTTAGAAAAAAGATAGCCTTATGTACACACATAAAATATTTTAAAAATCATAACATCATGGCTGTGAACAAATATATCATCATGTTCATGAATATTTCACATTATCTCATGAGATACATCACATTACCCAATTCATTGGAGTTATATTTAATTCTGATTACATCCATCACATAATAACCTATACATAATCACGCTTTCAACATAGAACATATATCAATCATAGACATAAAATGATCCATAGAAATAAAATAGGTTTATGATAATTTAAAGAATCATAAATTCTTGAATAAACATTGTGGTTATGAAAATAAAAAAGGAATAATATACTTTTTCTAATAATAATTGATCATTAGTTAAAGAGAAATAATTTCAAGAGATGTAAAATATGGGCTTTTTTGAAAGAAGTGTTTTTTGGAAAATTCATTGTATTTTTCATAAAATTATATTTGAAAAATTTATATAATCAAAAATTAAATGGAAATGAAATTTTAAGAACAAAATATGAACAATGATACCCTGTAAGGAAGAATTACCAAATGAATAGAATCTAGTTCGAGAATCCCCTTACCTTTAGTCCAGATGTTATATTCAATTTAATACCCTAGATAATCAAATTCAATTAATTAATTAAAAAATCAAAAAAACTCTTATATATGTATTTTTTTCATTACAGTTTTACTGTCTTTTGTTATGGAGATTTTTTTTGAGTATTAGATTTTAATTCTATAATTCCAAGAGTGTTAGTTTCTTGGTTTTCAATATTGGTTCACTTGTATATATGCCTAGAAGATTGTTCAAAATTGGTGTAAATCAAAACATGAAATTATATTTCATTAGTGAACAAACAGAATTTTAGTTGTTCTTATATATCATATTTTTTTCATATATGTTGATGATTCATTTGATAAAGTTTTAATGATTTTATTTTAGATTAATATTCACGGTTTTTATCACAATGAACCTGTTTTCTTCATGTATATTAGTTATTTCTAGATCATAAAAAGATTTATAAAATAAATTTTTCAATATGTTTCAACTATTATATTTTTTTTATGACCAACTTTAAGGGTGGTGAAACAAAATTAAAATGCAGTGTCCATGATTGTTGTAAATTGACACATCACAAATGATGATTTCATTTCATTTGAATAAAAGTAGAGGATAATAGGTTTGATGAAGAATTATTCCCTTAATATAACAAAATTATAGTATATATATAACATTAGAGGTATAATTCCACTTTTATTAGGGGATGTGAGAAGATAATAATAAAATAAAATAAATTGAAATGAAAATGAAAGAGGAGATTACCTCTTTAATTTTTCTCTTTGAAGTCCTCCTCATAGAAATTGGTTTTTGTTTTATATTGAGAAAATGACTTCTAGATGTGGGGTAGATTCTTGGTATTCTTATTGCAAAAACATTTGACAAGCTTTAAGTATTTGGATTTGTGAGGAGAAGAGGTGGTGATGGGTTGTATTTATAGGGGATAAGAAGGGTATTTTGTGATTAATTTATTCATTAGTTTATTATTTTGGATCATGAATCATAATAGATTGAAATATATCATTAAATTGATAAAATAAATACAAAGGATTCAAGATTATATTTCTTACGTCATCCATGAGTGAAGTAATAGTGAATTTGTCTTATACTATTATATACCTTAAATTATTGTATTTCATTATTCACAAAAAAATAAACTATTTTAGAAAAATACAAAAAATTAAAACAACCCATTTTTTTACATGTTTAATTAACAAATGAACTCCATTTTATGAACATTCATTTCTAAATATTTAAAATATATTTTTTAATTAAAATCATCATTTACATAGAAAATATAGATTTTAAAATTGTAAATGATTGTATAAAATTTTGAAAAAGTAATTAATGTCTCATAAATTTACCTTATAGTAATTGTAAAAAAATTAATTTTTATTCTATTTTAGGAAATTAAATTATCTTTTAAATGAATATATTAATTATAATATTTTAAATAAATAGTTTTGTTTTATAAAAATACCAACAAATAAATAATATTTTTTAAACATTTAATTAATTATATAATGGTATCATTAAATTATATTATATTTTATAATATTCTTAAATTTTATTTATAATCTCATTGATTAGGTTTAAAATCAATTGGACAAATTAGTATTCATAATGTTCTCATTTCTACTCTAGAAGTCATTTAATTATTATATCAATATAGGTTCCTTAATTAATAGAAATACCTATTAATTCATTAATTATTAAATTATAAGGATTTTATTTTGTTATCATAGTTATTTTATGTGGTTTGTACTATATAACATAATTATAATAAGGTAATTTCCATTGACATTTTTTTGGATCGTGACATTGTCCCCCCATTTGAAATTTTACCAATGATATTTTTTTAAATTGAAAGTTGAAAAAAAAAATGAGGTTACTTATTCTCCATTATTTCCTATAATTTCACATGTTTCCTCTTTGTACTTATGGTTTCACTATTTTTCTCTTTATATTTCAGTAGTCTTATTTCATTAAACATTATCTCTATTTTCCATGATCATAAATGGATGATCTTCATAGGAGAGATCATTTTCCAAATGCACCACCTCTAGATTTAGTTCTTTTGAGGGATATGGTATATAATTCATCAAGAGGGATATGTCGAATATATCATGTACTTGAGGCATGGTTGGTGGATGTGCTAGTCGATATGTCACTACTCTAACATGATCTAGATTCTAAGAGGGGAAGATGAACCTAAGAATTAGCTTTCCCTTATTCTCTAATCTCATGATCCTCTTCCATGGAGATATTTAGAGGTATACCATGTATCAAAAATAAAAATCTAGTTCCCATATACAATTTTCTACATAGGTCTTCTATATACTTCGGGATTCCCGGATGTTATGCTTAAATGGTTTTCACCTTTTCAATAATTGCTTCGACCATTTCATGTCCTAATAGCTTATATTCCCCTTTTTCTACTCAACATGATGGTGTGATACATCTTTTCCCACAAAGGGATTCATATGGATACATTAGGATGCTCGAGTGGAAAAATTTTTTGTAAGAGAACTCAACCATGGGAAGATATTGGTCCCATCCTCATTTCAAGTCTATAGAATAATCTCTCAACATTTCTAATAGTTTTTGAAATATCTGCACAGATTGGATGTTAGTTTAAGGATGACATATCATACTATAGTTTATTTCAGTATTAAGGCCATTTTGGATAATTTTCCAGAACCTGGAGGTGAATCTCGGTTCATGATCAGATACATTCAATAGATGTACTCCATGTAAGCCTACCAATTCTCTAATGTGTATATGTTCATATTGGTCTTTTGATAATTCCTCTTAATTTTTTATAAAGTGAGCTATCATTGTAAGATGATGCACAACAACCAATATAGAATTGTTTCCTATGGATATCTTTGGATGTTTTTTGATAAAGTCCATGGTGATGTTTTACCATTTCCATGTAGGTATGGTTAATAGATGCATTATCATCTTGTAATTTTTACTTTCACCATTCACTTGATAACATATCAATCACTTTGATGCATATTCAATTATATATTTATTCATATTGTCACACCAATAGTGATATTGGAGATCTTGATACATCTTTGTGCTCATTTGGTAAATTGAGATGGTCGAGATATGTCCATCACACAAAAGATCATTCTTTAACTCAAGATTGTAAGGTACACATAGTTGTGACACAAATCATACGAATCCTTCCTCATCAATTTTTAATTCTTAGGATTCCCCTTTTTTGTGATCTTTCACCTTCTTATAAATTTCTACATCATTTTATTGAGTATCCTTTATTTTATCCATAAGGGATGGTTGAGAAATAATTTTAGAAAGCATTTATGATGTTTCTTTCATAATGATTCACATATCAATCCATTAAAAATATAAGAAGACTGGATCACTCTCAATTATCATCATTGATAATGTTACATGATCCTCTATAATTAGAGCATCCACTAATTTAGTTTATGTACCTAGATGGTAGTGTATTGAGAATTTATAATCTTGGATGGGTTCTATCCATAATTGATATCGCATATTAAGCACCCCCTAAATGAATATATTTTTGAGTCTCATATAATCAGTAAATATCTCACACATATCTCCATAGAGATAATGCGTATATATTTTCAATTCTATAATCACAACCACTAACTCTAAATCATTCGTAGGATAGTTTTTCTTATGAATTATAAAATTCTTTGATGAGTAAGAAATCAATTTATCATTTTTCATTAGGATAAAACCTGAGAAATTATTTCATGCATCACTTTATACCACAAATAGTTCACCACTTTTTGAGAGTGTGAGTATTTGAGTAGTGATAATCCATTTTTAAATCATTGAAGTAGCCTTCACATTCACTAGTCCAAAAAACATTTCCCCCTTTTGTGTCTGAATGGATAATGGGTTTGGAAATCATGATAAGTTATTCATAAATACCATCTAATACCCAGAAAGACCATGGAAACTTCAAATATAGTTTACAGATATTATCATGAGACACTATTTGATTGCCTCTATCTTTCAAAGGTTCCATAGATATTCATTTTGTTTTTGATAACATGCCCCATGAATGATACACCCTCAATCCAGAACTGACATTTAGTGTACATTGAATAACATTTCTCCCTTTAAAAGATCTTTAAAACATTATAAAAATTCTCCTCATGTTAACCCATGATCTTATAGTATATTACAATATCATATAAAAATACTACCACATACATTTCAAGAAAATATTCAAATACACTATTCATTAAGTAAATGAATATTACTAGATCATTTGAGTCTAAAAGGTATCACTATGAACCCATATTGTCTATACCTTGTTTGAATGGAATTTTATGAATATCATCCCTCCTCAAATTTAATTGGTGATATCCTGACTGATGTTCACCCTTAAATAAATACATGTCCCCACATAATTATTTTACCAATTCACTTATCCATGGAATGGGATACTTGTTCATTATCGTTATTTTATTGATCTCATGATAATCAATGTATAGGTACATTTATCTAACATTCATCTAATAAATTGTACTTGTGCTACCCATGGATGGAACTCAGTCATATAAAACACATTTAAAAATTCTCTTGTAACTGCATCTATAGTTCCTCTAACTGAATGGTGTTAATTCTATAAGGTTTCATTGATATATATAGAGATCATTGAATACATTTAGTTAATAAATCAACCTCTCAGCCAAGAGAATGACCAAGTAACTCTACAGGGAGCACATTAGTGTAGTCTCTCATAATTGGTATGTCTTTGATTTTGACTTTATCCTTTATTATAAAAAGTTGAGCTCGATAATATTTCTCAGAATGAAATAATATTCAAAATTGAGACAATTTTTCAGAAGGAGTTTCATCCTCCTAAAACATTTATATAGTTGGAGGATGTATCAGGATGTGAAGAGTGATCTCCGTTTCTCGGTAGTTGATGTTGGGTTTGAATAAAGATATTCAATCTATTCCCAAAGTAGAATATAACTACACCAAAGTAATACTATTTTTCTAGGTATTTTCAGTCAAAAAAAATTAACTGTGGAGGAGTTATATATATTAGATGAAATAATATCCCCATTTTATGTTCTCATAGATAACACAATGGACACATTTTGAGGTGTTGTTTTTATAGTTCTACTAAACTTTAAATATATAAAATAATACTTAGAAATATAACAAATAATAACTTCATTATTCAAGAATGAATTACTATCTTAGCTACCACCACATAATTATTAGTATCCACCTCTGTAGTAGTGACGACATATGCTTTCCCTTGCTCCTTTAGCTTTGGTGTATGCTGATGCAGATTACCCTCGAGTAGTTAAGGTTTAGTGAAATGGATTGTGCATCGACCTTTCTCCCTATAGATAACGTATTACACCATGGGAGATTCTCTCCATTCTTCTACCACATTTTTCAGCATCCCCGTGTCTCTCTGATATTCATGAGCTTGGTGTCCACCTCTCCCACACAACAAGAATTTTCCAATCCCTTTGAGGCAATTACAAAGATGCTTCTTCCCAAATTTTTGACATGTGAGTGGTCGAGTTTTCATTCCACATTTTTCATAGATACCCCATTATGAAACTCCATATTTAATTTCTTATCACTATAGACATGGTATCATTCCCCAAATTTCATCAACACATTGAAAGCACACCGAATAAATTCTTCATAAATCCTAATGTCTCAAATTTCAAAAGATATTCAAAGGTGTGGTTTTAAACCACTTAATAATATATCTATAATTCTATCACTATTGGTTACAAAACATGTGTTATACCTTGAAATCCTTGGGATATTTTCTTCCTATCCCTTTACCTATTCAACATCATTTTTCTTAAACTCTATGAATTACCTCTCTACCATTCTCTAAATATTTTGAGGGAAATAATTAGTATAAAATATTTTAGAAATGTCTTCCCACCCAATCTTTTAGATTATATCCATTTGGATTATTATTATTAATCAAAACACACCTTTTTCTACCTCTCAATCTAAATGATAAATGTCAATAGTCACCTTCTATGTCTTAGAATAGTTAAGAAATGAAAATCTCTTATTAATTGAGTTGACCCATTGTTTAACTGATAGTGGATCACACAATCTGCTAAATATTAGGCGTCATTACTACATAATGGACTTGATAGTTAGTGGATATCTCTTAGGGGAAGGTTTAAATTACACAATATGTACGTTATTATTCATATTTAGAGATAACTAGGTAAGAATATCCCTAAAATGTTTAACAAAACCTCCCATGGAATTAAAGATGTCGCTCTGGAAATCAATGCACAATTCTTCACATAGGTTTTTGGCACTGTTTCATCTGGTTCCCACTATTTCATAAAATATAAAACGTTTCAGAAAAGAATAAGTTAATATTTCATGAATAAAGAATTTATTCAATTCTGAAATTAACTATAACAGAATATATTATGGGATCATTATGAATAGAATTTTTCAAAAAAAAATCTGTTTTGGTTCATTCCTTTACTTAGTCTGATACTAAGAGTTTTCACTAATGTACCTAAATGCTAATTCCAAAAAAAATAAAATTTTCTCGGATACCAACTATATTGGCCCTAATTTTTATGACATTACTGTTAAATTATTTTCACGATAAAACAATAAAAGCATTGCAAAACTAGGATACAATGTTTTTGTGTCATTGTAAAATTAGACCCAAACATAACTTTTACAGAATAGAAAAAAAATATTATTTAATAACTTCTTCTCTAGCATTATATTGGACCTCATGTACTCAAAAGTATATGTAGTCACATGATGATTTACATCAAAAAGGGTGTGACATAAAATCCACATAATTGGATAGATAAGAACATTAATCAATATAACATGGGTGAGAATAATCATAATCATCATAACATAATCATGGGATCATAATAATAATCATGATAGGATATATTGGGAAACTCCATGGAATCTTGCAATACATAATAATAAAAAACCATGTCATAATGGTCAATTACCATACATAGTTCTGGAAAAATCTAGTATCATGTTCATGGATAACATATGTGAGTAATTATAACATCATCATTGTGAAAAATTATTGCATCATGTTCATTGATATTTTATATTATAAAATTAAATACATCACATTTTCTAATGATTTGGAGCCCTATATAATTTTGGGTTCACCCATCACATCATAACATTTATAATAATTCTTTCCACATAGAATGTATGTTAATAATAGACATAAAATAGCCCATTCAAAAAACAAATGGGTTTCCTAGAAATTTCATAAATCATACGTTCATGAATAACAACTTAGTTTCATAAAATAAAATGAGAATAACATTATTTTATTTTGAGTAATCAGTCTTGAGTGAATGAGAAATAATTTTCAAAGTAGTTTAAGATGTGATTTATTCTGAATAAGAGTTTCTGGAAATATATTTAAATTTTTCCAAAAATCATATTTGAAACATGTATATCCTCGAAAATAAAAGCAAAATTAAATTTGAATTAAATTTTATAAACATTCATACTGTGGAAGAGAGAATAACTCAAAAAAATGAATTGGGATTGAGAATCCCTTTACCATAAGTCTGAATGATTTATTCACATTAATATATTGGATAACAATATTATATTAATTAATTACAAAACTCGTAACATATTTAACCTGTATTAGAGTTATTATAATTTAATTTTAGTTCTTTATGTCCATTATGATGAGTTTTAGAGTTCAATTCCGCCGTTCTGAGATTTTTTATTTCTTAGTTTTCTTAATTGGTCTTTTTATATACATGCATGGAAGACTATGTAAAATGGGGAAATTATCTATAATGTAAATTGTATTCTATTAATAAACATAAAAATGTTAAATTGGTATTATATATTATGTTTTCATATATTTGGATGATTGATTAGAAAAATTATTAATGTTAATTGTTTAGATTAATTTTGGTAGTTTTATATCACAATGAACTCATTTTATTTTATTATTTAATATTATATATATTTGCCAAATCTAGAAAAAGGGTTATAAAATATATTTGTAAATATGTATCAACCATTTTATTGGTTTTATTAATATCCATGAAATATGTAAATGAAAATAAAATGTCCATGATGGTAGTAAATTAACACATCAAGAATGATAATTTAATTTATTTACAATAAAAGAGAGAGGAGAAGAGGTTTGATCATGAATTATTTCATTAACATGTTAACATTACAATATATAGAATATATTGGCGTTTTAATTCCACTTAGATTTGGGGGGTGAGGATTTAATAAAAAATTAAAATAAATTGAAGTTAAATTAAAAGAAAATGAATGATGATTTTACATCATGAATTCTTCTCCTTGACGACCTCCTTAGGGAAATTTTTTTTGGTAAATTGTTGAGAAAGATTTCTCCAAGATGTGGGGAGTTATTGGTAAGATTATTATGTTTAAATGGGAAGAACATAAGTTCTTTGTATTTTTCAGGAGAAGTGGTGTTGATGTATTGTATTTATTCAAGGGAGAGGGGTGTTGTTTATTATTTTAGTCATTAGATTATTATTTTGGCTAAATACTACAAATTATTTAAAAAAATTACAAAAATATATTAAATAAATAATGATTATTCTCCAATATGTTTCACAAATAATTCATTAATCAATATATAGTGATTTTATCTTACACTGTTATATATCCTAAATTATCATATTTTACAATTCACCAAAAATTCAACTATTTTTGAAAAATCTAAAAAACATCCCTAACCATTTTTAGACATGTATAACCAAAAAAATTAATAAATTTTATGAAAATAATTTTATAAATATGATAAATTTAATTTTTAATTAAAATCATCATTTACATGGAAAATACTGATTTTAAAATTATAACTGATTTTAAAAAATTATGAAAAATTAATTAAGGTCACATACATTTATCATATAATAATAAGACCAAAATATATTAATTTAGGAATATATTTGATGAAAATATAATTTCTTTAATACCATTATATAAATTATATGATTTTAAAAAACATTTATGTTTTTAAAAATACTAACACTAAATTAATAATTTGTAACATTTATTTACTTATATTATCATATAGTTAAATAATATTATCATTTATAAAATTCATACATTTTATTCATAATTTCATATATGAGGTCACAATACTAATGGATTCATTACTATTTGTATTGGTCACATTACTATTATAAGGTGAAGTTATTATTCCATCCGTATAGGTTGTTTAATTTCTAGAAATACCCTTTATTTGATTCATTCTTAATTGATTATGTTTTTATAATGTTATCAATGTGAATTTATGTGGTTTCTACTATATTGAAAAATAATAATAATGTAATTTCCAATGATAAAAGTTTGATTCATCACACAATATCCTCAAGAGACTTCAATAACTATAAGAAATTATTTGATGTTCTATCGAGAAGGAAATGTTGATTTGATATACCCTATCAATATCACTATTTTTGTAAGAATAGAAATACGGAATTCAAAAAAATCATAACAAAAATCATGGAGTGAAGATGATGATCTTTCTCTTATTCTCAATACATTGAAGGAAATATTGAGGGAATTCTATTATGTATACTATAAAATATTTTATGTGTAGTACATAAGAGAACTAGTAAATAGAATGTCGATGTGATTATAAGTGGTTAATTAATGTTAAAAAATAAAGATAGCCCCACAACATTTTACACCCACACCGTAGTGTTTTAAATAATAGGAGTTTCAAAATTACAGCAACTAGTGCATGAATTTGAAGGTTTATGATAATGAATATTATAAAAAACTACTTAAGAAAAAATTAAAAATGAAATATCATATGATCTCAACTACTGAAATTTTTTGTAAGAATTATAAGTTAAATGGTAAATATATTATCCATGCTAGATTCTAACATTTGTTTTTTGACTATTTATCTACCTACTCTTTTATATCTGAAAAAATTTATAAGGGTATTGAGTTACCACTTAAATGATTGGATATTAAAATATTAGTGGAAACTCATAATGATATGATGGAAGAAAACCATGTCAATAGTTTCTCTATGATTTATTTTTAAGGGAATTTACTTATTATAAATATATTTATTCTCCCACTAGATTAATTTGATATTATTTTGGGCATGGATATATTTTTTTACACAAATACCACATCAATTTCTAATTAAGAAAAGTCACATTTGATATTATGAACCTACCTATAACCATATATGGGTATGAAAATAAATTGTTCCTTATTATTGAAATTATATCCATAATATGAGTCCTGATTTATATTCCAATGTGTTCATTATCTTAGATTTTTTGGTAGAATCTTAACATCAATGATATACCAATTGTAAGAGAGTCTGATGATGTTTTTTTAGATGAGTTAACTATTATTACTCAAAATTGAACTGTTGAATTTTAAATAGAACTTATACCTCAATATAATACTATTTCAATGTCTCTTTATAGAATGGACACTATTGAGTTGAAATAATTGAATAAAAACACCATTAAAAACATGATAAGGGGTTAATTTATCCATGTGAAGCATTATGTGATGAACCTATTATTTTTCTGAGAATAAATATGGATTAGTGAGACTATACATTGTTTATATGGAGCTCAATAAGATTAAAACCATAAATAATTCTCAAATTTTACATATTTAGGAATAGTTCAATATGTTATATAGAGATCACTAGTTTTTCATGATGGATCTTCTATTTGAATACTATAAATTGATTGTTCAAAGTGAATATGTACCCCAGGAAGTCTTCTTTATGAGTAATGGTAACTATGAATTTATGTGATTACATTGTTCGAAGTAATTCTCCCTCTGTCATCATAGATTTCATGAATAAAGTCATTATAGAATGTATTGATTAGTTTTTTGTAGTATTTATTGATGATATTATTATATATTCAGATAGAAAAGAATTGAATGAATATCATTTGAGAATTTTTTTGGGAACCCTAATGGAGGAGAATTTGAATGAAAAATTTACCAGTGTGAATTATGGATTTATAAAGATTCAGTATTAGATTATATAATCTCACGTGAGGTAATACTATTATATCCATCAAAGACAAAAGTTAATGGACAATTTCCTATACTATGAACAGAAATCAAAATCCAAAGTTCACTTCAGCTAGCTGAATACTATCGATGTTTTATAATGAATTTTTCATGACAATCTAATCCAATCACCATGTTAACTCATAGGGGAGACATTTTACTTTAGAAAAATGAATCTGAGGAAAATTTCATATAATTAAGAATAATTCATATTATGAAACTTGTTATTATAATACCATATACTAGATAATTTTTTTAGAATACTTTGATTCATCCAAGAAGGTTGTTGGATGATTCCTCTTTTAGAATGATGTGGTGAAAACATATTGCTCACCCAAATTCAAAATACTTGATAAAAGTTACATGACTCAAGAATTAAAGGTTAAAGTGATAAGTTTTCAATGATGATATCGATGCATTTTATTTATAGAGAAAAGTGATACATATGTATGAATCCTAAATTAATTTGGTATATATTCACAAAAATATAGTTCAATATGATCAAGAGAACATGTATAGATTTTATTAAAGGCATTGGCTACTCAATACATTAATGTCCTAGGAAATAGAAGAGGGTGGAAGATACTTTTATTGAAAGGGATAAAAAATCTTATATATGATGAATATCAATAAAATATAATATATCTATATTTACAAAGGATGGATCTATAAATCATGAAGGAAGGGGATCAATATTATATTTCTATAATGAGTGTATATCTATCCATCCATGTGATGATTAAATATGTATGGAATAAATATATATTTTTGGAAAGGAAGGTATGAACTATAACTAAGTTAAACCATTATTTTGATGCAAAAATTAAGTTTAAGAACCATGTTTCTGTTTCTCCAAAACTAGATTTGAAAAATGGATATTTTATGAAGATTAAATCTCATCATTATCAATCCATCATGGAATTATAAAGATATATAGATATCCGTGAGTTTATTTATAATGATATAATATAAAAAGAGATATTATAGTGTATATTTCTCAGTTCTTAAAAAGTCATAATGTTAAATTTGAGATATATCAGTCAATGTGGTTGTAATATACATTACCCATAATTCAATGGAAATAGAAAAACATCACCACATATTATTTCATCTAAAAATCCAAAATTTCTAAATGACATTATGGTGTTTGGTTGATAGTTTATTTATTTGTAAATTAATTATAACACATTATTATTACAGAATATCTCTTTCTTTTTCATCTTTCAAGTGTATACATTAAAAAATAGGTAAGCGTTCATGGAGTACCACATTCTATTGAAAATGATCGTTATATATTGTTTACATTGAGGTTTTGGTGAAGTATGTAGTTATCTCTCAATTCAGAGTTTTATTCATTGATTCTTATCATAATTAGGTGAATAGTAAATATAGGATAACCATTAAAATCCTGAAGGATATAATAAGAATTTTTTCTATTTATATCAATGGTGGTGGGCATTAATACCTTCCTCTAGTTGAGATTTCATACAAAAACTTTTATCACTCCCGTATTCACATGGATCATTATAAGACCCTCTATGGAAGGAATTCTAGAACCTCCACATGATGTGATGAATTTTGACAAAAAATATATTGAGACCTAAGATAGATGAGGAAATTGACGAGAAATTCAGTTCCATTCAACTGAATATCAAGGTACCTTAGAGTCAAAAAAAATTATGCTTACAATATTTTTTGAAATCTATAATTTTAAGTAGTTGAGAAGGGATTATAGTAAATTTATCCTTGAAAAAAATTTATGATATATTTAATGAAGTGAATGATTATCCCTATATATATTTTTACCTTAAAAGTTTTTGATTGATTTGGGATGGTATCTTGTCAATTTCAACTTACATCAAACCTCTCTCAAGTTCAAGATATGCTTAGCATATCTATCATTAGGAGTTATATTCTTGGTATTTAAAATGTATTATAGTTATAGTTTATACCACTAGAGAATGATATTTTCAATTTATAAAAATCAGAATAAATCATGGATCATAGAGACAATGATGTACGGAAAAGACTACTCTCCTGGATAACTTTATTCGGAGGAATAATAAATTCAAATAATCTACATTAGAACTTGAGTATATGAAAAAATATAAATATCCATATTTTTGTATCATTCTAATGGAATTTTGATGTATAAATTCATATTTAGGGGGAAATAATGTACCTCTCTAAGATTTTATGATATATTTCTATTTAAATAAAATATCTTTGATAGCTTCTGATATACAAAAACCTATGTATAAATGAAATAAAATATAGTATAATATTATAACCTAGCTATTAAATTAGTGAATTTAATAGTATTAAACACATTTAAGAAATATATATTATAATTATTTTGAAAAATAAAATATGTAACTACAAATTTTTTAAACAATTTATTTTATTCTATATTTTTTTATTTTTTATTCTATGAGAAGAAAATATAATCAAAATCTAATAGTTTTATAAAACATATTTTCCAAATGGGACTTCAATTTTTAAATAAAAAAGTCAAAATTTCCTTACATTGAATTTTTTATAATTTTATTAAAATATTGAAATTTCAATGAAAAATGAAAAATACTAATAGATATTGAAAAATTTAAATTCGTATAATGAAATTAAAATGTACCATTTTGATTTAATATTATTTTTACAGTAAAATTGCATAATTTATATAATCTAATAATGTTAATTGAAATTAATTTCTCGTTGAATTTTCTTATATAATCTTTTATACTTCTGAAATAATTTTTTTTTCTAAAATACTTACTTATATCATGTTTTTCATGTATATTAAGAAATTAAAATCTACCATTTATTTGAATTAAATATATAAAAAAGGATTAAAATTTTTTAATTTTGAATATAGAATTCTGTAAAAAGGACCAGTGAATTTTTTAAAAAATTATTAGTAGTGTCTTAGGTAAATATTTACCACCTCAGTAAGGGTAAATCATGTAATCCAATATTAAATTTATTTGATAGGTCATTAAAATTTATCAAACATGTTTATTTATCATTTTTTATGAGTGAATTTTTATCATTTCAATCTAAGAATTGAAAATATTTCCACCTTGTACCATTATTCTTTTATTTATTTCATTTTTTTTATTCAAATAAGGATAAATACAAAATTTCACTTCTTGAAAATCTGATTATTGAGTTTTTATAAGGAAAAAAGCTATCTTTTATTTTATAAATGTTTATCTTAAATAAATAATAATTTCATTATCATGGGAATTTTTTTATTTTTTAGTGACTGAATAGCTACCATAAATTCTTATACAATATCGATACAATATTTGTTCGATTAATAGAGAAAAAAATTAATGATCTTGAAAATATTAGAAGTAATTTTTTTTATTTTTTTGGTGTTATGTGAATGTTATTAATAAATTGCACATATTAGGGGTTATATAATGGTATTTATTTTAATTAAATAAATATATAGATGAATTAAATGTTAATGTAAGTTAATAGTTCCAAAAATGGAATTAATGATATTTTATAAATAACAGCATTTTATTAAAGGACATAAAATTTTAAAAAATAATATTTTTATTCAATTGACTATGATGTGGTTGAAAATATCTACATGGTCTATATATGGTAAACATTATTATTACAAAATATTGAACCCTAAATGAGTTTAAAACGTTATTATTTTTGTAGTTTTCCAAAGGATTAATGGGAATAAAACTAATACATAAGGGTTAAAATATCACATAAAATGTTTCTAATATTTTTGGATGATAGGATTTATGATTACCCTATTAATATCTTCATTATATATTTATTTGTATTATTATAACAATTAATTTATATTAATTTAATAATTTATGTAATTTTAATAGTTCTCAACCCCTCACTTATAAAATGGAAACACTAATATTCTCTTCATCCCAACATTTTTTCTCTCTATATCTGACAATACATACCATAATTGTTAAATAACGCATATGTGATCGAAATAGAAAATTGTTGGGGAGAATTGATATTATTTAAAACATTAGTTATTGTATAAAAAAATTTGGTCATAATGTGATCAGTTCAAATATTAAATAATCCAACCACACTGATATAAGAAATAAGGGAGAAATAAAATTATTAATGTAAAAATGAACATAAGTTTTTATTATATTGGTTCTGATCTAAATGATCCTACCCCACTCTTTAACAATCTCTCGAATTGATAGATATGTAATCCACTATGGTATATTACTTCTAAGGAGAGTGAAACCTATTTACACCCACCATTTTCATACCTGGATGTTGATCCCAACTCCCTTTGCATTTACGATTATAGAAAACAACCGATCTGTTTTCATGAGAAGACCGAAACTAGAATTTTACAAGACCAATCATAACCTATTAACTATTATAGTTTTAGATATAACCTGATATTTTATTTAACAAAACTATACTAGGTCTTCTAAAGGTACAAAAACAACCTATAAATTCATTGGATCAGTCTTAGGTTCTTTTATGTGATAGGTTAAGAGAAACCTAGACTTCTAAGGGGTTCAAATAATCCAAAACTATTATAAGAACATTCTTTTATAATAAAATATTAATAGTTAATTGTAACCTAATCTTATAAAGGGATGGAAAAAAACTTATTCCTCTAATGGGATTGAAAAAACCCATACATACTTTTTGACAAGGTAGTATAACCTTATGCTAGATTCACTATGTGAGACAATGTAGCCAAAGATGTTACAACATAGTTAATGAGTAAAAAATTAAACCTAGTAAATTATCATTGATGAAGATGATAGTGTTTTGATCAGTTAAATCTTAGGCCATTTAAGATAATGAAATAGTGAATATTAGGAATCAAACAATGTACTTCAGCATGTAGTTGAACAATTATGATCCAATGATTAGTTTTGAACTATGAAACGTGAATTAATAAAAAAATATTCATTTCTATCTACATTATACTACATAATATTGTATTTTATCTACTATGTTAGACATTATTATTTTCTATACTGAATATTCCATGAATCCCCTTTATAAATTCCACTGATAAAAACATTACTTGGAGGAACAATTTAATGAATTCACATGGAATGCATACTCATATGGGTCATTTCGATAATTTATATAGTTAAATTCAGGTTTTACATTGATAAAACATGATAATAATAATACTATGTTAATGAAATATTAAAATGATTATTAAATCCCCATGGAAAAAACCCACAAAGAATGTGAGATAAACTATTCAAATTCCTACAACATTTAACGGGGAACTGATGTTTTCCAAGGAAATCATGGTGAAAAATGAATCCCTTTGATAATAATTTGATACAAAATTTAAAATCTATTATAATGGACTCGAAGTAATTAATATGTAATTAGAGAATAAAAAATATTATTTCCATAATATTCATGATTAAAATTTAAATGTGAAATGTAACCTAAAATAATAAATATTTCAAGATTTTATATTATCCTATAGAAAATCACAAATCAACATAGTAAAATAAACCTATGAGTTTCATATAGAATATTTGTGTAGGAGATTCACAAGAGAATATATATATCCAAATCTATTTAATGAAATTCTCATAACTGACTTTACAATGGTTATTTAAAAAAATTGTAGTCAACTTAACATATAAAGACACAAAAATAAAACTTTCCATAAAAATAGAAGAATTAGTTTTATAATGATATTAATTGTATTAATATAATATAATTACCTTTCTTTATAAAAAATAATCATCATAACCAGACTTCAAAATCACATGTTATCATCAATATACTATATCAAATTAGGTATGTAAAATTCTATAATTTTATTGAAAACTTGTCGTGACATCAATCTAATTTTTGTAATTATTAATATTGATTCATAATTTTATATCTTCAAATTAAATGTAGATAATTTTTTTTCATTCTAAGTCAATAATAATAACATAATATAGAGATTTGTAACCCATTTTATAGTAAAACAATATGAGATAAATTCACTCAATGTTGGATCCATGGTCGGTTCAATGATTGGTTGACAAGATGAAATGGCACAATCACGTGATATAGTCAATTGACATCCACAATAGGTTCTATGTTCATTATATATATCTTATGTGGAAGTTTGACATAGATTGGTGACATAGTTAGTTGAATACGATGGTATGTTCCACTATCGGTAGGTTTTGTTCATGAATTAGGTTTATATAGTTAGTTGACACCTATAGTTGGTAGGTTGACATGTTTTATTGACTCACATAGTAGGTTATAAACATTTCCACAATTTTGATTTTGATAATTTTATAATTTTAGATCATAAATAAGTAAAATGATATGATAATTTATTAAATGACTTATTTATCCTATGAATATTTCCTGAAACATGTTGTACATGTTATGAAATATAATAACTACAAAACTAAAAACATTTTTTAAAAAAATATAACGATATGATCACTGTTAAGTATAATTAATATAATTAAAATTAAAAATATTTTTAAATTATATAAAACAAATTAATTATTTTAATTTTTAAAAGATAATGTGGTTCAAAGAGCCATTTAACTTTCTCCCCCAATACGATAACAACAAATCAAAGTATAATTTTGAAAATTTCTCCCCTTCTATTAAATTATCAAAATAATAATGTTATTGTAGAATAATTCAATTTTTGAAAATAATACATTAAATATTAATTCCCTTTATATAAAAACATAATTGAAAACAACATAGAGTATTCCATAACATTATTAAACATTTATATTTTAAAACATATATTAAGGATCTATAAAATTTTCATCTATTTTCAAAATATGTGTAAATAATACATTGTTCAAAGGGAGTAATTTCAAAAGTTATTTTTAAAACTTATTGAGAAACCATTTATAAAAATATTCTTTTACGATAAATAAGTGTTTATAATTAATGATAAAATTATATTGTATGTTTTTGAAGTATCAAAATACTAATCTAATGCACAAATATTAACCAAAAATAATTAAATTTACTCCAAAAATTTGTTTCCATATTTCGAAAGTTTCAATATAAAACTAAGAAATTCAGTATAAAATAATTCTAAAACACAATCTTAATAAAATATTAAAAATGAATCTCCATAAACTAAGTAGAATAAATAATTTACAAAAGGATAAAACTATATTTTTTTGTATACATAATATATAAATACTATTAAAACTAAATAATAGAAATTTTGAAGGAAAAAATTCCTGAATTGAAATAAGGTTTTCTCCCCCTTAATTGATGCATTGTTTCATTATATATATATCTGTTAAAAAATTTAATTTAAAATAAAAATATCTTTATAAATTAAATCTAATGTAAAATAGAGAATAAAAATTTTATACACACATTTGTAAATTTATAAATCAGATATAAAAACATGAGTAACTCCATCTAAACTGATGATTTCTTTTAAAAATGAAAAAAAGCATTGTGAGTATGATTTTAATTATATCTGTGAACTCTCATAAAAAATATAGTCTAATATCATAAAAGGAAAAAAACATTTCATAAGATATTTGAAGAATTTTTATTCTAAAAAATAATAATATTTAAAAATTAAACAAAACATATTGAACTAAATTAAAATATTCACTAACCATATATACATATTAACCAAATTCCCAAAAAGAGGTGGTAGAATCAAAATAAAAAAATATAGTATACAATATTTTCAAATAAAAAATACTAAATATTATAATTTTTACTGCAATATTCTTTAAATAAAACTATAATGAAATGCGAATCAGAATATACACATTACCTAGTTATAAAGTGTGGATTGATTTTACGTGAATATGAATGTAGAGACCCGAAGCTTGACGTACATGGACATATCATTACTTTTTCGGAATAGTTAATACATAACAAAAACAGACACACAAGGAGCGTAATAGTTTTGTGTCTTTGGAAACTTGGAATGTAATCTTCTAATCGTGGTGAAAGATCTTCAACATCTCCCATAAAGATCATCCACTTTTTGTTTCCTTACCTAAAACCTTTCTTTTGATCCTAAGGGAAAATAAAACATAAAAAGGGTGAGCTCAAATGCTCAGTAATGGTAAGCATGGATAAAATAAAACATACCATATACATTTGAACTGAAAAACATGAACATAACGTTTAAACATCAAAATCTTGAGCAATGATATAAAACATGGAAGTACATAAGGCATAGATAATAATAGAACATAAACCATGATAAAATAGCATAGGAATAAAACATGTCATTGTAGAATCCATTAAGAATATGTAATGATTTACAGAGTATCCAAGGCATTGCTTCCAATACCATCTTAGTGGACAAAGTCCCATTCTGAATCGAGTTCACTCCTCGTTTCCGTCCTGTAACACTGAACCGGATTAACTTACCATTCCAGCCATGTCTATCTTATGACATATAAAATCTTTACCCAATTCATTTGAGGGAGATATAGGTCCCACCCATCTCATAATGAAATCATTCTTACTTATGCCAAAAAATAAACATACATCATTCATAATAACCCAACGAATAAAATGGATTTCATAAACATCATCTCATCATCACATAATCCATATAAAAGAAATGGATATCATTTCATAATAATAAAAGTGATACCATGTAAATCATAGAGACATTACAATTGAAACATACACATATGAAATAATTTCATCTTATATGGAAAATGGTTTTGATAAAACACTTGAAATGAATTCTTGAGGAAAATATCCTTTCTTCTTCAAAATCAATTTCTTTTCACAAAACGTCATGAAATTTTAAAAGAAAGAGATTTTTTTGAAAATAGTCATGAAATATTTTGGAGGAAGCTTCATGAAAATAAGGCTTTATAAAACCGTAAAAATCCATTCGTTCCGTATAAGTTAAAAAACATTCTTCTCGTACTTTTGTCGGAAAAGTCAAAAAGTACCTCGTACGAAAAATGACAAAAGATTAATTTCATATCTTTTACTAAAAACTCACGTAAGGGTAAAATTGTATTTTTAAAAAAATGTGGGTGGATGGAAATAATATTACATTTTTAAAAAATAGGGATGTGGATGATAAAATACACCCTAGTAATTACGAAAGTATAAACAATCTTGGATAAAAATGAGATTGTGATATTTCCCTTACCTTAGGTCAGATTTTCTTTGTAAGTGTACGATCCTCATGTATAATGATTTAAATAATGTCATTGACTTATTCCAGAATCATACTCATTGTTATGATATCATATATGGTTCACTTATGACTTTATTTTACCTGTTCTTTTGTAAATTCCATGTTAAAGAGCGTTTTGGGTAAAATCATTTCATTTGTCGTCTGTGTTTTGACTTGTAATTATTCATATGATTACTTAGATTATGATTACAAAATTACAGAATATAAAACATGATTTATATATAATATATATTCATAATATACATATATATAATAGATCATTAGATGGAAAGAAATACACCGTTCATGGAGACGATAGGCCGTACGTACGCATGAACACTATTTTCGTTTCCTTATTGAGTTGAATGGAATTAAGTAGATGACATACATATATATATACATAAATCTATTATCATTATTATGTCATATATTTCATGATTATTTATTATATATACTTTATAATCATTCATGAATGGTTATCGTGGAGAATGAATCTCATCGCGTTGTGGGGACGGTAGTACGTACTAACGCACGAGCGATGATATCATTCTCATGATCGTGGAATTGTATTGGAGTGTATGTGTTTCGAACAGATTTCGGGGATGACCTCCTTGATGGGAGATTCAAACGTTCCGATCGGTTTCTAGCGGGTTTGTTCGTAGAACCAGAAACATCCAATGATTCCACATCCGTTTGGACCCACTTTCCAAAGGTAGGCGCTCATTAGCTTGTGGACTAATGAGGCTTAGGAATTTGCATTGGTTGAGAGGATGGGAGGTCGGACTCATCACACCTTTTTGAGGGGAATTATTTTCTACTCCGGGACTCTCTTTATAGATTTAAGTTATGTTCGTGAATCCTTATTACATTACCAATTATAAAATGTGTTTTCCTTTAGTTTTAACAATCAATGATTAAATATGAAAGAAATTTAGAGAATATTTTATATGTATTCGAGGTTCTTCATCAAATACAGAATCATCTATATCTGTTTAGAGATTCTTGGTCAATGGTATCCTTCAAAAACATTTATATAAAATTCTCTTGGTCATTATGATGACCAGGCTGGTTTTAAAGCCACTCAGTGGGGCACTTGAAGATTATAGTCATTCAGAAGGACAGGGATTATTTTAAAGTTGGGATCGAACCCATAAATGGGCTACCTACGTATCCTTTGTTTTGGAAAAGGAATCAGAACCCACGTAGTTGGAGTAATGGAGTATGATGTTTATGATTGATGGCTCAAAGAAGAATGTCATAATTACTTTTACACTCTAAGCTCACGTGAGTCATGCTCGGTGTGAGAAACAAGAGGTATTGGTAAAAATTAGACAATTGTGCCATGAAAGATGCAATCATAAGAAATTGTTTGGGGCTTAGGTATGTATGACTGCCCAGATAGATGAAGGTTTAGGATTCACTTTTAGGGAGAAAATCCAGGAACAGGGTCCATAAAGGTATATGTGCTTTATAGATATTTGAATACTCTAATCTTGGGGCTTACTCCTAAGGAGGATGCCCAAGTTAGGAGGGGACTTATGATTGGGTTTTACTCCTGAAAAGGAAACCCAAATCAAGGGTAAATTAGGACTGGTTAAGAGAAATTTTAAGGGGGTTTGGGGTTTACTCCTGAAAAGGAAACCCAAGATTATGACTGGGACTTACTCCTAAAAAAGGAGGCCCAGGTTATGACTGAGTCTTATTCCTAAAAGGGAGACCCGGGTTAGGGTACTTGGGGCTTACTCCTGAGGAGGATGCCCAAGTTAAAGGAATTAAGGTTTGGGGCTTACTCCTGAGGAGGATGCCCAAGTTTGGGAACTTTAAGAATTTGGGGCTTACTCCTAAAGAAGGATGCCCATGTTTAAAGGATTATGATTGGGGCTTACTCCTGAGGAGGATGCCCAAGTTAAAGGATTCTGATTGGGGCTTACTCCTGAGGAGGATGACCAAGTTAAGGATTCTCTCATCTTAAAGGATGAGGTTGAATGAATGAACTCTCTATATTTAGTGACATAAGGATATTTAAATCACTAGGTTTTGAGAGATATTCCACAGAATTCCTTTCAGATAAGGAAGTCAAATCAAGAAATCATGCCATAAATGGCTTTGAAGAGTGTCTTGAAGACTGAATCTTGAAAAGGAAAGGTGTAATGGCTTAAGAGGGGTAAAATGGGCAAGATGGGAACCCAAAAAGGTAGGGGCGCGCAAGTCTTGAAAGGCGCGCAAGTCTTCCGTGGGCGCGCTAGTTTTGGTCGCGCAGGTATACCTGCGCGACACATGGTGTACTTGCGAGATTTTCAACCAGCATTGAAATATTTGAGAGACTCTTTTTTAAACCCTTTAGAATCCTCTTGAGGTTCTTCCAGAAAAGGGACGCGCAAGTTATATTGAAGGAAATAAATCAGCGCGCAAGTGTTTGATAAGTTTCAACACTTAGGCCTTCCTTCTTCTCTTTAGATCTTCCGTTCTAGGTAAGAAATTACCTTAGAAGTGTTCTGGAAGCTTTGCGAAGAGACTTGGGCATCGGGAGCTTCAATCCGAGTTTCTGGAAAAAGATCCTCCCGAATGGGGGGCCCACAGGGTCTATTTATAGGCAAAAGAATGCCCGGGGCGGTTACCGGGTGGTTACCACTTTAGGTCGCGCAAGTCACTTGCACGACCATAAGGCGTCGCGTAAGTAGACTTGCACGACCACTAGGCGGCGCGCAAGTGTACTTGCGCGACCATGAGGGAACTTGCGCGACCTATGGGCAATGTTCTCCTTGTTCATCCCTTTGTCGTTTTTTGATGTTTCTTCAAAGGATGAATCACTTTTTTCTTAGATATTCCCCTTTTCCTATCTTTATATTCTGTGACGAAAGGAGTGTCAACAAAAGTCCCCCCTCAGAGTTGGATCCGAAGAGAAATGAGGATTTGACTCTGAGGAAATCAAAGACATCCAAAGGAAAAGGTGGTTTTCAAGTCTTCAGTGCGCAGAAGGCAGCGTGCAAGTGTGCTGGAACTTGACTTTTATTCAGAGTTCCTTTTTCTTTTGTGGGCAGTTTAAAATCATTCATGCCGGACATAAAGGGGCTAATGTTTATGGTCGAAATAGCTTTGACCAAAAATGGATTAGAATTGACACAATTCCTTGAAAGTCCATCTGAAAACATACTACCATACTCAAGTATGAGAGAAAATATGCAAACTATGGCTTAAGAATATTTGAATCTGAGGAATGATATGAAAAAGAGCTAAAAGGCATTAGAAGAAGTAGTTTCCATGAATGAAGTTACTATTATTTAACAAAACCCGTTAGGGGGTTGAAATATGCAGGGCCACCTATGGGCATTGGCTGCATGGTCAAATAAATAGTATCTTTCGGCTGACAAGTCTGTTATGTGGACTGTTTATGCAAGGCCACCTATGGGCACGTGCTGCACAGTCAGGCAAAAGAACTCCCAGAAATTTACTTTCCTAGTGCTAAAATCCAGTGAAAGTTTATGGAGATTTAAATTTTCTAAAGTATAGAGTTTGTTGTATGGAAAGAGGTACTTGAATATGGAGAAGATAATTCTGAACAAGAATATCGAAGAACTGGATGAATATCACTCCTACGAAGGTCTGACCCAAACGTAGGGAAGAAGAATAAACCATAGAATTGAATACTTTCAGATCATGAAAAAGGATATGGGACAAATATGTTAAGGATGGCTATTTTTTGCGGATCCCTACATACTATCATTTAAGACAAATAAGGACAAAAGAGGCATTCTTCCCAAGAATGAAGTTACTATTATTTAACAAAACCCGTTAGGGGGTTGAAATATGTAGGGCCACCTAAGGGCATTGGCTGCATGGTCAAATAAATAGCATCTTTCGGCTGACAAGTCTGTTATGTGGACTGTTTATGCAAGGCCACCTATGGGCACGTGCTACAAAGTCAGGCAAAAGAATTCTCAGAAGTTTGACATTTTTGTGACTATAAGTCATGAAAAGGGTTATGAAGATCTGAAAATATTTTAAGGTTAGGATTATAACACATAAATATGGGTATTGTCCAATGTATGTAGAGATACATAGGTCAATGATAACCATAATCATGTTGTGGCTGGGTCCTGAATTGAAATTTTGGAATTCACTACGTATCTCATAAGAATGAGAATCAAGCCATACGTAGTTCTTGAAATGCAGTTTAACGTCGTGCAGGATGAAAGTATGAGTGATCTTAGTTTAGGGTCATAGAATTCGGACCATAATAATGAATACACAGTGTGTGTTTTCATGAGGACTTTTCAGCCAAGGGGCAGAAATTGAAATTTGGGGTTAGGCCCAAAAGACTTGGGGCTGGATTCGAGGGATACTCGAACGTTCCTACATATCCCATAAGGATGGGAATCAAGCCCACGTAGTTCTAGAACTACCCTTTGTACAAATTTGGTTCGTACATGTGAAGGGTGAAAAGGGACTTTAGTGCAATGATGGTTTAACCTAAGATAAAAAGTTTAGGCATTACCATGTATGCATGTAGTCTTTTGAAATGAAACATGATTGAAAAAATCAATGTTAATAATGGTTCCTTCTCAAATGAGGAAATCAAAGAATATTGTAGTTTATTGTCGTACCGGACAAAAGTGTTGTATAGTTTAACGTCACATAACAAGGACGAAAGTGAATCAATGTAAAGATATTGATTCCAGGGGCAGTTTCACAAATCAACATCATATGAGATGGTGGTGAACCGATGTGAAGAGATTGTTTTTTGGGCTTGAACCCTGGGAGGTTGCCTACATACCCAGCCTGGAGGGCAAGGATCAAAGTCCGTGTAGTTCAATTAAAGAATGAATTAATGATCAAGTTGTTCTTGTCGACAATGATCTAAATAAAAAATTTTGCTGGGACTTATACATGGTTAGTGGCCCAATGGGAGTGTTATGGTTGATGTTCGCTCTAAGCTCACGTGAGTCATACTCGGTGTGAGAAACAAGAGGTAATAACAACCTTAACGATGCACAGTTTAATGTCATGTAGGACATAAAAAAAGGACTATGCAGTTTAAAGTCTTGCAGTTAGGACTATTGGTGCTGCACAGTTTAGTGTCATGTAGCAGGGACAAAATAACAGTTTCATGTCATGTAGGACATATCAAGGACATTCTCTACAGTTTAGCGTCATGTAGTTAGGACGATGGGGACAATACAGTTTAACGTCATATTGGACGAAAGGGGGACTGTGCAGTTTAATGTCATGCAGTAAGGACAAAAGAGTGTACCATTTTAACGTCATGTCGGACGAAAGTGCAAATAGTTTAAGGTCATATGCATGGACCGTGAATGGTGCAGTTTAATGTCATACTGGACTTTTGAGATTATATAGTTTAACGTCTTTCCGGACGTGAGGGACTTTTATACAGTTTAGCGTCATGTAGTTAGGACGTCACAGTTTAACGTCTTGCTGGACATAAAGGATTTGCAAATAGTTTATGGTCATATACATGGACCAGGGATGATGCAGTTTAAGGTCATGCTGGACTGTTTAGGGAACTTTTTCACAGTTTAATGTCGTGTGGGACGAAGTTGCAGTTTAAAGTCATACTGGACCATTGCTGTATAGTTTAACGCCATATAGCAAGGACGAACTGGTGCTGTACAGTTTAAAGTCATGTAGCTAGGACTAAGGTGAACCAATATGAGGATATCAGTTCTGGGGACTTTTTACAGTTTAACGTCATGCTGGACGATGAAAGTGCCACACAGTTTAATGTCATGTTGCTAGGACACAATATAGTTTAATGTCATCTCGGACAAAATATAGGAACTTCTGTACAGTTTAACGTCATGTAGATAGGACATAATACTGTTTAGTGTCATGTAGGACAAAATATAGTTTAATGTCATCTCGGACAAAATATGGAACTTCTGTACAGTTTAATGTCATGTAGATAGGACATAATACAGTTTAGTGTCATGTAGGACAAAATATAGTTTAATGTCATCTCGGACAAAATATGGAACTATGCAGTTTAAAGTCTTGCAGTTAGGACTATTAGTGATGCACAGTTTAGTGTCATGTAGCAGGGACAAAATAACAGTTTAATGTCATGTAGGACATATCATAGGGACTATGCAGTTTAAAGTCTTCCAGTTAGGACTATTGGTGCTGCACAGTTTAGTGTCATGTAGCAGGGACAATACCATGAACCAATCTGATTGTTTTTGGATCTGGGAACAATATTTTGTGTTTATACAAAATACTTCTTCAGAAATCTGGCATTAGTTGGAGTCGTGATGTGTTCTCCATCCATTGAGATTAGATAATATGCTCCATTGGAGTAGACCTTATGTATTTAATAAGGTCCTTCCCATTTTGGTTCAAGCTTGGGAGGCTTCTTTCCTGGTATCATTGGTGATCTGAGAACCAATACCAATTCTCCCTGATTGAATGAATGAAGACGAACGTTTTTGTTAAAAGCTCGTGCTATTCGATTCTGATAGATTTCCAAGTGGTGCAAAGTGCACAATCTTTTCTCATCTAACTGTTCCAATTCATTCAACCGCTTTTGGGATTGCTCATCTGTAGATAGCTGATCACAAATGGATATTCTGAGTGAGGGAAATCGAACTTCAATTGGCAAGACTGCTTATGTTCCATATACCAATGAATATGGAGTTGACCGCGTTGCATTGCGAGTGGTAGTCCGATAAGCCCATAAAGCATGAAAGAGTTTATCAGGCCATGACCTCTTATCTTTATCCACCATCTTTTGCAGTATATTTGAAAGAGTCTTGTTGAAGGCTTTTATCTGGCCATTAGCCGCCGCATGATATCGAGATGAATGGTTGGACTTAATGTTGTATTCTTGATACAATTTCTTTACCTCAGAAGAACAGAAGTTGGTGCCATTGTCCGTCAATATGGTATGAGGGACACCAAATCTAGTAATGATGTTAGACTTGATGAAGCTAACAATTCATTTAGAACTGACTTCTTTGAGAGGTACTGCCTCTGCCCATTTGGAAAAGAAATCAGTAGCAGTAAGAATGTACTTAAACTGCTTGGCCGTAGCTGAAGGGTAAGGTCCCACCACATCCATTCCCCATGTGGAAAATGGCCATGAGTATTTAGCTGTATGAAGCAACTCTGGAGGTTGATGAATGAAGTTGGAATATACTTGGCATGAATGACACTTCTTTGTGAAATTAACACAATCTTGTATCATTGAAGTCCAAAAGTATCCAAGCCTTCGAATTTGATCAGACAGTCTATGTCCAGACTGGTGGGCACCACAGACTCCTGCATGCACTTCTTTTATGACAGCCATTGTCTCTTCACCATCAATACATCTGAAGAGAACTCCATCAAAACCACGTTTGTATAGAATTTTCTCAAGGTGGTCTAGGCTATCATAAAGAGTAAAATTGACCACACGTTGCCGAATTTGTTCTTTCTTGGCTCTATCAGGTGGAAGTGTTCCATTTTGAAGGTATTCCCTGATAGGTGACATCCATTCTATAGTATGACCATATGGTTCAGGAATGGGACTAATTTCATTAATTTCCTCTGTTCTGACTTGAACATAAGGTGAAATTGCACGACGGTGAGCAATACAGATGGTTTTCTCGTCCCGATTTGGATCTGCTAAAGCTGTGGCTATATTAGCCAGTGCATCAGCTTGAGCATTTTGTGATCTTGGTACATAAGAAAATGTCGGTTCTGAATGGAATTCCGACATTAACTCTCTGACGTAATCATACAAAGGGATTAATTCTTCTTTTCTGATGGCATAATCCCCATTGACTTGTTTGATTACCAGGTCTGAATCACCTTTCACCTTTAAGTGATTCACTTGTGCTTGAAGCGCTAATTCCAAGCCTGTAATGAGAGCTTTGTATTCAGCTTCATTATTGGTACCACCTTTCCACAACAAAAAGGAATAAGGTAACACTGCCTTATCTGGAGAAATGAGCACAATTCCTAAACCAACTTTGTTGAATTTAGGATTTTCCATTTTCTTCCCTATTGGACTTCTAGAAGCACTATCAAAATACATTTCCCATGTTTGAGGACTCTCTTGAATAGAGAAAACTTCCTCATCAGGGAGTTCGATATCTGAATACGTGTCTTCCACTGAAGGATGTTCAGCCAGGAAATCAACCAGAGCTTGGCCCTTAATTGCCTTTTGAGACACATACTGAATGTCGAACTGCTGTAGAATAACTGCCCACCTTGCCAGACGTCCTGTAAGCATTGGACGACTAAGGATGAATTTGAGCGGATTATTACGAGATACCAATTGGACCTCATGATGTTGCAGGTAGTGTCTCAGTTTCTGAACTGCAAAGATTAATGCTAGGCAGCACTTTTCAATACTTGAATACCGGGTCTCTGCTTCAAGCATAGTTCTACTGAGATAGTAGAGACTATTTTCATTCCCAGCATCATTCTTTTGAGCGAGAAAGGCACCCAATGATCGCTCTAAAGCTGTCACATAGTGGATAAGAGGTCTACCCTCAACAGGTGGCATGAGTACTGGTGGACTCAAGAGGTATTTCTTGAGAACATCAAATGCTTCTTGACATTCTTCAGTCCACTGGTAAGTGACTCCTTTCTTCAATAATTTGGTAAAGGGTAAACTTTTGCCTGCCAAATTGGCGATGAAACGCCGAATATAGGCTAAGTGTCCTTGAAGTCCTCTTAATTCTTTCAAATTATGAGGAGGTGACATACCAAGGATTGATTTGGTCTTCTCAGGATCGACTTCAATACCACGATGGCGTACAACAAAGCCGAGGAATTTTCCTGAGGTTACCCCAAAAGCACATTTTAAGGGGTTCATCTTCAAATTATGCTGTCGAAGCTTGTGGAATATGACTTTTAAATCATCCAAGTGATTAGAACGTTGTTTGGATTTAACCACCAAATCATCTACATAGCATTCAACAAACTTCCCTAAAAGAGGTTTGAAGATACGATGCATGGCCCGTTGATATGTTGCACCTGCATTCTTAAAACCAAAGGGCATCACCCGGTAACAAAACACACCTTGAGGAGCTCTGAAGGCTGTATATTCCTCATCTTCTAGGGCCATTTGGATCTGATTATATCCAGAATATCCATCCATGAAAGAAAGTACTTCATAGCCAGTCGTCGCATCAATTAAGAGTTCTGTAATCGGAACTGGGAAATCATTTTTAGGACAATACCGATTAAGATCTCTGAAATTGATGCAAACCCTAATTTGTCTGTTCTTCTTCTTTACAGGGACAATATTAGCCAACCACTTGGGATATTGAACTTCTCTGACGAAGTTAGCTTTGATAAACTTATCCACTTCAGCCTCAATTTTGGAAGTATAGGTTGGGTGTGTTCTTCTCGCGGCTTGCTTGAATCCTCGATGTTCTTTTGGCAAACCCAAATGATGGGTGGCAACATCAGGATCAAGGCCAGGCATCTCTGTATAATTCCAAGCAAAAATATCTTTATTTTGCTTTAGAAAAGAAATATACATCTCTTGCTCTTCAAGGGTCATGGCTGCACTAATTAAAGTGGGGCGTGGATCTTTCTCTATACCCAGATTTACTTCTCTGATTTCATCCACAGTGGTAGAGATACCCTCTTCAAATGCTGGAGGAGCATCTCTAAGATCTTCCTCTTCATCATGTGTTATTTCCTCCGTTTCTACTTGCAAAGTAGATAAAAAAACGAAATTCTCATGATTATAAGAGATGTCAAAATTTTCACATTTTGAAGAAGAAGCTTCCATTTCCGACCCTATTGATGATAAAGTGTATTCTTTGGGAAATAAAGAGGGGATGATGGATTGAGAATCGACATCATTATTCACCTATGGTGTTGCTATAACTTCTTCTGGCCTGATTAGAGAAGTATAGACTTGTTGGATTTCAGCAGATGAAATGAAAACATCACCACTTATGCTTTCATCACTGCTTGGTAGGTTACCAATTTCTCCCATGTTGTCTGGCTCGATCGCCATAATTGACATTATGGATCTTTCCATAAGAGTATTTTGATTTGGGCCTATTTTTTTCAATTTAACTAATAGGTAATACATAATCTGTACTCACATGTGAAAATGGATTTATTGGAATTTTCTCCAAACCATATGGAGCATTAACTTTGGTAATTTCCTTCATTGTAGATTTTTCTCTTCCCTTCATGTGATAAAATTCCGCCTCAATGTATTCAGACTCACATGTCTTGAACGGGGCCTTATCACCATACAATGTTCCAACTTGACCATCGAAACAGTATTTGAGACATTGATGGTATGATGAAGGAATAGCTGCATGCTGATGTAGTCAGGGTCTTCCAAGCAAGATATTGAAGGCTGAGTCTTGATCAACAATCATGAAATCCGAATTGGAAACAAGATCTCCAAACTGAGTTCTGAGTGTAACTTCTCCCAGTGGTTCTTGTTCATTTTTATCATATCCTTGCAACATCATGGTAGAAGGAGATAAATCAGATTCCGTGAGGCCCATTCGATGAAGTGTACGAATGGGCATGAGGTTGACTTTTGAACCATTGTCAATGAAAGCTCTTCAAACATCTATACCATTGACTTTTCCAGATAAGTACAAAGGTTTTATGTGCCCATGCACAACATCATCTTCATCTTTATCAGTAAAAGATATCACTGCATGGCATTCTGCAGGATTATTCTCTATGTGATAGATTTCAGCTGCAGCAATTTCAGCTTCAAACTCCTGAGGACTTGACAAAGCTTCGATGAGTGCTTCCCGAAGATCTTTTGACAGATTCAAAGCATCCAAAATTGATAACTTGGATAGTACTTGGGCCAATTGTTTCAATATATCATACTTTTACGTTTGCAAGTGCCTCGAGATAGGAGGGATTTCTCGTCACTACATTGCCTTCTGAAGAATTTTCGAGACAACGTGAATCACTACTGCGGAGAGGACTTTCGCAGCGAAGTTCATCACCATGAGGAGGACCGTCATGATGGGTTACAACAAAAGATGAAATATCTTGCTCCTTGGTCTTCTGACCACACAGAGGGTTCATGTGGCTCTCATCTGAAGAAAAAACTTCAAGATTGACCGAATTTTCATGAAGCAAGTCTTCATGAGGAAGTGTCTGTTGAAGACCTTCAGAATTAATGTTCCTGTTATTGGGAACTGAGGGAGTATAATCTGGAATTCCAATAGATAAATGTCTGAGGGCTTCAAGAACTCCAGCATCGAGCAAGGCTTGGTTACAGATTGGCCTTTGATCTCCTGACTGTGCTGGGCGGATCTTTTTCTTAGATGCCTTCTTACTCGCTTTAGAAACCACTTGATGACGAAAGTGATTGCTCTGAGCAGGTTTATGTGCCTGATCAGGAAAGATGGTCAGGTTAGGCTGACGATCTCCACTCAAATCAGGTGTATGTGCCTGACTTGGTTGTCTGTATGATATGGCGGAGTATTCCCCATTACCCTCTTGGACTGGAACAGATGTGTGTGTCTGTTCCGGAGTGAATTGTTGATGTGTCACTCCATTGCTAGGGATAGATTTATGTGTCTGTCCCTGTGATGATGCTGAAGCTGTTATGATATCCTGGAAAGCATCCAGAATATGAGCAGGAATTTGCTACTGCTCTTTCACCATTGACAAAATATGTTTGGTGACTTTAGCCGCCGGAACAGGGATATACGTCCATTCCGGGCTTGGAGTAGGTGTATGTGCCTACTCCTGTCCTCCTTTTCCTGTCAGTGAATCCTGACAGTACTCAAGTGTGGAGGTAGAGAGTTGAGTCTGCCTCATGTTTGTCATCGGGACTTTCCGACTGACTTCTCTGTGCACTACCAAGCGAGACTGTTGGTAGGCTTGATTAGTATTAGCAGGTGTATATGCCTGCTGATTACACTTCGCCAAACATGGTTGACGAGATCCATCATATGTAGTCAGACGAGCCTGCTGACTAACTGGTGATGTATAAGCAGGTGTATGTTCCTGCCTATGGTACTCCGCCGGAATTGCCTGGCGGGATTGGCTTGATGCTGCCAGACGAGTCTGCTGGACAGCGGAATTAAAACGGGCAGGTGATTGTTCCTGCTCGTTATTTGCCACCAAGTTAGGTTGGTGGACTTCTCCGGAGATGGCAGGGATGACAACCTGCTTGGCGGTTCATCTTTCCTGCTCGGGTTCGAGGAACCTGAGCTGAATGCCTGGAGTCGGTACCCTCATCATGTTGAGGGTGCACTACCGCACGAGTCTGGCGGAGATTGTTGATGGGATCCCTTGAGAAGGACTCCTGTCTTTTTGAATTAAGGTCCTGCGGGACCTGCTCATTCACTTCCTCAGAGTAAGGGAGTGAATGGAAATTGCATTCCGGGGATAACGACCCGAAACAGTTGGAGACGGTAGTCAGCACCGCCTGCTTCTTGATCGCTGGCCGCCGTTGTCCGGACGACCAGGTAGAGTTGTTAACTTGGAGGGCTTGACGAGCAGCCTCCAGAGTTGGAATATTACTGTTGCGACGGTACTCCTTAAACAGTGCATTAGAAACCCAGCGTTGAAGATGATGAGTTGGTGATGTCATCCTCAGAGCGGACGACGTTCTAGCAGGAGTAGTAGCATTGGTTTTCAAAGCAGCAGACCTCACAGTAGAGGTGTTCACAGCAGCAGTATTCACAGAGGTGAATTTAAGGAAAGCCATTTTGCAGAAGATCTTGAGAAAAGAGTGCATGTTCCATATAACAGACATAATCAAGATGAATCCGGCCACTGCATCTTTTGGATGAGCACATGTCAATGATTGCTTTGTTGGCCCAAGGGGCCTAACAAATAAGAAGAATATCACTTTAACTTGGTTAAGGATTCACGTCGGGTTCACCATTTTTGTTTCGCACAGATTTCAGGGATGACCTCCTTGACGGGAGATTCAAACGTTCCAATCGGTTTCTAGCGGGTTTGTTCGTAGAACCGGAAACATCCAATGATTCCACATCCGTTTGGACCCACTTTCCAAAGGTAGGTGCTCATTAGCTTGTGGACTAATGAGGCTTCGGAATTTGCATTGGTCGAGAGGATGGGAGGTCGGACTCATCACACCTTTTTGAGGGGAATTATTATCTACTCCGAGACTCTCTTTATAGATTTAAGTTATGTTCGTGAATCCTTATTACATTACCAAGTATAAAATGTGCTTTCCTTTAGTTTTAACAATGAATGATTAAATATGCAAGAAATTTAGAGAATCCTTTATATGTATTCGAGGTTCTTCATCAAATAGAGAATCATCTATATCTGTTTAGATATTCTTGGTCAATGGTATCCTTCAAAAACATTTATATAAAAGTCTCTTGGTCATTATGATGACCATGCTGGTTTTAAAGCCACTCAGTGGGGCACTTGAAGTTTATTGTCATTCAGAAGGACAGGGATTATTTTAAAGTTGGGATCGAACCCATAAATGGGCTACCTACGTATCCATTTTTTTGGAAAAGGAATCAGAAACCACGTAGTTCGAGTAATGGAGTATGATGTTTATGATTGATGGCTCAAAGAAGAATGTCATAATTACTTTTACACTCTAAGCTCACGTGAGTCATGCTCGGTGTAGGAAACAAGAGGTATTGGTAAAAATTAGACAATTGTGCCATGAAAGATGCAATCATAAGAAATTGTTTGGGGCTTAGGTATGTATGACTACCCAGATAGATGAAGGTTTAGGATTCACTTTTAGGGAGAAAATCCAGGAACAAGGTCCATAAAGGTATATGTGCTTTATGGAGATTTGAATACTCTAATCTTGGGGATTACTCCTAAGGAGGATGCCCAAGTTAGGAGGGGACTTATGATTGGGTTTTACTCCTGAAAAGGAAACCCAAATCAAGGGTAAATTAGGACTGGTTAAGAGAAATTTTAAGGGGGCTTGGGGTTTACTCCTGAAAAGGAAAGCCAAGATTATGACTGGGACTTACTCCTAAAAAAGGAGGCCCAGGTTATGACTGAGTCTTATTCCTAAAAGGGAGACCCAGGTTAGGGGACTTGGGGCTTACTCCTGAGGAGGATGCCCAAGTTAAAGGAATTAAGGTTTGGGGCTTACTCCTGAGGAGGATGCCCAAGTTTGGGAACTTTAAGTATTTGGGGCTTACTCCTAAAGAAGGATGCCCAAGTTTAAAGGATTATGATTGGGGCTTACTCTTGAGGAGGATGCCCAAGTTAAAGGATTATGATTGGGGCTTACTCCTGAGGAGGATGCCCAAGTTAAGGATTCTCTCATCTTAAAGGATGAGGTTGAATGAATGAACTCTCTATATTTAGTGACATAAGGATATTTAAATCACTACGTTTTGAGAGATATTCCACAGAATTCCTTTCAGATAAGGAAGTCAAATCAAGAAATCATGCCATAAATGGATTTGAAGAGTGTCTTGAAGACTGAATCTTGAAAAGGAAAGGTGTAATGGCTTAAGAGGGGTAAAATGGGCAATATGGTCACCCAAAAAGGTAGGGGCGCGCAAGTCTTGAAAGGCGCGCAAGTCTTCCGTGGGCGCGCAAGTTTTGGTCGCGCAGGTATACCTGCGCGACACATGGTGTACTTGTGCAATTTTCAACCAGCATTGAAATATTTGAGCGACTCTTTTTTAAACCCTTTAGAATCCTCTTGAGGTTCTTCCAGAAAAGGGACGCGCAAGTTATATTTAAGGAAATAAATCGGCGCGCAAGTGTTTGATAAGTTTCAACACTTAGGCCTTCCTTCTTCTCTTTAGATCGTCCGTTCTAGGTAAGAAATTACCTTAGAAGTGTTCCGGAAGCTTTGAGAAGAGACTTGGGCGTCGGGTGCTTCAATCCGAGTTTCTGGAAAAAGATCCTCCCGAATGGGGGGCCCACAGGGTCTATTTATAGGCAAAAGAAGGCCCTGGGCGGTTACCGGGCGGTTACCACTTTAGGTCGCGCAAGTCACTTGCACGACCATAAGGCGTCACGCAAGTAGACTTGCACGACCACTAGGCGGCGCGCAAGTGTACTTGCGCGACCATGAGGGAACTTGCGCGACCTATGGGCAATGTTCTCCTTGTTCATCCCTTTGTCGATTTTTGATGTTTCTTCAAAGGATGAATCACTTTTTGCTTAGATATTCCCCTTTTCCGATCATTATATTCTGTGAAGAAAGGAGTGTCAACAGTATGTATACTATTTCAGAATCTATACCACTTTAAAATAATCATATATAGTTATTATGTACACCATTATACCCCTCCAAGTAATGTGGTGATGGAAAATAGATTACACCACGGCGTGGAGACGGTATTATGTACGTACGCATGCGCGGTGATTTCGTTTTCCATAGGATGGATAGATGGTGAAATAGGGTTGTTTCATACATATAATAACATATCAGTATATGAGGGATACTGATGTTATTACTTCATAATGAAAAAACCTAATTAGAAGAAGTGGAAGAAGAAATTAATTTGAAATAATCGGTAATGGACATTAACTCTTCTTTGAAGCGCCTCTTTGAGATCTCCTTTTAGGGCACTAAAATTGGTCTTTGAGGAAGACCAGAACCTCTAGGATGTTTCTAGGGAAGTGGAGAAGACAATTTTGCAGGGTTTGGCCGATCTTGAAGGCTCAACTTGGTGTGAGGAAGAGAGGGAGGAGGTGCCCTTTTATAAGGGAGGAGAGGGGCTCTTTTGGAAAAACTAAAAATATTATTTTTTTTATAAAGCCAAATTTGGTTTTAAATAGATCCAAATTGATTTATTTCGAAGCTAAGGTGGGGATGGGTATAAATACTCTCATCCAATAGAATTTAGACAAATTTAGGTTCCTATTTTAACCTTATCATTTATATTTAACTTTAAGTTAGATCATTTTACTTTTACCGTGTCTTTTTGTGTTCTTTAACTATAAGGTTAATAAACTTAATATAAGAAGCCAAACGAACCCCAAGTTGTTTATTATTAATATATATAACTGTATCTAAGTCATTTGGCCAAACCTTAGAATTTTAGGAATAAAATAACAATTAATAATATAATATTTTTTTAAAAAACTATTTTATGTCAAATTTAACACTATTTAGTAATTGATTTTTGTGAAAGTCATAACAGAATGATTAGTTTGAAAACTGTTAATTAAATAAATACTAACATGTCATATTTACCTCGAAAATTAGTGGAATTCATAAAAAGTTTCAAATTACATCTATTTTGGTATTTATAACATCAATTATGTCAATATTTCATTAATAAGATAATTACTGCATCATCTTTGTGTCATAAATAAATTAACTTATTTAAAGTCTAAAAATTACAAATAAAATATCATTATGTTGGAAATCATTTTATCTTTCTAATGAATATTTATAGTCGAATTTATCTTATGTATAACCCTATATTAAAAATGATTTTCTTATTAAACTTTGATTTTAACTATTTTAACCCTTCCTTATCCAATAGAATTAGGACATGTGTTAGGGTAATAATAATATCATTTTTACCCTTAATTACCCAATTTACTTTTAACCGTGGTAAAAAAAGTAAAAAGTTACTATTCACAAAAAATTATTTTCATCTAATTGAACCACATTTTACTTACTGACATCAACCGTGTCTTTCAGATTTTTGAAATTCCACTAACAGAAGTGGTAAAATTAAGTTTTATGAAAAATTCATTTTTTAACCACCACTTAGTGGTTTCACTATTCATCAAAAAATGAAAGTTTCCAGAAAAATACCAAAAATTAGGCCTAAGATATATTTGATATTATGAACTCAAAAATGATGTCTATTTTACCAAAATTAAAAACATATTAGTTTCATTAATAAATTTAAAAATAAATTCCCGTTGTCAAAACAAATAGCGTGTTCTTAAGAGATAATAAGTATCAAAATATTGACACATGTTTATGTTTTGTTTAAATGTGAAATTTCATCCAATGAAAAACATTGTATTAAATTGTAAAAATATATTCTAAATATAATTTAAAACCACTCAAATTAATATTTTATCACTATTAATTGCTTCGATTAAAAAAAGTTGTTTTTAATTAAAATTTAGTAATTTTCACTATTCATCAGAATATGAAAGTTATCTGAAAAGTACCAAAATTTCACCCTAAGCTAATTTCAATATTCTGAATCCAAAAATGAAGTCCATTTTGAAAAATAAAATTTACAAAATTTAAAAAAGTGGTTATTATTATTCATAACCACTAGTTTTAATAATGTTTTATAGCATATCGTTGTTTAGTGAAACTAGGTATTGCGTACTACACACACTATTGAGGAAGGTCGTGATTGCGTGTAATGAAAGGAAAGTCAAGGATGTGTGTTGTGCAAGATCCTTTTGGTGTAGCGTACAACACAAGACATTAATGAAATTAAAAAAAATTCATAAAATATCGGGGTGTTACAATGAATGCATACCTTTTGGCACCGATGAAATAGATGGTTTTTAATATTTAGTATTGAAAATGGTTATAGATATAAAATGAATTTTATGACCAAAATATTTATTTTAATTTAATGGGAAATCATAATAATAATGACCATAACATCAATATTTATTATAATTGACTGGAAAATTTACAGAAAAATTTTATATGATAAAATTATATTAAAAAATATTTAGAACAATTTACCACCACTATGTCCATAACATTTAAAAAACAATTCCCTAAAATAATAAATATTTATAATATTAACATTTTAAGAACATTTATTATAAATTGGATCTTCTAAAAAACATCTTTATTCATAATTTAGTCCAATTCAAGCTACATTATTTTATTTTATTTTTTAAAAAATCCGAAATTATCATTATCCTTTTCATGTGTAGAAGAGGATGTGTTTTTTAGATTTTAATTTACCTTTTTAAGATTATCATAATGAATATAAACTATATATATATCATCCAATAGTAAATTAATAATCCTTTCTATATCATAATTATTCTAATAAATAAAATACATAATCCTTTAATTTTCACCTTTACAAATCAATATTTCAAAATCAACATTCATGTTTCTCAATTTATATGTTCCAAGAGATAAAACCATCTTATTTGTAAAAGATTTGTTAAACATAGAATATATTATGTTATTCTTTTTTTGATCCCATATATATTTACCTTTGAGTAATACATGTATAGAAGGAATTTATTTTTTTATCTTTAAATGAATCAAACATTTCCTTCAGATCTTCATCACTCAACTAATAATTTATAGAATTAATAGATATATAAGATTAAAAAAATCACTATAATAATTTATACACATCAAAGATATATTTCCATAATTTCTATCATATTAAATAATAAGACATGAATATGAATTTTTAGGTGAAAACGTTAGCTTAGAGTATTTTTTAAGAAATGAAACATTATAAGTTTCTTGTAAAATTTCATCCCTATTGCAAGATCTTACAAACTCACTCGAACTAGTGACAACATTATTTTTTTTCTTCTTGGAAATTCATGTATTTTTTAGAGTTATAAAATTATGATTAATTTTTCCCCTATTTCTATATCCATAAAAAAATAATATGGGAATAAACTATATTAGAATGTAATTTACCTTGAATGATATATCTTTAAATAAAATTATATTTATCATTTTTAATGGTTGTACAATCCTCTTTCAGGTGTCTTGAGTTTCTATAATTCGGGTAAAATGATATCATGGAATATCAATATTCAATGGTAACCCTCTCAAACTATTTCCAAATCACATAAACATTATTACAACCTAAAATTTTTTTGAAATAATTTCTAGAAAGAGAATAATAAATAATATTCATGACCTGTTAATTGAGATCATATTTAAGATCATATTATCAATTCAAATAAAAAAGTTCAGATTTAGGTAACATATAATATTAAACCTCTACATCTCAAAATATAATATCAATACTCTTTATATAATATTCTATTCAAATAATCAATTAAGTATACTTACTACCATTTAAATATGGGGTAAATGTGGGATTCGAACAGCTTCTTTCCAAATATCATCCTTCATAGACAAATATTTTGACCATAGACTTTTCAATTACATGGATAAAAATTTATTATAATTATTATAATAATAATGATTCAAAATATATCATAAGTGATAAATAATCTAATATCAATTATGAAGTATTAAAAAAATTGAAAGATTAATTTATCTACAAAGTGTCCCTCTTTTATACTAGTTTTTATGTATTAGAAAAAATTGTTATCCAAACTTTTCCTAACAAGATCCTCCTCTAATAAAAATTGTTTTGTGTAATGAACCAAACACCAAATTCTTATAATCAGTGGTTAATTTTTTAAAATTAGATATTATTAAATTAATAACATCCCGAAGGACCATATAGTTTAGTTGTTTTTGAAAACTAGATAAAAACATGAATCATAAATTATATCATAAAATATAAAATAAAACATAGTAACTACATTGAAAACACCATTTGTCTCCTGGATTTACCCTATATATTAGTCATAATATACATATTATCATCTTGAGGAGAAATAAAATATAAGAAATGGGTGAGATTATATGCTCAGTAAGGTTATGTATATAGTGGAAGAAAGGATGTAAAAATTATGTCATGGTAAATAACAGAAGAACTATCCATTTAAAAAGTGATTTGATCATAATATGGTAGGTATAAAACTGGTTCAAATAATTCCATATAAATAATCATGATAAATAGAAAATAAAACTCTAGATATTATACTCATATGATATTCACATGGAAATCAATAACTGTTATAATTATGATGGAACACATAATGATGGAAATGTAAAACATATAGTGGAAGAATCTACTAACACGTTAATAAATAAATGTGCAGTGCCTTGGCCAAAACACAATCTTTCTTTTCTCAGGATATAGACTGATGCATCGATGAGATATATAGGTCACCTTCCATCACATACATAGTCCAACTCATTCCTTATATTAAAGGGGTGAAATATAAACAAAATAAACATTCATATTGAAAAACTAGCAAGAAAATGTGAATCCATAAACCATAACTCATTCATATTAATAGGATGAATGGTATCAATATAGAACATTCACAGTCAAACATATCATAAAACATTAAAAATATTATAGTATATTTTATCATAAGAGATCTACCTATATTAATTCTATGAATCATTAAAGGGTGTTTAAATAGATAAAAATACTCTAATAAAATCGTTGACAAATTCTTCAATGAAGTACCCCTTTTCCGTATGAAATCATTTACTAAAACATATACACAATTATAAAATAAATAATTTTCATTGAAAATAATCATTTAAAAATTTAAATGATTCCTCAAGACACTAATGCACCATGAAATTTGAAAAATCTGTTCATTCCATATAATTTAAAAATGATTCCTTTCATATTTTTTTAGAAAATTTATACAGATCCTTATTTATAAAACGATAAATATATTTTTCCAAATAATTTTGTAAAAAATAAAAAATAAATAAAAATGAATTTCAATTTTCATCTAATAATTATAAAAACCTTTTTTATAACATTTTTAGAAATCATAGAAAAGAAATAAAAATATTCCTAAGTAAAGATATTGAATGAAACAATCCTGAGTAATGCTGAGATTGTGAAATAATCACTTAAAATAGCATATCACTAAAGTTAGCATTAAAAATGAATTATTTTTAATTATTCACTATAAATCCAAAAAGACCTGTGGAAATACAATATATGATAATAAAAAATCATTTCATGCATAATTAAAGAATGAAGTAATAATTAAAATAGTATTTCAACCCAATTAATGGAAATTGAGTTAAGAATTACTCTACATTATGTATGATTTCGTTGTACATATCTAAAACTCATTTATAATGGTTTAATGTTTTGTATTAATTTATAACATAACCATATTAATATTATTTATAAAAAAATAATCCTTATATATCTTTTTATTACCCATTTGTTAATAATATTTTGTTATTATTATTATTTTCGATGTTAGCTTCTTTATTCTACTATTCTTGTTTCATTTGTAAGTCAAGATTCGTTTGAATAGGATTTAGATATTTCATTTAAATATTGATATTAGGGTTATAGGTATCATATTTATTAATTATATAAATTTATATAATAATTCTTTAATAGTGAACCTAGAAAATGAATCTCATCATGTCGTGGAGATGGTAGTCCATATGTTTGCATGGGAGAGAATATCATTCCTTTTTTTGGGAAAATAGTAATTATGAGGATATTATATTAATTTTAGTAGATTACTTATCAGGTAATAAATATCATATATGTATATATATATTATCCATTATTATAACCCTCAAATTATTTGGGGATGAAAAACAGATCACACAACATCGTAGAGACGGTATGTGGTACATACGCATCTACGATGCATTCATTTTTTAGTATGGTTAAAATGTGTAATACGGTTGTTCCATAATCATAAATAAATATCCAAAAATATATCATACCTAATTTTTGACATTATAATATACTGAAGTAGAAGAAGAAATTAATTTGATATAGTCTGTAAAGACACTTACCTATTCTTCAATGTTACTCCTTTAGATATCTCCTTAGGGACACTGGGGTTGAACTTTTGGGAGGAGTAGAACCACTAAAACTTGGATAATGATGATGGAAAGATAAATAGGGAGGGTTTGGTAAATAAATAAGTCTCAACATGATAGGAAAAATATATATAGGAGATGAAATATTATAATTTAGGTGAGGGGCACTTTTGGAACCTCTAAAAAATATTATATTAATATAAATTAATTCTCAATTAAAAATGACTCTAGAGTGAGTTATTTAGAATCTATTTTTCATCTAGTTTGTAATAATATTATATAATAATTTTTATGCGTTTATTGGAACATTATTACCATTATATATTTTAATAATAATTTAACCTCGTTAACTGTTACAGTGACAAGGTATATGATACTATTCAAAGCTCAATATTGTAACAATAAAATTACAAACTACCCATAAATGAGTTATAGTTGATATCATTATACATATCCTAAATACTTGTCTACATTAATTGTTTTATTAATTTTATATCATCTAATAAAATATTAGTTATTTTAATATGTCATTAATATCAATATAGACATTATTCATTACTTTGACATTTAAAAAATATCAATACATGATGTAATTTTGAAAAAAATACCTTTCATACAACCCAATTAAATAAATTTAATCTTTAAAATTCTTGCATGTAATTAATTATATAATTTTTTTTTATTTTAATATTTTTAATATCATTCATTTTCTTATTCCATTTATTAAATAATCACTACATTAGAGTTTTTCAAGAATTTTTTGTAATTGTTTCTTAACTAAAAATAAATAATAAATTACAACGATGAAGATAAGTCCATTATATTTCGAAATAAAATTTATAATCTATGATATTTTCTATATTACAACATATGGAAAATTTTATTTTTATTAAAATAATTAATATAACATCTTGGACTTTTCATTAAATAAAATATAATACGGGTTATAATCACTCTATAATGGAAAATACTAATCATATATCCGAACAATAAAATCTTATGGATTAAATAAATCATCAAATAAAATTGGATATGTTCTATGGTAAAATTATAGTCCATATAATATTATTTTTTCCATTAATTTCTTGACTTACCCTTTAATTTCTTAACAAAAATAACAGTGGTTACTATACTTATTGACCGAAATGAAAAGTGAAAAATTTAACAACATTGAAAACAATGATAAAAAATTTTACATACATTTTTAATAATTAAAAACATAATATTATTAGATTTTAATTTAAAATAAATCATGTAAAATGATAGGATTAACATTTTTTTTGAAATATTCTATTTTGTTCCAAAAAATGTTAGTCATTTCCTCTTCTATTTTGCTCCTCTATAATATGGAATTCGATTTCCTTTCCCCCTTCCAAGCCAGTTGGGTGCATCGAACACCAATGGAGTTTTGGGATATATATAAGGAGAAGTTATAGTTCTAGGGAAGTTTGACATGCAGTGGATTTCGATAGTTACTATGTTCTCTCAGATTTCAACTTTAATAATGGGTCTGTTTTTCATTTGTGGTCATTGGTGTTTTTCATTCAGGGGTGTTCTAGAATTCATTGGTGGAGATCTGTGATTTTTATTTCTAGTATGTTGAATGATGTAGGTGGTAGCGGTGATAATGAGGGTGAAGCAATGACTGTGGGGGTGTTTTCCAGGATGGATGCAACTTTGAGATTCTTTGGTGGTTTTCGATGGCGATGTGATAATGACATAGGTGATGAAATGATGGTGCCAATGATGTGGTGATTGTGATGAATTGTGGACGTGACTATAATTTCCTCAGGACTAGTTCCTTTGGTGGTTTACATGATTTGGTGTGATGTTTTTGTGCTGTAGGTTTTAACTTTTTCTGATGTATTTTGAATTTCGTATTTCCCTCTGTATTTTGTGTGTCTTGGTTATTGAATTTTTTATTGCCACAAAATTTTGAGTATTTTGGAAGATTTAAGGTTCCCACATAATCTAGAATTGGTATAAAAATTATTAAAAAATGGTTTGGATAGAGATAATAATAAATCAAGTTAAAAATAGTGTTTTTATTTACATCATATATATTTCATATATTAGTTAACCATATTAACACCTGCCAATTTAATTTCTAGTTTATAATTTTAATGAAAAAATAATAATATTTAATGTAATATCATAGTTTGTGAATGTTTTTTTTGTATCTAACATAAGGTATCAATGAGATTAAATTTATTTAAAACATAGATATACCATAAAATCCTATGGTGTTACGTTATTCTATCCTCAAAAAATTTATTTCTTTGAATTTATAAAATATCACCCCATAAATAGATTTAGAAATATCATCATCATAACTTCCTCAAGTTCCCACATTGCCACTTCTATTGTATGATTTTTGCAATGTAACTTTACCATTCGAGTCATCTGATTTATCAGCTATTGATCACTAGTTTCTAGAATCTGGAGAGTCTTTTCATAGAATGATAAATAGGGTTTTAATTCAATTACATTAGTGTGAAAAATGCATTAGGACTGGAATGTACTTCCTTAGAAAATATATCGAACACATAAATTACTTCAGAAAATCTAGGTCAAATTAAAAAATGATAATCCATAGTTCTAATTCATTCTTCAATTTAAAAAGGTCTTATGTACCTAGGGCAAAGTATTTCCTTCTTATGGATTCTCATAACACTATTCCCTAGATATTTAATCATGAAAACTATATATTCCACTTAAAATTTCAAATATTTACTTAGTTATTAGCATAAGATTTTTCTAATCTTATCTTCTTTGATATGGGTTTTAATAGTCCTTACCTTTTCAGTTGTTTCCTCTCCAGGTTCTTGGTCTACAAACTTCATTTCACAGACATCATCTCACTAAGTTGGTGCACAACATCACCTTATATATAACATTTCAAATGTATCCATTTGAATACTTTAATAGAAGCTAGTGTTCTTGGAAAATTTTACAAAATAAATATATAGATCCCATATACCTTGAAAGTCATTTGATATAGATCTCAACATCTATTCAAATGAATGGATAATCCTTTCTTACTACACATCATATGGAGGGTGATAAGCGGTTCTCAAATGTAGTTCGATATTAAGGGCCTTTTGAAGAAATCTCCTTAATTTTTTTGTAAATATCATTTTATTATCATAAACATTCGATAGAGGTGAAAAATTAATTCATAAAACATCATTAATAGAGTGTCTTAAAACGATATCAAGAAGTAAATATTCTCTTATTATATTAAAATGTTCTATTTTGTTAAGGAAAAAACAACAAACTATGTAGGTTCGTTGTTTTTTATATTCATTGTTTGTAATGTGCAATTTATTATAATAATTTCATACCATGACCACATAAAAAGAGTTATAGGTTTCATGACACATCTTGGATTTTTATTTCCCCCTTCACATGTTAACAAACAAAATATATTGAAACATAATCATAAATTTCTCACATTATATTATCCAACCAAATATATCCCTCCAAATATCAATACACCTTTTTGTTACCAACGTGTATAAAAAAATTGATATATAATAATAATCCAATAATTCTCTTTTTAGATTGAATATAGAGGGAAAAAATTTCCTCTCTCCAAATTTAAAAATATCTACTTCTTATAATAAGTATTCCAATTTTCTACCATTTACATATTTTATTTCTTTCTCAAACTTCCCTTCATCAGAGATATAAATTTTATGATTTATAATAAATATGGGTTTACATTAATTTGACTGATGAGTGATGTTTAACCATACTTAATAATTCCCATATCCATATTTACTAGATCAATGAACACAGGATCCTAATAAATACTCATTTTTTTCAAAACTCAATGATCATTCCTTATTAATGCATCTACTACCATATTTTATATTCCTAGGTGGTAGTGTATTGAGAAATAATATTCCATGGGTAGATGAAGCCAACTACTTGACTCATATTGAGTTAATTATGTGAGAATATATACATTAAACTCATGTTATCTTTCAATATTTAACATATTTCACCATAAAGATACTGCCACCATATCATTAGATAAAATATTAAAGCTTCTTAATCAATATCATGTGTTTTATAGTATTGTTATTGATTTTTTGAAATTTTTGATATATATGAAATAACTCTATCACTCTTCATAGTTACACAACCAATTCATTTCTTCAATGCATCACTATAAATGAAAAATAAACCATTTCTCTATTGTAGACACAATATATAAGAATTCAAAGAATTTAGAATACACCAGAATTTCATGAAATTAATACCAAAACAAAACCATCAAAATATTTCTTGAATAACATATTAATAGACCCATAAAAATATAGGGTGAATTCGTCAGTCCAAATGGATTTAAAATGGACTCATAATTTCCATACATTTTTTTAAATACTGTCTTTGAAATATCTTTCTTATTTACCTATAATTGATGACATCCAAAATGATGTTCCATCATGGAATAATATAGAGGTCCATGAATTTGGTTGAGTAAATCATTTATATGAGGAATAAAATTCATATTATTTATTATAATAACATTTATTCCCCTATAATCAATGTAATACATCATCGGTCTATATTTATTTGTAAAAAAGATGTGGGGAACCCCATGAGGAAACAATAGGGTGAATAAATCCATTATTACCAACACTTGTTCTTTCTTCAAATCCACTAATACATGATGGACATTATATATGAAGACTTTGATATAGGACTTAAATCATTGATAAAATTAATGGAAAACACACCTTCAGGATTCCAGGGATTTCCATGAAATTCCATTGGAAGTACATCAATATATTCATGTGTGATAGGTACATAATTAATTTGAATAGTGCCTTATTTATCCATAGATGTTGTTTTCTCTTAATCCATAAAATTTCTTTCTGTATATATAATGGGGGTTCATCAATATAAGAATAATATAATAATGATTATTCTTTGAAGATATCGAATTCTCTATATTCATCCCAACTTGAAATTTCCTTCTACTCACAATAAATTTTTACATCATATATTGGAATTGAGTCTATTCTTAGGATTATATCAATTTCAACCATATGTATAATGATAAGATCAAAAATAATGATTGTTTATGTGTTTTAATGGGGAATACCCAATTCATATCTATTACAATGATACTTCCCTTATGAGTTTTAATTAAAAACCCCCATATTAAATCAAAACTAAAATGTCTAATTTTCATTGAAGAATGAAATGATATAAAATAATTCAATGGCATGGAATCAAATAAATAATTATAAAAATATTTGAAGATGAATAAATTACCAGACACCACATCATTAGAAACATCAACATAGCTTTGTGATCACATAATCTTGTCCTTTATCTGTTGTCCCTTTCGAGAGAATGTTTCCTCAATTCATAAGAAATTAATTCACATAGTATCCCATATCCTTACAACTAAATAATTGAACATTGGTAGATTATTTCATTCGCTTGAAATCCTGAACATGATGGGAATTCTCTCCACACCTGAAGGAAACAACTTTTCTTGTTAATAATTTTCTAGGTTACTTCCTTCCTAAAGTATCACATCTTAGAAAATTCTATTTTTCATCCCATTATGGAATACATTCTATGTGAACCTGTTCTACACATTCTTTCCATTAAATTCAAAATACAATAATCTTTGTTTATATTCCTTCATATCAAATGACACTATATCTTCATATAATGTGAATGTTTGGGACACCAGTTCATGTTAGAGGTAAGGTTTTAAACCACAAATCAATAGATCAATCTTTCACTTTAGATTATGTACATATTCTGTAGCATACCTTGATAACCTAGTAACGTTGGTTCCATATTTAGAAATTTTCTCATCCTCCTACATCAATCTCATAAATTATATCTCCATATCTTCTACCCATTCATGAGTATAAAGTTTTCAAATAAAATTCTGTTAAATATAATACAATCCATGATTCATATTCCCTCCCCCTCATTCTTGTTTTGAATCAAAGACCACCTTTGGTATGAATCCCTTGAGAGGTGATAAACATTCATGAGAATGGTATCCCTTTTAAACATCCCTATTAGTGAAATATAATTTATAAGGAACTAATTTATTGCTCAACAAAAAATGTATTTGTATTCCCATTGAATAATGTATAATGTCATCAAATGAAGCAGTCTAACATTGTTACACCATTTTGTCCATTAGGATAATTTATATGGGTAAGGTTGCTTCCCATAACCTACGTCTGTTGTCCCTATATCGTTCTATGTATTTCATCTTCATTTTTAGCTCTATATCTAACATCATTATATTTCATATGATGGAAATATGTATTTTTATTACCAGTATTGATACGGCTTCTATTCCTTCCACTATAATCCGTTTCTAAATAATGGAATAAATTTGATTAAGTTCTGAAAACCCTAACATAAATTGAAAATATACATAAAATAAACTCAAAATCAATATCTTGGTTACTTTGGGAATATTATCAATGTCAGTTATAGGGTTATGTTTCACTAATTTATTTATTTTTTCTAAATCTAATTTTCAAGGTTTCAACTAAACTTCCTCTGACTCCAACTGTAAAGACCCCAACCCTATAAGTAAAAAAGTCATTTTTCACATTATTGCATTATCATAATAATAAAACAATCAAATACTAAAGTACTAAAAGGTTTAAAAAATTTTGAGAACTACTAACATACTTGAATATTCCAATATGAATTAAAACAAAAAATTAAACATACAAATTCCCCTAAAAAATTAGTCTCATAGATTTACCTTCAGATCAGTCATAGAATAAATCACGGTATCCTAGGGAAAAATAAAACACAAGAAAGTGGTTACCTTATATCCCCAGTAATGGTATGCACACAATGGAAGAAAATAATTGAATATTATTGCAAGGTAAATAACTAATACACATTCTATTTAGTCAATAACTTGATAGTAATATTTATCAAATAAAACATGATCAAACAACGGAGTACAAATATTCCTATGAGATAGAAAAGTTGAACAAGGATAATATAATAATTTAATAATCACTTATAAATCAACCACTATTCTCATTATGATGGAATGAATAATTTAAGATATCTAAAACATACCATTGTGGCTTCATCCAAGTCATCTGAAAATAAATGGGTAAGGCCTTTGTGGAAACACAATCTGATTTTTGTCTCATGAGACCTACTGATACATCAAGGGGCTATAGAGGGCCCCATCCATCACATACTAATTCAACTTCATTCCTTGTAAAAAAATTGGTAAGACATAATAAACATAAACATTTTTATTGTAAAAGTATATATGAATTGTGAATACTTTAACCATAAAACATTCAGAATAATATGATAAATGGTATCAAAATAAAAATTCCAAATTCAAACATATCATAAACAATTAAATAAAATTTTATAGATAGAATAATAATATATAAAAAATAATTTATAATAATATTTAATGAATGGGGATTACATATATAAAAATACTCTTATAAATTCATTAAAATATTCATTAGAGAAGTTCCCTTTTTTTCAAGTGAAAATATTTATTTTAAAGTCCACACAATTATAAAAGTAAAAGTTTTCGAAGAAAATACAGTTTTATACATGTTAAGGATTACTCAATCCAATAATAATTCTCAAAATAATGAAAATTATTTCATTTCATATATGTTAAAAAAATTCTTTCATATTTTTGTCAGAAAAGTTACAAAGAGCCTTCTTTATAAAAAATATATTCTATTCCAACAGTTTCTTAAAAATTTAAACATGGGTAAAAATTGAAAAAAACTATTCATATGAGAATAGAAAATAACTATTCTAAATAGGTTTTAGAAAACATATACATTAAAGGTAAATATTCCCTAATGGAGACCTAGATAGAAATAATCATGCATAATGATGATATTGTGAAATAAACCATTAAAAATATCATATCATTGAGGTGAATATTAATAAAATGAATCAATTATGCATATTAATTTTAAATCCAAATAAAAAAAGTGAAAATAAAAATTAATAAATGAAAAATTAATTTCATACATATTCTTTGAATGTCATATTTAATGAAATAGTATTTTAACCCAATGAATGGAAATTAAGTCAATAATTCCCTTACTTTAGGTATGATTTCCATTGTAAAAATATGAAACGGATATATAATTGTATATATTATATTATTAATTTATAATATAACTTTATTCATATTTATTATATCATATATTATCCTCTTATATAATCTTACCACCCATTTTTTAATAATATTTCATTATCACACTTGTTTTGGGTGTTAACTACTTTATTTTCTTATGCCTATTTCCTCATGTATGCCCCATTTATTGTGCATAAAATGTAGTTCTATAATATCCAAAATTATATTAAGGTAATATGTATCATACTTATTCATTATATATATTTTTATATTCCTTTATGAATGGTGATCATTGAAAATGAATTGAATCCTATTGTGGAGATGGTAGGACATACATATGAATGAGTGATTATATCTATTCTATTATTGGTAAAAGAGAAAGGAAGTCAATGGTATATTATTTTTTTAGAATCAATATCACGTCATAATTAAAATATATATATATATTTTATTTCCATAATTATACATATCCATGTAAATTAGTGATGAAAAACATATTACACCATGGTGTGGAGACGGTAAGTCGTACATTGGCATGTGTGGTACTTTCGTTTTTTGTTGGATTGATAAAAGGTGGAATATGGTTGTCACATAATAATAATAACATCTCAAAATATATATAATATTGTATTTATTACATTACAATATGAAAATATACATAATGAGTAATTAGAAGAAGATGATAATTTGAATGAGTCGGGTATGACAATTACCCCTTCTTCAACGAGCTTCTTTTAGATCTCCTCTTAGGTCTACGAGGGTTGGTCTATTTGGAAGGAAGATAACCAATAAAACAGTTTTTAAGGATTTTTGGAAGATAAAATGGTACTTTTTATCTATAAGGATCAATGTGACGTGAATAATTGACGGAGGAGGTTTCGCTTTATAATTGAGGTGAGGAGGAGTTTTAAAAACACCCAAAATACTAAACTAATTTAAATAAATTTTCATTTCAAATGTCTCCAATGTGAGTTATTTAAAATCCCAGATGAATATGGGTATAAATTTTCTCATGAAATAATTTTGAAAAAAGTTTATGTCATCTTTCTACCCATATCATTCTTCTTTAACCTTCATTTAACCCCTTTAACTCTTACAATGACAATAAAAAATTTACACTTTAATGGCCAATATTGTCAATATAAATTGCATAAAGACCCAAAAATGAAAAATGGTTGATATATCAAATAATATAATATTAACATGGAATAATTTTATATTGTTAGTAATTTTACATGATTGAATAACATATTATCGACTTAAAAATATCATTAATGTTAATTTTGATGTTATTCATTACATGTTTTTTGAAAAAATATCAATACAGAAGATAACTCCCAACAAAAACCATTAATACACCCATAATACATCAAAAAAATCTATAAAATTTGTGTATAACATTGATTATATAATATTATATTTATTTTAACATTTTTAATATCATTTATTTTATTTTTATCTTATTAAATTAATTACTCTATAACATTTGTTCAAGCATATATGGTAATTTTTTCTTTACATAAAATATAATTTAATTACCATGAAAAATATAATATTATTATAATTCCAAATACTATTTATAGTTAAAGATATCTTATTCTAAACACAATATAGAAAATTTTATATTTATATAAATAATGTAACCTCTTAGACGTTTCATTAGATAAAATATTATATGGTTCACAATAAATTACAAATGTAACAAGATGTTAATATATATGAATCATAAATTATAATGTATTAAAAATAACTCATGAAATATAATTGGGTTATGTGTTAGGGTCAATTTATATTCTTTATAACATTTTCTTTCTCTTAATTTTCTGATTTACCCTTTAGTGTGGTAATTAACATTATTGTTGCTACAATTTATATTCGCCAAAAATAAATGGACATATTAAATAAAATTGGATATTATGAATGAATATTATTAATCCTATTTTAAAATTTTAAAACATAGAAGCTGTATAATTTTATTTGAATTTAATCTTGCGAAACATAAAAACTGATTTATTGAAAAACACATTTTGAAGCCCAAAAATCTATGAATACATAAATAATGTACAATGATGATTATAATGAAAATAACAATAATTAAATTCTACTTATTTTAGATTGAAATAAAATTAAAATAATAAATAAACCATTAAGATAAATAAAGTGGTAGTTTTATAAAATTTGGTAATTTTCACAATTCACTAAAAAAATTAATTTTTTTAGAAAATTATCAAATAATTCACCTTAAGTTAATATTATTATGAAGATATAAAAATTAATATTAATCTTGTAAAATAAATTTTATATAAGTTACACAAATATATTATAATTGTTACCCACAAAAATAAAGAAAACCATGTTGATGAAAAATGTATTTTTTTGAGAAGAAAGGACATTAAAAAGTATTTTCTTGTTTAAATAATATATGTTACATAAAATAGTAAATCTTATTCACATCCATAAATTTAATGGACTTTTTATAATATTCATATTAAAATAATGATATTTAATAGTATATCATGGTTCCTTTAAGATTATTGTTTCATGCAACATATGGTATCAAAGAGATTAATTTTTAAAAAATATATATATACACTATAAAATCATGGGGTGTTATAGTTTGATCCCAAAGAGGTATTGGTAATGGAAAAGTGGTTGTGGGGGGAATTTTCATTCTTTAAATAATTAATACTTTTATTCAGTTTATGATCCAAAATTGATTACATCAAATATAAATCAATTTATCCATATTGATATTATAAATGGGAGTGAAAATAAAATACATAAAGTAGAATACAAACACTTGATATATTTACAGTGACTCAAATCTAATTAATCAATCTCCACTCTAAAAACCTCTATATAATTGAGATATATTGAACCTACTATGGTATATCATTTTTAAAGGAGTGTGGGAACTCTTTAAAACCACCATTTCAACACATGGATGCTCAACCCAGTTCACTTTATTTTTAAAAGTTCAGAAAAAAACCAACCATTGATAAGATATGAAACAAAAATTCTTTAATAGCCCCAATTCTAACCTATTTTTTTACAGTTTAGATAGAACCCAATATTTTATGGGATAAAAATTAACCTAATATTTTCTAGGTGCATAATCATCCTTGAAATTCACAAGTTCTGTCTTAACCTCTTCTATGTTAATGGAGAAGTGGAAAAATATATTCTATGGTGACAAAATAAACATGGAATATTACATGATAAGTCCTTTCCTATATTATTTTATGGGTTAAGTGGAACATTTTCATAAAATTGATAGAAAAAACCCAGTATTCTAATGGAACATGCCAAACCCGAAGGTACAACATGTTAGGGAATTATAGGCCCATGCAAGACGCACTAAGTGAAATAACAAAACAAAAGTATTTACAACACAATGAGAGATTTAAATAGTTAAACTAAATGAATTGTAATAGATTATCATGCTAGCATTTGGATTAGATAAATATCATTCCCTTAAAAATTTTGTAATAGTTAATCTCATATATCGAGTAGTGTCCTTCAACATGCCGTTAAATTATTAATCTCTAAGACAAATTTTAAAATTATTTGATAAGAAAGAGTATATGTATATTCGTTTCTATCTACTCTTCACTGCATGATTTGAACTTTTAAAACTCCAAAATTAAAATTCCAATTTTATCCACCAAAAGTTCAACAAATACCCTTAATAAATTCCAATGATAAAAACACCATATAGGGGGATTATTTTAATGAATGTAAATGTTTTCTATACTCTTGTGGGTCACTTTGATAATCTATAAAACTAAATTAATGTTGTTCAGTGATAACACATTAGTATAATTAATAAAGATCAAAAAAATAATTATAATCAATTTTAGATTCCCATATAAAACTCCCATAAATAATGTGAGGAATAATGTTCACATTCCAACAATATTTAACATAAAACTCACGTTTTCTCATGAAATCATTGTCAACAATAAACCCACATGACAATTTTTTGATAAAAAAATTTAAAATGTATCTAAATTGATTATAAATAATTAATAAATAATTATAGAATAAATAAAACATTAATTATATACATAATAAATTTGGAACAAATTGAATTGTTAAATGTTATGTAAAATAGTGCATATTTCAATATTTTACCTATTTATTTAGAAATCCCAAATCAATAAAGGAAAATTCACATATGAGTTTTATGTTCAATATTTATGTAAAGAACTCACAATTGAATCTATATATCCAAATATATGTAATGAAATTCATTTAATTGATTTCACACTAGTGATTCTTGAAATTTATAGATAACTAGATTTATAAATATTCATACTTAATGCATACCATCAAAAAAGAATTAGTTGTATCTCCATTTAAAATTATATTAAGAAAAAAAAAATTATCTTTCAATATTTACTAAAATTTACATAATTATACTTCTGTATATTTTTTTATCATTAAAATATTATATAAAATTAGTTGAAAAATAATGTAGACTTCACATTGAAAATGTATAGTGACTTCAACCATTTTTTTATTCATGGAATAAATTTATAGTTTGATTTGTTTTTAATAAATTTAATTGATTTTTTTTAAATTCCCAACCGAATAATAATTAATTAATTTAGGGTTTTATTGACCATGTTACAGTAAAAAATTTTGATATAAATTCAATCATGGTAGGTTGAAATTTTTTGGTGACACGAACATGTGATACGGTTAGTTGACCACAATAGCTGCTTCCATAGTCAATAATTTTTTTCATGTGGTTGGTTTACATGGGTAGGTTATATGATCAAGTGACATGATATGTTGAATCCCATAGTGGGTTTCATTGTCTGTACATTATGTTCATGTAGTAGGTTAAAAAATCATTTTACTCCCATGGTAGGTAGATTAACACAGTACAAAGACATTTCTAATTGACAACCATTATATTTTATAGACTTTTTTAATTTCTTGATTTCCAAAAAATTTTAAATATTAGTTTCAAACTAATTAAAATGATATTATAATGTCTAAAATAATGTATTTATCCAAGGAACACTTCAAAAAAATTAGTGCCTCTTATAAACTATAAAACCTTAAAATCTAAAAAAAATAGAAAATTAATATTATGATATGATCATTATTGAATATACATTACATATTTAACTTTATTAATACTATTAAAGAAAAAAAAAATAAAGATTTTTAATTATCAAAACATAAATTTTTTTAGGGATACACTCAATAATTACATCTTCATATATTCAATAAATACATACTATATATTTTTTTATTTTTAAAATACCATCTCTTCCTGACCTAAGACTTAATCCAAAAGAGTTCTCTTATTATATAGGTATAGCTCTTAACCAAGAATGTTTAGTTTTATTTCTACTTCTAGATCCTCTAAATTCATACTATCCATTATAATATTATTATTTCATTATATTAAATATGTATAATTGTTATTATGATGATTTAAAAACCATCATACTCCTTGTTTACATCCTACAGAAAGTAAAAAATATCCCTTATCGATATATAAAACTTACCTATCAACGTAGCAATGTAATTTATTTTTCGTCACCAATTTATATATAATGTTATAATGATACATTAAATAAATGAATATATTATTTATTATATTATTATTATTGTGTAAATATGAATTTTGTTTACCTTTCCTTCATTATATCCATCAAAAACTAAAAGAAATCATGCATATGTATGACATACCTTCTCCATGAACTTTGTAATTCATTTTTCTATCTCAAAATTTCATGCATTACTATAATTATATATATAGTTAATATGTATGATATTTATATCATTGATATTATTATAGAGATGGTGAAACCATGATCAATGTTCACAGAATAGAACTTCCGAACCAAAACCTCCCTGAAAAATGAAACAAATAACTCCCACAAACATAAATTTTAATAATGAATTATTAATAAATTAGTTTTATATAGTAATAAGTTAATCATATATGTTATTATAAATTTTTAAACTATTATTTATGTAATTAAAAATAATAATTTAATTTGTGGTTACAGTGCCTTTAAATCAATTGTAATTAGAGGTAATGTATTTTTTGATTCACTTTTATTTCTCTGAGCCACTTACTATATTCGCCATCAGATTCCTTTTATAAAAAATAGATATCCCTAGAATAAAATTTATGATGATTATAATAAAAATTATGGTGATAAAAATATATATATAACATTATCTCAGTACTGAGTATTTGATTTAGATATTTACAAAGTGGTAAGAGATTTATGTTAAAATCTTATTATTTATCAATATAGTTTATTATTAAAATTCGGATGATAACAATTTTGAAAAATCTCTCACAAATAAAATAAATTTTATTCTCCACTATTTCTTTAAATATATTTCATATTTTCCATTAAATTACATCTCTTTATATAGTCAAGTAGCTTAAAAAATATTATTAATAAAAAACAACATTATTTAAATCCTCTATATGTATTCGTTTTTCTTCCATATCCATGTTATCTAAAAAAGAATTCAATAATGTTTTTAATATTTCATACCATTTTTAATTTATTTTTACACCTTATTGATTATTCAAAAAAATTAAAATGAATCTTCTTATTATTTTTTAAATGAGGCACTTTTGGATATTTACCAAAAAAGTGAGATACATATTTGTTTTAACATAGTTGATATGAATAGAATTTCAAACCATAATTAACAATAAATTTCTTAAAGGTTATTTGAAAATATTAAAAAAAAAATTATACTATTTTTTCTTTAATATTTAAGATATTTTTTTATTTTTTTATTTTTATTTCAAAGTGAAAAGGTTATATTCCTTTACAAGATATTCCTGTGATATTATAAAGTCATTTTTTATATAAGATAACACCCTTGATGTTAGTTATACATTACTGGGGATATTTTCCAACAATTTCATCCATGTTATTTCTATAGATATTTTATGATTAGGATGAAAATATGTTTATGAAAATCATTTATTTTTCATAATGTATTCTATGATGAAATTTTGATACGTTTATTAAACTCATTTCCTTTCTACATTTTATAATATGATGAATGCCTTATGATCTTATGAACACATATGTATAATTTTTATTATGAGACAGGTGGTAATAGAATTATATATACCTCTAATTAGTTTTTTGGATTGGATATCTTGTGAGATAATACATAACATTATTGGAAATGAACCTTGTTTAGTAAGAAACTATATACACTATGATAGTCTTTAATGTGAGCCATAAATAAGGATAAATTCAAATTGGTATTTAACCAAATCCACTATAATAGTCTGGGAAGTGGTCCTTGGATAATAAAATGATTTTATATACTTATGTGTATATCAAAAACTTAGGTATTATCCTAATGTTAGACTCTAAATACTTATGTTCCTAGATTAAATTTTGATTTCTATCTTATTAACTACTAATAATTATGTTATTATTTAATATTATGGTCTATGATAAGCTGGGTAAGGTTATTAAATGTCATACTCAAGTTCTCATGTCTTTATTCTCAAGTTATACGTAAATCATCAATGATATATCTCATTTTAACCTTTACTGACCATCTAAGGTAAAAAAATTAATTTGTTTACCTTTTCTAGTATATGAAGAAATATTTCAAGTTTGATATGACTAAAAGGGGTATAGCTGGAAATATCTAAATGGACGATATTGTAGATATCTTATGAATATGATGTTTTTGTATCAAAGATTCCAAAAACACTTTAACTATATGATTATGTCATTTATCGTAATATTTTTTATTATATATTCATAAATTAAGATTTTATATTCATGTATGAAAATAAAGGGTCTCTATACATTAAATATACAATGATAAAACATATAACTTTGATTAAAAGTAAAGAAACCTATGTTAATAAATAAAATATATGGATCATATTTAAACTTATATAAAATAAATATATTTCATGTAATGGTAATGTGTCATAAAATGGAACAACTAAACAAATATAATCTTAAGGAAACAACATATTAATATCAAACTCTATCATTCCCAACCTATTATATTGTGAAAAAATCTATGTATGTTCACGCTTCATGTTGTGAACATGTCCAATTATATGAATTCTTCAATCTCTCTGGAAATGTAAAATCTCAACCAATTTTATATTGGAAGATATAGGTCACCAACCATAAAAATCACCCAAATTGAGTATCTTATATAGGATTTTTTGAGGTAATTCCTAAAACATTACTCATTAAAAGAGAGTATGATATACTTGAACCCATACACTTGAATATAGTGATAAAATAATTATCATTTCACATTTCTATATTTTATATAGATGAAGGTGGCCTAATTTTTACCATAAAAAATTACAACATTGAATATATAATGATAATATGAAATATTCCTAAGAATACAAAATCGTGATACATTTTATTTCATTTATGATCAAAGGTATCATAAAAATTTCATAGAATATAAAAAAGAAAAAATGACGGTATAAGGAAAAATTATCTTGATAAAACCATTATAGAACCCATGGAGATCCCATGAAAATTTAATAAATTCATGATAAACTTTCATAGCCAATACATTAGAGTGATATTTAGTGCCACACATCATATAAGATATTTTGGTATCATCAAGTGCTATCTGAAGCACCCATCATATAAACTATTTTAGGATCATCTAATGTTATCTAGGAGTACCCATGATATAAGCTATATCAAACTCACCCACGAGATATCATGCGTCTAAATACATTATAAACAATTTAAAATAACTATAACATTATTAATGTATATAGAACATGCATCTAATCATAAAAACATCCATTGATCCAGTCATAACTTGATTAAACTGAGAAAAAACATGGGTTCTGTGAAATTCTATTTGAAACCTAATTACAAAATGGAAAATGGTTTTAATGAAATTCTATTTCCAACATTATTAACATATGGAAATGAAATGGGTTCCTTGAAAATATCCTTGAAACATGTTTGATGAAGTGGTTCACATAATGGTTTCAGAGTACAGGGTTGACAACTGTTGTATGACTTTATGGTGAGTTTAATGTTTTGGGCTTTGTAGTTGTTAGTTTTCAAGTCGTTCAAGAGTGTGGGTCTACAGGCCATGATGTTTGTATCATCTTGCATTTACCTTTTTTAATAACATTTTTTAGGATCATGGATTTGGGTTTCCAAATCTTTGATTGGATCTACCTTCATAAATTTTAGAAATAAACACTCTTTTCATGCTTTTTGAAAAACAAGTAAATAGTGACCCACCTGGAGAAGAATATATAATTTTATTTCAAAATAATTCAAAAGATAGTAGAATACCATTTAAAATATATTTATTAATTCATTTATTTTTATAAAATTATAATTCTAAAATAATTTTAGAAAACATAAAAATTGAACAGAATGATACCCAAAAAAAATAAAATCCAATAACCTTATATCTTACAAATGAATTTCTTTAGGGTACTTTATTTAATATGTGAGGAAATGGAAATATTTTTTAAAAAAAAATCAAAACAAGTGGATAATAAATTTATTTTTATCATGAAAATAATATCAATATTATTTCTTCTAAATAAAACTTAAACATAAATAATCCTAAAAAATGAGACTGTAATAAAAATACTTTTTCACATGGATAACACGTCAATCCTAAACCCCTTTAATGACTACTCAAAATTTTTTAAATAAAAATAATTAAAAAATATTCTCATGATATTACATTTTTTAAGGTATTTATATACACCTCATAAATGAATATTATTTCATGGAATAAAAATATTTTGCAACAAATTTAATTTGGTATGATTAACCCTTATAAAGAACATATTAGTGAATTGAGAATAAATCAATGGATAAATTATGTATACAATATTTAAATCCAAAGAAAACAAAGAAAAATAAGTAATGAACTGAATTATTGATATATTTATACTTAATCATATCACAATGGATTCTATGAAGAAGCGTTATATCCCAATGAATGGAAATTGAGTTACAAAACTCTTTATCACTGGCTAAATTTCAATTCAAATATCATTGATTGAGACCATTAAAATTGAAACATAAAATAAAATTATATATAAAGTATTCATTATATTACTTTTAAAATGGTGAAAATATACACCATATAAAATATATTAGATTCATAATATTAAAATATTCCCTAATTAAGGAAAATTGAGAAGAAGTCTCTTACCTTGAGTCCATAGATGATATATATGTCCTTTATCACCAATATGATAAAAATAAATCAATTTTTTGATTTATTAAAAAAATTATTGTTTTAATACAATATACCTAAATCATTATTTAATATATATATTTTTAACCTCTTAACAATTTATCTCTATGTCTGGCATGATGAATATGTTTGGTCCATTTTTCGAATTTTCTTTGGTATGTTGATAGCTATCAAACTTGTAAGTATAAAATCATTACTAGAATAATAATCAGGATATAATTATTACATTTATACATAATTTATACCATTAAAATCATTAAATATTCTAATAAATAATGAATAATGTTACAGTCAGGGAGATAGTAGGTATGATGTACACATGAATTATATTTCAATTTTTGAAGGATAATTATGGAAAGTGGGTAAGTTATATAATATCATTAAAGAATGACAATAATATCTTAGATAAAATATTTTATAATTATATATATCATTCATTTTATGTGGTGATCTAAACTACACTTCTTGATGGAGGCGGTAGCCCACATTTACACACGAACGATGTTATCATTTTTTCAATTCATGGAAATATAAGATATAAAATTATATATTATCTTTTAATAATTATTAATGTTTCAGTAATATAATAATTATTTAATAAATATTAAAAAATAATCATTAATTATATCTTTATTTTCTTCTAGAAAAAACATTAGGTAAAACACATCACATCGCCTCATAGGGTGGTAGTCTATCTTACAGACGACCAATGTTATTATGTCCCCAATGGAATGAAATCTAGGAAGGAATATATAATATTGAAATTATAGGATTAATATTATGTTAAAAATAATATATATATATATATATAATTTTATTACAAAACTATTTATATCCATGAGAGACAATGATGGAAGAGTAATTACATTTGTAAGTGAGGCGATAATATATCGTACACATGAACGATGGTTTCGATTAATATTTAATAGAAAAAGATATGTAATTATTATATGTATTTAACATAATAACATCTCATTATTTTATAGATACTTTTGTTATTATATCATAACAATTGAATAAGATTTCATGTATGTGAAATAAGAAATAAAATAAAAATGCTCAGTTAATCACGATACCTCTTAATTAGACAACTTCCTTATGATTAGATAAAAACCTTGAAAAGATGGATTTAATATAAAAATATTCATGTAGGATGAATTCATGTAATTAAATAATATATTTGGGTATTTATTGTTTTATCCAATGAGATTTGCAGTAGTGAAGAGGGGAGGATATTAGGTATCATTTTATAAGTGAGTTGAGTGACCTAATTATAATTTTTAAAAAGATAGTGTGATAAAAAAATATTACACATTATAAAAGGCTATCAAATTATTGATTATATAAAATTATACAATATAAGGAATAAATATGGCCATAAAATAGATATTTTTAAGGATTTTTCTTCACCTTAACCCATATTGTTTTAATTTAACCCACTTTAAATCTGTTTTATCCTTAACCGTGGTAATTAATTTTTACCATTTCATAATTCCTTATGGTAAAAAATTAAGAGGAAATTTGAATAAAAATATATTATTATGATTTCAAATATTTAATCTATTTTATAAAATTCAGTTCACATATGTGGTTTGATTTAATTCAAATTTAAAATAGAAAACTCAATGAAAAATTTGGTTCTCAAGAAGAGTATTTTTCAAGAAAAATGTGATTTAATATAAAATCTATGTTCAATAAAGATCATTATATGAAATTTAGTTAATATTTACTCAAAAATAAAAATTATATTTTTTTTTAAATAATTATTTATTTGTATTCTTAAAATTATGCAAAATTGGGAAACATTATGTACTTTAAAATAGTTTTAAGAAAAATAACATTTTTAAACCCAAAAATAAACCTATAATAAAATATTATATAAATATGATAAAAATGTAATTAAGTGGGTTAAATATACCTAATTAATAAATTATTTATATTAAATAACATAGAAACTTAATTAAGAAATTAATTTACATAATTTATCTAAAATAATTATCATTTTTACAAAAATCATAATTTTCCTTAGTCACTGACATTTCAATATTTAAAAAAAATTAACCTATAGAATTTTTGATATAATTATTTTAAACATGAATTTATTTTTATAAAATTAATTTTATTAAATATCTAAAAAATAATTTTAATATTTTCTCTTAAAATAATAAAAAACATTTTTGGTGGAAAAATATTTTTGAAGTATAAAATCACTTTACTGGGAATTTATTGATTATATACTAAGAATTAATAAATAACATTATATTGAGTATAAAATATATATATATATATATATATATATATATTTCATAATCTAGTTATTATTATTCATACCCAATAATTTAATATCTAGATTATAAAGATCATCTATTTTTGTGGTCATTAAAGCCCAGTGTTGTGTTTCATATGCACTATCAAACTTAATGTTGTTTTATAATATTAGGGAGCTACAACCCCTACCCCCGCCCCATTAATAAATTTAGTCATTATAATAATACCATTTTTTTATTAACCAAATTTTTTGGATATTTTAAAATACCAATTTTGAGGAACCACGTTATAAAAAGGGTGAATAAAACATTTCTAGGTAAAAGATATATGGAAGTGCAAAGGTTATATAGAATAACACATACTAAGTTTCACAATAGAGAAAGTTAAAATAATTTGAAGTTATCTGCATGGAATAAAATTATAAATAATTATATAGAGTAATGTAGATAATAAATCCTATGAAATTTAATGATTAATGGAAATTTGAGGGACACAACACTATAAATATATGATCCGATAAAGACCATTGATTTATCTATTATGAAGGTAATTGGATAAACTTTTTGGTTCAATATCATTTTCCATCATTTGAGAGATTGTATTAAAATGTAGACAAAAATAAAATGATAAATATTCAATTGATAAGTTTAATTTGATTCTGTAATCAATTTCCACCATACTCCCATTTTTACTCATAGTGTTGATTATTCAAGATTATTTTTTCAAACCTGGACCATATATATCAACTTAAAATGGATCAAATAATACCACAAGGGTAACAATATATTCTTTATATATTAAGATATTAACAAAAAAATAAATGGTCATCATAGGGAAATATATTTTCCAAAATAAAAATCTATCATATAATGAAATAATATATTTATCTCCAAAGTTCAACATCAATACCGAATGATCAAAATAATAATTCCGTAAATAAATAGTCATTATATACAAAATAAACTTAAAATTAATGATTTATGTATCTTAAAATGTTTTCTCATTTCTAAAAACATTCAATACAAAAAATATGGTGAAATGTTTTTAAATTAAAATTAATCACTTACCCACTAAATCAGTTTTTTTTCTTATAGTTATCCAATTGAAAAAACAAATTCTCTAAAATTTAATATATTTTTTATCTTACAAATAGTGATAAAAAACAATTTCATAATAACTAGGAAATCAATTATTCTAAATGAATTTATTGTAACCCTATCTCCCTTCTACTATGTGTTCATGAACTGTGGATTTTCTGGATGTGGTTGGTTGTGAACTGACCTTCTGGTCGTCCTTTTTCCTAAAATTATTTCCTTATAAAATTATTAGAAATTAGATCAACATTCTTAAAAATAACCAAAAACATGAATCATCATATAAAAACATAAGGTTATCTATACCATTAAAATTGTTAAAAATACAATTCCTCTATAAATAACACTTCTTTTTTAAAAAAGGGATTGTGTATAAGCCAATAAAATTAATCTTATTTCTAATTTTAATTAATCACGTCAAATTTTTATTAATTTATACCAAAAATTGGTTTATATGATATTGGAATTATGATTAACCTTAAAAATTAAAATCCACGATTGAATTAGTAAATCTTAAGATAACATCATATAAACACATCATAATCATCAAATTCATCTGAACCATGCTCTGATAATAATAATAACAACTCCAAACACACAGTCTTGTATATTGTGATTAAATAATAAATTTTAACATTTTTGGATTTGATGCCGATGAAGGTGAAACAACCTTTTCCATCTAAAACATACTATAAAAAATATTGGATTAATGAAAAACCCAGTCATGTTTTTTAGGGTTATTGTGGATTTGTAAAAACTCAAAGAAAAACAATACCTAGTAATTCATGTTTGTATTTATATAACTATACATATCATTTATTATTTCTCAATAAGTCAACATCGTCATCCATATAAAAACCTTCTAGACATAATTCATTTTACATCATTCCTGATAACCAATTGAAAAGGAAACATAAAAATTGTGATCTATAATTCTAAATAAATGTAAATTTAATCGTTGAAATGTGAATCTCATCAGGGAGAATTATAGGAGGATTAGGTTATGAATACATAATCAAAGTGGATGATAATAACATTATAATGTTAATACCTATCATTACTAAAATCTTGGAATAAATCATAATCAAAAGAAAGAGGCATATAAATCAATAATAATGAGCCATGTGGTTTCAATATTGATCAATGAAATCATTAAAACCCAATATAAATTATAAGGAAAATGATTGGTTATATTGGGAAATTATATTTATAGAAAACTCTCAAAACCCCTATAGAACCCTTGAAAATTGGATAACAATATGGTAGACTTCCAAAACTTGTTCCTTAAAATGCTATATGGGTGATCCTGTCATATAGTCCAAATCATGATCACCCAGTTTTATCTTGGGGGAAACATCATATAAGCTATATCAAGTCTTTTATGAGATATAAAGGGTATCAACCCTTCATAAAAAATGTCTGAGAACCATAATTTTATTAAATTATATAGACCTTTCACCTCATCATGAAAAAATAAATCATTATATTCCTATCATTAATAAACCATGGAAAAGTATTTATTTCTATAAGAATATTTTTAAAAATTTGTTAAACATTAGAAAAGAAAATGGTTCATTTATAATCACATTAAAACTTAATTATACATTGGGAATGAAATGTGTTCCATGGAAATATTTTTAATGTATTATTTACCCATTAAAATTAAATGGTTTCTATGAAAACATCTTTGAAACATGATTTAGTAATGGAAAAGATATAAGTTATATGAAAATCTCATTGAACCAGTCATAATCCAAACATATAAAGAATGAATATTGTATCAGAATATAATATCCTTGTTGATGTAAAAGTAACATTTAGGTTTCTTGAGATTGATAACTTTATATACCATTAAAAATCATTAAAATTTTCTTAATGAAAATATCCTTTTCTCTTTAGAAATCACCTTAAATAACAAAAAATTCACAAAATAATGTGAAAATAATTTTCATTTAAAATTAAATTTGATACTTTTAATAGAATATCTAGAAAATTTAACAGTCATATTGGTAGGAATATACATTAATTATTTAAAGGTTAAAGATATACATTCTTTTTAAAAAAATTGTAATGTGACTCAAAATTTACCCAATTAAAACAATTATTGGAAATTTCATTTTAAAACTATTAAAAAAGGAAAATTCCCTTATAAAATAGAGTTAGGAAATAATTTATATTTATGAAAATAATATTTTTGAATATATTTGAGAAGAAATTGAAATGGAAGAGAAATATATGCAATATAAAATAAAGTAAAAGATCAGTATCACTTAAAAATTATAATATTGTTGTTTATTTAATAAGTAAATGAGGAAATGGAAATAAACATGTAAAACAAATAAATTTATAGTTGAGAATAAATATATATGGCTCAGGAAAATAAGAGCCAATGATTTCCACTAAAGGAATCTTGAACTTAAAAATTCCTGAATTAAATGAGATTAAAATATTAAGGCTTTTCCACATTGCTAACTATTCAATCATAAGCCCCATGAATGAATAAAATCATACCATACATTAAATATCATGATCATAAAGAGATTCATGATATATCATGTTAAAATTTCTATATATACAACTCTTGAAATAAGATAAGTTCAAATGAAAAAAAATATCTCAAAGATATAAATTTAGGATGACTAACTCTAACAAGAATTATATTATTAAATTTAGAGTTAATAAATTTATATATTATTTATAGAAAATGTAGATCCAAAAAAATATAAATAAATATTAATGAAATTGATATATCAATTCACAAATAATCATATAATTATGGATTTAATGAATTACATTTATAACCTAATGAATTTACATTGGGTTAAGAAACGATTTACCAATAGGTAACATTCAATCCAAATCCACGTGGATAAAATAATTCAAATTGAATCATAAAACAAAATTTTGTTTGGAGTATTAGTGAATTTAAATGATAAATGGGAAGTATATACACCATATAATATAAATTTGTTTAGTAAAATTAAAATATTCATCAATAAAGGAAAATTGAGATAAAGTCACATACCTAATGTTCATAATTTATATATGTATTAATTAAAAATATTATAATAAATTTATATAAATTATTTAATTTCATAAAAAACTAAAATTGGTTAAATAACTAATACTTAAATAATATATTTTATTTATTTACATGTAATATTGATGCACTCCTATCTTAGGGCGTGGAAAAACGTATTTTGATGTTTTTATAGTACAGCATAGTGGCTTACCAATGGCGTCTCATTTTAGGAGCTTTCTCAATTATTCACTCATTTAATCTAATTTACCTGAATTACTTTTTCTTTTTGTTTTATATTTTAAGAAATAAATGGAATTTAATATAACAAATCAAATTCATAAATCAGATGAAACTAAAATTAAATTCTAAATTATTGTGAAATGCTAAACAGAATGGAATTCAAGAAGAAAGGAAGTTCACCTGAGAGAACTTTTAGGGAGCACCTTCATTGACAAGCTTAAAATAATGATAGTGAACACACTCCATTGTATGTGTCCACACCTTATTCTACCTTGGTTATGAATGAAAATTTTACTTAGCGATCAACTAACACACCCTTAATTCACCTCCTCAATCGAGGGAAAATGGCTGTAGATTAAGAAGTTAATCTTTAGACAACCACAGTGAGGATTACACCCACTATAAATCATCCTTAGAATTACATCAAAGAATATTAATAACGTGGTCTTAGGTTCAAGAACCTGATTACTCTCTTTGGAATATTCGTCTGATTGGTTACTCGTGATTATGAGTATTATAGTTCATGATGGTTATATGAGAAGAAGAAAAAAATGGTGAATGGGTGGACACAATAATAAAAACAATGCATGAATTTATTAGAAATCTAAATTAAATTGAAAACTAAAACAAAAATAAAGAAAAATATATAAATAAATAATAAATCTGGGAGATTTTCAGTTGGCCTCCCTCGGTGGAGATCTCCTCCTTAGTTCCTTGAAGGAAAGGATGGGGAATGGGATGATTTGGGAATGAGTTAACGTCCTCCTTTTATAGGCAGAATTCTTTCCTCGGAATTTTTGCATGTTGGTGACCCATTAAATTGAATTTTCACACATGGACCCCTTCTTCAAAGTTGTTCATAAATATTTTTTCCAGTTACCCACCAAATTTCAGTCCTTTTGGACACAAGATTAATGAGTTAGGAATTTTTAATTGGCAGTTCTTTTCTGGATGTGGCTTCCTGGAATCTTCCTTCAAAAATATAACATCCAATGGTAGCATTAAGGACATAAAAACTCCACCAAATTTTTTTAGATCTGTCCCTAGGAGTCCTCGTGCTATCCCAGGTGGAAGCACCTCAATTGGATGTATGAATGTTGAGTTGTGGTTCCACTACGGTGGTGGGGTCCACGCAGTCCGCTCGGAAAAATCATAATCTTCTTTGATTGTTAATACCTTTAGATGGTAAAATCAACTCCTACTCTAAAAGGAAATGTTGAAAGATATAAAATAAAGATTCTAACAGAATTTGAATCACAAAATTTGGTCATATATTTTATGGGAAAGGAAAAAATACCCCTGATGTAAAAATCTGTCTTAAATCCCGAATTAGACATTTTCACAATTTTTCTCAAAACACATCATAAGTCCAAAATTGATTCATATAAGCTCAAATTGATTATTTTGGATGATTAGAAGAGTTGAAATTCATAAAAAATGTGGAAAATATTATCTCTATCAATTCCCCCACACTTAAACTATGCTTTTCCTCAAGCATAAAATCTCAACATGGAATTTAGAGGACACCAATGTTACCAATATTCAAATTTCAAAGTAATTATATTTAATAATTTTCAATGTCAAATCAAAAATTCAAAAATCTATATATAGTATCAATTTAATTTCCAATTTTTTAATGAAACAATTAAATCATATATTTTACTTTTCACCATTAAAAAATGGAACTTCTTCTTTCATTCATTCAAGCTTCTCAATTCATTATTGTTAAACATGCCACATCATGATTTACCTCAACTTTGAATTTTTCCTATCATATCTCATGATACAATTCAATTATAGTTATTCTCATATCATGAGAACAAGAACCTTATCCATAATCTTGTACAAGAACTACTTTATATACTTTGTAAAGAAAAAAGTCACATAAAATCATGAGGACATTTCAATAAAGGTTCAAATGAATCTACAACTTAAGGTTGGTAGGATTTGATGTTTTAAAAATTAATTCTCAATGAAGAGTTTTATCTCTTAATCACATTGCAAGATAACAAAAAGTGTAATGAAATTCTCCCCTTTAAAGTACCAACACCCACTTCCCCCAAAACTCAGTGTAAGGTATTCTCAAAGTAAATCCAATTGAATGATTAATCCACCCTCTCCATTTTTTTTAAATTTTGAATTTTTTTATTTTTTTATAAAATTTATGATTAGATCAAACCTCACATCCATAACCTAACCAAATAAAATTATAAGATCATCGGTCTAGAAAATAGTGATTTTGGTTCTCCCAAATCACAACCCATTTTTTCTTTTTTTTATTGTTTTTTTCATTTTCACTTCTTTTTTAAGAGGGGAAAAACAATACAGTACAATGAATGATTACACAACCTTTTAAAATTACCACATTATAACCCCCACACTTTTCCCTTGCAATGTAAATCACCCTTTCCACCGTGAATCCCTTTACCCCCACACTTCATCTTTAAAATATATTTCAAATACCAATAGTAGGGTAAGAATAGATTAAAATGGCTTGAAACATAGCTCATCCCTATAAAATCCATTAATGGTATCTATGGGATAAAAGAAGGATTGATATATAGTTGATCTTTAAGGTTAAGGGATTTTAAAAAGGTTCCTCAGTCATTTTGAATATGTTTTAGGAGAGTCATAGCTCCAACAAGTTCAAATGCATGTTATGGTTGGTGACATGTCCCAAGATCACTCAAGAAATATGATCAAGAATAAATAGGAAGCACATGGTCTTGAAATAATCTTATTATTGAGAAATATAATATTATACAATCACTCAAGGCGTGATAAATAATAATCAATTAATTCACATGAATTTTAGAATTTCAAATTATGAAAAATGGTAGGGAAATTTCATTTACATAAATAAACTAATTCCCTTAAATTATGAGTTATAATTTAAATATCCATGCTTCAATTTAAACATTCAATTTTTCATTTTACTCATTCAATCTCATTAACATTGATATATAAAACATGGAATAAATAGATTACTTTGGAAACTCATGTCTCCTAGATAAGTCAGGTTAAGAATTAATTCGATTGTGGGTATTCATTTCTTATCTTAATATATCAAATCTTGTTTTGGATGAAAAAAATTAAAGAGTTTGAATTTTTAAATAATAAAAATGAAATCACTTTTGAAATAAAGAATTTTTCATCTTCCGTTAATGATTGGGGATTCCTTCTACCACCGTGATCCTACAAAAACAAATTACACAATTAAGAACAAGGATCCTATCATTAATGCTTGAAAATATTGGAGGTAGGGGGCCGCATACTGGACTAATTCCTAACACTGAATTCGAAATGTAAATTCCTAATATTAAAAATTAAATTACTATAAATCATGTAAAGGATAAATCTTGGTATGATCCCCCAAGTGTGCCCTGGAATCATTTACTGCCTCCAGAGGGTAGTACCAGCTTTTATCCCTAATCTATCAGTGGATGAAGCTTCTTTGATTTGAACCACCACATGTGTCTCTTCCCTCATTTAAGTTCATTGTTATTATTGAGGTGGACTACATGGACAGAGTATACTAGATCTGCCCCCTTTGCAATGTGGTATAGCTTTCATGGTGAGAGTAGGATGAAGTACAGAGCCTCCTCCTCATTTGTTACTACTTCTGAAACCATCTTATCTTCCAACACTAGATTCAAGGAGGATTCAGCCTCTTGTTTATTTTCCCCAGGCTCATAAAAATGGATCTTTTCATGATTGGGGTCTTCTAGTATATATTCAATGACTTCAGCGAGCTCCAGGCGTTCCTTAACAGGTGCATCATTTTCCAAATCATCCTCCAATGCATAGTATGAGTTGGGAGAATCTGAAAAATCAATAGAATTAGGATAGATACTCTAATTTGTTTCAAAACAATTAAAATAATTTTAGTTCAGGAATATATCTCCCTGAGTTAGTTTTCAATTAATATCCTCTTCAATTGAATGTTCCACTTGGATTTGATCTTCACTGGATGAAGGTAGGTAGTCTAGCTCCTCCCTCTTAACTTCAAAATCCACCACTCGGGTGGTTTCTTCCTTCGGTGTTGCTGGATCTTCTTCATTACAAGGCTTGGAGAGATCAATAAGTTCCTCACATTCATTCCAAAATTCATCCAGTTCTTGTAGATCTCCCCCATGTTGCTCAACAAGTAAGAATTTTCCATCTATATCTCTAATAAATGGTTAAGTGAGGATACATGAATAATTAGGTTCCTCAACATTTACCTCCTATAGTTCATTAATTTCAATGATGAGTGGTGCAATTTCTTTCACCGCTTCATTAGGTTCTTACTCTGTCTCAGGGTCAGGTTGCTCTTGGGTAGTATGGACATATTATATTAGCCTTTCAATATGAATCTTTAGTCCATCTATGGCCTCCTTAAGTTCATTCACCTGAGCTCTGTTGTATACTAAGAAACTTTACCTTTTAGTTGTTCCTTTTATGAGTGGTCATTCAATGCATATTAATTGTAGTTTGGATACATCATGGAAATTTTACTTTTTTAGATTTTTTTTGTTTTTTTAAATGAAAATCTATCTATAATTTGAAAAATGAAAAAGATAAGTAAACTACTGATTGAATCCCCAGAAATGGCGCTAGTTTTGACACACACTTGTCATAAGGAATAGAAAAAGTGTATTTTTATGTTTTCCTAGTGCAACATAGTGGTTGACCAGGGTCATCTCACTTAAAAATCTTTCTCAGTTATTCACTCACTTAATATAATTCACCTAAATTACTACTTTTTGTTGTATTATATTTTATGAAATAAATGGAATTTAATATAATAAATCAAATTCATAAATAAAATGAATCTAAAATTAAATTTTAAATTATCGTGAAATGATAAACATAATGGAATTAGAGAATAAAAGAAGTTCTCCCGAGAGAAAATTCATAGAGCCCCTTCATTGGCCAGCTTCAAATATTCTTAGTGAACACTCTCCATCGTATGTGTTCACACCTTATTCTACCCCGATTATGAATGCAAAGTTTACATAGTGATCTCCAAGCACACTCTCCATCCACCCCCTCAATCGAGGGAAAATGGTTGTTGATTAAGAAGCTAATCTTTAGACAACCACAATGAGGATTACACCCACTATAAATTCTCCTTATAATTAACTCAAATAATATTAAAAACATGGTCTTGGGTTAGAGAACCTGATTACTCCCCTTGGGATATACCTTGGATTACTTACTCATGATCATGAGTATTATAGTACATGATGGTAATATGTGACGAAGAAAAAAGGGTGAATAAGTGGACACAATAATAAAAATAACGTGTGAATAAATTAGAAATCTAAATTACAATTGAAAACTAAAACAAAAATTAAAAAATTAAAAAATTAAAAAGAAATGGGGAAGTTTGCAGCTGGCCTCCCTCATTGGAGGTATCCTCCTTGGTGCCTTGAATTAATGGATGGGGAATGGGATGATTTGGGAAGGAGGTGAGGGCCTCCTTTTAGAGCAAGGATTCTGTCATCAGAAAGGTTGTGTATTTTTTTACCCATTAAATAGTTTTTTCAAGAATGGACACCTTCTTCAATGTTATTCATAAATATGTTTTCTGTTCACCCTAAAAATTGAATCTCTTTTGGACACCGGAAGAATGAGTTAGAAATTTGTAATTGGTGGTTTTTTTTCTGTACGGAGCTTTCCAAAAAATTCCTTCCAAAATATAACATTCAATTTTTGCTCTAAGGACATAAACACTACAAAAAAATTGTTTTATAGATGGCCTAATGTGTTATCGTGTTATCCCATATGGAACCACCTAAATTGGATGTGTGAAGGCTGAGTTGTGGTTCTGTTACGGTAGTGGGATCTATGCTATTGTCCCAAAAAAATCTTAAAATACATTGATTTTTTAAGATCTTTAGATGGCTGAATGAACTCCTCGTCCAGAGGAAAAGTTGAAAGAAATAAAATCAGGATTCTAAAAAAAATTAATCACAAAATTTGGGCATATATGTTATGATAAATGAAAAAAATACCCCTGATGTAAAAATCTGTCTAAAATTCATAATTTGGCATTTTCACCATTTTTCTAAAAACACATCATAAATCCAAAATTCATTCATAAAATCTCGAATTGATTATTTGGGATAATTAAAAAAACTAAAAAGCATAAAAAAATTGAAAAATATTAGCTCTATCACCTATTTAAATGTTTAATCTATTTGGTCTTTGTTGATGGTTTTGAAGATGCCTATGAAATATTTTAAAAATCCATTCTGTACATTGGAAGTTTTAAAATTGTTCAATGTTCTATAATATCAAAAAAAATCTTGAAATAATTATAATTTATTAAAATCCATTTATACTTTTAATTCCAATCATGAAATATGGTTATGAAAAGTGAACTATGTTACAATCATGGAGATGGTGGGTCATAAGTACGCATAAGTATCCATTCCATTTTTCAATGATCATTATAGAAAGATAGTAAGTATTATTATATCATTATATAATTATCTTAATACCATATATACCTAATTGTATGTATATGTATATATATCATTAATGTAATGTGGTGATAAAAAGTAATCACGTTTCTTCGTGGGGTGAACTTGTCCACACGTACACATCAACAAATTTATCTTTTTTTAGTGAGTGGAATGTTAAGAAATAAAATTATTTATTATCTAAAAAATTATATATATATATATATATTATCATTAATATGATAATTATTTCATAAATATCAAATAAATTTATATAATTTATCATTATTACCTTCAATAGAGGTAGTCTTCTGTAAACATGAGTGACATCATTTTATCCACCACCGAATGTAATTTAATAAGTTTTATGTGATATAATAGTTATATAAGTATCATTATGATACTAATATTATATATATATATACTTTTTATTCATCATTACTCACATCATTGTAGGTGATAATGGCAACAACATTTCATTAGTTCCTAAGGTGGTAGTATATCTTACAAACGAATGACCATTTTCTTTCCCATTGTATGGAAAAGGAGATAAATTTAGGATAGTCCATTATCATGGAAAAATATATGTAAATGGGAAATAATATTGTTATTATATCATAAAAATTGAAAAATATTTAATGTATATGGAATAAGAAATAGAATAAAAATATTTGGTTAAGAATAATACAACTTCTTCCGAGAACCTCCTGATATAAGAAAAAAGTCCATCATAGGATGGATTGATTATCAAAAAAAAGATTTTATAATGTGATAAGGTAAATAAATAAGATATTTGGGAAGTTATTGTCTAATAAAACTAGCTTTTAAGTATTGAATATGAGAGGATATGAGATTCCATTTTTAAGTGATGTGGCTCACATATAATTTTTCAAAAGAAAACGTGGTACCCACATTTTTCACATTCCACAAGGATACATGATAGAACATTATAGATACATAGGGACTATAAGGTATTAATATGGACATAAAATATATTTTATACCATTTTTAGCTTATTTTATCACTTATAATTTCATTTTATCACCCGGAAAATCTACTATTACCTTAACAACAGTAATTAATTTTTACCATTTTCAAAATACATTATAATAAAAAAATTAAGTTGACTATGTTAGATAATATATATTATTCTCAATTTAAATATTTAATCCAATTTAAAAAATTAAAGTAATTTATTTTTAATAATTAAATTTAAAAGTAAACACACATACATGATGAAAAATAGTGTTTTCAAGAAGTGTAATTTTTAATGAAAAGATGATTTTATATTATCTATATGTTAATAGTAATAATAATAGGTATTCAAATTAATATTTTCTGAAATATGAAATATATTTTTCATTTATATAATTTCTTATTAGTTTTTTATTAAATTAATTAAAAGTAAAAAATTCATTATTCCCTTTAAAATAGATTTTAGAAAAATCATGTTTTTAAAACCTTAATTAATCTTATCTTGAAATCCAATATGAATATGTTTAAAATGTAATTATGGGTATTATATAATTCTATATAATATTATTTTATATAAATACCTATTTAAAATATAATAGTAATATTAAATTACATAATTTATTGAAAAGAACTGTAGTTTTTGCCAAAATATATAATTTTCACTATTAATTGAAAAATCAGTATTTTAAAAAATAAAATAAATATCCCTATATGTTAATTTTTATATGATTAATAAAAAATGAATTTCATTTTATGAAATAGATTTTATAAAATACCTACAAATTCATTAAAATATTTTCTGTCAAAAAAATCAATTACCTTTTTAAAGAATATGAAACTTTTATTAAAAATATTATTTACTATAAAATAATTGATTATTTAAAAATAATTTTGAAATTACATTATATTGAGTAGTAAATATATAAATACACACACAAATATATATATGTGTATATCATAAGGTATTTTAGACAATTCATATACTCCAATTTAATTTCTTAGTTATAACAGTCATATTTCTTGTGGGGCATTTAATCTCGGTGTTGTGTTTCATTTATGAAATCAAACATAATGTTCTTATCTTCAAAAAATTATGTGTTATAGATATATCCATTTATAATAAAGAGTAAAATTAAATCATAACTATAAAGTAATTTTAGGTAAATCATTTTTTTTTGAGTATCATAAAAAATAATTTGATGAGTCTCTATTAAAAGATACAATGGAAGAGATGACCTGAAGACCATTTTAAAGAATTATGTAGAAATAACTCACAATAACATATTACTAAATAGAAATAAAGATTATATTAAAAAATGTGGTGTGGATTATATAAGTTATAGTCATGATATTTAAATCATTTTTAATAATTTTAAATAATCCTTCATTGAAACCCACATCATTAAAAGAGTAATAATGACTCCTTTTAAAATAAAATGAGGATAATTATAATGATAATAAGAAATAATAAATATTTAGATTAAAAAATAAAAATTTGAAACAATGGTTAGAAAAAAATAATATGGTAAATTAGGGGAATGGACTTCTTCAAATGGATGTGATTTATTCTTATCAATGATATACTTTTATGATAAACGAATTCCACATTGAAGTAGATTTTAATTAAAAGTTATTTGTCTAAAGAGATGAGTATAAAGATCCATATAATAAAACCTCGGGGTGGAATAACTTGTGCTTTTATAATATAATTTCAAAAAAAATAATTTAATAAAATGATGTTTCAGTTACAAATATTCCTTAACTTTAATCATGTATTCCACGAAATAGATTTTTTTTCCTATATTATTTCCACATCCCCACACTCCAACAGTACCCATCCTAGAATATAAATGAGAAAGTAAGATAATGTTTCCCATGTCCTACCTCTAAATGGCCTGGTGTTGGAGAATATAATTGTGATAATTAATATGGCTAGTCTATTTGGAGGTATTGGCCTCAAAATAATTAAATGTGGCATTATGAGACATTATATAATCCAAAAAATACATAACATAGTAAAAGGTAAAATTCTTAAAATATACAATGCATAAAATATAAGACGAATACAAAAATTCCTCCAAGACAAACATCAATGAAAATACTATGTATGAAACTGAATATTTTCTCTAATTACTTACCTAATAATGTTCATATTAGTAAAAAAACACTCCCTAAAATGTAAAAATGTTTTATAAGTGTTTTTTTATTATAAAAGTTATACTCAGATGGATAATTCATAAAAAACATCATGAAAATATGACAATATAATACTAATTCAAAGGTGAAAAAGTAGTATATTCAATAAGAAAAAATTGTATTAACTATTTCATATCCTCCCTTAGGCTCACTCACCAAATAACACATCCAATTATAGTAAAAAAAATATGAATTATATCAAAAAAAGGGTACACATCATGAAATTCCCACTCATTTTCTGCTCGCACAACCCAACATTGTACATCCTGGTGATAAAATCTCTTCCTTTGACTTGTGACCAAAAATACATTGGCAACCACATCACAGCTCAAGCATAGACACATGGTCCATCACATCATATCATACCCTCTAACACATGGGCTATCACATCACATATCACATGAAGTCACTTTTTCTATCACATCACATCTCTCCCATATACAATTGTTCCATCACATCACATCTCACATGAAGACACTTGTTCCCTCAAATTAAATATCAACTGAAGACACTATGGATTATCACATCTCATCTAAACTACTTCAATAATTTTGGTAGTATGGTATCGTGAACACAAAATACATCGTCCTCATTTCTTTTTCTAACCACACATGACCCCAACCATGAACCACTTCATTATATCATAAAACATCTCCAATAGTTCAATTTATTACTTTATTCCATCGCATACCATGTATATGAAACACATATTGAAGACAGATAAGGGAAAATTGTGTTCCATCCTTCTATCCTCACCTTCAAGATGTTTAGAAAACAACTTCCAAACATTTAAATGTTAGAACATAGTTCATTATATGAGTGAAATGCAATTATAAATCAACATGAAAATACAATATATAATTTTTATACACAATACAATCATTTGGTTTTACACAACCAAAACCTCAAAAAAACTAAAACCTCAAATCACCACAATTTTACATAAACATCACATCAATGACTAATGCATCACCAAAACCAACTTCCACACAAAAACCACACAAATTCCACTTCATTTACATGTTTTAGAATTCCTAAAATACTTATTTTTTCAGTAACTACATTTACCTGGAAAATCAATTTCATACAACTAATTTTTTTATCACTGAAATAATTCCATCCAATTACCTCATGTTAATTATATAGTTCATAATTATCCACATCAAATACCAGCAATTTTAAGATTCAATAATAATCATTCCATTTAAAAATTATACATCAACATCTCATTTACATTTCATTTATTTCTAGAATATAAACATTTATCCTTGTCCATGATTATTTTATTAAAACTCACCCCTCTCCAATAGTACCATAATTTATGGAAACTACCAAGACAACAAACTAGACCATTAACCATTCCCATATAAACAATTTTTTATTTGATCACACATCACAACAATAAAAAAACAAGTCCATCTCATTAATACAGAACACCTATAATTCTATTAGTTACATATACCATCACACCATTCAAAATAATAGCCAAATGGGCAACACATTGACTTCTGATTTACACATAACTAGTTAAATAAAAATATTTAAGGACTTTACTATTTTCATGTTAGGTGATTAAAAAACTTTATTTTATAAAAAATTAACATATTCATAATAGTAAACACATTTCTTAATAAAAAATATCTAGAACACAATCGTTTATAAACAATATAATGAGAAAATATGTAAGTAACATGGGATATCTCCCCTTCCCTATGAATTTCATTATATGTCATTTATTATCATCATTATTCCAAATATCGTCATCTACTAAAAATGAAACAACAACATATTAATATGTCTTATGAAAATAAATAAAAGAGAACTCAGAACTAAAACCTTGTATGCTTTGTTCATTAAAAACATGTTGTTTATTATGTAATATAAAATAAGAAGAGCCAAATATGATCTGGGATTCTAGAGATGGAAGGGTTTTTTTATTCATATAATATTTCCAAACTCATTAAAATATGACTTTCATCTTCTAAAAATCAAGATAAATAATGATGAATGAAAATGTGAGAAAGAAACATGTTTTTAATATTCCTAGATATTCCACCTTATAGAGTCTATAAAATCTCCATTTTTCCCCATTTGATTTATCTCATTATTTTGTTATATCTCAAAATGCTATTTCAAATCAAAAAAATATTCCACAAATGAGAGAGAAATTTTTTAATTACTAAAGAGTACTTGATTTATTTTTTTCATGATGTAAGATCCCTAGAAACTCATTTTACATATTAAAGAAGAATAAATTATGAAAAATAAGTAAAAATATATTCTTATATGAATGTCATATATGTAATGTAACTGTAACAGGGTTTTATGGTGATGTGTATTTATACCCTTACATGACATATACTCAATGCATATTCATAGCATATCTTTATTGAAATGTGAATTACAACATGTATGTGCTCTTGGGTAATCTTTATTGACCCCTATGTAGGTAGAATCAACCATTACATAGCATGTTTCATATATTGGATACCCTTATGAAAGCTTAATCATACTCTTTCATGATCAAGAGACTTCCCTTAAACAACTTTAAGAATTATAGTTCTACCCATATGCAATTATAATATAACCATTAATAATTGTTTAAAATAGTTTCTTACCTATACATGATGAACAACCAATTATTATAGAACTCATTAGATTTAAAGACCCTGATTTTCCATGTAATTGTTTTTATTATATGGAACTATTCTGGGGATTCCAAATCTAAAAGCATCTGATTCTAATGCCTAGTGTGCCTGAAACTGAATTTTAAACATTTATAAGGTACATTTTTTAAATTTGAGAGTGGGAAATACTATCTTTTGAACCAATGATCAGAATTGAAATCCAAGGGCACCGTTGAACTCACAGCACTGGGATTCACTTAAGGAAGCCTTAACCTCGACCGTAGTGGGTCGAGAGAGGATGTTTTTTTTCAGTTTTCATGGAGGATTAATAAAATAAAAATAATTTATTTTAAATATATTCCACCTCTATTTTAGGTTTTTTGTGGGGAACACCAGGGTTCGTTGGTCATTTAATTCAGGATATTAAATGTTGGGTTTCACAAAATGTGTAACCACCCTACATGCAATTACAGAGGTTCATTAATTGCACAAATTAATGAATATCTCATAATTAAGTGTTGTAAATGTAACTCCCCTCTAATTTTTTTTTAATTCATTGGAAAAGGTGTAGTGTTTTTGGAGAGGAGGATTTGGGAGAATCCTCTTGATGAGTAACATATACATCAAGCAAGAACCGAAGATCATATTTTGAGCAACATAGTTGGAGACTTGTTCTGGATCGATGAACACTGACCCATATTTAAATGTGGGATGATCTACAATGAATCACAATGTAGGGTTTTGTCTTTTTCAAATTTCAATAGTGGTTGAATCAATTATCTTATCCCTTGTTAAGATTCTAACGTAGAGGGCATGGGAAAAGAGAACAAGGACTGGTCCCTCTGTCTCTTTTTTTATCATTTTTTTCTATGCGAGTGAATTTTCAGGTTGGACAAAACCAAAATATGAGGGTCAAGCAGCAATGGAGGTGACCCAGGAAGTCTATAGGTAAAAATGAATGGAAAAACAGACCACTAGTGCTCATACGGTGGCCCTCGAAACACCATCAGCGAGGCGCTAGTGACCGGCGCAGCGACACCAGTGACTGGCGTGGCGGCATCAGTGACTGGTGCCAGTAGGCAATGGTGGGGGCCCGAACCAGTCGGCCAGGGTTATGGTGTCGCTCCGCAGGAGGAGTCTGTGGCACTAGGTTGCGGCAGTCAGTAAGAGGTGGACACTGGCCGGCCGCGAAGATTGAGACGGCACACCATCATGTGCTGTATGAGGAGGAGGACACAGAAATTCATATGCGGTGGTTGAGCAGGGACGCTGGCATAAGCCAAGAGCAGGGGTAGAAAGGCATGCCATCACGTGCCGCTGAATGGGCCTGCAGCTCGATGCCGCAGAAGAGGCAGGGCCTCGCTTCCTGCGGGTTCCATGGGCGATCAAGCGGCCCCACACGGCACCGCCACTCTAAATCTAAAACGGTGTATCCATTTAGGAAGAAAGGGGGTGGGGACGTTTCCCCCCGTGCCAGCGAGGGGCGCGCCCCTTGCTCCCCTGTGAGCCTGGGTAGTTCCTCCCTATGGGCTGGGTTGTGCCCTCTTTCTGGCTGGGCCACAGCCCCTATGGGAGGGGTCGGACCGTGCCCCCCTACGGGACAGGTCGTGCCCCCTGGGGGCCAGGCCGTGCCCCCATGCGTGCTGGATCGCACCCCCATGTGGGTCGGGCCGCACCCCCCAGTGGGTCAGGCCGGACCCCAGCCCAGAATGCTAGACACAGGTCGGGTCAGGTCGATCCAAACCGGGTCGGGTCGGCGCAGACGGGTCGGGCCAGGTCGAACTGGACCCAAACCCATCCATACCGAGTTTCGCATAGAATTTCATTACTAGAAATCCAGACATTTGTTTGATGAACTACCTATGATTCTAGGATACTTGGTGATAAATGGTCCTCTTGGTATACGTTACTCGAATTTTGGAGAATGTTGGAGTATGGTCGGGATAGATCAAACCCAAATCCAACCGGGCCCTCGGTACTGAAACACTTATAACTCACAGACTAGGGGTCTGATTGATGTGTCGTCTACAACATTGGAACCCTTACGACATGGAGATCCTTTGAGATTATTTTTTTGGAGCTTAGTGACAGTCTAGGTACAACTGATATCTTGATAAGAAGATTCTATGGAACTCGAGTGCACCGGGTGCGAGGAATCCTATGGCTGACTGTCTTTGAATTAGTAACCCTGTCTGGATCAGTATCAGAGAGGCCATGTGTGGATTAGCATCATAGCTCCCTGAAAAGGACCAATTTTAGAGCGGCCTATCAAGGATCAGCACCTATCGACCCTGAGTGGATCAGCATCTAGTGACCATGTGTGGATCAGCATTCGAGCGACCCTGTGTGAATCAGTATTCTAGAGACCTGGTGTGGATCATCATTCTAAAAACCCTATGTGGATCAGCATTAACATGAACTGAAAAGGAAAATCCTTACAGTATCCCTTCATGGAACAATGATTTACCTCCAAGAGTGGATTGATAATAGAACAAATTCTTCATGGATCAGTTATGGAACTTCTAAATGGAATAAGATAATATAGCTTAATAGTAATGATCAATATTTTAAAATTTATGAGTTGTATACCTAGTGTGAGATGACTTTATCATCATTCTTTTTTATTATGGTCTTGCTTTGTGGTTTTTCCTTTGTGGAACTCTGGGAGACTATCAATGTTCTTGGGGTCCTTACTGAGTATTGTTATACTCACCCATTCATGGACTTCTCCTACACCTTGTTGTGTCTTGTGTAGACGACGGGCACCTTTGACCGAGGTTTGGGAGCTCGGACTATATGGTGCTCAGGCGTGGACCTTTAGACATGAAAAGCTAAAGTGATGAAAGACTGTGAGTTGTACCTACCCTTTAGGTAGGAACTCTGGCTAACGATTTCAGGAGCTTTTTTTATGTTGTTGTTGTACATTAATTTGGTCTTGTATTCTGGCCCCGTTTACTTACAGTACACAACCCTCCTTTTTACTAAATATATTAACTTCATAGTTTTCATCTTGTTATATACATGGTGTTTTTTAAAGGTTTAAAGGAAATTTATTCCCATTTATAGGGTTATACCTTTCGGTGCTAGTCACCAACCCTTGGCCTATAGAAGGTGGGCTTGGAGTAGTAGCGGCACGGGCCCCATGGGATGGATCGTGACAAAGTGGTATCAGAGGATTCAGTTCTACCAATGATCTAGGACTTTGATATTTCCAATGGAGCAATGGAGTTAAGTGTTTTGAGTGTGGATTTTAGTTTGGGAGTCAAGTGTTGTTTTGGCGTCCAACGTATCCATACACCAAGACCCTGAATTATAATTTCCAACTCAATGCAAAAAAGTATTGATTGCATGTGTTTTGGAAATTTATTACTTTTGATATCATTTGAGTCAGATCACCAGGTATAACTTTTTGACCAGGATGCACATGTCTCTTTTCAGGATGACCCTACATAGACAGCGAGCCTGGATTCTAGTGAGAGTTTGCGATGAAGGCCCGTCGACTGAAGAGGCTTTTGTATAAGGCCCTATTACAGTGATAGTACCATCATGTGTTGTACCAAAAGCACCACTACCCTTTGGGTGGCCGTTTCCACCAACCACACCAGAAGATAGTGCACGCCGACTCAGCACGTTGCGCGAGTGTCAGCGGTAGAGGCCTTTGAGGTTTTAAGGTGAGATGGATCTGTAGGTGGCTGGGGACTGGTTGGAGGCTGTGGTCAGAGTATTTTTCCTAGTTGGGACACAAGCTGACTAGATGGTGATCCTAGATTCCAGTCATTTCCATGGAGATGTAGGGAGATGATGGAGTCTTACGCTCTAGTTACATGATGAGGTTACCCTAACTTGGGCAGATTTTGAGGGAATCTTCTCAATATAGTTCATTCCAACAACTCTATGATATGTGTGTGTATAAGAGCTGTTACACTTACAGTAGGGAAGCCAGACCATGGCCTAGTACTCGGTAAGGTTCACTGACCTTTCGTACTACTCTACTGACATGGTTCAGGGCCCTTTACACATAGCCTGTAACTTTGATCAGGGAATCCTATAGAAGATCAAAGCTTTGATGGAATCTCTCAGCATCCCAACGCATGATGGAGTGCTGGAGAGAGCACTCTTGGTGGATAGCTTATATGCTTAGCAGAAACTGATAGTGAGACCCACCACCAAGAAACATGTAGCAGAGTCATTTGCGGATGGTAGTAGGAATATTACACAGAGGTCCAAGTGGGCCAAACTTTCTCATGGACAACCCTAGGATATAGGGTCGGAGGTGAGATGATCATGAGGTAGACCCAGATAGCAGAGGAGTATACTTTACGTCACGTGTGGCGGGTAGGGTCATGTGGCTTGCGACTACCTGACTAGTCACACTGACAACTAGTAGATGGTCGAGGACCACCAAGGCAGAGGCATAGATTAGAGTAGGGAGGTCCACCAGTAGATGGAAGGCATGGCAGAGGAGTTGGTCGTGGAGCAGGCGGTGGGTGGCGATTCGATGTTCTACCACCACCACTTCCAGGTGGTCCACCCTGACCACAGGGAGTAGATGGACAACGATGAGTCCAGCTCTAGGTAGTTGATGCCTATGACCACGACACTCTAGAGATTATTTGAGGTATGATCTGTGTCTACTCCACCTTAGTTTTAGTACTTCTAGAAATAGGTTCCAGTCACTCTTTCATTACCACGACACTCGTTTGGAGATCTGAGATTTTGGTGGAGATATTGGCTCGATTTTTACAACTATACACTCTTATAGGAGGGTATTAGACAATTACACACTAGTTCTAGCAGTGTGATATTACTCTAAGAGGTGAGAGCATCGGCTGGGTTCTTCCAGTAGTGGTGTCAAGGCCTTACGATGTCATCTTGGGTATGGACTGGTTATCTACAGTCGACTCTCATATTAACTGCATTAGGCGCAAAGTGTGTTGTGTCTATGAGGATGGGACCCAGTCTTACATCACAGGTGATAAGGAAACCTTTACAGCATAAGATGAACTTACCTAGAGAGGGGTGTATCTGATCACCCATTAGTTGGATATACTTACCCTCAGAGCAGTTGATGTTGAGAGTCTAATCTATCCTCTAGTGGTGGACCAATATACTTATGTCTTCCCTAATGGTGTTATGGGACTACCTCCAAATAGAGAGGTTGACTTCTACATCGAATGATACCCTAGGATGACACTGATATCTACACCAGCATATCGAATGGATCCCATGGAGCGTCATGAGTTAATGGTACAGATGGAGGAATTGCAGAGGAAGGGGTTCATTAGGCCCAGTTTTTCTCTACGGGCAGCCCTAATTTTGTTCGCCAAGAAAGAATATTGTAGTTTGATGATCTGTGTGGATTATCGACACCGAAACCAAGTGACCATGAAGAAAAAGTATCCACTTCAGAGGATTGATAATCTCTTCGATCAGCTAAAGGGAGATCGTTGGTTTTTTAATATAGAACTCAAATTAGGTTATCATCAACATAGAGTACGTGATGAGGATATGCAAAATACAGTCTTAAGATATCAGTATGGCCACTATGAGTTCTTGTTTATGCCATTTGGTGTAACCAATTCCCCTACGGTGTTCATGAGACTCATGAACATAATCTTCTAGCCATACCTTAATTCCTTCTTGGTGGTCTCCATTGACGACATCTTGGTGTACTCAACATCAGAGGAGGATCATGCTTGTCACTTACAGATAGTTCAATATACACTCTGAGAGAAATATATTTATGGTAAGCTCTCGAAGTGATAGTTCTAGATATAGGAGGACCACTTTCTGGGACACCTTATCTCAGAGGCTCGAGTTGTAAGGGATCCGACAAGGAGAGAGGTTTTCTTTCTTGGGATCCACCCATGAGAGTGAGCGAGGTGCGGAGATTCCTGGTGTTGGTTGGGTACTACTATATATTTGTTCCTAACTTTTCTAGAGCTTCACCACCCTTGTTAGTGTTGATGGAGAAGGGACATCCCTTTTGTGTGGACAGAGAGATACCAGTAGATTTTTCACGAGATGAGGCACAAACTAATGAGTTCCCCTCTCTTGAGGATACCAGAAGTGGGTGTTGGGTATGTAGTCTACTATGAAGCATCAAGGACCAGACTTGGATGTGTCCTGATGCAAGAGTGAGTACTGATCACTTATTGTTCCTGATAGGTGAGAAAAACATGAGCAGAATTATGCTACCCATGACCTGGAGTTACAAGCTGTGTTCCTCACCTTAAAGATGTGGTGAAACTAATTGATGGGTGAACATTTTAAATTCTACTCTGATCACAAGAGTCTCAGGTGTATCTTCTCATAGAGGTACTTGAACCTAAGACAATGGCGATGGAAGAGTTCCTCCAAGACTATGACTTTGAGAAATTGAATACTTATGGGAAGGAAAACATGGTTGCAGATGCACTCACCAAAAGGTCTGGTCTATAGTTGTTGAGTGATGCGATATAGTTTCTAGATATGTTGTAGATAGCTTTTTTGGATAGAGATGGAGTATATTACCATCAGTATATGACATTCACTCCCCCAATCATTCAACGAGTCAGGGAGGCACAGCTTGGGGACATTGACTGTGAGTCTTGACATTCTCATATATCATCCGTATTGGAACCTAATGGTTTTTATAAAGGTGGTGAGCATGTCATCCTATTCAAAGAATTCACCATGTAACTGGTGGAACTACGGGAGGAGGTGTTGAGGGAGTTCCATATGTCCTCTCTGGTTGTACATCCTGGTGTGGTGGAGATTTACCAGGACCTCCAGTGTCAGTACTAGTGGCCAGGGACAAAGAATGTGGTGGAAGAGTTTGTCTCATGATGCCTCACTTGTCAGTAAGTGAAGGTTGAGAATCATGTTCTAGTAGGCTTAGCACATCCACTAGAGGTTCCATAGTGGAAGTGGGATGGCATTTTCATGGATTTATTTATAGAGCTACCACATACGTCCAAGGTCCAGGATTCCATTTGGGTGATCGTTTAATGACTAACTAAGTCATCCACCTTCCTACCCATCTGAGAGTAGGGATCAGTAGAGGGCTTGGGACGCCTTTACATATAAGAGATTTTACGACTTCATGGGGTTCCATTGAAAAATTATTCTATCCATGATGCATGTTTTATATCCCAATTTTGGTAGGGATTGCAGGACGCGTTTGAGACTATGCTACATTTGATCACCGCCTTTCATCCTCAGACAGATGGTCAGATGGATAAAACCATACAAACACTCGAGGACTTGATTCATGCTTGCTTCATATATTTTGGCAGTAGTTTTGAGGATCACTTTACCTTGGTGGAATTCGCAGACAACAATAGTTATCACTCCACCATTGGTATGGAATTGTATGAGTCCTTATACAGTCGACCATGCATATCACCTCTATGCTAGACAGACCCAGGGGAGTCAGTACATATGTATCTAGGGTTGTTACAGGATACCATAGAGAAGGTGAAGATCATACAGGATAGGATGAAGACTACACAGGGTAGGAAGAAGTCTTATGCTAACATGATACAGAGACCACTGTAGTTCAAGGACGGAGACCATGTCTTCCTATGGGTCTCACCTCGACGGGGATTGTAGATATCAGGATGAGCAGAAATTTATCTCTGAGGTTCATTAGACCCTTTAAGGTTCTCAGTAGTGTTGGAAAGGTGGCATATCACCTAGCTCTTTCCACACAGATGCATCAGGTGCTTGATTTTTTCCACATGTCACAACTGAGAAAGTATATGCATGATCCATCACACGTTATCTACTATGGAGAGATGGAAATTGTTGATGGGGCGAAGTTTACGGAGGTTCTAGTGGAGATATAAGATCGACAAGATAGGGTCCTTCGTGGATGATCGATATCTCTGGTGCACGTTCACAAGTAGTATGAGAACCTCCAAGAGAGCACGTGGGAGCGGGAGGATTAGATTCATGTTCAGTACCCCACATGTTTCATTAGTCTATGTTGTGGATTTCAAGGATGAAAATCCCTAAGGTGGGAGATTGTAAAGACCCATATTTTCCATGTAATGTTTTTTATACGGAATGATTCCGAGGATGTGAAATCTGATGGTGTCTGATTCTAATTCCCGGTGTTCCCAAAACAGAATTTTAAACATTCTTAAGGTATGTTTATTAAATTAGCGGGCTGGAAATCATTTCTTATGAATAGGTGATTGGAATTGAAATATGATGGAACGGTTGAACTCACTGCGTCGAGATTATCTTATGGAAGCTATAACCTCAACCATAGTGGGTCGAGAGAGGATGTTGGTATTTTCAGTTTTTAGGGTGGATTAATAAAATAAAACTAATTTAATTTAAATATCTTCCACCTCTCTATTAGGTTTTTCTGGCAGGGACAACAAAGGGTATTTGGGAATTGAATGCAGGACATTAAATTCCTGGTTACAAAAAATGTGTTACCACCCTACATAAAATTAAGGAGGTTCATTAATTGCACAAATTAATGAATCTCTCTTAATAATGTTTTGTAAAGATAACTCCCTTATTCTCCCTTTTTGGTTTTTAATTTGTTGGAAAAAGGAGTGGTGTTTTTGGAGAGGTGTATTTTAGAGGATCCTCTTGATGAGGAATAAATCCATCAAGCAAGAACCAAAGATCATCGTTTAAGAGACAACGTTGGAGGCTTGCTTTGTGATTGAAAAACACCGACCCATTTTCAAGCGTGGGATGCTCTCCAGTGACTCACGAGGTATGGTTTTTTCTTATTTAAATTTCAAGAGATTTGGAATCGATTATCTTCTCCCTTGTTATGATTCTACACTGGAGGGCATGGGACAAATGAACAAGGCCCGGTCCTTCCACCTCTTGTTTTATCATTGCCTTCTACGCGGGTAAATTTTTAGGTTAGACAGAACCCAAATACGAGGGTCAACCAGTGAAGGAGATGACCCAGGAATCCCATATGTGTGAACAGATAGAAAAAATGGACCCTCGGGACTCACCTGGTGTCCCACAGAATACCGCTGGAACGGTGCTGGTGTGGCACTGGCGCGGCGGTGGCCGGCACCAATAGGCGATGGGGGCGGCCGACACCCGTCGACAGTGGTGGTGGTGGTGCACCATCTCATGCTACAGGAGAAGACCGTGACACTGGGTCTTGGTAGTTAGCAGGTGGCAGACACCGGCCGACCGCGGAGAGGGTGGTGGTGCGTCATCATGTGCTATAAGAGGAGGAGGTCGCGGCTTTTCATCTACAGCGGTTTAGTAGGGCAGCCGGCACTGGTCGGCTGCAGAGGCAGAGTGGCATGCTGTCATGCACCAATGAAGGTGGTTGCAGAATGAAGCCGCGGTGGAGGGAGGGACCCACTCCCTATGGGTCCCGCAGGAAACGAGGTGGCACCACGGGGCACCGCCACTCTAAATCCTGGATGGCTTATCTATTCAGGATGAAGGGTGGATGTTTCTCCCTCGCTCCATCTAAGGAAGGATCTACACTCTCTTGTGGGTTGAGCTACACCCCCTATGGGCTAGTCAGTGCCCTATTGTGGGCTGGGCCGCGCTCCCTATGGGCTGGGATGAACCCCCATGCAGATTGGGTTGTGCCTCCCTGTGGGTCGGGCTGCATCCCACCAGCGGGCCGAGTAGGACCGCAGCCCAGGGGGCCAAGCCCACTGCGGCCTAGTCCATCTGGGTCGGGTCAAGTCGATCAAAACCGGGTTGGGTCGGCCCAAACTGGGATGGGTCGGGTTGGTCTGACCAAGTAGGACCGGACCCAAACACACCCAAGCCTAGTTTCACTTAAAATTTCATAACATGAAATCCAGATGTTTGTTTGATGAACTGTCTAAAACACTGGGATCCTTGGAGCAAGACAGTCTATTTGGTATTCTCCACTTGAATTTTGGATAATTTTGGAGTATGGCTGGGTTGAATCGAACTCGAATCCAACTGCTCCCTCGGTACTAAAACACATATAACTCATAAACCGGGAGTCCAATTGATGTATCATCTGTTATGTTAAAAACACTTATAACATGGAAGTCATTTGGGATACTCCTTTGTGGAGAAATGTGGCTATTGAGGAATTACTGATATCTCGAGTAGATGATTATAAGTAACTCGAGTGGACCGGGTATGGGGAATCTTATGGCTTGTTGTCTTTGAAGAAGTGGCCTTGTGTGGATCATCATCATATCGACCCTATGTGCATCAACATATTAGCTACCCAATGAGGACTAGTTTTAGAGCGTCCCATTAAGGATCAACACCTAGATACCCTGAGTGAATCAGCATTGAGTGAACCTGTGTGGATCATCATTCCAGTGACGCTATGTGGATCATCATTCCAGTGACCCTCTTTGGATCAGCATTCTAGAGACCCTATGGGGATCAGTAGTAGCGTGACCCGACAAGGACCAGACATACAATGTAAAATCGTGGAACATCAATTTACATACAAGAGTATATTGATAATAGATCAACTTCTATGTTGACTAGTTTGGAACTTCTAAATGGAACAAGGTGATATAGCTTAACACTAATAATCTATATTCCGGATCTCAGAGTTGTATACCTGGTGTGAGATGACTATTGCTTCGTGCTTTTCGATGGAGGGATATCATTGTGTTTTTTTTTCAAGTGTGTATGTATGGAAGACCTTCAGGGGTCTCGTGGTCCCTACTGAGTATTGTTATACTCAGCCATGCATGGGTTTCGACCGCACCTTGGTGTGTCTTGTGAAAACTATGGAAATCTTTGATCGAGGATTCGGAGCTAGGACTGGAGGGTGCTCAGAGATGGATCTTTAGACGTGATGAGCCGCAGCGGTGACAGACCATGAGTTGTACCTACCCTTTAGGTAGGAACCCTGGAGGATGATTTCAGGAGCTATTTTTATATCATAGTTGTGCTTTTAGTTGGGCTTGTATTCCAGCCCCTTTTACTTACAGTACACACCCCCCTCTTTTTTAATATACATATTTACTATGTTGTGTGTATCGTATTGTATACTTGGTATGTGTGTTAGCAGGTTTAAGGGAAATGCCTTCCCATTTACCGATATATTCCTTTTAGTGCTAGTCTCCAACCCCTGGACTATGGAAGGCGGGTTTGGGGTAGTCGCGGCACGGGCCTCGGGGGACGGGTCGTGACATGAGAGATCCAGGATACCCTTTTGTAACCTATAGAAACTCTTAATTACCATTATGAAATAATATGAAAAGGGGGATTATCTTTATAAAACATATAGAAAACTCTCTTTACATTTTCATTACTCCAATATCATTTTTATGGTTATGTATTGTCTCTAAAATATTAAATTTTAAATTAAAATTACTTACAAATAATTCATAAAAGGGATTATTATTTCTTTATATATTCTAAAACATTTTAAAAAATTATATATTAATTTTAAAACATCTAAATTAATATCCAAATATAAATTAACAATAATAAATTACTTATTTAATTAGTAATACCATTCTAAGACTATATATATAACAAAAAAAATCTTTTAAATTTATTAAATTTCCCCCAAAACACCATACACCCAAAAAAAATGAAGTGCATGAGAATATTTAATACCATAAAATTAGATACCTCTCATACAATTATCATCCTTGATAATTCAATAAAATTTGAGAGATATAGAAAGGACTAAGGGGATATAATTTCACCACTCTATGATATACCTCTCAAGGTTCCTGCTATATTGGCAACACAAAAAAATTCTAATGACAATATCTCATTGGAGATACATCTCAAACATGAATAGGGCCACCTATATAGCCATAAAAACGATGAAGAAAATATATAACAATCAATAAAATTTAAAAACCCACAAAATATAAGGGGACATCTTAAGAAACAATTACATCACATTTATGTAAACATAAATCGTAGAACACAATGTTGGATGAAATGTTATTATATCTTTCACTTCAGTAAAATTACTCTGAAATTATATTAAATGAAAATATGTGAATTCTACATCCTAATTTTTTATGATATTATACTTAAATTTAAATCATTCAAAACATATAATGTTTAAAATGTCACGAACAAAGTATATTAGCATGATAAGATAAAAAATTTGGTAACATTGATATCATATTTAGAATATTACATCAATTCAAGTATAAAACCTATACATTATTTTCAAACAATTATATACATTATATACATACATCAAAACATTTCATATTCATACATGTTATGTAAAAAAAATGTAAATAAAAACTTTTCACCATGTCTCTTGTACTTAAGAATATCTGGTAGACCAAACCACCATTTTAAATGAAAAACCTTATTAATAATTTCCCTTATATATAATTTTTCAATAGCCAAATTTTAAGCAAACGTTCGATGTATTTTGAAAAAAAAAATCATTTAAAATAAATTAAAATTTTACAAAAATATATTATAGTTTTTTATTAACACTTTTTATCAAGAGATTAATTCTTTCCATTTTGATCCCACTAAATTTTATTAAACAGCGTGAAGATGACATTCAATTATGGAATACTCAATATAAATATATCTTTTGAAAATAAAATATATTTTTTATTCATATAACTAAACCATCCAAAATATTAACTAATTTAATTCCCCATCCATATTATGATTTCATATATTCTGCCATTATTTTCATTGATTTCTCAAAAAAAAAATATATCAATTGACTTTGATTTTTATAAGAAAAAATAAAACATTACCAACATGATACTAACCATTATTAGTTAACAAGATTCCCTGAAAATATATTCATGTCAAATTCATTCATAAAATACTTTTTATAAAACTAACACATCTCTATCATGATTTTACCATGTTAATATTAGTGTGTGTAAGATAAAAATTAAATAAAACAATTTAACATATAACATACATAAAAAAAAGAATTGAGTTTGGAATAATCAGCTTTATTGATCTGTAAATGATCCCATGATTGGTAAGAAAACATTAATTAATACGGGCTTAAACATTCCACAAAATGCATCTATTTTAACATTCTAATTTTCATTTTCCATACTGGCATACCATTACATCAAATAGTTACAAATACTGTTTATAAACCAAAAAAATAACTTATACCACTATATATAGTGCTTTGAAAAAGAATAAAAATCAATGGAACCTATCCCCTACACCCTGATATTGCCCTATTTGGGTGGTATTGACTCGCAGCATGTGGTTTTAAAACATTTCAGGATGTAATGTGTCCAAATGATGGAAAGCATTTTTTACTATTTATGTAGTTGTATCCATAAAAAATTCTACCAATGTAAGGTAAAAAATGACCACCAATATGTTATAATTCACACAGTTTTATCACATCTTTCACAATAATTTGGGTGATGAAATAAATATTATTTTAATTAATTCCAATATTTTCCATAAATATATTTTTACTACTAGTTTCATGTGATTGAAATTAAATGGTATGTGAGTGATTACATTAATATAACCACAAAACTAAACAAAATAATAGTTGGGATACATCTACTCAACAATAAGAGATATTATCTCCTAGATCACATAGTTATCCAGGTTAAGAAAAATAAAGGAATCATGTCTTTGGATTCATTAAAAAACATTTCATCATAAATTTTTATTAAAACATATTCTTATAATATAGAAAAACGTTTTTAGAAGTGAAAATCAACACATCAATTTAAAAATACACATTTCAACCAAAAATAACAATCAAACTCTCTATCTAATTTCTATCGAAACAATATTCCATTCATTTAAATTGTTATTATATGCTTCCATGTTAATGATAAACAAAATTGTAGATGATTTTTTTGTTCTGGTTTGTTTATGTAAGATGCTATTGAGGGGGTGAAAATAGTTTCATAAAAATTATCATTATCATTAAAATAACGAGAGATAAATTAGTGGAAAATAAAACAAGAGATAAAAAATTTATATTCATTCAATTAAAAATGATAATACTCTAATCATGATATACCAATTTTTGGAATATTGAACCCATTATGAAATAGAGAGATAATTTTACACTAGAGTGGTATAAAACTATACATTTTCTCTAGCTTGAATCTGAACAAAATACATAGTGAGGAATGGCCCCAAACATAACAACACACTTACTTTTGTGATAGTAGAGTGAATCCTATGATATTTACATGGATAATCTATAACATATGTATTATTTTTTATTTAGGTGGGAATAACGAAGGTAATACATTTTATATGTATTATAACTTATGAAAGAAATTATTAGGTGTATATCTCTTCCCAAAGAATAATGATATAACAAATTTTACAAATTGATAGAAGAGTAAAAGTTGTTGGTTATGAAACAATTGATGAAAGACCTTCTAAATGGTTTGAACATTGTACATTGGGGATTCTAGTAATGGTATAGTTCAACTCTTTAGTGTGATATGGATGTCAAAGAAGAATGTTTCCTCCCTTGAGAGTTTTCAATTAATGAAAACAGTTGACCATTATCTCACATGAGTGATGTTAGAGTATAAATGTATGTCATTATGGTATCCATTCCATGAATTCTAGAGACTTTTAAATAGTATCAGTAAGAGAAAAAATCAAATATCTAAATATGTAAATCAATTCAAATTCAAATAAAAAAATTATTAAGAAGAGATAAAATTATCATCAAAACTAAATGTAAGAAAAAATAATTTGAACTCTATATTTAAATAACAATTTTATCCAATTTTAATTAAACATTAAATATTTTAGATATTTTACATAATAATTGGTTAAAACAATTCCATAAATATATGATGATTCTTTGAATATTTAAAATCAAACATAATAATGAATTTTAATATCATTAATCTTGAAATAATTAATATATTTAATTGTGATACATTAAATAGTAGAAAATAAGTTTGAATTTTTTTTACACTAAATATTAATTTATATAATAATAAGACCATTAAATCAATTCAAAATATTAGAATTAATATATTACAAATATGTGAGTTACTGTAAGTATGAATAAAGTAATAATTATTATATATTTTAGAACTATTTAAAAAAATTTAAAACACTTATCATGGATTATATATAATATAAATTAAATTTACAAAAAAATTATAAAATAATTAAAATATGGATGCAGTTTATCACATAATAAAATTAATGAAAAATAGTTCATGTTTAAAATGACATATATTAGAAAGAATAATTAATTTATATAAATTAACTTGGACACAAAATTAACTTATTTTTAGTATAATTACTATATAATGTGGTCAGTTGAAGTATCGTTATAGTCATTTAGTCATAACATAGGGTAGGTATAGTCACTATGAATGCATGGTCATATAAATAATTACAATGTATGGTAGGTATAATTAACCTAAAAATAAACATATCATGTGGTATCTGTACTTACTGTGTGGTTGGATAGAGTGTCGTCACCACATGGACATGGAGACAACTTTTTTGGACAAAGGAGCTCACCTTAAATTATAATCTCAACTGGAGTCAGAGATAAAGTTGTCAAAGAATATTTGTATGAACTGATTTCAAAGTATTATAGAGATGAATGTGAACTATGGGTAGCCTGAGATTATTTCATGCAGACATGGATATGGTGAACTAGATGGTTTCACTCTATAGGGGATCTTGAGGAAATTTATTATATGCCTGGTATTTTTCTATAAGTATTTGATCTTGAATGCATCACGAATAAAATTTATATTAGGTAGAGATATGATTTTATGATTTCATAACCATTCACTTGTGGTTAATAAAAGGCTACATGTGGTAGGCTCCATAAAGAATGATTGGTATGAAAACAATAGGCATGGTTGTTAACAAAATATTCATGGAATGTATGAAAAGTTGAGAGAGAAACTAAAATATATTGATATATTAATTTTTTGACAAACATTATCCCATATAAAAATATATATAAAGTTCCAACATATTTAAACTATAAATTTTCTTGTGTTTTACAACTATTGAAATAACTATTTTATCCATTATATATAGCATGAGGTATCCTAAAAAATCCATTAAATACTAAAATTAAAATTTTCCAAAAAAATATGAAATTATTTGAAAACTTTAGGCAATTTTTGTGGGGTCTAAAACAAATTTTAATATATTCATTCAAATAAATGAAATGAAATTAAACCTTAATATATATTTTTTGTAAAAACATCATGCAATTCTAATATACATTAAGGTAGTTATCGATGAAAAACTAAAGAAACATAATTCTAGATAATAAAAATGTTCATATATGTTATAGAGACTACAAGAAATATTTAGGCAACAAAAAAATATTCATACATCCGTATAGTTTAATATAATGTGAAAAAATAATAAGTTATCTAATAGTATAACTCACATAAAGATACGATATATGAAATTCATTTTGATGTATAATTATTCAACAAAATTGTAAACACTATAAACTAAGAAAATAGAAATTAATTTAAATAATTGTAGTTTATTCATAAAAAATGAAAACATTATAGATATTTATTTAGACTTTTCATAGTTGAATAATGTTTATAAAAACATCTTATATTTCATATGACATATGATTTATAAAAATAAAATCAATATAAATCAAGATATAATATAAATATAGTGAACTTGTAAAGACATATTTTTACATAAAATAATGAGTGGTTTTGAAATATCAATAAAATAAAATATAATCAATTGAAAACATTCTCACAACATGTGTCACCTTCATACATCATGATTAACAATTTGAAGCATCACATTCATGTTTCATATTATTTCATAGGTAACACTATACAAACATCATTTAAAAATTCACACCAGTTATGTTCATCTGCCAAATTCAAATACATCGTTACATATAAAACCTGATGATATAATTCTAAAAATAAAACATACTCATGAACAACATAATCTTTAATCATTTTAATTTTTAATAAAAATATCATTATTTACTCAAATAAGGGAAACTTGATTTTACATTCATAAATCAAAACAACATGTTCGGTACATAACGTGGTTCCAAAATCTATCTAAAAAATAAAAATCTTGTTACATGATCAAATATCTAAAACATGAAATTCAATATTTAAACCATATTAGTTTTCATGTTTATATGTTCTTACCATAACAAAATACTCATTACTCAACATGGGGACAAATTTTTTTCTGCACAATTTTTTTCAGTCATGACAAGAATAGGTTCAATCATTTAAATAGAATCAAGTCTAAAGTGGTTACAATAAATAATGAAAATAATTTTCCATTTCTTTTCAAAATCAATATCCTTACAATATATTTCCACCAAATGAAATCAATATATAATGGGATAGAAGGAAACACGTAATATGAAATTTATATATCAATGATCAATAACATAATTTATCAATCTAACAAAGTTTTTAATCATCATTGGTAAATGATATATATTTGTGATTTTGAAAAAATTTATATTACTAATGACACTAATTATTCATACAATTATATGATATTTAGATGTAAATTCTAGATGAATTTGCAGCCTAATACATTATAACAATATATGATTCTATCAATATTGTGGAACTACAATCAATAAAGAAATAAGGATCATGTGGTTCTTATCAATGTTTCTAAATCATTATATGACTTACTAAAAATTAATTTTTTTATTTTCAAAACACATTTGAGGAAAAAGTGAGAAGCCAACAAATAATTTTGAGGAAAAGTGGTAAACCATACATGACTTCACAACAAACAATCTCCACACACCATTAACCAGAATATTAGATCCAACCTAACAAATCATTTAACATACAAAATAAACCACACCATCATTCAAACTAAAAATATTCACATCAGGAGCTGGAATCACCCAATAGAAGGCGGAGGATCTACCAGAAAGGAGAAACAATGAACCTAAGAAAAACATGAACAATCCTCAGAACCAACCTCCTTAAATGCCACTAATGTGACCATGGACACCATCCCAAATCCACCAACCCTCCAGTGAACACCTGTCAGAGGTTTCCCAAACCCTCCAATGATGTGAGATGGACTCCTGAAAATACTTTTGGAATAAAAAATTCAAAGAAGGCCACTGAAGAAACCAGAACAGGGAACACCATGATGTCCTAACGCCGCATCCTACTCTACAGAGAACCACATCCCAACCTCAACTACCAACAAAAATATCATGTGAGAATGATGCGGTGCTCCCAAACCTTGAACCACAATTCCCAAATGATTCACAATGAAAATTCCATTCCACTAATTCAACACATTAAACTTGAATATCCCTCATTCCTGAGCCATGAACATATTAGTCAAAAACACCAAAATCGGACCTGTGATTCACAGATCCTCTAATGGTTGAAAATAAAATCATTCAACATTGTTAGGTCATGTTGAACGCTGTAATTCCAAAACACAAATAAATAATAAAGAAATTCAAGGACCATGAACCAAATAACCCAAATCGAAAATCACAAACAAAATAAACAAACAGATCCAAGATAGGAATCTTCAAATAGAAAAAACGGGAAGCACATCACAAGAGCCCCACCTAAAATTTTCCAAAACCAAAAAATGATCCAAGAACTCAAGTATCAAAAACCGTCACCTTATCTATCCACATGAATTCCAACCCGACCGAAAAAAGTCTCGGACTCAAGACAAAGTCACAATCATTTCTCTGCATCCACAGCTACACTCATGTCCACAACGAACCTCCCTACGCACACACCTTTGAAACTGAAATGAGCCTACAAAATATGAGACTCGACCACAATACTTTATCACACCACTATGAAAATCCCTAATAGATTCAGGGGTAGGGAAAGGAGTAGGCTTCCAACAGTGGAATCAACGGTTTGAGCCAACAATGTTAGGAGCCTCACTCCACAAGTTGCTGAGAAGAAATCTGAGGAGAGGACGCCGCTGAACGGAGACGAAGAGGGTGAAGGCGGTGATAGGGGAAAATCCTACAGTCTCAATTCCCTTTAAAAGATCATTTATAGGGATCTTATAAGGCCACAAAATCATTATATGAATTATCAATAATCATTATGTTCATTCTATAATATGTTAAATGTTAAAAACTAACTTTTCCGATCAATCCCAAACACTTTCATAAGATAAATTATCGATGGGAATAAATGAATTACATATTAAAATTCATGGAATCCAGAATACACCTAAAATGGTTTCTCAAAACAAATATTTTAGTCTGGTAGTATGAAATATTCTCAAGGTAACATGATTCAAAATCAATTAAAAATTTCATCAATTATCCAGAACAAAAAACACTAAACATGATTATCTAACAATTTCAAACTTGAAGATAATAGTTTATAATGTCATTCATTTTAAAACTGGAAAAAAATAATCATTTGGTATGTAATCATAATATAATATGAAATGAAACAACATGTTATAATCTCAAAGAGGCTTCCAAAAAATATCCTAGGCTAGTGAATCAAAGTGGGTTCAATCATGATTCATGTACATCTCTTAAGACTCAACCATTCATGTATAACCACATCACTTTTTCATTCAGTAGGCTCATATACCAAGAATAAGATCATGGGGGACAAAAATAATATTTCCTAGTTGGTTTCCCTAGCCTATATTAGACACCAAAGTGGACTATCACTTTTTACCTACTCACATAAGAAAACATCACAATGCCTTACTCCATAACTCAACTTATTTCTCATCATAAACCTTTGATACAAATTTTTCATGACCCATAACTCCAAAGGTATCACTCCTTGGCTAGAAAATGATAAAGAGTTATAAATAACCTTGGATCCCACCTCTAGTAGGAATGGGGTTAGCAACTAGCACCGACGGTATAAATAAGGCAACAAAGGTGGGAGGCATTACCCACAATTGAATATCAACAACTAATTAACTACGCAGCATAAGAGAATAAAAAATTTACAATATCAAAAATTCATTTAATGTCGCACGAATACAAAAAAGTATCCAAGTAAATAATCATAGATAATCAGATGACATCAACAGAATATTAGATCAAACTCCTAATATATTAATGAATATTGTAGTCACTAATGGTCACATAAATATTTTAAAAAAGATTATATAAACATAAGGTGATCATAGCTTGTATAATTAGTAGGATTATACATAAGCACTCTCATGATAATTTCGGAAGTGTATACTAATACTCTAGTGAATAAAAAAATTAATAGCACCAATTAGGTTTACTATTTCCCCACAACACCAGGTCATGTTATCCAAATAATTCATCTATGTATAGTAATATGCTATAGTGAATATTGATAAAAGGTTACCCCAAAACACATTCCCATTATTTTTCCTATATCACAACACAATGTTGTCTATCTTAGTGCTCCCATAACATACATATAATCATACCTAAAGAAACCTAGGAAAATATATTAAATCACATTTAACAACCTGAACTTTTATAAATGAAATTCCATTTTGAATTAATAAATGCCTAATTATGTAATGTATTTATAGAAAACACAATAACTTATTTGGTTATTTTTGACCATTATAAAATTTATCATGTCATATTTAAAAGATCATTAATCATATTAAACATTTATAATATAGATGATGCATTGCTAATGTTATGATAACTATATTAATTGATATGATATGTCCAATTTACTCATAAAGATGAAGAGATGACCACAACTAGTAGGATAATAACCTATAAATCAGATTTATTAGAGTTTATAAGTGAGATGAAATCACTAGGATTTTATATTGACTAATTCCAAGCCATGAATCACCAACTTAAGATCGATAAAACACCTACATGAGATGTTTAAGCTTATCGAGATCACAGCTCAAATCATGTTTGTTAGACCACCAAAACAAAGAATCACCATCACAAACCTTAAACCTAGTACATGTGCTAGTGTAATAAGGGGTTATATATATAGACCCTAGTAATATAAAATTTTATATTTTCCCTTTAATTAAATAATTATTATATTAACCATTTTTATTATTACTTAACATATGATTATATAATATATTGGATTAAAATTACAATTTGATATGAATAAATCTGAATTTTATTTTTTGTAAACATATATTTTCAATCAAGAAACACTTTTGGATAAATTTTTTTATTTTTCAAATAATTTTTTAGTAAAATATTATTATCAAATATTATTTATTTAAATATAAATAATAATTTAATTTAATATGATCTGATATAATTTTTATGATATTTGTAAGGATGATAGTATTTAAAAACTTGTATTTTATAATAATAAATATTTTTAATACAAGAATAAATTCCAATATTTTATTAATTGTTTATTAAAATAAGTATCATTATTGAAATTAGCACAACAAAATTATATAATTTCAATTTGTTATAATTTTCTCAAACAAGTTTATTTATGGGTAACAATTAAATAAGTTATAAATATTTAGTATGAATTATTTTATCATAAAATCCCAAAAGATATTTAATAAATACTATAAAAGGAATTAATAATCAAAAATAGATTTACCTATAATATAACTTTATTTTAATTTTATCTTATTACTTTTATAAAAATTTAATGAATCTTCCAAAACATATATTTTATTTTATGAATTTAAAATCAATTCTTTATAAAAATGACTCACTTTCACATCATCAATTCAAATATTTTAATATTTTTTTAACTAACTTATAAAATATTAAAATTAACTCACATTTGGTAGAAACCATTGAAGAAAAATAGGGTAAACATTAGGTTTTTTATTATTATATTACATTGAATATGAAACCTTTGTTTTAAAATTAATATAGAATTCCCATCTCAGTTTGGATATATTCTCTCACAACCTCCCACTCATCTTCAATAAAATTCCATTGACCATGAATTTTCTCTAACTATCCCTCTCTAAAACCCTGCAAGTTGTGCCCATGATCATAAAACAATCTGTACATGCCATTATAAACTCCCTCCCAGTTTAAGGGATTATATTCCTCCTCATATTTATTTAAGCATATTAATTGGAATATCAATTTTGATTTCCAATTTTCCATATTGAATTTTGTATTGAAACATCCATGTATTATCCAATGATTCCAAACTAATGGTATGTCACCATTCAATATCATTAAGCACTTCCATAAAACTTTATGTACCTCCATTATGGGGCCCATACTATATTTTGATTTACTATTATAAAAATTTGTGTTGTATATAAACATTCCCATTTCCACTAAAGAGTATACACCTAGATGAAAATAAACTTCATTTATTGTGGACTCCCATGTATTTTAGCCACACGCCATAATCATAGGATTATATTTAATGAATGACATTATTTTATTGTGAAATCATTATTCCACATAAATGCAGTTACATGATATGAATGTGATGGGTGGGTATGTAATTATATAGTCCTCCATTGAATTGGAGAATGTTTTTATATCATGAAATAACATGTATGGTGTATAATCGGTTATAATATGAACAATATGTTGTTATTAATTAGTTTTTATCCTTTAATTATTCTTATGGTGTTTTGTTTTATGTTTTTTCAACATTCATATATTTCCTTGATGTTATGAGCATATATCAGGCATCGATACTCATGCTTATGATTCTATCCCTTTTAAATAACATTGATTTTATCGTGACATAAATTTGTTACTGTCATCATTTTCTTGGATGATTATTTACATTACTAGGATTTTTATCTCACCCCTTTATTGATTGTATACTAAGGTAATATCATGTTTTATATGAATACAAATTTATTTTAAGGACATGTTTTTTGGTTTTTAAATAAATTTTTCATATCTGTGTTTTTAGATCAATGTTCATTGTATCTAATTACATAAATACAATTGGTCATATGATATTTTGGGGTTCTATTATGTGTTTCTTAATATAATAAATCATTAAATATTGTTTATAAATCATACGGGTCATCATATCTCACTAAAAGATAACTAAGACAACACATCACATCTCACCCAAAGACACATAGGCCATCCCAAATCACCCAAAGACATATATTCCATCACATTAAATATCACATGAAGAAACCTAGGCCACCACATCATATCTAAACCACCATCATAACCTGAATAGTACAAAATCATGGACGTGAAGGACATCAGCCTAATTCCCCTTTTGGAATGCAGAATCCCCACCATGAACCACCTCATTCATTTTATCAAAGAACATAACTAGAACACTTTGGAATTCAATCCATCATATCTTATTTATTTAAAAATTACTTGGATGATATAGAGGGGAATGGTTCATAGATGTTTTTGTTTTCTCACCACATAGATATTGGAAAAACAATCATGTTACATTTGAGTGTTGGAACATATGGCTTGATGTGGGTTGGGTGAGTTTATAAATTACAATAACAATACAATATGTAATAGTTACCCTCTATACCAACATATGTGATTACACAAAAATATCCACCCAACCATTATAACCATTTCATCACCACTACCAAACATAAACATCACTTCCACAACTAATGCATCACAACACACAACTGCTACTCCCAATCCACACAAATCTCTCACTAATTACCAGTTCCCAAATTCCTATAATTATTATGATTCAATTAAATAACATGTACTCAACCATCCCATTTCATACAAATAATTATATCATCATACAATTCATTTTATCTAATTACCTAACACTTATTCCATAGTTCTCAATTAACCACATCCAATACAAATGACTTTCACATTCATTGAGTATATTTCATTATTAATATTAAACATCATCATCACATTTACATTTCATTTATTTCTACCCCCAAAAAATTTTTATCATTCAATAATTCATTTAATTATAACTCAATCCTTTTCAAGAATTCAATAATTATCTGGAAACTACTAAGAAAACACATATTTTCATCCACCATGACCATATCAACTCTATAGTCCCACATCAAATATCAACACTAAATCCCCACCAATCAAATTCTGAAAAATACGACACACATAAATACATAAATTACACATACCATAAAATAAATAAAAATGACAAAAAATAAAGTTACATTACAAAATATAATTTAAACATACATTCTTCAATTACCTTTATTAGGGGACTTACCATTTTTATGTGAGGTGATTCAAAAATTATTCTTAAAAAAGATTATTCCTTGTAATAGAAAATTTTGAAATCAACTATATATTTCCCACCACTTGGGATATATAATATCATTAAAATTATGTAAATAGAATGTCACATCTCTAATTTTATATCAATTACTTTATATCAAATAAATTATCATCATTATTCTAAATCTACTCATCCACCAAAAAGTAAAAAATGAAAGATAATATCACATATGATTAGAAATAATAGAGAACATAGATCCCTACCTGGTATATTTTATTCCTTATAAACAAAATATATCATATGTAGAGAAGGGAGAGAGAGTTGTGGAAGATCTATAATACTTGAGGAGAATTTTGACTCGAATTTTCTTTGAACTCGCTAAAAGGTACCAGGGGTCTTTTGGAACTCACAAGAAAACACGGAGGAACTAAAACAAGATAATAAACCTCATTTTAAAAATTTATATATATATATATATATATCTCATGTCTAATAATCCATCACATTTCAAATTATATCACATTTAATTTTTCAAATGATTTGTTGAAGGATCTGTAATTAATTTTGGATTAAACAAAATAATTCTAAAAGTAGTTTTGTATTTTTAAATTGATAAAAATAAATTATTTTTAGGATTCTTTTATTTTTGATCATTAAAAATTCATTTTGATGGTCAAAAAAACTGAATTATAAAAAAAATATGGTAAATATTGATACACATATGTAACTTATATATGATGTGTCATTGTAATAGGTTTTTACCCTTTTTTATTTTATTACCATTACAAGATACATACCCACTATATAAGTTTAAAATGTATTTTCTATTATTTAGGATACTACACTTACATGATCTTTAGAAATATTGTTTTACCATTATATAGGAAAGAACTACCATTATATAGCATGTTTGAAAGCCTTGATACCATTTGGTGACCCTTAACATAGCCTTACAAGAGTTGGGTATTACCCTTATGTGGACATAAAAATTTTGATGCTAACATTATAAAAATAAGAACATAAATTCATCCATAGTTTCAAAACCATGGATTACCCCAATGTAAAGTATAATCTACCTTTACACAGTGCATGTGAGATTTATGTTACACTTACATAACTAATATATTCTCACATTTACCATTGCGCGACATGGAGAAAAGGGGATTAACCTTATGAAATACATATAAAACTATTTTTACCATTATGTAACTCCAAAAAAATTTGTTAAGTTAAGTATTTTCTTGAAAATATTTCATTTTTAATCAAAATATCTAAGAAATAATTCACAAAAAGGTTTTATTATTACTACTAAAATAATAAAAGACTTTATAGATGATAGTATCACGTATATAATTCAATGTTAATTTTAAAATAAATGTTTAAAAAGTTGAAATTAAAAGATTAATTTGTAAAAACATAATAAAAATTTATATAAATTACCAAATAATTTAAAAAAAACTATAAATTTCTCGAAATTCCTTCCAAATGATTCATCAGATGTTAGTAACTTTGATTGTTTAACACATGCTCTATATTGGATGCATAAAAAAATTGTTTTATACTATGTTCATCCTTCCAAAAATGTGGAAGACATTTAAAAATTATTTATAATGATTTATAAATCCCCATGACCATTTCTAGAATGTTTGGATATTGGTCAAGAGAATATTCTCTCTGAAAATCTTATATTTTTTAATTTACTAATATTAATATATTTATATTATAATGAAATGCAATTATTATTTTCCTTATTGAATCATATTTAGGACACATATTACTCATTAATATAGAATATTTTCATTAAATAAATCCTTACAACCATCCATGTGTGGTTGAGTTGAAAAATGAAGTAGGTAACTCATGGAAGGGGTAGTTTGCCCATACTCATGAGATAAGTTTTCATTTTTTCGAAGGATGGGAAGGAAGTGGATAGTGTTTATTCTAAAAATATTAAAAAATATTTTTATAATAATGATATTTGTTTAATTTTCTTAATATGGTTCGAATATATTTTTATGAGTTGTAATAATAATTGGAGGATTAGAAATGAAAAGTGAGTGATTCATAATTTCTAACTTACTCTTTTATCAACTACGTTGAATATTGGATTAAAAATTTGTAGGATGGATTCTTTAAGTGAACAAGTCATGTAAGAGTTTTATAAGTGTTATGGGGATGGATTTTGTCATATTGTTTCAATCTAATTGGACTAATGTGTGGATAAATGTGGAGTGGTGAAGGGGTCCTTTTATAGGTGAAAAGAGACATATTATTTATAATAAGAGATACAATATTCAAGGAAATTTTCTCAAAATGTAGAATATAACAAAAATAGGGTAATTCAAGGATGATAAACCTTTCATACATACAAAAAATAGATATTTTTGTTTTGATATTATAAATTTACCCACTTAATTTCACTTTTTACTATAATAATATTTCAACACAAAAACTTGTTTTTTAACCTCAAACTCATAGCTTTATTGGTAAAAAATAAATTGATCACTTAACCAAATTTGGAGACACTAATTCAACATATGAAATCCACTTGATAATTTTAAATGTTTAAATTTGATAAAAAAAATTAATATAATAATTTTTTGACATATAAAAATATATTTTATGATATATAAATTAAGTAATAAAGTACAAAACAAAGGTTTTTATGTTTTATATAACAATTTTTAAAAAGGTCAGATTTTCTTATTATAAATAATTTTGGTCAATAAAATGGTTTTATAATTTTTTTTAATTCTTACATCCTAATGATGTCATAACACTCATGATATTTGTTAAAATGATTTATTTTTCTATTCACCAAAAAATAAATCTTTCCATAAAAATCCCAAAATTCCCTCATAATAAAATAACATAATTATATTTTTAAAATTGATTATTATTTTATAGAAATAATATTCTAAAATTCACAATTTTATAATTTCTACAAAAATAATATATCTAATGGATAATTTATTTGCTAGAGAAATGACTCTTTATGATATTTATTGTTCCTGTTCTAATTTCATATTAAATAATGTCATGTAAATTTATTTTTAACAATTTAATGTATCATCATTTAACCATTATATATTTATTTTCATAAAATAATAATTCATAGTGTATAAAAAATGGAATTTTTAATAAATAATATTTTATGAATAAAATAATTTTATTTTTGTTACATGACTAGTAATAATTATTTGATGGATGTATATATTACCAATATATTTAATTAAAATTTTAATTTCATACATTCAAAATAAAAAAAATTAATCTAAAGATTTATATAAGATATATATGTATATATATATATATGAATTGTAACATTGATAATTATATATTTATATCATCATATATTCAATATACATAACCTTCAAAATCTCAACCTAAGAACTATGAGTAAGAAAAGTAGTGGTGGTTTTCATGAGTGGTTTATTTGCTAACATATATCAAATAGTGATTTTAATGAGCATTAATTTCCCCCATAATATATTTCTCTAAAGCTTCTTGTTGGAGTTTGTCTTGGTATTGATCTACAGAAAACCAAAGAGAATATTTTCCCATTCTAATCTTGTTAAAATGAACTTATTATAGAAGCATTATACTATTTAATTTCATTTATTATATTTTATTGATTTCATAATATAGATACATCTATTTATAATTCTTATTCAATGTATTTGTTACTAATTTCATATTTCAATTATGACATGATTCATTTTTATTTAGAGATTAATGTAAAATAATTTATCATAAAATTAAGGTATTAATTATTATAGGGTGTTACTTTAAATCCCCTATAAATGTATCTTTCACTTGAAATTTTTATCATTCATATGAAATGAAAATATAATTTTTGTGTAACAAACCATGAATCACCCAATCACCCATCGTCATCCACAACCCTAGAGATACCCTCCCACCAGAGACTTCCATTCCTCATCATCGGAACTGTTGTATCCATGCTCGCAAGAAACATCGCTAGAGAACCAAAAAGGGTAAAAACACCCTCGAAATCCATTTGAAACAGTAGTATAACTAGTCCAGGATGAGGGAAAATCCTAATGGTGATGAACCCAAAAATCTAAAACATGCTTTACTCACTAGGAATCCATTAAAATTTTCATCTTCTTCACAGTCCCCAAAATCAACATATTCCATCACAAACCGAACCAGCAAAAAATACATCATTCATCTCATAGTGAAAAACCATAACCAAAAAAATAGTCAAGAAATCATAAAAAGGGAAAATAAAATTCAAGACTTAACCAGACCACCACGATTGAAGGACCAAAAGTAAACATAGAAGGCCTAAATTACAACTACCAATGAGATCTGAAGTAAATATATAAAAGATAATGTAAATTGGGGTTTTTCAAGATGTTTCAGGCGATCAGAGAATAGAAGAGATGTTGGGGGAGAAAAAATTGACAACTAACATCTGAGCCTCATATAATGAGAATGGAATGTGGAATTTAAAGTAAATAGAATAAAGAAACCTAGATCTAAAATAAACCGAATTAAATAGTAGAGGAATGAGGAAAATGGATCCATTTTAGGTGATAAGAGGATGTAGTGAGAGGATAACAATATGAAATTATGAGTAGGCTGTGAGAGGAGACATTTGGCTTGGACGAAACCATTGCTCGAGATGAGATCAAAGTTTCTAGGGAGAGAGGGATAGTCCTCCTGATTCTATAATGATAAAGAACATCTTAGGGAAAAAATTTATTATTTTTATGGTCACACATGATTCTGATTTAATTATTTTTATATTTTCATGGAAACATTACACATTTTAATTGGATCCTTTATCCCAGACTGTATTCTTTTTCAGAGTAAATATCAATTACCTTCGAATACATGTGACCAAATAAGCATAAATTTATATTGTGAATAGATAGATATATATTTTGAATCCTTATTTTGATATAAAACATATTGTTTAATCATTTTAAATTTTTAATTATTCCATTATTTAATTTTATTATTCTATTTGTGGGATATGAAGTTTGCAAAAAAAATTCACAAAAATAGATTATTATAGTATGCCTCAACACTTTAGGCCTTGCTGATTCACATCACCTCATGAAACCTTATTTTGTAGGCTAGTGATGATGATTTGATGATGTATATTATATAACATGATGACTGAAAATGTGAAGGACCAAATTTTGAGCTTGATAATGAATAAGTAAAATGAAATGGGGTGAATTCAGTAAGAAGAATAACATTACAAATCATGTAAATGATTTCCATAAAGTGAATCTCAAACATTACAAGTTGCGCAACAATTCAGGAGATTCTTGGGAAAATAAATTACACAATATTAATTCATTTTTAATGAATTAAATATTTAAGAATTATTAATTCTATTCTCATACATTAATCATAGTCAATACCACCTATATGACCAGAAACTCTCAAAAAGATACCAAAAACACATATTTGTGATGAATTTTCAGTGAAATACTATAAAATGTGTTGGGTTGACAATTATGATGGGAGACGCATTAAATTATCCTTTTATGACATCATGGGAATCACCAATGTATATAAATAAGAGGCTAGGGGAGGGTAAAATAGGATCAATCAGTGAGGAAGCTCTAGATGAATTCATACAATAGATTTTTTTCAATGTTTTCCTTTTCATTTCTATTTTCCATTATATAATTTCTCCCCTCTCCCAAATCAACAAAATTTCCCAACCATGGAGAGGTAGTTCATGTGAGTGATATTTAAAGGGGTATAATTTAAAAGATTCTATGTTTTAGTTTCTTTATTTAATATAATAATCAATTTTTTCCTCCCAACCAATTTCAATTTTTAATTGTGTTTTTAATTATAAATCCAACTACACCAAGTTTAGATTATTTAAATTTTAATTTCCTTTTTATCTGATCATTATATCCCTCCACTGAATTCCTATCTGTTTTCTAAAAAATATAATATGATTGGGGGTGAGTGTTTGGTGATCCCCACCATGTGTTGGGAATTATAATGGGGAATGATATTAATTAAGAAAAAAAGTTAAAAACTAGGAGTTTACTTAATGTATCAAAAGTTACCACTACAACACCTTACACAGAGGAAGTATGTATGGATGATTAATAATTAATTAGTAATTATATTTACATCACCATATAGAAATGAAAGTGAGATGAATCAATAGAGGAATCCCTCGCTTATAATCCAATAGAGGTTGGATTGGTAAAAATGGGAAACAACGATAACATGGCACTAGATTTAGTGAAACTCAGTATGATCACCTCTTATATCATATTATTTAAAATTAATAAATTTAAACTAATTTATGTATTCAATTTCCCAAACCCATCAAAAATCATTTTTTTAGAAAATTAATCAAAAGTGAAAACTTTTTTTGTTGTCACTCATTTTTAGGAGACTACATATGTTAAATATTATAAAATACATGGGTAATATATTTTTTTCCCTCCCCTATAAGAATAATAAATTAATAATGTAGAATACATAGGGGTACAAAAATATTGAATAAATATTTTCCAGATTCATCTGTCTAAAGGGTTTCACATGTGAAAACATATAATGGTAAGATTTGGAGATTAAATTTATATAACACTTTCTTATAAATGAACTCCTCCACTTCCATTAAAAGAATTTTTTATTTTTTAATTTTCTATGTAGGGAAATTATAATGGAATATTTTTTCATCTATTTTAATATATATTAGTTATAGATTTATAACATTCATTTTTTCACTTTTTTTCTTCTAATATAACTCCCTAACTCTCACAATGGAGAGTATCTAGCCCTTTTCATGGCCATGTGGGGGGTATTTCATGGTGTTCATGAGTTCATTTGTTTCACTCTAATTTTTTTAATATAGTATTGGGTATATTGATGGTTATTGTGATGGTTTTACACGTTTTCAATATAACAACCACCTATTTTCCTATTATTTACCATGATTCATTTCCCACCCTTCGATCAATAATGCTCATTACATGATCAAGTCAAATTTCTTAGAGTGGTAAAATATCACATGATTTATCTAGGTCATAGAAGGTTTCAAACTCTCAATTGAGTTCTATTCATTAATATTGAATTTTTCAAGATATATGATTTTGTGCACCGAAGAGATCTATAATGTATAGATAAGATTCACAACTGAAGTAGGATATATTACTTCAGGTATGATTGGATGAAAAATTAAACATAATTACACATTGATAATGGATAATGATGGAAACAAAGAACTCAACCCTATGACCATGTTCTTTCTATCTAAAATATTATTTTATTTTTTGGTTTTAATTTACATTCATCCATTTCATCTTTCTAAATCCCTATTTCTTTAAAAAAATTCAAATATTTAAAATATCAAAAATACAAACATAGTGTTTAGAAAATTTGGTTCTTGATTTCTAAGGATCCCCAACTAAGACGGCCTAGCTTATCCCATGTTATGAAAATGGTGATATATCATAATTTATTTTGTGAGCATGCATGATAAAAAATATTGGCCCCCACATGATAAATGATTTATAAAGGACCAGTATATCTAGGTATTAACTTATCCTTTATTACAAATCTCATAATTTATTCGATGGTGATATTCAGAGTAACATCATCTCTCCAATGTCACACTCTAGATCTCATATATGCAGATAAAAATATATATTCTATTGATATTGAATAAATTTAACATGTCACTAAATATATTGGATCATTATTATCCAATCTTGAGAATTGTCAGGTCCCAGCCACTTACCTTCCCCTACTTATTCCCACCATTTTTTAGTTTAAAACCTTTTCATATATATAGCCTCAAAGAGTTTCATAAGAATTCTATAATAAAAATTTATTCAGTATGAGAACTCTACTATGGTATATTGTTGATCCCAAAAATCCTTGAAATCTATTACATGTGATCCCAGCATATCCCTTATAGTTTTAATGGTCCTTTCTAATTAACCATCACTCTAATGATGATATGTTGTGCTAAATAATATATCTATATATGAACCAAATTAAATAATATTTCAAAATATCAAGGTAACCATAGATCTATATCTAATACAATGGAATATTGTACATTATTCATTCTTACCATTTCTTTTATTTACATCTTGTGTATTTTGTTGAGTGGGAAGTGTTATTTCATAATAATAACATAGATAGAGTTCATGAGGCGATCAACTACAACCCAAATTACATTATTTATCTTAGATATTATTGGGAGTCTTATGACTAAATTAATGATAATATTATTCTATTTCTATACTAGTATGGGTAATTGTTCCATCATCCCATTTTATTTTTTTCATTTAGCCTTAACTTGTTGGTATACCATGATTCATATTACATACTTTGAAATTTATGTTTTAATGTTATCCAATTAAAAAAAACCCTTATGATCCCAAAACATTTTTATTCTCCCATGATGGATATATTGTGATGATATAGTTTCACAATCCAATATAAACATTCTTGATTATTATATTAATTGAAGAAATATTAATTTCAAAAATCATATAATTCAATTATTTCATAATTTAACTCCAAAATTTTCTAGAACTTATTCTATAGCTTCAAATAATTCTTCTATTCCTTCATGATTTCCATATAGATGGATGGTTGAGATTTCATATGAGAAATATATTATTTCTCCCATACATTTATGATTTCACAGTATATGATTTGAAAGTCCATGAGTTTTGGATACTTTAAATATCTCATCATGGATATAGTAGTATAATCATTTCTAATCAAATGATCATCCACCTAGTTTTTCTTCTTAAATGGGTAATTTATTGATAACCCATAATCCTCAATATTCACCAACTATACCCTTTGTGGAATTTTTAGTTCCCTTTGTATGAATATATATATTATGATCTTATTGTTTAGGCCAGAAATATTCTTCTTATTATTAATAAAATAACCCTTGTTTCCCTATTACTATTTTATTATATTTTATAATGGGAATAAATTTTATGAATATTAAATTTCATCACACATTATGAGATAACATCATCTATAATTTATAGTAACAATAGAGGGATGTAAATAATGAATAATAGTGTACACAATAATGTATAGTCCATTGGCTCAAATACTCACTTGAATATCACCCCTTCTATAAAATGGTAAAAAGGAAAAGAAACTTTTTTAATATTACAATCATTATAAGAGGAATTATATAACCATTTTATGTGATGTAATGAATAATAAATTATATGAATTATGGATTATATATATTGTGTAATGGGTAATATGAACATTAGGATATGATAATTACTGACGAATTCTTCAATGTGAAATTTTGGATTTCTCACCATTGGAAAGGTATCATTAATATAAATGGGCATTGGTTTAATTGTATATTAGAGGTAATGATGAGATATATATGATTTAGAATTGTTAAATAAAGGCATCATCTAGTTGGATAATGCCTTAGAGATATTGGTGGAGCTAGCACAACTACATTCATACATGACCAAGTCCAAGAGTAGTTTCAAAAAGTAATTCTCGAGTGGAATTTCCTTCAGAAGAAGTAAATGTTTTTAGAGATCACTAAAATACCATTCTTTGTTGAACAACCCCATGCAATTACCACCATCTGACACCATACCCTTAGGTCTAATGACCTTGTAATAATGGGTTATGTATCTAGGGTATATCTATTAAAAATTAAATGATTAATTTTGAAAAAAATTGTGTTTACAATGATGCAAATTTATTTTTATTATTTCTAGACTCAATTCTTTATCGATGGAATTTTCTATTTTTGGGTTTCAAGATTAATAAAATATATAATATATTTTATTTCATAAATAATGAAATAAAATTGTTCAATATGATCAAATAAATATTTCATTCAATGAAAAAATAATAATATTTTCGATAAAATATATAATACATATTATAATACAATTTTTAATGTATTTAATTCCATAAAATTTATTTATCTAGAATTGTTTTATCAAACATTATTTATTTGGATAGAAATGATTATATAATTTTATAAAGTGTAAATTAATTTTTCTATGTTATAAATTTAAAAGTTTAACAAAATAAGTTTTTTTCAGAAAAAATTAGGAAATTTTTCATATTTAAAAAATTACTTCAATAAAATGGATGTAATTTTCTAATCAACATGTCAAAATTAGGCAACATTTAAAATTTCATAATTTTTTAAGACAGTGGACTTTTTGGGTACAATATGAATAACATATAAATTTATGGTAAGTATTATTAAATTATTATAACTTAAAATTATAATAATTATTATTATAAAAGAATTTTTCAAGAAACAAATTGAGTTTTATCATTAAAAAAATGCTTCTAAAAATAATATGATTATTTTTAAGAACCTTAAAAGAATCATTAAATGCCAATATTTTTTATAATGTCTTATATGAAGTTAATTATCAATAAGTGTATCTTCCACATCCCAAATAATATTATTATAAATATCTCTAATCATAAACAATAAAAATTCAGATATCCACTTCCCCTTTAAAAATAACAAGGGAAATCCATGGGATGACCAATGATTTTCCATCTTTAGTAAACTATATAAACAAGGCCTAAGTTTTGAAATTAATATATTATTCATAATATTTTTTTTAAATACCCACCCATTCGTCCATTCCACATCACTCCAAATACTTTGTCCCTTATGTTCCCCTCATTTTCTCTCTCTTTAGAATCCTATAATGGACATTCTATGGCTCTATGAATCTTTTATGAATCATAAAGAACCAACCTCCAAAGGAATATGATTCTCCACCTCATCCATTTCATTTAAGATATTTAAAATAAAACATTTTGTTTTTAGTTTATTATGTATTCATCTGTTCATAAAAAATTATTTATTACCCAATTTTTTTCCAATTAATGAGATGAAACATTTATCTCTCATTAATTCCATTGTATAAACCTTTATGTTTTCTCATTATGCTAATTAAATCATTCCTTTATTTACAATTCCATAAAAAAAATTTAAATACCCAACCCTTCATTCATTCCTAGTTATTCATATTGACATAACTATAATTAAGTGATTTTGTACTTCCATGAATAATACCATCATTGATTTGTTGTGATTTAAAATGATTAATACCATTCCTATGATATGTGATCTATGTGGAAAAAATAAATTCAAACATATGAATGATGAACCATGTTATCACTATAAATAATTGGGTAAAGAATTGATGTCTAGATATGACATGATTTAGATAACTTGGGCACATGTCATATTAATATTTTAGGATATATTAGTGAATAATATTAGTTTTAATTTTCAAAATACTATAGTGATTAAAATTGGTTATTTTGTTATAAACTTCTCAATTTCTTTACAAACATCCAAAATTATACATCAAGCAGCATATACTTGTGACCTTGATATTTTTTTGTGACACATATACCTATGATCATGGTATTATGATTTTTCATATGTATTGATGATAATTCTCTATTGTTACCCCTTATGATTTATACTTGGTTATGTACATTATGTATCATTTTTTTATCCCTTATGGGATTTAGGATGACTCTTTTTTTTTGTTATATATACCTATTAATATATATATATATATATAGTGAAGTGCACTAGGTTTTAATTATAAAGAATATTAAAATTACTGCTAAATCAATTTTAGGTACTTTAGGTATTACATTCCTAGTTTCCAATAAAATATAACTCAAAAAAAATCTATGTAATATATCAGTGAAATAATATATAATAAACCTTTTTTAAAAAATATGTATAAAAAGAGAATATATTTATACATTTGGTTATTATTGATTACACATTTTCACCATTGATATAATGCAACAAAAGTTTCAATACTGGGTCTTCAAATTCCAACTCTAGATCATGTATTTGGTTTTTTCTTGATTATTTAATTCGAATGATGCATAGGATATTACGTTTCCATTATAAAAATTAATGTATCCAAAATCATTTATTTATTCATTTATTTATATTACAAACCTTTCTACACTAAAAGGTAATATTTTTATAGGTTTAGTGAGTAATATATTTTAAATATCCATATATCATTTTTCACAATTTACTATCTAGATGAACTTTATTTCCTCCCAAATAGGCATGGGTTAAGTATTGGAAAATCTTATGATGTTTTTAGTGACCATTAATAGTATCCAAATGACCAAATAAAACAATGTATTTCATTTGTAATTATTATTTTTGGAATTTTCTTAATCACCTTACTCCTTGACTAATCCATATATGTACAATCTTTTCTGATCACATTAACCAAAAATGATATTTTTTATAGAAACAAATCACACACGCTAAAAATGGAATTTAAATAACCCTATCATACGTATATGAAAACAATACTTTAATTCTATCCCAATTTTTTCATGATCATAGATTGTGTGAGGATATCATATATAAATAATAAAATTATTTTTTTCTATAATATCTAAACATTCCATTCATCAGATATAGAATGATCATAGGAGACTATTTTATTCCAAATAGAGTTGTTATGAAATCATAATTTCCATACCTTATAAGGAAATATAACTGGTTATATATTCTCATTTTAACATTAGATTATGATGTCCAGATCGATTATCCACCTTCTTGAAATATTCTTCTCCACCAATTTGATCAAAAAAATAATCAATTTGTTGAATAAGATTATTATACTTTACCATGGTCTTTTTATAATCATGATAGTATATGAAAATTCACAATGATATATACCTTATTTTTATAAAGAGATAGCATGAACCACATTATAAATAACTTTTGAATATAAATCACTTTTATATATTCTCCAAAAGTTTCTTATTTTATTATTATAATTCACTAAGGAATATTTAGTAAGGAAACATGTTAAAGGAAAGGACCCTATAGGAGTAAAATTGAAAATTTAACATCTCAATTAAAGATAATACATATAAGTTCATTGTAAATGTCTTAAAAATATTATCAAAAAATAGGATTGTCTTAAATTCCTACTTCTTCTCCAATCATTTGAAATGAATATGCGTTCTCAATGAGAATCGAGACCCATATTGTGGGGTTAATGTCCATAGGTAGTTCATAATCATAAATGTATAGATATTTAGTAGTTGTATGATTAGGGATATCGGGTGGAATTTACATATACTAAAAATTGATATGATATTTATAGTAATAATTCCAACATATACCTAATATCACATCAAATATCACTACAGAAATAGGAACAAAATCCATTGGACGTATTTTCCCACTAACCATAACTAAATATAATTTATATTCCCTCGATGAAATCAATAACCCACCAGGTGTTTCCACATATAATTACATATGAAATAGTTGAAGTGGTGTGTCATTATTATTATTATAAAAACTTAAGGATATGAACAAATGTGAAAACAATATAAAATTATTCATTTTTAATCCTAGTGTAGAGAATATGTTTACCTTTAACTAATTCATCATTTTAGTTCACTTTAATGGTAGTGATTCCATTTTCTCTTACATATTACCTTAGAATTGGGTATTTAAAATTCCTATATCCTTATTAGTTTTTGTATTTGGGAATAAATTTGAAAATTCAAAAAACACCACTCATTTGATGAATTGGAGTGTTGGTGGATCATCATCTAGGATATTCATTTTTTCATTTTCACTAACCATTCACTTTTTAACTGATCTATAATTATGAGATTCATATTTGAACTTCCAATAATAGAAATATTTCTTTTTTCCGTTCATTTAATTTTTTTGTGACTCCTCTCACATTTTTTGAATGTAACTGATTACAATTTTATTCTACAATGTCATTTTCCATATGAAATTCCATGAAACCATTTCATCATTTTAATTTATTAAAGACAATGAGTTTCCCTAGTTTATATTTCCATGTTATATGTGCATTAAAAATATTATTTGTAACTATAAATGATAATTATGGATAATTTCTTTCAAATAAATTGTTATAGGAAATTAAATACACATTTCATGTTGCTCTTGATGACATTAATAAAACCATATGAGTACCTCAAATTTTCATTGAACTCCACCATTACATCAATTAAAATTAGTCAGTATTCATTTTATTATAATTGAGGATCCACCATGGGTCAACCTCACCTTTCACAAGATAAATATATAAATATAACTTCCCATTACTTAATAATTAAACGATGTAAAATAACTTCTCTTTTTCGTTGATCCATTCCAAAGAAATATGTGGGTTGTAAGGCCCATTAAAGAAGTAGGATGTTAACGTATAAAGGAATTTATATAAACCCCATCCTTCCTTGGATCATTTATGATGTCAAAAAGGTTTTTTTTTATTTTCATGGGATTTTGGATTGAATATTACCGCGGAATTTTTTATTCTTTCTTATACCTCATTATATTTATCATCAAAAAAGTCAATATGTTATCCATAAAATCCATTACAAACATATATAATCTAGTTTCATTCTATTACATGTATTAGTTCAGGATTATGAGATTTATTATAATAGTGTATGTGTAGATGGTAACATTATGTTCATGTAGAAAATAACTCATAAATGTTGAATATAACCTAATTTATATTATTATAGAATATTAGGCAACCAAACACTCTACTATAAAAACAATTTATGATGTTTCCTATATTTGGTCATATCCCTAGGGTTTTACCTATTTTTTTATAGTCTTAATCCCAAAAAATAACCAAACCCCTTTCTTATATAAACTGAATAAACCCAAACTAGACATTAATTTAGTTTATACTAATTTTCTTATCTATACAATACATCTCAAATTTTGATCAAAAAAAAAAATAAACCAAAATTTTAGTTTCTCAAGGAATTACCTATATAAAGATCTTATTTTTCATAAATTGTTTCAACATATCTGTAAAGACCCAGAATTTCCATGTAAATTTTTTTTAAATATACTGGAATTTTATGAGTCCGCAAAAATTTATGGTGCTTGATTCTAAGGCCTGGTGTGCCCAAAATCAATTTTTCAAGTTTTTTTCGGGTACGTTCAGTAAACGTAAGAGCAGGATTTTATAACATTTGAACCGTTGTATGGAATTGAAATCTGAGGGCACCATTGAACTCATAGCACAAGTATTTTCTTAAGAGGACTTCCACCTCGATGGCAGTCGGTCGAGAATGAATGCTAGTTTTTTAGTTTTAAAGGAAAAAGTTAAATAAAAATAAGTGTTAGGTTATTTTTATTTTTGCAGTGGTTAAAACCTCCAAGTGATGGTTATAGGTGGGTTCCACCACACCAAAACCTCCCATGAGAGGTTATGGTGGTGAGGCCCTCCCGCACATAAGCTCCCTTGGGAGGATATCCTTGGTGGGTACCACACAGGCTTTAAACCCCCTTAACTCCCCATAAATGGGGAGAAAACTTTTCACCTTACCCACCATTTAATTGAGCCAACTCCACAAATTAATTAAGTGAGTTATATCATTTAATTAATTCCTCATTTGAATTCTTTATGCCAACAATTTAATAATATGTGATTCTATTATTTTTTGGGGTGGCATAATATTTTGGGGAGCTTAGGGAGGAATGTAATTCTCCAATGAAGAACACGACGAACACCATCGTCGACTTCGTCACCTCTGGATGCTCATCCACCAACGACGGATATCCTATTCTTTTTCTGACACATGAGCTTAAGTTGTGAGTGTGTGACAAATGCGGTGAACGAAGAATTGACACCCACCTTTCTGAGACTTCGTCAACGATCAACAAATATGAGGTACGGGATTTTACATTTGAAATTATTTCTGTCCTTCAATGAAAAAATCTTGGATTCTTTTTTGCCAATATTTATCGCCATAACATGGAAGTATCGGGCCACACAATCATAGCCCGACCCTCCCCCTTCGTTTCTTCTTGTTTGTTGATGACTGCGGTGTAGAGCAGTGGCAGCCGGTGTCGGGACAGCCGAGAAGGAAATCAGCAGCGCAAGGCTGCCGGGTCACCGGAAGGGCACGACACCGTCGTACCACGCGGAGGAGCAGGGGACCATGGCCAGGTCGGGTCGTGGTGGAGGTGTCATGCCGCCGTCGCACCGCGTGATGGAGCAGGGGGCTGCCTCCAGGCCGGGCCGTGGCGGAGGGGGTATGGCGACGTCGCGCCGCGCGGAGGAACAGAGGGCCACGGCTAGGCCGGGCTGTAGCGGAAGTGGCGCGGAACCTTCACGCTGCATGAAGGAGCAAGGATCCACGGCCAGGGCAGGCCGCGGCAGAGGAGTTGGAGCAGTTGGCCACTCGGCCAGTCGGGAGGAGCGGGACCCAGAGGGTCCAGCGTGATCTGGATCGGCACCACCTGGTGCCAAGTTGGGTCCCGAACAAAACGACTAAGCCATTCGTAAGCCAAGGGGTGCATGACATCCCCCATGGATGCGGCTGAGGTAGACCCCTGCGGGCCACCGGGCCGGACCCAGCGTAGGGCGTCGTGCCAGACCCAGCACGGGCTGTCGGGCCACCCTTGGGCCGAGCCGCACTCCGGTCGGGCCGCGCCCTCGGGCCGAGCCACCCACTCGGGTCGGGCCAACCCATCAGGTTGGGTCGGACCCTCGGGTCGGGTCGGATCCGCAGACCGGGTCAGACTACGGTCTGGAACCGGGTCAGGCCTGGTTAGTCTGACTGGGTCAGACCGGACTCGGACCCACTTTTGCTTATTTCACACCTTTTCGCCCATATCATGGGCTACGGGTGTCTGATTGATGAATTGTCTATTGCGACGAAAATCATAGAGCAAGATAGTTCTTTTGGCATACCCCACTTGAGGTTTGGACACAGTTGAGATACGGTCAGGTTGGTTTGAACCAAAAAACAATCAGGCCCCTCGAACGGAAATGCCAATAACTCACAGATTGGGCATCTGATTGGCACGCCTTCTGTTGCGTTGAGACCCCTATGATGAGGCATATCATTGTGATACTTTTTCGTGGTAATTCATGATATTTGGTGTATCTACTTGTAGCTTGTAGAGCGGATCCTCCCAGAGATGAGAGAGTGGAGTACGGAAACCTAGTAGCTAGCTGATACCTGATGACTACTGACCTTTCGACTTTGAGTGTTTCGAATAGCCTAGTGGGGAGAGCCTCTGTGTGAGCACACCAGACCCACATTGGGGAGAACCACTGTGTGACACGGTATACCCATGGTACTTGATAGGAGGAGAACCTCAACAGGCTATGAGGGGGAGCACCTCTGTGTGACGCGGTAGACCCACGATGGAGAGCGCCTCTGTGTGAGCACGGCAGACCCACGGTACTCAACAGGAGTACTGCTACAGTCCAGGATAGTGGGAAGTGCCTCTATGTGACGCAGCATGCCCACAGTACTCTGTAGAAAAGGAGTACACCAGCAGCAGAGGTTTAGAAAGTTAGACTAGGAGTGTTACATGTTACCACCCCTAGAATAAAATCCTGGTTTGATCTAAGTCTTTGACTTTTGAGTTTTCCTCATGATTGAGATGGGTTACTAGATAACTTAGGTATATGTATGGTCATATACCTAAGTAATGGTTATCCATTGAATCCATGCTCTATGGTTTAACCTTGTTGGATAGTGTGAGAACTTGAGGCTCTCGGGGTCCCTATTTAGTATCATTATACTAACCCCTGCATAGTTTATGCCTGCATCTCGTTTCGTTGGTTACAGACGACAGACAGTGCTGATTGAGGTAGAGAGCATCAGGATTGTATGGTACCCAGAGGTGGACCACTCGGCGTGACGGTACATAGAGTGGAAGGACAGACGTAGTTTTCTGAGGATGCCATCTGTACCTACCCTTCAGGTAGGAACCCCGGAGGACAACCGAGTAGATGCTTTACTTCTTCTTTTATTTGTACTTGTACATTTCCATTTTATTGTAGTTTACTGTTGGTCTTGTATTTCCGGTCCCATTTTCTTTTAGCACACTCTTTTGTATACAGATTTTACTTAGTGTTTGCATCTAGTTGTACTCTGATTATGTGTATTTATAATTTATAAAGGCAATGCCTTCCCAGTTTAGGGATTTATGCCTTTGGTTCTAGTCTCAAACCCCTAGACTATGAAAGGTGGGCTTGGGGTTGTCACTATACGGGCCCCGGGGGACAGTTCGTGACAATATCTCAAAAAAATTATATATAGGAATTAGATATATAAATAATAAAATAAATAATTAATCAAGAAAAATTTACAAATAAAGGGTTTACTTGAATTGTTCAATTTGGGAAAACATATCAAGGATTCATAAAGGGTTAACTCATATGAGTATGAGAAAGCCTGATCTTTTGATAAATATATAATGAAAATAAATTTTGAAAAATAATATTATTCTAAAAGACAATATGGACTTACATGTAATATCAAATGAACTAACTTATACAAAGGCCTAAGACTATGAAAAAATCAGATAATAATCAATAAACATAGAGAATACTTTTTTGAATATAAAAAAATAAGTAGAATTCCATGGATATAAAATGTAACAAAGAAATATTGAAAAAACAGGCACATAGAATAATCACAATTTGAGAAAACCCAATAATTCCATCCCAATATGTTTTGAGTATATAAGGTAACTTCCACCATTAATTTTATGTAATAATCAATGTATGCCCATGCTCAATTATCATTTTTGATATAAAACCATAAACAATGAATTGGACCGTGATATTGAACCCCAAAAATCAAAAAATATACATATTTATACCTTATAAAATAAATAATTCGATAAATAATTATAAACCCAAGGAAATAAAATAGGGTTTATAATATTTCAAAATGGTATCACATAAAATGAATTCAATAATTAGATCGATTGATAAAAAAATTTAAATTTTCTTGAAATAGTACCTCACCAAGGGAGACATGGAAAAATTAAAAAAACCACTCCATAATGGATGGATCATTTGTAAATAAAAAAGGGAAATTGAATTGAACCCATAAAACGGGTTTATGTAAAACATTTATTAATACTTTAATAAAAGTCAATTTTATGAGTTTCTTTCAAAACTCACTTTTGAGAAGAATAAATTTATAAATCATTTCAAAAATATATAGAATTAAATCCTTAAATTGGAAATTTTTATATAATTGATGTTTATATCAAAAAATTTAGACTCAAAGATAAAATGTATAATTATGAAAAGATAAGCCTTTAAAATATTTAAAAAAGCCTCTATTTCAACCCACATCAGTAAAAGAGTAATAAATAATAAAAATAAAAAAACATGTAGATATATCTAAATACCATAAAAAGTTATAAATATTTTGTATTCAAATTCATAATATTTAATATTGATGGAATGAAATAATATGGGTATGGAATATAAAGTTATTATTAAAAAAGAATGGAAATTATTCTTATCAATTTGAAACTTTTGTGAGAAAAAAATTCATCATGGATGTAGTAATAAATTAAAAAATAATTTTTCAAAATAAGAGAAGATAATTTTTTATAATATAAAATATTGTGGTAAATGAACCAATGAATATAAGAAACCGAATCAAGGAAAAACATTATAACTCAATGAAATTATATTGTAGTAATCAATATCCCTTTCCCTTATTCTAGAATTCCCAAAAACTGTTTTATCTTTGAATATAATTAACATAACAATATGAATAACTTATTTCTAGGATACCTACATGAAATTATGCAATACCTCTTTATGATAGGGTATTATCCCTTTATGCGGTCTCTCAAACCCTTGATAAAACTATATAGAAAATGATTTATTTATGATACCCACTAGGGGTACATCTAATACACTAAAGTATAATAGTTTTCCTGGAAATCCATGGATTCTTCAAATATTCACTAATTGTGTTATTTTGATTCCTTATCCATTCAATTTATAATTTCCACTTGTCTCGTGATCCCCAATATGAATTGCTTAGCATCTGTATATGTCCAAATCATATTAAATATTACATGTTACATAAAGCCTATTTTTTGAACTCATAATTGATTTAGATACTACATTTATGTAAATTCCATTCATGTAATGAGTCTTATACCTAAATAAGTCTTCACATTTATTCCTCTAAAAACATCATCAGTGTAAGGCATAACTCTCCATCACTTTTCTTCAAAAGGGAAGGGTTCAATATTCCAACCCATAACTATATTATATGGAAATGGGTTATTTCAAGGAAAATTCATGAATAATTACAACACTCATATAAAATCTATGAACCTATCATGAAAAGGTCTTAGTTAGATAAAAAAATTATATGATATTAATCCTATTCACACAACCAGTGAAGTGGATGTACATTGATTTTGGTCTCACAAACTAAAAGGGAATGTGATATTTCTCATCCCTACACCAATATAAATGGAATGAAAATATTCTACCCCCATGGCCATAAGATAATGAAAACACTTCACACAAAGATTTTAACTACATGTTTTTCCTTCCTTATAAGATTAAATAAAAAATTCATATTTTTCACATAGGATTTATATGACTTTCGATATGATTTAAAACATAATACCAAAATATATGTGTTTTGACTACCCCCATAGGATATACTTGGGATGTCCTCATTGGTTATAATCCAAATTATTTTGAACCTTTTATTAGATTTCATTACCTAAAACCAATTAAATTTATACTTTTTATTACTATAATATTAATTAATTTCATATTATGTAATGATTATTATTTTGTTTAACATTTATGGGTTAATGTAATTAGAGTATATTTTACATCAAATGGTTATATAAATGACCCTCTATAATGATAACCTATATAATTTAGGAAAATATTTTTAAAATATATCCTTTTTTCAAGATAAATTGATCTAAATGATTCAAATGATGTTTTACAATTAGGGGAAGGGCGTTATATGTTATTATTACTTCATCCCAAGAAGTTTCCACTTTTTAATCTTCATGAAGGGTGCTATTGAGGACAGGACCCACCAAAAAAATTCCATATATTTATATGTAATTGATATTCCAATTTAAAAACATGTGTTTTAGTCCTTAGAATTGTGATTGTCATTAATGTGTATCTCAAATCATATACATTTATATATGGATGAAATCAGGGATAAAATATAATTTCATTAAGGTAACATTTTTTGGGTGCATCATAAGTGATATGAAACTAATTTAATTATTCATGAAAGTTTTTTTACTTCCTATATTATTGGTACAAAATAACTCTAGTATATTGATTAAAAATTTACTATTAGATATAATTAATGGGTGATATACCCAAATCTTTTTAGATTATTTATGGGATTAAATATAAATATTTCAATCCTCGGAGTGAGAATCTTGGGTGCTAACCATGGGTCCCTCTGTAATGAGATGTCCAATCACTCAACAATCATTATAAATTGTTAAATGAATTTTTATATTTTTTATTTATGATTATAAAAGTATATAATAAGGTGGATTCTTTAGTTTTTTATTTGTTATGAAATTAATGGTGTAGACAAAAACACACAAGAAGTTAGTTATAAGAAAATGATTATCAATAGGTGAATTTTGATGAGTTCCAACATCATTTTCTATTATTCTAGATCACCAAATTTAATTAATATAATAGATAACATCTATCCATTTAAATTTCACCATTTAAAATGTATTAGATTAAAATTTTAATCAGACACATGTAATCTCCCTAGTATCTTATACATTCTCTTTGTGGATGTCAAATAACACTTCTAAAATGTGAGAGAGCACTTAATAATTCACCGTCAAGATCACTAGTCTCTCATCCATCCTCCATGGAGAAGTACCCATTTTTTTACCCTTAATTGATGGTATATGAAATCATAATTCAATATTTTAGAAGTATAAATCTCCTCATAGTTGATTGAATAATTAATTGATATAGGTTAAAACAATTTTTTCCTGAATCTTATCTTTATATTTTCAGGATAATAGATTCATATATGCATTAACAAATATTTCTCATTCAAAAAAAGAAATTATGCAACCTGTGGTTAAGCACTCTGCCATACGAATCCTCTATCTATATTATCGCGGATTTTTTTAATTACTACAAATTAATTGGGGTAATTAAATAATAATTATTTATTATATGTATTGTACCAAGTATGAGTTTTATAAGAGTCTCCAAAACATGATTCAATGGATGTTCAGACAAATATTTTAAAAAATACATTTACATATGCCCATAGAATATTCATATATATATTTTTTGAATTTCCCCCTAACAATTTGATATAGATATTCCTCACAATCATGTTTTGAAACTTATATAGTGGATTTAATTTCATTTTAAGGTCATATTCATCCTCACATAAAAGGAAGATCATATGATAAATCAAGATATCAAATGAGACAACCTTTATTCAGAAATTGATAATAGATCTATAGAGAGACATCCATTCCATGGCCTAAATTATATATAATATTACAATAGTGAAAATACTATGATTAGTAGGGATAACATTCCCAAATAATTCTATTGAGGTGTAATTATAGTCATGGGAGTAAATGATCATCCCATTAGAAGTTCTAAGCAATATTTAAGTATCTAATCGTTGAGGTGGTGATGTTATACACATAAAAAATTCTCCATGTATAAAAATTTTGGTGTAAAAGCAATCAAATAATACATTTTTAGTTCTATAGTGGATGTCTAGTGTATAATTCCCCATAACTTTTTTGGGACCCACATCAGTAGTTGTGATCACATATGCCTTCAAATTGTCATTTATCTTAAGATATTATTGATTTTCATAGGCGTTATTAATCATTAAATTCTTGAAATTGATGGTGTATTTTCTATACTCATTACAATTGAATCACTGATGTTTGGGTAGTTAATATGGTAGGGATTTATTTTCACCCATCTCACGGATTGACCAATTCATGTCTCTTCGACATTTGTATTCTTAATAGCATTATTTTTGACCCATAAATTATTTACTCATACCCTAAATGAATATTTCCCCATGTTTACCCCATACATTCCTCATGAAGGATGATTAATATTTTTACTTGCATGTGTTTTATTATTAAAATTTTATAAAAAAACTACCTTTTTATTATTTTATTCAAAACTATATGAATAATGAGAGTCTCTAATATCTATCTATACCTTTACATCACATCTAATGATTTCTACATAGCCACCAAAGTGTCTAATTGATAATTCCATTTAGATACATTGATTTATTTCAGTAAAGAATTGATCAATTTTTCATTCAAGGCCAATGATAAAACCATAATCATTCCATGAAGGTCTTGTGATATTTTCCTCATGGGTAACTACGCATTAAACCACATTTTATTTCCATTATAGTTATTTTGTATAAATTTAATAGTGAATGGTTTAAGGGGAATACTTATTTAATGTAAATTCTTAAACTCTTCTTAATTAATGTAATAAATATCATTGGTTTTCTTTTTTTTCTTGATATGTTTCCACCATTGATAAACTTCACCATACCAATCATGCACATAAAAATACCTTTCGTTTGTTGTGAATAGGGGAAAAAATATTTTTCACATATCATAGATCCATTTATCACGAATTAGTATATCAGAGGACCTTTATAAGGAATCCAGAAAGTGCCTCATAAGAGACTCAATGGTTATTTTTTCAATCTATTATTCATTTGGCTATTTTATTTGATTTCTGTTACTATTCATTTATTGAGATATTTTTATGTGTATGGAATAAATATTTTTTATTCCAGCACCCATTCAATTTGGTTTTTTGTTAGGATGGTCGTTGAATTGGCTTTCACATTCATTGTTTAGTCAGTTCCTCTTTTTTGATTCCATTGACTAATACAAAAAATTTTAGTAAGAGTGTAAATTTAACATTAATCAATGTAAAAAATCATATGACAATGAAAATAATTCGAAATATATATCAAATTATTGAACTTTTTTCAATCCATAGCCTTCTATGTTTTCCTTGTATTTACTTTAATATAGATTTGTATGTTTCTAGTCCTTAATTTTTCATATCATAATCCCTAAAATAACAAAACCCTAATCTGGAACAATTGAAGAAACATAATCATTACATATATATATATATATATTCTATTAATATTTTTGAAAAATTAATTAATGTCAAAATAATTCATTTATGGGAACAATAATAGTTTTCTATCTTTAGAGACTATATACATAATGAACTTATTTATGAACAATGTTAAATACACTACACTTTAATTCTTCTTATATTATACCCATATACTCTTATAATACTTAATACCTTTCTTAAAAACCTATGGAAATAGAATCATATAAAAGGGAGAGGTTAGATTCATAGTATGGGTAAAAATTAGAGACAATAATCAAATATTGTATGTAAAAATATGATGATCAAAAGATAAGCTTAAGAAGAGGATAAGGGTATAAAAACAAGATCCTAATATAAATAAATCATACCCAATTTGTTTTAGATAATGATTAATGAATCATGGAATAAGATTTGGAATTAAAAAAACAATGATTCATAAGACTATGAACACATAAATCATAGGGTAAAAATCTTGATCCGTGAGAGAATAACATAGGTATATAAATACATAATCATATTGTAGAATGTTTAAAATCATAGTAAATAATTTTATTTATCAAGTATAAATTCTAAGACCATCATTACATAGTGGATTGTGTCCTTTAATGGATTTGTTTTTTCCCAAATCCCTAGTAGGTCATATTCTGAGGTATAAGGAATTACTATAACATCCTATTACTTTTTATTTTTGGTATTTCATATCTCTCTTATTTTCCAACCTTATTGGAATATGTTATGGGGATTCTAAGTAAATATAGCATCATTTCAAGAAAATGGCCTAAATTTTAGGTATATATGTATGGTTTAATTAATGGTGACCATTTATAAATGTTTAAAAGTATATACATTATTGTCCCTCATTTGAGATAACATCAAATATGGTTTTGGATTTTTCTTTAGATTATAGACATTTCATTATCTGTCGTACATTTTAACATTGTGAACTCTTGTATACTGTTTATTGGTTTTTAGGATGATATTTTGAATTGGTTATAGACATAAATGTTTTATATTCCTTGAATTGGTTTCATATCCTGACATGGTTGACATCTTTATTTTTAATATGAGATGATTTATTTTTAAGAGTATATTAAAATCTAGGAGTTCACATCAGGAAAGGGTTTCACATAATTAATTATTCAATATGTTTTTTTTAACCATGATTAACATCTGATTATATTTTCATTTTATTTTATCCTCATATCTCATTACCTAAGATCTCTCCAAATGATTTTAGTGATCATCACTCCATTCAAACCATTCATTTGGTGATTGGTCATCTGGGTTTTGGGGGTGAAACACATTGGTTAATAGACCCTTATTCTTCCTTATTGTTGTTGATCATGGTAGAGACATTGTGATTTATTTATGTATACATTGATATGTGATTATAATTTCATTGATACATTATCAAACTATTGTGCGATCTTATTCCAAAGGTAAATCTTTGTGTTGGGTATGGTGTAGCCATTTGAGTTTCTTAAGGAATGTGTTGTGCTATCTTCCCCCTAAACATATTTAGATGTTGAATTGATTTTGTGATGTAAGTATTGATTCTATGATTATCCTTTTTTTTGTCTTCTTTCTTGGTGGTGGGTCTCATTGAGGTCATGTGAGAGTAGATTTTGAGGTTGGTGGTATCATCTCTATCATATGTTGGATGAACTATATTGGTCTAGTATTATAATTTATTTTATAAATAAATTATAATTACTTAATTTAATGTGTGAAAATGGTTTTTTGAAAAAATATGGTTTTCCCCTTTTAAATAAATGAAACTTTATTTTAAAATCATTTTGAAATGGATTTGTGAATTTTTTTTCAAAGCTAGATTTTGGTGAAATGGTTTTAAAAATCAATCACATGGGAAGAATTGGGGTTTTTAGTGGAAGATGTAGTAAAAGAACATATTAATTGATACTATCAGGGGGTTCACACATGTGGTGTTCCTCAACTAAAAATTACTTTTGTTCTATGGTCTTGTTAGACCTAATGGGAGGTTAACTTACTATGGTTATGCTATTCCATCTACATTAAAATCATACATATGGATACTTGAATTGGAAAATTGTCTCTTATTAGGTATGAGTGTCTTAGTTAGCCTAACATGTAGTTATCCTCTATGTGATGTTACCCATGGTTGATTTTTATTTGAAGTGATATTTTTTATGCTACATTCCTTTAACAAATGATTTGATATATATTATATTCTTTGAAACTATTCTACCAAGATTATTTGAAATTGTTGAGAAATGGTGGAACTGTTTTATCCGGAATTTGATATAAAAAATGTTTAAATTTTTATCATTCCATTTTTTTATGTTTCAGTATGATTAGATTGTTGTATATAGACTTGATGTGGGACACATTTGTGGTATCCAAATATGCTTATTTATCTCACACCCTATGCACCGCTTCGGTTATACGTTTACATTTTTATAAATTTTGATACTGGAAATCATAAGGAATTGTTGTGAAGTAAAGAGGGTTTTAAAGGAAATTTTTAGAGATATGGGGGAGAGATAGTTTTATTTTTCACATTCTATCATACTGAGTAGTAATTTTATTTTTAATTATACATTTACATTGGGATTTTTCATTAAAGATCATTTAGTTAATGTTGAATTTCATCACTTCTATTATTTCCTTTTGAAATGTTATTTTTTCCTTGTTTATTGTCCCATTGTTTTTCTTCATATCATGTATATATTTATATATGTAATGATTTCTACTTAGAGTTAGAAGAAATAATTCCTTCTTTATTTTTTTGATTCTCAAATGCAAGTCACCAGCCCATGGGGATTGGGAACACCCATCTGGTATGCCATGGACCGAGTCGGGTACATCTTTTAGATCGTATCTTAGTAAGTTTATAATAGTTTTGTATCATAGAAAATACATTCTTAGTTTTGGGATGTTTTTGAGTATAAAGAGGATTTTCAATACTTGATTAGAAGGCCACGGTGAGTTCCTACCTAGCTCATATCATGAAGGGAATCAAATTACAATGGGATATTGGGATGTGTGTCTCCTATTATGAGTTATTGATTTTAATCTTAGTTTTTTATTTTTTTTGGTTGTAACATATATTAGCTTCTTTTATAAAGATTTACTATTATTTGGTTTACATTTTATAACAATGATATTTCTTCCATGGGTTTCTCAGGAGTGTGCAAGAGATGTTCCTTTAAGAAATATTCCCCAAATCAGAATCTTATCATGGCTATTATGTAGGTAGGTTGTGCTATCAATATTTTTTTACCACTAATCTAGAATATATTTGTTACGATATGTCTACGATTTGGAGGATAAAGGGACTGATCATGAGAGATCATACTCAATAACCAATCATACATTAATGATGAAAAAGAATCTAAAGAGGTGTTATACTAGCTAATAATGATCAGTCAGGACTTCAAGATCGTCGATATACCTATGAATATCAAGATAATGTTCATCGAATTCATACATGAGGATATTACATCATATATATTTATACTGAATCTTTTTTACTTAAGAGGATAAAATGTGTATGCAATGATGGTTGAGATAGATTTGGTATCCAATGTTGGTTATTATATCCCTTATCTTCTACCTAGTGGTAGATTCATTAAAGTGTGAGGGAGGAAGATGATGTTCCATGATCTTCGTAGGAGTGGTGTTTATGAATCTCATAAGTGGTCCTCCTATACATCATCATTTCTAGCTAGTGGTTTTCTACAGACATAATATCAGTGTGGAAAGTTCATACTCATCTGGAATTCTTTTTCCTTGCCCACAAAGATGTGAAATAGTTTTGGACATTATAGTCATCCGTAGAGTTTATATTATGATATTTATATTCATCTTATTATTAAATTGTTTTTCTCTCTAAATTCTATTGTGGTATAGTATTATGATTCAATGACTAAAAGACTCTTGAAAAAGTTCTCAAGTGTGAATCACCATTTTTGAGTGATTGAGTTTCTTAAGGATATAGGAAAACATCAAGAAAAAATGGGAGGTACCATAGTTCTTACATCTTCCATAGCGACTTCATTATTTGATATAGTTCCCCCAAAAATGTTTCTTTGAGGTTGTTTTATTTAAATGTTTAATCATCCAATGTATATACGTTCCTTTTCAATGGAGTTAGAGATGACTCTTATGAAGAGGAAATAATATGGTTTTTAGTTTCCTTCTTGTTCATTCTCAATTCTTGATACATAGGCAGTATAGGGTTTCATTATTCCCGATTAGTACCTTTTTGACAATATTATTATGATGGATTGGCTTTTCCCTCATTATGATGAGGTTTATTGTGAATATTTATGTGTCTCATTTATTTGAATCGATAGGATATCTTTGTTGTTTTAAGGAGAGCATGATCCTAGGTTATGTTATGTCGGACCTTTATTCCCAGATCATAGTTGTTTTTTCATTAATATTATTTATCTTGTTGAATTTTATTCTATTTTTGATCTTCCCTATATTATTTGGAATTTTTCTAATGTTTTCCCAGATTATTTCTCTTGTATTACTCTTGAGATAGAGGAAAATTCACAATTTACCTGGTGTTAGGTATAAATAATATCTGGATACCCTTTTATCTTATAAAACCAATGGAGTCTAAGGCCATCATGTTTTAGATGGACGATCTAATGGTGAATGTTTTTCCTCACCCAAGTGTTTTTCCTAGGGCAGACCTTTTTCACTTTTCCAAGAAGGAAGATATTTCACACCAACTATGTGTATTCTAGTATATTTTTAATTGGGTAACTATTAGAAATAAGTAATATTTTCCTTGTTTAGGTAATTTTTTAGATCAGTTAAAGGGGGAAAGTTGTTTTCCAAGATCAATCTTCAATAAGGGTATCATTATATTAGTGTTTGGGAGTCTGATATACCAATGAAAACTTCCATGATAAGGTATCACTATTAAGAATATATTTTTATAATGATTTTACTAACAAACACTGATGTATTTTTTATGTATTTGATGATTCAGATATTCAATGAATATCTTGACACATTTGTGGTAGTGTTCATGGATGATAGTTTGGTTTATTTTAGATCTAAGTGTGAGCATGAGAACCATTTGAGTGTGGTTTTTGATATCCAAAAGATTCCCAATTTGTATTTATTTCTTTCACAATTTAGTTTTTATATCCAAGAAGTGAAATTTTTGGGGAATGTGATTTCTAAAAGTTTCTTATCAGTTGATCCTGAGAAGATGATTGTTGTCTTATCATGGGAGGATTCACATAAAATCCCCAAGATGTGTATAATCCCTATTACTAATAGATACTAATTACTATTCTATAATTATTTACCAAATATTATTTCTTCATTGACTACTCTTACCTGTAGGACCCCGGGACACCCTGAGAGAGGAGGGGAGAATCAGGTGTCAAAATGTTCTTTTAAATTGATGGATCTTGTTCCCACGTTTGTCGAAACTAGTTTTACCTAAATGATGGATATGAGAAGCAATCAAACATTCACATGAAAAAAGAAAACACAACACTTTTTACGTGGTTCACCACTAAGGGCTACGTCAATGGATCATACACCGACAGGTTGTCGGTTGTACCAAACTCCACTATTCTTCACTAGTTTTGGATTAAAATGGTTCAGGAATTGTCACTCAATCCCAGGCTCACTGCCTTTACAACTGTTTAGGGATATCCCACTGTGTCCCTTGGGTCACTCCCGTTGACTCCCTCTGGCCCATTGCCTTTGGTGAAGTCCCAATCAGTTTATAGACGTGAAGGTCTCTTCAATAGATTCGAATTTAAGTCTTTTCCTCTACTTATCATGAGACTCTGCTTGCATCGAAGTCTAGAAATGATGCACTTGTACACACTAAACCACTAAACCAGATAACTAGAATGTGCAAACAAGTTTCACTGACAATTGTGTGTCACACCAACCATTTGCACGCAAGACCTTACTATTGCGCGAAATATTTCCTTTTCGCGTGGAAAAATATTTCGTGCAACAATGCCCTTTTTTGCGAAATTGAATCTTTTACACGCTGCCTCAATTTTTATGCATAGCTCTGACTTTTTCGGTTAGCCTGAAGTTTTTCACGCAACTCGTATTTTTCGTCCAAACTGGAATATTTCACGCAACGCGGAATTTTTCATGCAACCCGTAATTTTTCACATAGCTTAAGAATTTTTCATGCAAACCCCTTTATGAGAACCTTTTATGCGCATCAGACCATGGATCTTCTCTAAGTCCTCAACCGTACGGAATGAGGGGGTCACCTCTTATTTATAGACGTATCATACCCCAGTGTGCAAAACCACATGTGGCATGAAAAACCACTCATTTGGCGCATAATATTTCATGCAGGTATTGTTTTTCACACCCATCTCCAGATTTTTTGCACAGCCCATGCCTTTTCCATTTTTCAACATTCTGATTCTGAAACACTATTTGCGCGAAAAACCTCAATCAATTATTTTGCACACCACTAAGGATTGACAAAAAACACAAACCACACTCCAATTCATGCATAGAATAGACATGGTTCTAACAATCTCACCCTTTGGGTTTGTTGTCAATCACTAAATATATTCAATAGATCACCATCCACATGAAAACAAAAAAATGCAAGAATCAACTCAGCCAACACTCTAAGTCTACGTGAACAATTCTCGATGTAGAAAACAAGAGAGGAATATTGAATTGGGTTCTCGTGTTTTGGAATTCTCAATGATGCCCAAGTAAATCTCATATAGTGTTACAAAAGCATTACATGTCCATGACAAGCCTGAATTTATTCCTAAATTTATTCCTTTCTCCCCCATTGACAATAAACCCAAAGACCAATAATTTTTCATTATTCATCTCAAAACACACTCCCCTTGGATAGTGTCTCCCCCAAAAACCTACATCACATCCATAAACATATTAAAATTAGTTAACATAACTATGGAGAGGGGAATTTTGTAACTTCCTTATTCACTGGGAGGTGGCTGAACACCGAGGTTCAACCGATGCTTTTCAAACATAGCCGCTGACAGTGGCTTGGTCAAGATATCAGTCACTTGCTCATCAGTTCCCACATTATTCATTCTAATCACACTTTGATCAACATATTCTTTGATAAAGTGATATCTGATTTCAATATTTTTTGTACAAGAATGATGAACATGATTCTTTATAAGATCAATTGTGCTCTTGTTATCACAGTAAATTATCATTGGTTGCTTCACCTCATCACCAATATCTATTATTTGTTGCTTAATCCATTGCAGTTCAGTGCATGCCTTGGTAGCGAATATATACTCAGCTTCAACAGTACTAAGAGAAGTAATTTATTGTTTCTTTCTCAAATAGCCAACACATTTATTACCAATATAGAATGCTCTACAACTGGTGGACTTTCTGACAACTACATCACCAGCCCAATCAACATCAGAAAACGCTGATAATTCATTGTCCCTACCTACAAAAAAGTATAACCCAAAGTTATGAGTACCTTAAATGTACCTCATAATTCTTTTTACTGCCTCCATATGTTCCTCCATTGGATTACTCTGAAAGCAGGCCACCAGACATGTTGCAAAGACAATATCTAGTCGTGTCACTATCAGTTACAGTAGGCTCCCAATGATCCTTCTATACATGGTGGGATCTATAGAGGTCCCATCCTCATGCTTTAAAATTTTGATTCCAACTACAATCGGATTTGTCATTGGTTTTGAGTCATTCATATTAAATTTCTTCAGAAACTCTCTTATATAATTTTCTTGAGATAAAAAAGTGTAATATTTCTTTTGAGTCACCTGTAGCCCCATGAAATATGTGAGCTACCCAATCATAGACATTTAAAATTTCGATATCATGTGATTGGAAAATTCATCCACTAATTTCTGCCTGCTGCCACCAAATATAATGTCATCAAATTAGACTAAAACCATGAACTGATCTTTTGGAGAATTATTCACATATAGATTGTGATCTACTCCTACTCTTTGGAATTCCAGCTTCTTGAAATAAGATTCCAGCTGAGAATACCATTCTCATGGATCCTGCTTCAAACCATATAGATTCGTCTTTCATTTTCAAACCTTTGTTTCGTCAGTACCAAGAATAAAACCCACTAGTTGTTCAATGAAGACTTCTTATTCGATTACACCATTCAAGAATGTTGTATTGACATTCATTTGATATACTTTATATCCTATTTGAAGTTACATGGAATGAAAAAAGCATGATTGACTCCAGTCTAGCCACTGGAGAAAAGTTTTCTTCAATATTAACACCTTCAATCTGGGAGTATCCTTTATATACCAGTCATACCTTTTTTCTAATAACACTTCCATGATCATAAAACTTATTCTTGATGATCTATTTTGCACCAATCACATTGTGACCTTCAGGTCTCTGGATAAGATCTCATGTCTGATTCTTGTCAATATAATCTAACTCTTCATACATGGATTTCACCCAAGATTCATGCTTTGTTTCTTCTTCAAATGAGGATGGATCCACAACTGACAAAAATAAAGATTGTGTGTTATTTCTCATCCTCCTTGTTTGTGTGGGTGCATTCCTATACCCAATTATGTTAGATGGATCAATCTTAGATCTTCGATTTCTCCTATGGGATTCAGTTTCATTTTCTCCAGCCAAGGTTCCCTCTTCAGATTCCTCTTCTGAGTCAACATAATTATATGAATCCTGAGTGTTTTTTACACCTTCCTCTATTTCTGTATTTGTATTTAATCCATGTTCACATTCATCCTCATCTTCTATCTCATCAGCATATGAATTATTTTAAGAATTTGGGTTTTTTCCTTCACTAATATTAACATCATTTCTTTCCACAATCCTCCCAAAGCGTTTATTGAAACACTTGTAGGCGTTTCTATTCATTAGATACCCAAGAAAAATTACTTCATCAGCATTATCTTGAAACATCCCTTGATTTCCTTCTTTATTTTTGATGAAACATTTGCTTCCAAAAACACAAAAGTATTTCAATGAAGTCCTCCTTCCATTAGACAATTCACATGGTGTCTTCATTTCTCCCATATAAATCCTCGTTCGATTCATAATGTGCACTACAGCTTTAATATCTTCTTTCCAGTAATGGCGAGAGATACAACCCTCAATCAGCATAGACCTGGCCATATTGTTGACTTGTCGATTTCGACGCTCAACAACCCCATTTTTCTATGGAGTTCTCATGTCAGCTACCTCATGTTGTATTCCATATTTTTATAGGTAATTATCAAACTCAATGGACATGTATTCCCCTCCATTATCAAGTCACAGGACTTTTATTATCCATCAAGTATCATTCTCGGCAATCCGGTAATAAGTTTTCATACAATCAAGTAATTATCTCTTCTTGTGAATAACCATTACACAAGCCATTCTACTATAATCAAAAATGAAAATGACAAAGTACCTCTCTCAATGAGTTCTGGAAACATTTATCGAGCCACATACGTCTGTATGGATGAGATCAAGAAGGTTTGATGCCCTTTTCTTCCTTGGTCGATATGAATTACAGACTATCATCCCTTGTATGCAAGCATCGCAAGTCTTTTCCCATTCACGTTTTAGAAATAGGATATCCATGACAATTATAACAACCCTGCTTTTTATTACAACTTAAACATGATTTATTACATAAAACATCACTTAATACAACAAATACGATTGAGAGGTTTAGTGTCTTTGGGGCTTAGGATCCTTACAAATAAACTTAAAACATGAAATACAACATCTTTATTGAAAACTTTTTTTTCATGACCACTACATTCCTTCGTACTTAGCATTGCATGGGATAACCTGAGGACATGCATAAGAAAAGGGTGAGCTATAAAGCCCAGTAAGGGAGTACACACAGAATAACATGAGGAGTTAAATACATGTTGGACAATAGGAATAATAAATAGAGAATAAATGAAACATGAACTTAAAGGCATGATAAAGCATGATAATCATAACATGGAGATTTGGCAACAACACTTATCATGGAATTAGCATAAGCTAAGGCTCATTGCACATGGAGCATGAGTAAACCCTCATTGCACATGAAAAAAGAGTAAACCCTCATTGCACATGAATTAGCATGAGTCAAAACTCATTGCACATGACGTATCACGATACTATACTTTAACCAATGCATTGGAGCGCTATAAGGGCGCACCCTTCTTAAACATTTCATTTCATGCATAATTGTGCCACATGGATCATAAAACATGGATTCATAAAACATAATCATTTATTCCACGATAAAGGAATTTGTAATTAATACATGAAACTTTACAAATAATATGTAAATGTGCATAAAGGTTAATACACTTGATGGAGAAATGGGCATGGTATTCACTACACAATGACATTGGCTTAGAAAATCGGTGTGATTTCGTCAACGTAACGGCGTGACATAAGAATTCATAAAAAAGATTGATGAGAGAGAAAGGGGTTCCTCATCATATTTACATGTAATGGACAGTAAGGAGGTCATATAGATACATTTCCCAACAATTGAAATGGAATTTATATTCACGATACAAAAGTATTGCTTGAATGTAAAAGAGGAGAGAAAATTTCCTTTCAGAATTTCGGCATAGTAACGGGTGTACATGGGAGGCATTTAATGAGAGAGAAAGGGGTCTCACATCATTCAAACCAAAAGAGGGCAGTATGGGGGAGGTGCGAAACCATACCCCAACATTAATAATTGAAATTAAAAGGGCAATACAATTTAAAGAAAATTTGACAAAAATGAGAAAGGTAGAAAAAACCCTTACATGGAAGTGTGCTTCCAAAGGCTAGAGAGAGGCTTGTGAGAGGCTTCTTGGGAGCTTGGGGCACCTTGGGAGGATTATAGAGAGAGTAGGGCAGAGGTTGGACGAACTCAAAGGGATTTTAGTGAGGAGGAAGTGGGAGGTTGTGTGGGTTTATATAAGAAAGGTGGGGGAATTCTTTATTATTTAGGTTTGGGTCCCCTTACATTAAACTAATCCAAACCACCAACCATCCCATTGCTTTTGGAAAAAGAAAGAGGAAAACATTATTCTATAAGGCCACGGTCCTAACTTCTTAAAATAATAAGGTTACTTATGTGGAGGTGAGTCACACTCCCATGGAAATTAATTTAAAAAGGCAAAGTGTTGAATATGTCTTGAGGGGTCCATTAATGCATTGAAAAGTAAGTCAAACAAACCCAAAATTACATTATTTTAATGATAAAGCATGTATTGTCCCAACATAAGGATTAGGGTATTTTATTACATCACCATTGCGTCATTATGATGTCATAAAACACATTATATATTTAAATGGTATTTAATTTTTACCCAAAAATTTGACTGTCTCTGAAAATTATGAAAAATTAACCGTTGGATAATTTCGACATCCTGATTCCAGAAATGACAATTATTTTATCTAAAAAAAATCTACATATGTTAATTTTCACTTTTAAAATAAAAACCTACATTTATCGAAAATTCACGGGTTTTGACAAAAATGGCTTTCAAACCTTAATAAAAAAATTTAATTGCATTCAGAAAATTATAAGATCATTTATATTTAATAGAAATTAATTTAATATTAATAATAATATTTTATTAAAATATTATGTATTTCAAAAAATCCCTTAATTTAATAAAATATAATTCTTAATTAAATAATAACTAAAAACACCATTCGTCCTTTAAAAACTATTTACAATGTATCAAAAATGACTAGAAATTATATTCATTATTATATACAAAAATAATGTACATGAACATAGTATTACTTATTTGTTACATAACCCCTTAAAACAGCCACATAAGACCTAAGGGTAAGGTGTGCGATGGTGACAGACTCTTGGGGCGGCTCAGATAACATCGCTCAAGTGGTAATTTCAATCAACTTCCACTTTTCCCGTAGATAGTCACGTTCGAGCTTGACATGATGAAGCTCAGCTTAGGCTTGGTCAAGGGAGAAGCTCAAATATGCCACCTCTTTTCCGAGCTCTGACAAATGGGCTTCGTATGGGGAAATTCTACTGGATGAGGTCATCGCTTCCTTTGTCTGAGTAAAATTGGGTTCGTTAAAGCCTTATATTTATACTAGTCATGTGATCATTGTTCAACGGCTATAAAAGTAACGGTAACAACTCTTATCATAAAACCAAAGAAGATGAAATTTTATAAAACATTTTATATAAAGAGACATTTAATAAGATCAGGAGGGATTTCCATTAATGAAACTTTGGGTCGTTACAATATCCCCCCCTTAAGAAATTTTGCCCTCGAAATTTTCCTTCTCCCACACTAAAAAAAATGTGGGTAACTCAGCTTCATCATATCCTCTGATTTTCAAGTCGCTTCTTCAAACTTGTGGTTTCTACACAACACCTTAACGAGGGGAATTGTCTTATTTCATAGAACTTTTTCTATACGATCTAAGATCTTCATTGGTTGCTCCTCATAAGAAAGATCATCATCCAATTGTACCACCTCGGAAGAGATTACATGTGAAGGGTCCGATTTGTACTTCCTTTAGAGGGATACATGAAAGGCATCATGCAACTTGGCCATAGTGGGTGGAAGTGCTAGTCGATAGGCCACAGCCCCAACACGATCAAGAATCTCGAAGGGGTCAATGTACCTTGGACTTAACATCCCTTTCTTTCCAAACCTCATGACCTTATTCCACGGATATATGCGTCAAAAAACCATGTCTCCAACTTTAAACTCAAGGTCTCGTCGATGATTATCTATATAACTCTTCTGTCGACTCTGGGCTGCCTCGATATACTGCTGATTGGTTTTCACCTTCTCCACCATTTCTTCGACCATTTCTGGTCCAAGTAGCTTATGTTCACCGACCTCATCCCAACATGCCGGTGTTCTGCACCTTTTCCCATACAGGGCTTCATATGGTACCATTTGGATGCTCGAGTGGAAACTGTTATTATAAGAGAACTCAACCAAAGGAAGATGTTGATCCCATCCTCCTTTAAAGTCCATTGATCATGATCTCAACATATCCTCAAGTGTTTTTATAGTCCTCTCGATTTGGCCATCATTTTGAGGATGATAGGCCGTACTGAAGTTCAGTTCATTATTCAGAGCATGTTGAAGACTCTTACAAAACTTAGAGGTGAATCTTGGATCTCGGCCAGACACAACAGAGAGTGGTACTCCATGCAACCGTACCACATCCCTGATATATATTCATGCCAGTTTATCCAAAGATAAATCCTCCCAAATATCAATGAAGTGTTCAGTCTTTGTAAGAAGATCCACAACAACCCAGATTGAATTGTTGCCTTTGGATGTCCTTGGAAGTTTGGTGACAAATTCCATGGTGATGTTCTCCCACTTCCATTCTGGTATGGGCAATGGTTGCATCATCCCCTTAGACTTATACCTCTCTTCCTTCACTTGCTGACACACCTGGCACTTTGATGTATATTCGGTGATCTCCTTCTTCATATTATCCCACCAAAATTTTTCTCAGAGATCTCGATACATCTTTGTGCTCCCTAGGTGAATAAAGAAATTTGAACTGTGTGCATCATCCAAAAGTTCCTTCTTCATCTCCGGACTTGATGGAACACATATTCTTTTCCCAAACCACACAACTCTTTCATCATTAACATTAAACTTTTAGGATTTCCCTTTTTTGATAGCTTCCACCTTTTCCTGAATTCCCACATCATCCATTTGAGAATACTTTAACCTTTCTAAAAGAGATGGTTGAGAAATCATTTGTGAAAAGGATTGATGATGTTCCCTTCTTTATGATTCTCACATCCATATTCATCAAGTCTAATAATATTGGATCCTTCTCAATTCTCATCATTTATAGAATCACTGGATCCTTTCTACATAGGGCATCCGCCACCTTGTTCGCTTTCCTAGGGTGGTAATGTATTAAATAGTCATAATCCTTGATGAACTCTATCCATCTTCTCTGGCGCATATTAATCTCTTTCTGTGTGAATATATATTTAAGACTCTTGTAGTCAGTATATATCTCACATTTCTCTCCATAGAGATAATGCCGCCAGATTTTCATGGCAAAGATCACCTCCGCCAACTCCAGATCATGCGTTGGATAGTTTCGCTCATGGATTTTCAACTGCCTTGAGGCATAGGATATCACTTTATCATTCTGAATCAGCACACATCCTAATCCCTTCTTCGAAGCATCACTTAATACCACAAAAAGCACCCCACTAGTGGGTAAAGTGAGCACGAGTGCAGTGATAAGCCTCCTTTTCAACTCCCTGAATCTTTATTCACATTCATTAATCCAAGAAAACATTACTCCATTTTGAGTTAGCTTGGTAAGAGAGTTGGAAAATCATGAGAAATTTCTCACAAATCGTCGATAATATCCATCTAACCCCAAGAATCTACGGATATCCGTAACAGATTTTGGCCTCGGCCCTCCCTCAATTGCATCTGTTTTGGAGGGGTCCATAGATATCCCATTATTTGTGATGATATGGCCCAAGAATGAGACTTCATTCATCCAGAACTCACACATGTTGTACTTTTCATAGAGCTTATCCTTGCGCAAAGTCTCCAGTACAGTTCTTAAATGCTCCTCATGCTCCTCCTTGGTTTTTGAGTATATTTGAATATCATCTATAAAGACTACCATAAATTTGTCAAGGTAATCTCTAAAGACTCTATTCATCAAGTCCATGAATATTGTTGGAGCATTGGTGAGTCCTAAAGGCATTACTATGAATTCATAGTGCTCGTATCTTGTACGAAAAGCAGTATTGGGGACATCTTCCTTCTTCACCCTTACTTGATAATATCCCGACCGCAAGTCCACCTTGGAGAAGTATTGTGCTCCATGCAGCTGATCAAACAAGTCATCGATTCTTGGGAGAGGATACTTGTTCTTTATCGTGATTTTTTTAAGTTCACGATAATCGATGTAGAGCCGCATTGACCCATCCTTCTTCTTGAAAAAGAGGACTGGTGCACCCCATGGTGAAGTACTTGGGCATATAAACCCTTTATCCAGATTCTCCTGTAGTTGTTTCTTCAGCTCTTCAAGCTCAACAACAGCCATTCTATATAGATTCTTGGATATTTGTAATGCCCCAGGTATAAGTTCAATTGAGAACTCAACATCTCTTCTAGGAGGAAGACCAGGCAGATCCTTGGGAAACACTTCCACGAATTCCCTCACAATAGGCATTTCTTCAAGGATGGTTTCTTCTTTGGAATCAATCATCTGAGCTAGATACGTATGCTCATAGGGAAGTAATATCCATTCTTGAGATGATGAAGCTAAAGTAGATTCATCTTCCTCTTGACACTTGTAAATAATCGGGGGTCGATTCTCCATATGGAGTGTGATTTCCCTCTCCCGACTATTTATGTTGGCTCTATATAAGGAAAGATAATCCATGCCAAGAATTGCATAAAATTACACCAAAGGGAGTATGAAGAGGTTCGCTGGGAAATTCAATCCACAGATTATAACAGGGGAGGACTTATATTCATGGGATGCAATGATTGCCCCATTTTTCGTACTCACCGACATCTTTACTTCCATGATTTGTGGTGGTGCTGGGATTGTTCTACTAAACTTTAGAGATATAAAAGAATGTGTATAACTTGAATCAAAAAATAAATTCGCTATTATTGAATGAATAACTAGTGTACCTGTCACCACTTCGTTGTCGGGGTTCACTTCGGCTAAAGTGATGGCAAAAGATCTTCCTTGCTGTCTTGGAGGTTGTTGGTTGCCTCCGAAAACCCTTGGATTAGGGCACTGATTTTCAAAATGACCCAGTTCTTTTCATTTATAGGATTGAACAATGCGTTGAGGTTCGAATAGAGCATTCCTCTACTCTGTCGCAGTCGTGGGTCCTTCTTGCCGACAGTTAACAGCTAGGTGCCCTTCTCTTCCACACCTGAATAATTTTCTCATCCCCTTAAGGCAATTTCTCGGGTGCTTCTTTCCGCACTTTTGGTAAGTGGGGTGCTGGAACTTCTTAGCGTCATTGGATTTATCCATCATCCCACCAGCATTGAAGTCCACCTTACGCTTCTTATCCCCATGATACCCCTATAATTCTCTAGTCTCTATTTCGACCTTGAGGGCACATCGGACAATTTCCTCATAACTGTCGAAGTCATGGATTGCTAATGCTTTCTGCAAGCTAGGCTTCAGCCCACCAAAGAAGAGGTCAACCTTGCACTCGGGGGTAACGACAAAGCCAGAAGCGTATCATGCAAGCCTTGTGAAGTTTTCCTCGTATGCTCCAACAGATTCTTTATCTTTTTGTTTGAGGGAAAGGAAGTCGCTTCCCATCTTAATCCGGAGGGTTTGTGGAAAATATTTATCGAAAAACATCTTCTGGAATTCCTTCCATTCCAAAGCCTCGATCTCCTCCTCAGGATTTGTATTTTTGATCAACTTCCACCATTGATCAGCTTCACCCTCCATACGATAAGCATCCAGGAGAACCTTCTCTTGTTAAGAACATTGGAGGATAGAGAAGATCTTTTCAATGGAGTTGATCCATTGTTTAGCGATCGTGGGATCTGATGATCCACTAAAAGTAGGAGGCCTTTGTCTCATGAAGCTCTCGATAGAGACTTTTTCTTTATTAGGTGGGGTTGAACATTCCTCTTGACACGTGTTTCTATTCAAAACTTGAGTTAGCTGAGAGAGAAGCGTGACAAATTTCGCGATTCCTGCTCCCATTGGATTTGGCATCTCATTAGTACAGTCATCACATTGATCTTCACAACGGTTGTTAGCCCGAGTCCTCCTATTACTGGCCATTGGCTGGAATAAAAGGAAATTTAGGGGTAACACATAAAGGGTAATCCAAATACCAAAGTTTATGACTCAAAAATAAACTTTTATTTCGTTAACTCATGAGTCTATAGGCTTCAATCTAGGCTTTTCATGATCTACTTTCTAATATATATTCTTAGGGGAATTTTTCCCTTAATAAGGGTTCATACTAAGATTGTGAATTTATTAAAACATATCCCCCAGGAGTGTCATAACCAAGAGTGCAGCAAGTCCCGTTGTCATGCACTAGTTCTCGTTCGAGTCTATCTCAAAGCGGTGTTTTCGGGTTTTACCCCTAGGATACATCTGTGCCAGAGCCGCCTCTACCTTCTCATATCTAGACAGGGATGTATTTGTTTGATAAACCACTTAATTAGTATTTACCAATACTTAGGGATGTTTTTATTATACTTTGTCTTGTATCTAAGGCTTTACTAGGGTTTCCTAATCACAAAAATAACTAAACCTTCCCTCTGATACCAACTACAACAACCCTGCTTTTTATTACAACTTAAACATGATTTATTACATAAAACATCACTTGATACAACAAAAAAGATTGAGAGGTTTAGTGTCATTGGGGATTAGGATCATTACATATAAATGTAAAACATGAAATACAACATCTTTATTGAAAACATCCTTTTCATGACCACTACATTTCTTCGTACTTAGTATTTCATGGGATAACCTGAGGACATGCATAAGAAAAGGGTGAGCTATAAAGCCCAGTAAGGGAGAACACACGGAATAACATGTGGAGTACCATACATGTTATACAATAGTCATAATAAATAGATCATAAAAGAAACATGAACATAAAGGCATGATAAAGCATGATAATCATAACATGGAGATGTGGCAACAACACTTATCATGGAATTAGCATGAGCTAAGGCTCATTGCACATGGAGCATGAGTAAACCCTCATTGCACATGAAGCATGATTAAACCCTCGTTTCACTTGAATTATCATGGGTCAACACTCATTGCACATGACGTATCATGATACTATAATTTACCCAATGCATTGAAGCACTATAAGGGCGCACCCTTCTTAAACATTTCATTTCATGCATAAGTGTGCCACATGGATCATAAAACATAGATTCATAAAACATAATCATTTATTCCATGATAAAGGATTGTGGAATTCATACATGAAAATTTACAAAAAAATATGTAAATGTTCATAAAGGTGAATACCCTTGATGGAGAAATGGGCATGGTATTCACTACACAATGACATTGGCTTAGAAAATCGGTGTGATTTCGGTAGCGTAACGGCGTGACATAAGAATTCATAAAAAAGATTGATGAGAGAGAAAGGGGTTCCTCATCATATTTACATGTAATTGAAAATAAGTAGGTCATATAGATACATGTCCCAATAGTTTTAATGGAATTTAGATTCATGATACAAAAGTATATCTTGAATGTAAAAGAGGAGAGATAAGTTCCTTTCGGAATTTCGGTATAGTAACGGGTGTACATGGGAGGAATTTAATGAGAGAAAAAGGGGTATCTCATCATTAAAAAAATAATAGGGAAGTATGGGGAGGTGTGAAACCATACCCCAAAATTCATAATTGAAATTAAAAGGGCAATACAATTTAATGAAAATTGGACAAAAATGAGAATGGAAGAAAAAACCCTTACTTGGAAGTGTGCATCCAAAGGCTAGAGAGAGGCTTGTGAGAGGCTTCTTGGGAGCTTGGGGAACCTTGGGAGGATTTTAGAGAGAGTAGGGAAGAGTTTGGACGAACTCCAAAGGGATTTTAGTGAGGAGGAAGTGGTAGCTTGGGTGGGTTTATATAGGAAAGGTGAGAGAATTCTTTATTATTTAGGTTTGGGTCCCCTTACATTAAACTAATCCAAACCACAAACCATCCCATGGTTTTTGCCCATGGTTTTTGGAAAAGGAAAGAGTAAAACATTATTCTATAAGGAAAAGGTCAGAAATGCTTAAAATAATAAGGTTACTTATGTGGAGGTGAGTCACACTCCCATGGAAATTAATTTAAAAGGGCAAAGTGTTGAATATGTCTTCAGGGGTCCATTAATGCATTGAAAAGTAAGTCAAACCAACCCAAAATCACATTATTTTAATGATAAAACATATATTGGCCGAACATAAGGATTATGTTATTTTATTACACCACCATTGGGTAATTATTATGTCATAAAACACATTATATATTTAAACGGTATTTAATTTTTACCCAAAAAAATTGACTGTCTCAGAAAATTATGAAAAATTCACCATTGGATAATTTCGACGTCCTGATTCCAGAAATGACATTTATTTTATCTAAAAAAATTTCTAAATATGTTAATTTTCACTTTTAAAATAAAAACCGACATTTATCGAAAATTCACGGGTTTTGACAAAAATGGCTTTCAAACCTTAATAAAAAAAATTTAATTGCATTCATAAAATTATAAGATCATTTATATTTAATAAAATTTAATTTAGTATTAATAATAATATTTTATTAAAATATTATTTAATTCAAAAATCCCTTAATTTAATAAAATATAATTCTTTAATTAAATAATAACTAAAAACACCATTTGTAATTTAAAAACTATTTACAGTGTATCAAAAATGACTAGAAATTATATTCATTATTATATACAAAAATAATGTACATGAACATAGTATTACTTATTTGTTACATAACCCCTTAAAACAGCCGCATAAGACCTAAGGGTAAGGTGTGCGATGGTGACAGACTCTTGGGGCGGCTCGGATAACATCGCTCGAGTGGTAATTTCAATCAACATCCACTTTTCCCATAGACGGTCACGTTCGAGCTTGACATGATGAAGCTCAGCTTGGGATTGGTTAAGGGCGAAGCCCAAAAAGGCCACCACTTTTCCGAGCTCCAAAAAATGGGCTTCTTATGGGGAAATTCTACTGGATTAGGCCATCGCTTCCTTTGTCTGAGTAAAATTGGGTTCGTTAAAGCCTTATATTTATACTAGTCATGTGATCACTCTTCAACGGCTATAAAATTAACGGTCACAACTCTTATCATAAAACCAAATAAGTTGAAATTTTATAAAACATTTTATATAAAGATACATTTAACAAGATCAATAGGGATTTCCATTAATGAAACTTTGGGTCGTTACAACAATCATCAGCTTAGATATATTTTCCATGTCTTGTTGGTTAATGTGCCCCAGTCTTCAATGCCACAGATTGTTTTCTTCCTCAATAGACAAATAGTAGGAGTTCACTTTGCAATCAACCTGATATAGGTTTCCATCTATTCTATATCCTTTCATAAGAGAATTATCTATTTTTTCCTTTATAGTGCAGCCTTTTTGACTGAAAGTTACTATGATCCCAGAGTCACAGAGTTGGCTCACACTAAAGAGATTGTGAAATAGATCGTCCAGATAATGAACTTCAGTCTTCTTTAGATCTCCATTGGAAAGAGTAGTATTCCCACTGCCTTTAATCTTCAAAGCACCATCATTAACAAACCTCACTATTCCATAAACCTTCTTTTTAATGTTCTTCAAAAGGAAATCATTTCCCATCATATGGGAAGAGCATCCACTATCAAGAATCCAAGTGTTGCTGATATTTGTAGATTTGAGGGCTACTTCTGCAAGATTGGATTTCTTGATCTTATTATTTTCTTTCCATGAGATATTGGATTGAGTATAGGATACTAATGGCCTTATAATAATTTTCTTCACATAATCATATTCTTCATACCCATAAACTTCTTCCAGAGGACAAAAAATATTTGTCAGAACAACACCATCAGGAGAGTGAAAACTGACCCATCTCTGAGAGTTGTATGAATTTCTCCTTTCGTACCTCTACTTGTAATACATAGCTTTATGTCCAAAGTGTGAACAATGAAAATAGTAACCATAGAAGTTATTTCATTTATAAGATGGAGGATATTAAATCGGTCTCCTTTGTTGACTTCCCATATCTTCCCCATTCAAGTAGCTCCTTTCCTCTTCACAATATGACATGGTATGACCCAGATAGCCACATAACTGACACTTCATGAGGGGAAATGTCTTATCACATAAATTTATCATAATTTCTTCTTCATTGGGAGAATGGTTGGACTGCCTATCATTTCTAAAAGTTTGACGATAATCTTCAATTATTTTTTTAGTTTTCATTGAGGGTTTCTTTTTGAGCACTTTAGGCAACGTTTCAACATGTCCAAATTTCATCTTGCCTTTCTTTTTGCTCTCTTCACTTCTAGCAGTTGATGGACCATCTTCACAGCCAATTCCATGAATTCCCATGAAAGCGGGTCTTTGATCACTCATGATCTTTCCAATCCCATCTAAACCACACTTGGCTCTTTCTAGAAACTTTGCATCTGAGGATCTTCCAAAATGAATCTTCTTCTTACCCTCGTTTTTGGTTGATTTCCACTCAAGTTTACTCCTAAGAGTAATAGCTTCTTCCTCAAGACCCTAAACGGTATTGGACTTCTCTTCCAGTCCAGATGTAAGGTCATTTATGACCTTCTCTTTTTCTTTAATTCTAAGCGTCAATTCCACAATGTCATATGTGCTTTCAAGTATTGAAGATTCAACTCTCACTAGTTATTCTAGTTGTTCAATTTTAGTTTCAAGCACATTAACATATTCCGATGATTTATTCACCATTTCTTTCCACTTACTACATATCTTGCATTTGTTCTGAAGCTTTGAAAAGGCATCCTTAATTTTAAACTTGGGATCACCATTATGAGTCATATGATTGTCTCTGTCTTTATCGATCAAGGGTTCTAACTTTTCAATGGTAACCATCATGGAATCATGGTTTCCAGTTTTAAATTAAGGTTCTTCTTCTTCCCAAAATTCAATATCAGCCTCTTCCTCTTCACAGGAAAAAATCTTTTTTGTGTAACTTCTTTCCATATTTGAAGTCTCCCTTTTAAAAAAACCTATTTTGAGGCTTCTCAATGTCTTCTACTTAACTTTCTTCATCATCGAACTTTCTTTGGCACTTAGAGGCAATGTTACCAACTCTTCCATAGAGAAAGCATGCCAGACGTAACTTACCTTTAAATTTATATTTTCCCTTCTTCATATTCTTGGAAATGAGAGAAATAATTTCTTTTTCCTCATCATATTTACCACCACTATCTTCTAAAATATATAGTTTTTTCATGTATTTTAATGACATTTCCTTGCTAACACGAGTCGTAGCTTCTTCGGGTTTGAATCCAATCACATATTCCACTAGATTACTTAACAGATCATCCAGAGATAGTTTAAATAGATCTATTTCTTCAAGGGTTGACACCTTTTCATTGTATATAGGAGGAATTCTTCGCAAGATTTTCTTTACGATATCAATGTCTTTGATATCCTCTCAAATCCCTCAAATTGATCCCATTACTTCAGTGATTCGATTGAATAATTAATCTGCATTCTCATCAGGATGCATATTTAGATTGTCAAACTTGTTGTCCAGGACTTGATGTTTTTTCCTCTTTCACTTTGTTGTCTCCTTCATATATATTTTCAAGTTTATCCCACATATACTTTTTTGATGTGCAATTCATCACCTTTAGATAGATCTAATCAGAAAGAGCTGTTGTGTTAGCATTCTAAGCTTTAGCATCTGCATCAAGAACTTTCCTATCTATGTTAGTCATAGTAAGACATGTTGGATCAATAACATGTATTCCATGCACAGTAGCAAAGAGGACATCCTTTCCTAGAGATCTTAAATGAGATCTCATTTTGTTCTTCCAAATCTAAAAATTACTTCCATTGAAGAGAGGGATTCCCCTAGCATTGACAACATTCACTATGATGAAAAAGTAAAAATCAAACACCAGTAACCTCCCTCTAATAACACTTGTAGGACCCCGGGACACCCTGAGAGGGGAGGGTGAATCAGAGTGTCAAATTTTTCTTATAAAATGATGGATCTTGTTTCGATGTTGGTAGGAACTAGGTTAGCATGTATGATGGATATGAGAATCAATCAAACATTCACATACAAAGTGAAAACATTGCACTTTTTTACTTGGTTCACCACTAAGGGCTACGTCCAAAGAGCATACGCCGACAGTTTGTCGGTCGTACCAAATTCCACTATTCTTCACTAGTTGTGGATTAAAAAGGTTCTAAAACAGTCACTCTATCCCCGGCTCACTGCCATTACAACTATTCAGGGATATCCCACTACATCCCTCGGGTCACTCCCATTGACTCCCCCTAGATCACTGCCTTTGGTGAAGTCCCAATCAGTTTATAGACGTGAAGGTCTCTTTAATAGATTCGCATTGAATTCTTTGCCTCTGATTAGCATGAGTCTCGGCTTGAATTGAAGTCCGGTAATAATGCACTTGTACACATTGAACCACTGAACTGGATAACCAGAATGTGCAAAAAAGTTTCACTGACAATTGCACGCAACACCAACCCTTTGCGCGCAAGACCTTACTATTGTGCGCAATATTTCCTTTTCTCGGGGAAAAATATTTCCCGCAACAACACCCTCTTTCATGCAACTGAATATTTTACGCACTACCTTAATTTTTATGTGCATCTCTTCCTTTTTCACAGAGCCCGGAGTTTTTCATGCAACTCAAGTTTTTTGCGCAAATCGGAGTTTTTCGCGCAGTGTGGAATTTTTCGCACAGCCCAGAATTTTTCATGCAGATCAAGAATTTTACGCGCAATCCCCTTTATGCAAACCTATTACGCGCATCAGACCTTGGATCTTATCTAAGTCCTCAACCATACATAATGATGAGGTCACCTATTATTTATAGGCGTCTCAGACGCCCGTGCACAAAACCCCATGTGGCGCAAAAAACCCTTCATTTAATGCGTAATATTTCACACAGGTACTGTTTTTCGCGCACATCTCCAGATTTTTCATGCAACCCTTGCCTTTTCCATTTTTCGATGTTCTGATTCTGAAACACTATTTGTGCAAAAAACCTCAATCAACTATTTTGCGCACTATGTTGTTTTTCGTACCCAACTAAAATATTTATCACACAACCCTCCTTTTTCGTGCACCACTTCATCTTTGCATGCACCTTTTTTACTAACAATCCATGTCTTCATTTCCCAATTTTGAGGCACAAAAATTTAGCAAACACTGGGAATTGGTACCACCTTCAATAATGTTGTCTGGTTGAACTGTATGATCACTTTACTGGCACACATTCTCAACTTCTACTGAGAATTGACAACAAACACAAACCATACTCCAATTCATTCAAAGAATAGTCATGGTTCCAACATTACCACGAAAGGGGTTAAATTTATATGGGATGAAATGTTTCAAACATCATTCGATGAGCTATAATTACTTCTAACATCATCTCTTATTTTGATCTTATATGATCCGATTAATGAGAATATTGTTTTCTGTTATACTGTTGATTAAGGATTGGGTTTTATGCTTCGGTAAGATGATTATGTGGTGCATTACAAATCTAAAATTCTTCAAATGCATAATAATAATTAAACCACTCATATTTTAGATAATGTTATGGAAATTAATGTTCATGAATTTTGGATGTATTGCCTTTTGGGTTAAGGATCACAAACATTTTTAATCATTAGAGCTTGAGCTAAATCATAACTCAAAAATACGTCAAACTCAAACCGAAGGGGTAAGTTGAATTTACTAATCCATTTGACATCAAAATTTCCTTCAACCTTAGGAAAGAAAATGTTATTGTATACACAGTCAATATGAATTTACCATTATAGGATGTTCTAGAATCTGAGCAGGAGTAAAACCATATGGGACTCTTTTCTTAGTTTCACCTAGAATTCAAGGAGGATATTTTAGTTATGATCCAAACTAGAGTTCAATTATAATAATATATCTATATGCTTATTAAATAGGATCAATATTAGGATGGTGAGTTTAGTGGAATTTGATAATCCATATATGGTGGGGATACCATTTCTTGTTGGTCTCTCCGTTTAGATAGTATTCTTCTTTTGGTGGATCATTTTTTTGGAAAAAACATCTGTAAGAATCTATTATTTTTTAAAATATCATATTTCATCATGTTCCTTTCATATGAGCACTATGAAGATGTATTTTTAAACAAGATAGTGATTCTAGTGGTTGGGTATGAAGTGTCAAATTTCATATTATGCATCCCACTATTAAACCTTCCAATAAAGAAAGACAATGTATCTAAAACCCTCTTGGTTTATCTAGAATATTCCTATGTCATTTAGGAAATGGTACAAGGATTATATGTACTTGGATTTTGGATTATCGTAGACTCCCCAAGGGAGGAATTCCATCTTGGTGTTGATAGTTTGGTCAACATAGTTAGAACGCTTTTTTCTGGTCAGGAACACCACTAATGTTGAAGAAGTGGGTATGATGTATATACAATAGGTTTTTATTTTACATGGGGTTAACTCTACCATTGTTTTGAAGAGGGATCCTTGGATTACATTGTGGCTCTATAAGAGCTTCCAAGATGTAATGGGGACTCATTCTAGGTTTTTTAAAGACTACCATCCAAATACATATGGCTAGATAGATAATGATATTTTGATCCTAGAGGACTTTCTCGACGCATGCATCTCATTTCAGTGGAGAAGGGGATATCTATATGGGAATGATTTCATTTTCTTATAATAGATGTTATCAGTATTTTATCATGATGGATCCCTTTGAAATTATTCATGGTCTTCCATGAAGTTCACCTCATTGTTATGATAAATTGGATGAGGATTCTCTTATAGGATTGAGTCTCATTCATGAGTCAATGGAAATTATTCAAGATATATATAAGAATCTCTTTATAGTTCCTACAAAGCATAAATAGTGTGTGGATCATCAGAATCATCCATCGGATCTTCCTATCAGTGATAAGGGTTTCATGAAAGTTTCTCCATATTTGTCTCACTATCATCATGTAAAATAGGTAAAGTTATAATTTAGATATATTTAAAAATTTGATTTCACTAATTGTATTAGTAATATTTCTTATCATTTGGAATTATTATTTTATGGTATAGGTATACATGATGTTTTCCAAATACCTGAACTTATGAAGTACCATCCTGGTCACTCTCACATTTTTAGCTGGGAATAGATCAAATTGGAGCCATATGTATCCATTATAGAAAAACCAGTGGTAGTCTTTTACTCTATGGTGAAATTCTTGTGTGGGAATTTTATTCCATTGGTCAGAGTGTTATGGAGACACAAATCACATTCTCATGAAACGTGGGAGAACATGTCATTGATTAAGGAACAATTTCCTTACCTCTTTCTATACATCATTCTACTACATAGCATCACATGGATTTAAAGACTTATGGTGGGTATTTTATAACATCTTATTACTTTTTCTTTTAGGTATTTTTCATCTCTATTTTTGTTCCCCAATTTAATTATGTGTGTTTTTTGACATCCATGGAAGGGATGAATTTTCCAGGGAATGTGAACAGATGTTTATGGATGTATGTTTGTATGAATTAATGGAGTCTTTGTATACATGTTTCAAAAGCTTTATATATTTATACCCATGTTTGGGGAACATCAAAGATTGTTTGGATTCATTCTTTAGATCCTTGATTATTCTTTAGCTACAGTGAATCATCACATCATGGAGAGTCACACATTGTGTATTAGTTATTAGGAAGATGTCATCAATTAATTCAAGGAATGAATAGTTTAAATTCAGTGAATCTATTTCAAATAATTAAATGGTAAAATTTTGGATTTTTAATCTAATCTGGTGTCTCATTCCCCATATCATAAAATTCATGGAATTCACAATTTGAAATGGGTTCACATCATGAATGTTTTCTGATTTCAGTTGTAACCATGATTCATGTCTGATTTATTTTTATTTTGGTTGTAGCCTCCTCTCTTTATACCTAGGATCTCACCCAGGAAGTTTTTAGGGATCACTTCCCCATATAGACAATTAATTTAGTGATTGATCATCATGGTTGTTGTGGTTTGTATCTCCAGGTAAGATATCCTTCTACTTAATGAATTTCATTGATCATAATGGAGTCTTAGTTCTATGTTTATAGATTCGTTTAATCTTGATTATAATCTTCTTGGTCCTTTTTATGTCTATTATGTTATCTTCTTCTAAATATTGACCATCATGTTGGTTGTGGTGTTGTATGAGAGTTTCTTGGGTTATGTGTTATGTTATCTTCTTCACCAATAGTTTTTCATGTCAAATTTATTATGATTTGTATGTATTGATTCTAAGACCCCCTCTATAGTCCTTATATTCTTCCTTATTGGCGAATCCAATTTATTTTTTTGTATCTCAAGATTAAGGTATGTGGTTACATCCTTTCCTATGTTGGATGAGCTATATTTATCTGATTTAATAATTTTTTAGGAAATGAATTTTCATGATTAAATTGTGTGTGTGAAAATGAGATTCTCATAAGATATTTGTTCCCCTTATTTTTTAAAAAGAGAATCTCTTTTCAATGAACATTGAAATAAAATATTCAAATTTTTTAAAATGTATGATTTTATCTAATTAGTGTGGAAAATATACCACATGGGATTCATTGGGTACCTATGATGAAGGTGTAAAAATATTCCTTGTCTATTGATAATATCGTGGTGGAAATTTATGGCGTGTTACTCTACTCTATATTCCCACTGTTCTAGGGACCTATTAAAACTTTTGGGAGTTTTACTTTCTCTTATGTTCCATCGATCTCTAGATTTGATTAATGTATCAAGATACTTTAAATGTATAATTGTCAATTTTTTGTTATGATTTTCCTAGATATCTCAAAATGTAGTGATCCCTAGAATGATATTGCATATGGTAGATTTTTTTTCGATTTTATATGATATGTGTTTCATTATTTTCGTAACTATTTCAATATATGTGATATACATTGAACCTATTTTTGTGGGATAATTTGGAAGTGTGGTTTGGGGGTTCATCATTCATTTGATAAAAATATTTTTTAACTATTTGTCCTTATTTGTTTACTTTAATGTTGAACATGTTTGTATTTGTGTTCAAATACATGATATGGAACAGCTGGGGGTCATACTAGGCCTCTTTACCTTCCACCATGTGCACCCCTTCAGTAGTGCCTAAACCTTGTTATTAATTTTGATGCATGGATGTTCAAGGAACCACCTTAAAGTGGTGAGGTTTCTTATGGCTAGGTCTAGGTAGCTGGTTGTAGGATGATGGGATTTTTCCTACACTATCTCATGGTGTAGCTATTTCAATTTTAGGTTCCCTTTGTTGTCAGACTTTTACATTAGAGATCATTTATCTAAATTTTTGTTATATTTCTTCTTATATTTCTTTTTGATAATAAATATATTCCTTGTTTACTAATCTATTATTTCATTGTGTCTTGTACATATTTAAGTTTTTCATTTTTTCGGCATTGGGTTGGGAATAATAATTTCCTTTTATAGTTATTGATTCCTAGGTTCTAGTCACCAGCATATGGTGATAGAGAATTCCCATCAGGAATGTGTAGACTAGTCTAGGTAATAGTTTGGGACGGTATTTGTGACAACCGAGTCCCAATGATAGCACAGACACCCCGCCTTAACATGGTCGTCGAGTTCTGACCTACCAGGTACCACCAGTTGCCTCGTAGACACGTGGGGCCCACCCCAGGGTCCACCCACATGCCAGGGTCCACCCACATGCCTGAATGGGTCATCTGACTAATGATAGTCCCCACAGGCCAACACATGTCCTTTCCAGTGTGCTTTGTCCTCACTCACACACACCCTGGGAAACTTTCCAGAAGGTCACCTATCAAGATCACTACTCCAGGACAAGCATGCTTAACTGTGGAGTTCAAATCAGACAGGCTCCTGAAAAGGAAGGTGCACCTTGTTGACATGAGTCATATCATTTAGTCATTTAACCCTTTATCATTTGGGGATGTTACAATCACCCCCCTTTAGAGCACAACACCCTCATTGTGGGCCCTACATCTCAACCCACGCCATGCACCATGCACTTAAGGCTGGGTTCCTCCTCTGATACCAAATGTGACAACCGAGTCCCAGTGACAGCACAGACACCCCGCCTTAACATGGTCGTCGGGTTCTGACCTACCAAGTACCACCAGTTGCCCCGCAGACACGTGGGGCCCACCCCAGGGTCCACCCACATGCCTGAACAGGTCATCTGACTAATGATAGTCCCCACAAGCCAACACATGTCCTTTCTAGTGTGCTTTTTCCTCACTCACACACACCCTGGGAAACTTCCCAGAATGTCACCCATCATGATCACTACTCCAGGACAAGCACGCTTAACTGCGGAGTTCAAATCAGACATGCTCCTGAAAAGGAAGTTACACCTTTTTGACATGAGTCATATCATTTATTCATTTAACCCTTTATCATTTGGGGATGTTACAGTATCCTTAGTTGGTTCTTGATAGTTACCCAATTCATTGGGGGAAATATTATTCCAGGCCAACCCATAAATTATTAGACACTATCCCATATAATTTTGAGTACATTCCCTATCCTCAATCATCTCATCATATATAAAATTACACAATTTACTAGTGGTTAATATAATTATAGTCTCAACCATCACATAATTAAAAGATTCATATATTTTCTATAAGAATGTTGAAAAAATCATAATTCCCACATACATTATTTATCCCTTGGAAAAAAATGAGATTCTTGAAAACATCCATAAAATATCATCATAATCAATCTAGAGAAAGATATTAGAGGGTATCATTAGTATATAACCCTATATAAGCATAAGAAACAATTAAAGGATTTTTCCTTAGATTGGAAAATATTTTTCATTAATCGTTGTAAATATTCTTCTACAACTTAAGAAGAAATATCATGTTTGGGAAACTTTTGATAACTAAAAACCATCAAAAATATTATACAATGATTTTATATAAAAATAATTTGATTCTTCATAATTATGAATAATATAGAATAACATTATGGAAAATGGGAAACGTTTGTCAAGAAGTAAATATAAACAACATTATTTTCTTATCCTCAAAATGAAAACAAATATGACTGATACAAATAAATAAATATATTACCTTTAAAACTATAATAAAAAATTAAAATCTTTATTTACATTATCTTTAACAACCACTAGAGTTTATATAACACCTTTATAAAAAAAATTTAACAAACATGGATGTAGAGGGGAAACATTCAAGACCTAAAAGAAAAGTTATGTTTAATTTCTATTATAAGATTTATTTTAATTTGATTCTTGATCTAAAGGGTAAAAAAATTATAAGAAGAAAAATAAACACAAAAAATAACTAAAGGGTTAAAAAAATAAATTTTTTAATATAGAAATATCATTACATTCCTATAAATTAAATTTAAACCTAAATAATCCTGAATAGAAGTGAGAATAAAAATAAACACATACCACATACATCTGTTAGATCAGACATACTCTAATATCTTGTGTATGAAATTTAGACATATTCTATATCAAATTATGACATATTTTTATATTTATTATACTATTTACCTCTCATTTATAATTTCATCTCACCCAGTTCTTAATTATTCTTTATTAGAATCAATATGTTGATGTTAATTATCTTGTTTTAAATTCTTGTTTATGTTTGATGGTTCCAGTCCTAATTATTTGGAAATGGATGCATTGTTTCTATTATATTAATCATTTTATAAGTATGATACTTATTTATTTAATAAATTATTTTTACCAGGCATGTCAGCGTTGTTGAAAAAATATATCTATCATTCATTGAGATGATATTCTGCAAGTACCCATGTGAGAAATTCACATTTTTAATTAATAAAAGGGGTAGAAAATAGAAATTTTATTATATTTTAGGAATCCAGATTATATCCACAAATATCATATTTATTTATTAAATCCATTTCTATATCCATCCAACTAAGATGATAAAGAAAAATAAATTTTTTTCACTCATAGAGGTAGTAGTTTACACATACACAGAGGAAGATTCTTCATTTTACAACTTATTAAAGTTTGGTAAATAATGTTTTTTTGGGAAAAACTTTTTCATAATAATAATACTTATATAATTTTATTTTAATGGGTATTTTATGTTCGATATAGGTTGAAGAAGAATTATATTTTGAATAACTTGGTGATGATAATTAGCTCTTTCATGGATATACACTAGAATGATTCTACATTACCCTTCTTAAATTGGTCTTTTAAGAATAAATTAACCTATATGTCATAAACGATATAGTTTGGAATGGATTTTGGTAGATATTTTTTGCACCATAGTTCTTTGTGAGTGTGGATTTGTGAGTAGATGAGAGGTCCTTTTATATTTTTTTAGAATGGCACTATTGTAGATATTTATAACTATTAAATAAATCTATTAACATAATGATAAAAAAAATTAGTTAAAATTAAATCATAAAAAAAATTCAACAATAATATTCTATTCGGAGAAGATGTATCAATATTTGTTCTAATTACATAATTATTACATGAAATTTCAAAGGTTATTTTATTAATTATTACTTGAGTATGTAAGAAAATATTATATAGGTATACATCATCAGATGTAGTAAATATAGAAAAACTATTTAATTCATTAAAATAGTTAAAAATAGTTTATATAAAATCCATGGTATTTTCTATAGTAATTTAGATCCATTTTATTTTATTTTATTTTATTTTTTCAATTATATTTTAATTTATACAAATATAATACAATTTTTATTATAATTAAGAATCATTCACATAAGTTTGGTGTCATGTTCATAAAATCTATCAAACACATCAAATTTTTTGGGGGATACAATTTATATTGAAACCATAGGGTTTAACATTTAGGACATAAGAAAATGTGAATCCAACAAATGATATACACAAGATAATGGAGAAATATATAGATTAATCCAATCCTGGGATTAAAGAGTTATTTCCCATGGAAGTGAGGTGGGTTATCACAAGTAAATAAACCAACCAAGAGATAAAAACTCATGATCAGATAACGTAATTATTTTATTTTTTCCACAGATCATTATTTACTTATTTATTCCATGAATTGTTTATTTGGATGATTAAACATGATACCACAAATTAAATAAGTTACATTTCATGATCAATATGAAATAAAATAAAATTATTATGCATAAATTATTTTATTAAATATGGATTATTAATTATGTACATTATATATATATAAAAACAATAAGAATAATTAAATAAAATTAATATATGTGTAAGTTAAACAAAATCACTTAATCAAAATATTAATTCAAAAACATCTTCTTTATACTATGTTTGGATACAAACATGTTTAATGTGTCATCTATTCCATAATTGGGGTACATTAAATTAATGGCGATTATTATTAAATATAAAGGGTTATATAAACCAAATTATTCTTAAGTGTAACCACTATAATCAACCTAATACAATTTGGATGGAAGTGATAAGGAAATTAAAGTATATCATTTTATGATAGAGTATTTTACTCAATAGATCAAGGAACTGTGACTTCATTTAACATGAATGTAAACTACACATAAATAAATTTGATTAATTTTCAAGGCCAAAATCTTTGTTATTAGAAGGAAAATATGAATCCTAACTAATAGAATATTTGATCATTATGATATTTTGAATCCAATGGTGATGATTAGGGATTTCAAAAAATATAGTGAAATTAGCTAATTTAATGAATTAATTACAACATAATAGGTAATATTGGTAAATATTTGTAATATGATTTTAATTATTGTAGAAAAATTGATAATTTTCCCATAAAAAATTTGTGATTATTATTATATAAGAAAAACATTCTTACTATCCCAAACATTCATGAGAGGTATAAGTACATCATGTCATCAACTATGTCTGGAGATAAATGGATGAAACATAATTACATGGATGAAACATCATTGACAATTATTCTCTATAAACATGAAAATGATAAATAAAAGAAAATAATAAATGATATTTTCATCACACTATATATGTGTATACTTAATGATAAATAAATTTCTAATTCACATCTATTATATATGTCAAAGTATATTGACCATTTATAAAATCATAATTCTATATGGATAATATATTATTCATTAATGTCATATTATTATAATTTTTACCTATATTATCAATATTCATTAATAGAAATATAATGAATACTGTGGATAAGACACTAAATAATATTTTCACTATACTATTACAAGTTGATAGGGATTGGTGTGAAAATGCATCCTCACCCTTTATGGGTAATTAAGTGATTGAAAATGATAAAAGTAAATTATAAGTTTAAAATTAATAGTGATTTCATCATATCCATTAAAGATAAAGGGAGAGTAAATAATAGAATGATATCTACTTCACATGCATAACTAATGGTTATTGAAAGAGGAACTACATTGAATTAATGCGTAAGTGAGAAAAAAATTATTCTTCTAATATATTCATCATTTAATATATTATTTATAATTATTTTCCTATAATTTAAATATTATATGTGATTCAAATATTTTTATCCAAATATGATAATGATTGAAGAACATTAACATTAAAGTAAGTAAACAAAATATTAAAATTATTGATGGGTCTAGACACATACACCAGCTAAATATAATCACATATTTATTATTTCAAACTAGATTGATTCCCCTAAAACTATTTTTTAATGAGTGTTATGAAATTGTTTTACTCAATGTCTAGTTTTACACATAATGAGACATTATTTCATATTTGAACGTAATTTTTTATGGTATATCAAACTAAATTAATAGTTCAATAATGACTGAATCAATGATTCAAAAATATTAGGTATTAATTATTAATATAAAAATTAAATAATACTATATTTATGAAATGTTATACTTTTTCAAGTATAACTAAGATTAAATGTCATGTATATGCAAAAAATTGTGTCTATATTCATTAGGTATATGTCTATTAGGAAGTGTAACATGATTACCTCTAAAATTTTAAGGTATGGAAACCTTTATACATTAAACATTTTGATAGAAAAAGTCTACTAGAATATGTTCAGTATGATATTTTCGAACTATTCTAGAAAGATTCTATATATAAATTCATAATCATTAGGATATTCCTTTATGATATTTCAAGAATGTAAATTAGAGTAAAAAATATTAATAGTAAAATATATAGGATCCTATATATTGGTTTCCTAGAGAGTATATTAAAAATATAAGATTTGGTTTTTTAAATGTAGTGTTGAGACACTCCTAAACTTGCATTTCCTTATAAACACTATATTAATTATTGTATCAAAAGTAGAGTCATATATGTATTGAATGTATTCTATAGTTCTTTTTGATATATATTTATATAATAGAGGCATTAAAAAATAATTGTATGATAACTATATTTACCACTAGATATCATATAAGCTATAATATGAATGAATACCATTTAATCATATATTCATGTGTTTTCATGAGAAATATTTGTTAATGTTATTGTTATCAAAAAAATACATTAAGAATCCCTTAATTGAATCACAATTAACCTTCCTAAAAATGACCTAGTATAAAAATATTCTTATTATTAAAAAGAATTAGAAAACTTATTTATAAAATTTATATAAGAGGGAGGAAAAATATTATGAGATACTTATATAAATCTATGATTTAATAAATTCAAGGATCCAAATGAACATTAGTTTTCATGGGAACAACAAATACATAAGCATTGTTGGGTGTGGTTATCTCCAGGACACACAATGTGTATAAAAGATAAAATAAAGCGGTCATTTTATAATCACTAAATTAGGATATATATTATTTTATGAGAATAATGAATACATTCCCAATAAATATGTTATATATTTAATTAATCAATTATTTTAAATCTCATGAAAATTAATAAATATATTTTATATATCAAAACAAATTATATATGTTATAGGTTTATCGAATTCATTTAAATCCATTGGTGTGTATTTAACAATAAATAAAACATGTATGTTAATGTTTGTAGCTGTAAGGAATGATTTCTTATTAAAGGATTCGGGAAAAAATAAGGAATAATCCATGATGAAACCTTTCACCTTGTAATAATTCCAAAATAATTTAATATTAAATAAATTATAATATTTTTTAGGATGAAATTAAGAAAATGGATGTCAATGGAACCATAAATAATGTAATAATTCTGTAATATATCTATATGACACCACCATAAGGGTTAGTGATACTAGATTATGGAAATTCGTTGTGCAAGTTGAAAAGATCCATTAATGGCATGATGAATGTTTAGAAATTGTGGAATATTTATTTTAATTAATCCATAGGTGATTTTGGGATTACTAATATTTTAACTAAGACATGTTTCTATATGATTTTAGTTGGAGTGCTATAATATTTTTCAAGTCAAAACTCTTGAAAACCAATTGAAAAATAAAATTTAAATCATATAGTTAGTTAGAGTTATGATAAAATTATTTCCTTATAAATGGCATAATGTATAAACACACACTTAAGGGAGTAGAATCTAATAAGGTTTATCTAAGGGGTTTCTTAGATAAATTAATAGAACATTGACTGAAATAGTATAAAAAAATTAATAATGGAATAATTCATGTGACAGTAATTTCTTGTGTCACATAACATAAAATATCTAAAATATTGTGTGCTATTGAACAATAAAAGATTATTATTATGTATAAAATTCAAAATATTATGTATCTGAATCTAGTACATATTTCCTGATATGTAAATATAGATGATATTTTCAATGAAACCTGTATGGTGGAATGATATAATGTTTTTTTAGAATTTACTAGGGTAGTATTTTTTATAATCTAATATTAAGTTACAAAGGATGGGTTACTAGTGAATATTGAATTGGAATTATATATTTCAATGTGATAAAAAAAGATTTTTATATTAATAAATTTAATATAAAATCAAATATTTGATAATTTAAAAAATTAAGATAGTTCTAATAAATCTAGGTGTTGAAATATCTACAAATACCAAGTGTATTATGGATACTGGTTTAGCTTAACAATATATTTACGTTATGAATTTTCCCAATTCATGGATGTTTCTCTTGAAAAATAAACAAAATCACAATGTTTATTTTTATAATATCATATCCTAGATATTGGACAAAAATTAAATTAAATTTTAATGTATAACTGGTAAATACATAGGGATAAAACCACTTTTGAATTTTACATAGAGAAGTAATCTCATAGTCATAAGACAAGCCATAAAATAATATTAAAAAAAAAACTACACCCATACCATAGAAAAATATTTTTTACCATGTGTGATATAACAAGTTTCTAGATATTAGTTGGATCTTGTAAAAATTGGAGTCCTTTGGAATTGGTACCATAAGAACCTAGTAGAGTTTTACATTTCATTACTTGAATATTATCTAATATCCTATCACATGATGATCATTCTTCTATATAATATTAACTAGAAAATTTCTATATAATATTTATAACATTAAAGTGTTATATCAGTTCCCCCACAATATTAAGAACTATGATATTCCATCACAATATTCTTAATCATATTAAATATGATATGGATAATATGTAAAAAAAAGACACATAAAATGAATGACTCTAATAAGTTAGGGGATCAAAAGAACTTGATACATTTTTGAATTAAGTTTACACTTTGGTATCTCTATGAAGGGAAGTCATGAGGAAAAACCCCACCAATAAAAATTCCACATATTTACATTACTTTGGATATTTCTATCAATGAATTATTGTATAGATCCTTAGAAATGATATTATTTTTAATGTGTATCAGGTATCATACACTTTAATTTATAGATAATAATCATGATTACCTATACTAGAATAAAGGAAGAATCCAATGGCAACTTCATATGTGACATGATGTTAAATGAATAGGTTAATAAATTATTCTTTACTTATGTACTACTAAAATAATCTATCTTAGACCCTGGAATTTAAATGGTCCTATTTAATTATATCCATGGCTATGTTAGTTCATCAATGATTTCATTTAATGAATTAAAATAATGATTAATCATGAATATAAGATGATATCATACAAATGAGTCCTACTTCATTAAATATGGATTGGAAAATGGATTAAAGTACAAAGTATAATTGATATGACTTTTTCTGTAATTGTTACATTAATTTCATTCTTTTTGAATTCCATTAAATTTTTCTTACTTCAAATATTTCAATTTAAGAAGGTTTACATAATTCTACTGAGAAAGAGGCTTAGGGGTCACACACAAAGTTTGTGAAGAATATTTTTAGACTCTACACAATCTGATATTTGGAATTAATTGTGTTATCTATATATGGAATTATAGTTTTATAAGTGATGTTGATTACAAAAATTCAATCATTCAATAGTTGAGTTTATAATATATGAGTTTATTTTTATCTATTTTAATTATCTAAAATATATTTTATAATTATTTATTTATTCTCAAGTTTGAAGGATAGATGAATATAAATTTTTATTTTTTTATATACCTATAAAAATAACTATTCTTTGAGTTTAGTGAATATAATATCGATTTATCTATTGAATGAATAATATTTTTGAAAAAAATATTTCAAAATTTTATATTAAACATGTTTTTTGGGTTTGTTAATAGGATGGGTTAATGGCCTGATTGAAATGATATATTTTACTAAATATTTTTTAAATAAATATTACATTATTTATTTTTAAAATGAATTTTCAATAATACCATTTCATGTGATACAATAATCTTATGAATACTATTATTTGACATGGGGTACTACTTATAATTAATAAATTAATAATATAGATTTTATAATTATCATTTATTTTTTACTAAGTAGAAATTCCATGTTAAATTATACTATAGCTAATAGACTGGTTATGAATAATAGAATATCATTATAATTATCTGAAGACGAAGCGAGATTCGTGATACACCCTCCCTCTTTAGAACATAGAGGTTATATAATTACCCTTTGTTTCATCCGCTAAGGCCATGTGGCATTGTAATAGAATTTTATGGGGTTGGTGGAATGAAGATTACAAAAATGAAATTTCCATGTCCCTTTCAGGTGGTCTCCAATGGGGTTTATTCATGGAACAGAAAATACCCAACTGTTTAATTTACATGATGAATCAAGGTCCATATTTCTATATGTAGGTTCTCATGGGGGATCTTATCTAATAATATATAAGAACACAAATTGTTCAAGTGGATGGAAGTTTGGGATCATCACACCATTTTGGAGTATTTGTTTCCTACTCTAGGATTCTCTTATAGATTTATGATATGTTCATGAATCCTTCATTAATTACTTTGAATGACATGGATCACACTTAAGTTAAAAAAACTTTACTTTCATGTATGGAATTTAGAATCCTATATATGTATCTTAGTTTCTTCATCGAGGGAGATAACTGTATTTTTCTGAGATTCCCCAACAATGGTACCCTCTTATGTACGGATTATATATTATTTTTTCATTACAATTACATTTATTTTTTTGAGACACACATTGAGTCACCCTTGAATGTAAATTTATCTAGGAATACAAGAGTTATTTTGATGTGTGGATCAGACATACAAAATGGGATTCAAACATATCCTTGTGGATGGATCAGAACATTTGTAGTTTGTTTCCAATTAATGGGACACAACATACCTTTTATGGTCATGTGATAATGACCAAACCATGCATATTAACGTCATGTGAAAATGTCTTCAATGTGAAAGGTTCTTATTCAATGATTGGTGAGGGACTTTTGATGAAGAGGCCAAGAGAACTAGGAAGTTATATGGGTTTATAGATTGGATATGGCCCTACTAAAAATGTGTTCCAAATATAACTAGGGTTGATTTAGTTTATTGGGTTTGGACATCAAGGTAGATTCCAATGCAACCCATTCGTATGAGAATCCAAACCTACATAGTTTGTTTTTGAGGACCCTAACTTATAGAGGTAATCTTCAGTTTGTCTCACAGGGGAGTAGAGACCTTTGAGAAGATTGAGTTGTGGCTTATTACTAAGGATGATTCCTTTTGTAATGAGTTTGTGTATAGTTGTGGCTGGAACCGGATAGAAGGCCCATATAGTAATCGCATGGTAAATTTTTTGGGGATTTTACAGTGTAGGTGTCCCATGGATGGTTGGGGATTTCACTTGAGATGACACCTAGATGTTTGGGTCTTAGGGTTTATATCATACTAGAAGATTCCCTAATGATTTGGGATCATGCAGATATCAAGATCATCACTAACCTCTAAACCCACTTGTTTCATGATCAGTGTGAGAAACAAGATGGATCAATAGATCTGGGAGGTAAAACAGTCTATTTTTTCTACTAGTAGATAAATGAAAAAACAAAATGGGGAGAGAGAGAGAGCATTATATGGAACATGTTCCCTCCATTCACTGAAACCTGGTGACCAAAGGAGAGAAAAATAGATTTAATTTCCACCTCTCCCCTATTATTATGATAACAAGGATAGTTACATTTTATGATCTATCTTGATAAGGCCCATGGGTAAGGAGGAAGAGGAGTGAAAGAATAAGGATAGTTCTTGTAAGAAAGGATATGGGTTTACTCCATTAGGGATTCCCATAACTAGTTCTTTGTTAATAAAAGAGTATAACCCACTACAGCTCAAAGGGTACATCAAATGTGATCCCCCCACCACTCTCTACTTTGGAAGAAAAGGTCCCTGGCCTCAGAGATGATAATGGAGTGGAAAGTTTATAAATGACATGTCCAACAATGAGATATCACTTGAATTGCCCCAGGGTTGGGGTTTTGGTGACTGAAGAAATGCATATTCACATTCACCCTGAGGAATATACCCATATAGTGTGACATGTGTGGGAAACCTATGGCGAAAGGAATACATATCCATATGTGATACATTCTTGTGTTCCTCTTACCATTGTCTTGAATGTTCGGAGGCTTCAATGGAGGCTTTGATTTGGCCCCCTGTGGACAAGGGATGCAGAAGAGAATTATCCCTATAATTTGTATCATTAATGATATCTTAAATGAGTCTCATGATTTTCATGTATTATTGATAAAAGGTTCTGGATTCAGGACCATGGATAAACTATAAGTGTTTCACACTGTAGGGGTAGGCCTACTTGAGATGGAGATCCCTCAATAAATGGACCACCTAGGCTAGAAAACATGTTTGAGGCCTTATCTTAGGAATCATGGTCTCCAAAGGTGGCCACAAAATTTTATTGGGTAGGTCCCTAGTAAGTTAAGGGACATTCATGCATGTGGTTTCACAGTAGTTGGTAATGCACCTCATATAGAGGTCTTGTGTTTTCATTTAACAACTCTTATCTTTAGTACACTTTATTACATGATTTCATTACATAAAATTAAAACAAATAAAACACAAAATATTTATAATATTAGTGTATTTAAGAATTAAGTACATTGAATGAAAACTTTGACCATGAATTACAACATCTTTATTGAACTCTTATTTGACATGCTTGAGCTCAAAACAGCGTTGGATATAATGGGGAAAATACATAAGAAAGGGGTGATCGATAAATCCTAGTAAGGTAATAAATATCGAATAACATGAACATAATAATACATGTTATAAAAGGTATATCAATGAGGAATAAAGGAACATGAATAATAAATCGTGGTATAGCATGTTAATCATAACATGGGAAATGTGGAAACAACTTAGAACATGACATCATAGATATAGTTTAAAGCTAAACTTCCAATTCCTCATGATAGAAAAAATACCAACAAAATAATAAGTTATACCCATTATCCAACATGACATATCATGATACTAAACATTTCCAAATGCATTGGAGCACTATATAATTCGGGGAGCACCCGTCACTTTCATTTAATTCCCATGCTTAAGTGTGCCACATAGATCATAAAAAATGGATTAATTCATCATCATAATTTATTTCATGATCATATATTGTTGAATAAATATATTTAATTCTCTAATAAAAAGTTATATGTCCATAAAAGTGAACACCCTTGATAGGAAATGGGTATGGTATTCAATACACAATTGGTTTGTCATGGAATATTGTGGTGAAAATTTTATAGAAAAACAACATCAATTTGAAATTCATAAAATGGGTTTTTGAGAGACAAATGGATACATAATTATTTTTACATTAGGTAGACATTAATAGAGAAATTTAATTACATTTACACACATTTATAATTGGAAAAAAAGGCACAACATGATAAATATGCTTGAATAAAAAGGGAAAGGGAATGATGCTTATGAAATTTAGGAATGGTAACAAGTGATATTAGGAGGTATTAATCAGATAAATGGGGTATAAAATAAATTATAAATAATAAAGGATGTATTTTATATGTTATAAAACCTACCAAATCATTAGTAAATTAAAAGGAAATATTCACAACAAAGAAGTGATTTGTGAATAAAAGTGAGAAAGAGAGGATCCCCTACCTTAAGTGCATGGAACAATAATCTTGAATGGGGTTTCTTGTGAGATTGGGGGAATCTTGGAAGGATTCTGTAGAGAGGAGGGAAGAGTAAGTTCATGCTAAAAATATTTTTAGTTATCTTAAGTGGTATCTTGTGTGTGTTTATATAGGAACAAAGAGGGATTTCTTTAATATTCAGGTTTTGGACTCAATAAAATAAAATATTTCAATATACAAACCTTCCCAAGGTTTTTCTCATGTTTTTTAAAAGATAAAATATTTCAATTATTTATTTGGGAAAAGGGAATAAATTGTTAAAATGTTATAACTTTTTATGTGGAGGTGAGCCACATTTTTAATTAAATGAATTTAAAATCATAAAATACATTATATGTTTATGAGGATTAATAAAGGCCTAATACAATTAATAAAATAAACTTAAAATCACATTATTTTAAGTAAAAAACATATATTTGGACTAATACACATGTTACCGTATTTATTAATTCATTTTTATTTCATTATGATGTCATTAACCACACTGTGTGTATATATATATATAGTATTTATTTTTACTCGAAAATTCAACTATCTTAGAAAATTATGAAAAAAAAATCATCAGATAATTTTGAAAATATGATTCCCAAAATTATATTCATTTTATCTAAATATTTTTTTAAATATTTTTATTTTCATATTTAAAATAAAATTCAACATTTATTGAAAAATGCCGGTTTTTTTATAATAATAGTTTTTAAACCCTTAGAAAAATTATATTTCACTTCCTAAAAATTATTTGAAAATTTATAAATAATAAAACATATTTAATAATAACATCTTTTTAAAATAATTTTTTAAAAAATCCATTAATTCACCATTATAAATACCTTAATTGAGTTTGAATATTATCTGAAAATACAATTTGTGTTTAATTAGACCAAAATAAAATTAATTTTAAAGGTTACAAAAAAATGAAAATAAATTAATTATTCTATACAATATACATACTAATATCATTGAGGCCTTGATACATATCCCTTTATCACACCGGTGTACACCCTATATGTGATGTGTCTGATAGTGAGACTTTCATGGGGACTTTTGGCGAACATGTTTTGGGGTGTGATCTCGATGAGCTTGAAATTCTCTAGTAAAAGGTTTCTCTCATTATTAAGTTATTAGATCTAAAATGAGGATTGTTCATGGGGAAAACATGGTGATGTTATCTCTCATATATGCTCTGATAAATGGGATTCATAGGATACAATCCTACTGGATGAGGTCATCACTCCCTTTTTCTATGACAATTGGATTGGTAAAACCCCTATATTTATATTAATTCTGGAATCACTATTTAAGAGATATATTAACAAAATTAATATTATTAATGTTATTTTAAATCAAAATAAACAAATAAGGAAGTTCATGTGTTTTCTATAACTATATTACATTATAATATGTTTAATTAAATCACAAAGGGAATTTCCATTTACAACAGTTTGGGTCATTACAATTTACCACCCTAGAGAATTCCTCTCATATCACAATGATGTGTGAAACCATTGTATGATTATACACCACAACTAAAATAGAATTATTCCCTCTTGATTTATTGGGAATATCAGTGAAAAACTTTATGGTGATGTATTCCCATTTCCATGTAAGTATGGGTAATGGTTGCATCATCTCCATTGATTTTTTCCTTTCGGCTTTTACTTATAGACCTAAAAGACATTTTGATTTATAAAATGAATCATACTTCTTTATGTTATCTCATCAATAGCATTATTATAGATCTCAACACATCATTGTTATTCCTTGGTGGATGGAGGAGGTTTAGTTATGTGCATCATCCAACAGTTTCTTCATTGACTCAGGATTTGATGGTACACATTTCCTTGACCCAAATCTCACAACACCTTCTTCATTAATATTGAGCACTAAGGATTTCATTTTCCATATAGCTTCCACTTTCTTCTGAATTCTCATATGAACTCATTGATCATCATTTAACCACTCCAGAAGAGACAGTTGAGTAATAATTTGTGAAATTATTGATGGGATTCCTTTATTTTATGATTCCCATGTCCATTGTTTCCCAATATAACAATATTGGAAACCATTAAATTATCATAAAAGATAGAATTTTCAGATCATTTCAGAATAAATAATCTGCCATTTTATTCCATTTTCCAAAATGGTAGCAGATGGGGAAATCATAGTCTTTGATCAACTATGGCCATATTCATTGGTATATATTCATATCTTTCTATTTGAATATATACGTGAGGATTTTTTAAACAATATATATTTCACATTTCTCCAAAAATAAATAATTTTTCCACATTTATATAGTGAAATTAACTTCATGAAACTTCAAATCACATGTGGTATAGTTTGTTTTCAAGAACATTCAATCTCTTTAAGGCATAGGCAATGAATTTTTCATTTTGAATCAACACACAACATATTCCCTTCTATAAAAAATCTCTAAATACCTTGAAAATCTCTCTAATTATGGGTATTGTGAGCATAGATGAATTGATAAGAATCCTTTTAAAATCCTTGAATCCTTCTTTGTATACATCATTCCATGAAAACAATACTCCTTCCAGGGTTATCTTTGTATGAGGGTTTCACAATCGCTATAAATTTCTCATAGATCGGGGATAATACCTAGCTAACCCCTAAAAACTATGGATATCTATCATAGTTGTTGGGCTCAAACATTCTTCAATTGCTTATATCATTGGAGGGTCTATAGATATCTCATTTCTTGTGATGATATCTGTCACACCCTGACTTTTTATTTAATTTCTATTACTTGGATCTGGGTCCTCGCGCCAAGGTCCGGGTTGGGTCCTGGATTAAAATTTTTGTCATTTATTATCATTCGTGGGTATAACAACCATGCGCAGTCACCGTACGGTGGGCGGTAGCTGCGCAGTCAGCCCGGATTCCTGCGCAAATGTTTTTCATATAGAATAAATAAATATTTATTAAAATATTAACATTACTTATGTGGAGGTGAGTCACATTTTTTAATAAATGATTTTAAAATCATAAAATACATTATATGTTTTAGAGGATTCATAAAGTCTTAAGAAAATTAACCAAATAAAATTAAAATAAAATAATTTTAATGGGAAAACATAAATTTAGCTGAATATATCTTTATTACATCAATTTTTAGTTCATTTCGAGGTCACAAAACACAATATATATTTATATGGTATTTACTTTATACTTTAAAATTCAACTGTCTCAGAAATTTATGAAAAAATAACCATTGGATAATTTTGAAATTATTATTCCAATAAAAATATTCATTATATGTATATAATTTTTTCAATATTTGTATTCTAACTTTTAAAATAATATCCTATATTTATTGAAAAATGTTTGTGGTTTTTTACAGTTAAAATTATTGAACCTTTATAATAATTATATATGACTTCATAAATATTATATAACCATTAATAATTAATAAAAAATATTTAATAATATCATTTAATTAAAATTATTTTTATTTGTAAAATCCATTAATGCATCAAAATAATTCCCTTAATTGATTTTCAGTATTACCCTAAAATATAATTTGTGATTAATTGAACCAAAATCAAAACAATATAAAAAGTAAATATAAAACATGAAAAGAAATTAAATATTATATACAATATACAAATTCATATTATTATGGTTTTGATAAATATACATTTATTACACCACAATATACAATTATATTAAGGTGAATGATAGCGATACTTTTATGGGGCATTTTGGTGAACATGGTTTGGGTCATGATCTCGATGAGATTAAACTTCTCCTATAAATTGTTTCTCTCATGAATATGTTATTGGATCCTAGCTTGGTATTGGTCAAGGTAAAATCCTAGTTATGTTATCTCCTGGGGAATATCTGATAAATGGACTTCATAATGTACAATCCTAGTAGATAAGGCCATCAATTCCTTTTTCTATGTCAATTGGATTCATAAAATCCCAATATTTATAATAATCATTGGATCACTATTTAACAACTATATTAACAACAATAATTTTCTTAATAGTAATTTAAATTAAAAGATATAACTAAGTAAGTTATTATGTTTTTATAACCATATTACATGATAAGACTTTTAATTAAATCACAAAGAGAAAATTCATTTATAAAAATTTCGGCCATTACAATATTCGACCATAAATAATTCCTCTCATATCTAAATGATGCTTGTTGCATTTGTAAGAGGATCCACCCCTAAAAAATATAAAATTATTCCCCATTTATTTCTTTGAAAGATCAATGAAAAATACTATGATGATATTTCCCATCTCCTTGTAGGTATGGGTAATGGTTGCATCATCCCCTAGAATTTTTTCATTTCCTCTTTCACTTACTGGCCTAAAACAAATCAAGAAGTAAATTCTACCATCTCTTTATTCATACTATCCCACCAATAGTGTTCTATAAGATCTCAATATATTATTGTGCTTCCTTAGAAGATGGAGACAGTTTAGTTATGTCCATTATCCAACAACTCCTTCTTTAACTCTGGATTTGATGGTATAGACAGACTTGACCTAAATCGCATAACACCTTCATCAATTACATTGACCTATGAGAATTTCCCTTTCCTTATAGGTTCCACTTTCTTCACAATTCCCAAATAAACTATTTGATTATCCTTTAACTTATCCAAATTAGATGGTTAAGCAATAATTGGTGAATGAATTGATGACATTCATTCCTTTATGATTCCCATGTGCATCATTTCCAAATATAACACGATCAGATCCCTTTCAGTTCTCATCAATGACGGAATTGCTGGATCCTATCTTCATGAAGCTTCTTCTATTTTATTCGCTTTCCCAATATGTTAGTGGATAAAGATGTCATAGTATTTGATTAGATCTTACCATATTTATTGGTGCATATTAATCTCTTTTTATGTAAATATATAATTTAGGATTTTTTATCCATATATACTTTACATTTCTCCACAAAGAGATGATGTCACTAATATTTTTATATAAAAAATAACTGTATCCATATCTAGATAATATATTGGGTAGTTCTGTTCATGAACATTTAACATCCTTGATGTATAAGCAATGAATTTTTCATTTTGTATCAACACACATCTCAGGCCCTTCTTTGAAGCATCACTAAATACCACTAAAATCACTCCACTTGTGGGTAGTGTGATAAAATGTATAGTAATAAGACACATTTTCATCTCCATGAAACTTTCTTCTCATTCATAATTCCTGGAAAACTATACTCCCTTCCAGGTTATCTGGGTAAGAAGGTTTCCCAATCATGAGAAATTTCTCACAAATTGGTGATAATACCCAGCTAACCCACGAAAACTAGGAATATTTATCATAGATGTCAGCCTCATCCATTCTTCAATTGATTCTATATTTTATGGGTCTGAAAATATCTTATTTCTTGTTATTAAATTCCCCATAAAATTTACTTCCTTCTATCATAACTCACATTTGTTGTACATGGAAAAAATCATTTCCTTTCGCAAGGTATTTATTATAATATTCAAATGAACCTCATGCTCCAATTTACATTTGAGTATATTAGAAAATCATCTATATAGACTAATACATATTTATCAAGGTAATATATAAGGACTATACTCATTAATTACATGAATATTTCTAGAGAATTACTGAGTTCGAAAGTAATTACTGTGAATTCAAAGTGCCACTACCTTTTACGAAAAGAATTCTTGGGGATATCCTCCCTAACACAATATTGGTAGTATCCTGACCACATATCCACCTTGGAAAAGTATTGTTCTCCATGTATATGATATTAAAAGTCATGAATAAAGGAATATGATACTTTTTCTTGATTATGATCATATTGACATCACGATAAAGGATGCAATGGAGCATTGACCGGTCCTTTTTCTTGATGAAGGGGACCGGTGCACCCAATGGTGAAGCACTTGGGCATATTAAAACATTTTTCAAATTCTTATATAGATATTTCCTCGGATCATCAATTTCCACAATGTATATTATATATGGATCCTTTGATAATGGTAATGGCCCAGTTATAATTTTGATAAAAAATTCAACATATCGTATATGAGAAAGACTAGGAAATTCTTTAAAAAACACATCAGCATAATCCATCAAAATGGGATTATATACAAGGATGATTATTTCCATAGACTCAATAATTTGAGCTAGATATGTATTTATTTAGGTTAACAATATCCATGCTTAAGATTATGGTTCAAAAGAAGATTCATCCTCCTCCTGGAACATGTACAGAATCGAGGGTCGATTCACAATATGGAGAGTGATTTCATTCTCATGGAAATTTATGTTGTATATATATATGTGGAGAACCAATCCAAGCCCATCATGGAATAATATTCCCTTCTAATGGTATTATGAAATGTCTTTATTGAAAATTAATCCCACAATCATTATCAGGGGATGAGTTATGTACTTGGGATTCAGTAATTTCCCCATTTTACATTTTCACTAACATCTATGCTTCTATGATTTTTTGTGTTGTTTGAATATTTCTACTAACTTTTCATGACATGAAGGAATGTGTAGAAGAATAATGAAAAATTTTGTTCTCTATTCTAGAATTAAAAAAATAGTTTACCTATCAACACATCATTTTCGGGATTAACTTGGACAGTAGTGATGGTAAAATCTCACCCTTACTGCCTTGGAGGTTGTTGGTTATCTCAAAGTACCCTTGGCTTAGTACATTGGTTTTGAAAATTCCTTGCTTCCTTATAGTTATAGATATATAAAATACCCTAATGGTTAATTGGAGCATTCTATTCCTCCTTCAAAGTAGGGGTTTTATTTTATCAGTAATCAATGTCTAGGTTCTCTTCCTTCCAACTCTTAAAGAATTTCCTTGTCTATTTAGTAAGTTAACAGGGTTATTTTATCCACAACATTGGAAAGTAGAATAAAAAAATTATTGGAACCAATATATCTATCTATCGGACCACCAGAATTGATCTCCACTACCTCTTCTTATCAACATGATACCGCTATGATTCTTTGATGTCCATTTCAACTTCAATAGAACATCAAACAATTTCTTTATAGATATCAAAGTTGCAAATAATTAGGGAATTCTATATGCTAGGTTTTATACCACCAAATAAGTGGTCAACATTGAATTCTGGTGGAACAACAAATTTAGAGACATACTGTGAAATTCCTATGAATTTTTCTTCAAATGCCTCGATAGATTCATCATTTATCTTCTTTATGGAATGGAAATCCATTTCCATTTTATGTTAGAGGGTGTGGGGAAAATATTTAACAAAAAACATTTTCCAGAAATCCATCCCCACAATTACTTCAATCTATTTCTCAAGATTCATATTTTTCATCAATGTACCCCATTGATTATCATTACTAAAATTTCCACTTATAGCGAACACCATTGGCGGTCGCTATTGGCCTATAGAGACCGACCAGTGGCCGCCAATGGTGGCCATTTAAGGTGGACGAGACTTCAGCCTACAGCGGCCGCCAATGGAGGTCGCTACACTGGAAAAGAAAATTTAAAAATTTCATGATATAGAATAAAAAACAGCATATAAATCATAAAAAATGAAAAACAATTCCAAACACAATAAACATCAAGATCATCATAAACAATAAATGATAGACGTGCTTCAACGATCCATAACCATATGCTTTAAAAACCTAAAATAAGATACAAAGAAAACTAAACAAAACAAATGTAAATTTGACATATTTATTCAGTTATTATATACATATAACAAAATGAAATCTGACATCTCATGGGTGCTATAATAATTTAAAACCACAAATTTATGAAATGTTATCATTTTTGAATTTGTTTTTCTTATTTTGGAGTCTTTGCTTTAGTTTAGGAAAGTTTTTTTTGTTGTCTTAAAATGACTGCTTTTCGCACGCACCTCACGTCCAATGGACATTCTGTCTCCTCCTACATGTCACGAATAATATTCTTATCATTCTTGTGTGGTTTCAGGTCATTTGGAGCACGTTTTCTCTAAATTCAACTGTGACACGCTGTTTTGGTGTTTTATGACACCAGAAACGCGTTTCCAGCCACTACGGTCAAACGGAACCTCTGATTGATGTGTGTTTGTCCAACCATTTCACAATTCACACTGCGGTTGTTGTCGTATGATTTAGTGGTATTCCGAGGTCGTTCGGGTGGTTTTGACCACCCAGTGTGCCCCTTAAGAGCGTGTCGAACTGCTGAAAACGACACATTTAGCCGTACCCTGAACACCACATTTCTGATGGAAATTCCGTCTCCTCTTGCATGTCACGAATAATATCCCTATCGTTCTCATGCGTTTTCAGGTCATTCGGAGCACGTTTTCTCTGAATTCGACCGTGACATGCTGTTTTGGTGTTTTATGACTCCGGAAACGCGTTTCCAGTCACCGCGGTCAAACAGCACCTCCAATTGATGTGCTGTCTATCTGCCCATTTTACAATTCACACCACGGTTGTTGTCATATGATTTCGTGGCATTCCAAGGTCGTTCAGGTGGTTTTGACCACCCAGCCCACCTTTTAAGAGCGCGCTGAACTGCTGAAAACGACATATTCGGTCATACTGCGTACATCACACGTCCGATGGATGTACCGTCTCCTTCTGTATGTCAAGAATCATATTACTATGATTATCGTGTGGTTTCAGGTCATTCGGAGCACGTTTTCTTTGAGTTCGACCGTGACATGTCGTTTTGGTGTTTTATGACTTCGGAAACGCGTTTCCAGTCACCGCGGTCAAATGAAACCTCCTATTGACATTCCTTCTATCCGATCATTTCAAAATTCACACCTCTGTTGTTTTCGTATGATTTCGTGGCATTTCGAGGTCATTTTGGTGGTTTTGACCACCCAGTGCACCTTTTAAGAGCACGTCGAACTACTAAAAACGACACATTCGGTCGTACCACACGCATCTCACGTCGATGGACGTGTCATCTCCTCTTTCATCTCAAAAATAATATTCCTATCATTCTCGTGTGGTTTCAGGTCATTCAGAACACATTTTCTCTGAATTTGACTGTGACATGCTGTTTTGGTGTTTTTTGACTCTAGAAACGTGTTTCCAGTCACCGCGGTCAAACGGCACCTCTGATTGACAAGTAGTCTGTCCGAACATTTCCCAATTCATACCGTGGTTATTGTCGTATGATTTCGTGGCATTCTGAGGTTGTTAGGGTGGTTTTGACCACCCAGCACGCCCTTTAAGAGTGCGTCGAACTACTGAGAATGACACATTTGGTCGTACCGCGTGCACCGCACGTCCGATGGATGTTATGTCTCCTCCTGCATCTCATGAATAATATTCATATCGTTCTTGTCTGGTTTCAGGTTATTCGGAGCACGTTTGCTCTGAATTCGACCGTGACACACCGTTTTGGTGTTTTATGACTCCAGAAACGTGTTTCCGGTCACCATGGTCAAACTGCACCTTCGATTAACATGTCTTCTATCCAACCATTTCAAAATTTACACCTCGGTTGTTGTTGTATGATTTTGTGGCATTCCGAGGTCGTTCGGGTGGTTTTGACCACACAGCATGCCCTTTAAGAGCGCGTTCAACTGCTGAAAACGACACATTCAGTCGTACCGCGTGCACCGAACATCCGATGGATGTGTTGTCTTCTCCTGCATGTCAAAAATAATATTCCTATCATTCTCATGTGGTTTCAGGTCATTCGAAGCAAGTTTTATTTGAATTCTACCGTGACACGCCGTTTTGGTGTTTTATGACTCCGGAAACGCATTTCTGGTCACCGCGGTCAAACAGCAACTCCGATTGATGTTCCTTCTATCCAACCATTTCACAATTCAAACCGCATTTGTTTTTGTATGATTTCGTGGCATTCCGAGGCCATTCGAGTGGTTTTGACCACCCAGCGCGCCCTTTAAAAGTGCGTTGAACTGCTGAAAACGACACATTCTGTCGTACCGCATGCACCGCACGTCCGATGGATGTTCTGTCTCCTCCTGCATCTCATGAATAATATTCATATTGTTCTCGTGAGTTTTTAGGTCATTCAGAGCGCGTTTCCTCTGAATTCCATCATAACATGCCTTTTGGTGTTTTTTTACTCCAGAAACATGTTTCCAGTAACCGTGGTCAAACAGCACCTTCGATTGACATGCTGTCTGTCCGACCATTTCACAATTTACACCGCAGTTGTTTTTGTATGATTTTGTGGCATTCCGAGGTCATTTTGGTGGTTTTGACCACCCAGTGCGCCCTTTAAGAGCACGTCGAACTGCTGAAAACGACACAATCGGTCGTACCGCGTGCACCGCCCGTCCTATGGATGTGTCGTCTCCTCCTACATCTCACAAATAATATTTCTATCCTTATCGTTTGGTTTCAGGTCATTCAGAGCACGTTTGCTCTGAATTCGACCGTGACAAACCGTTTTGGTGTTTTCTAACTCTAGAAATGCGTTTTCGGTCACCGCGGTCGAACAACACCTCTGATTGAGGTGTCTTCTATTCGACCATTTCACAATTCACACCACGGTTGTTGTTGTATGATTTTGTAGAATTATGAGGTCATTCGGGTGGTTTTGACCACCCAACGCGCCCTTTAAGAGTGCGATGAACTGCTGAAAATGACACATTCGGTCATACCGCATGCACCACATGTCTGATGGATGTGTCGTCTCCTCCTGCATCTCACAAATAATATTTCTATCATTATCGTGCAGTTTCAGGTCATTCGGAGCACGTTTTCTCTGAATTCAACCGTGACACGCCGTTTTGGTGTTTTCTGACTCCGGAAATGCATTTCTGGTCACCGCGGTCAAACGGCACCTCTGATTGACATGCTGTCTATCATACCATTTCACAATTCACACGGCGGTTGTTGTCGTATGATTTCGTGGCATTCCAAAGTCGTTCGGGTGGTTTTGACCACCCAGCGCGCCCATTAAGAGCACGCCGAACTGCTGAAAATGACACATTTAGTCGTACCGCACGCACCGCATGTCTGATGGGTGTGTCGTCTCCTCCTACATCTCACGAATAATATTCATATCGTTCTCGTGCGGTTTCAGGTCATTCGGAGCACGTTTGCTCTGAATTTAACTGTGACACGCCATTTTGGTGTTTTATGACTCTGGAAACGCGTTTCCAGTCACCGCAGTCAAATGGCACCTATGATTGATGTGTCTTCTATCCTACCATTTCAAAATTCACACCTCAGTTATTGTCGTATGATTTTGTAGCAATCTGAGGTCGTTTGGGTGGTTTTGACCACCCAGCGCGCCCTTTAAGAGTGCGTCGAACTGCTGAAAACGACACATTCGGTCATACCGTGCGTACCGCACGTCCGATGGATGTGTCGTCTCCTCATGAATCTCATGAATAATATTCATATCGTTCTCATGCGGTTTCAGGTCATTCGGAGCACGTTTTCTCTGAATTCGACTATGACACGCCGTTTTGGTGTTTTATGATTCCAGAAATGCGTTTCTGGTCACCGCGGTCAAACGGCACCTCTGATTGATGTGTCATCTATCCAAACATTTCAAAATTCAAACTAAGGTTATTGTCATATGATTTTATGTCATTCTGATCTTGTTCAGGTGGTTTTGACCACCCAGCACGCCCTTTAAGAGCATGTTGAACTGCTGAAAACAACACATTCGGTCCTACCGCGCGCACCGCACGTCTGATGGATGTTCCATCTCCTTCTGCATCTCATGAATAATATTCATATCATTCTCGTGCGGTTTTTGGTCATTCATATCATGTTTTCTCTAAATTCGATCGTGACACGCCATTTTGGTGTTTTATGGCTCCAAAAACGCATTTTCGGTCACCGTGGTCAAACGGCACCTCTGATTGACATGTTGTCTGTCCGAACATTTCACAATTCACGTCGCGGTTGTTGTCGTATGATTTCGTGGCATTCAGAGGTCGTTCGGGTGGTTTTGACCACCCAACTCACCCTTTAAGAGCGTGTCAAACTACTGGAAACGACACATTTGGTCGTACCGCATGTACGTGTCGTCTCCTCCTACATCTGATGAATAATATTCCTATCGTTCTCATGTGAGTTCAGGTCATTTGGAGCACATTTGTTCTGAATTTGACCGTGACACACCGTTTTGGTGTTTTATGATTCCAGAAATGCGTTTCTAGTCACCGTGGTAAAACGGAACCTCTGATTGACGTTCAGTCTATCCAACCATTTCACAATTCACACTGTGGTTGTTGTCGTATGATTTTGTGGAATTCCGAGGACATTCTGGTGGTTTTGACCACCCAGCGCGCCGAACTGTTGAAAACGATACATTCGGTCGTACCGCGTGCACCGCACGTCCAATGGACATACCATCTCCTCCTGAATCTCATGAATAATATTTCTATCGTTCTCGTGCGGTTTCAGGTCATTCGGAGCAAATTTGCTCTGAATTCAACCATGACATTCCGTTTTGGCGTTTTATGACTCCGGAAACGCGTTTCCGGTCACCGCTTTCAAACGGCACCTCCGATTGATGTGCCGTCTGTCCAACCATTTCAAAATTCACATCGTGGTTGTTGTCATATGATTTTGTGCATTCTGAGGTCGTTTGTGTGGTTTTGACCACCCATCGTGCCCTTTATGAGCGCGCCGAACTTATGAGGATCCCAATAGGAATGCATCTTCATACATATAGAAACTAAGGACTCGAGTGGGTTCCCTATTGATAGAATGATCCTGAGTGGATGTGTGTGTTTGGGTAATGATGATTTTGAGTATTACATTATAATCAGAATCGATGGGGAATCCTTGTTTGGGATAAGATGTTGAGGTCAGACGTAGATGATTCTATAGCCATTGTTTTATTTTTATTTCTGTTTATGCATGATGCTTGAGATTCACCAGGATTCCGGGGGAGGGGCAGGCTGTCTGGGCTGGGGGGGCTGTCCGGGGGTGAGGGGGGCTTTCCGGAGTGGGTGGGGTTGTCCAGGGGTGCAGGGGGTTGTACGGGGGTGCGGGGGGGGGGGGGGGGGGGTTGTCTGGGGTGGGGGTTGTCCGGGGGTGGGGGGTGCTGTCTGGGGTGGGGGGGATGTCCAGGGGTGCGGGGGGCTGTTCGGGGGTGCGGGGTGGGCTGTATGGGGGTTCGGGGGGGGGGGGGGCTGTCCGGGGGGTGCTGGGGGGGGGGGGGCTGTCTGTGGTTGCGGGGGGTGTCTGAGGGTGTGGGGCTGTACGGGGTGGGGGGGCTGTCCGGGGTGGGGGGTGTTGTCCGGGGTGGGGGGTGTTGTCCGGGGTGCGGGGGGGATGTCTGGGGGATGCGGGGGGGAGGGGGGCTGTCTGGGGGTGAGGGGTGGGCTGTATGGGGGTGCGAGGGGGGGTTGTCCGGGGTGGGGGGCTGCCCGGGGGTGGGGGTGCTATTCGGGGTGGGTGGGGTCATCCGGGGGTGTGGGGGGCTATCTGAGGGTGCGGGGGCTGTCCGGGGTGCGGGGGGCTGTCCGAGGGTGTGGGGGGGCTGTCTGGGGTTGGGGTTGTCAGGGGGTGCCGTCCGGGGTGGGTGGGGCTGTCCGAGGGGTGTGGGGGGATCTGTACGGGGGTGTGGGGGGTTGTACGGGGGTGTGGTGGTTGTACGCGGGTGCGGGGGGCTGTCCGGGGTGGGGGGGCTGTCCGGGGGTGGGGGTGTTGTTTGGGGTGGGTGGGGCGGTTCGGGGGGGTATGGGGGGGTTGTACGAGGGGTGCGATGGGGATGTACGGGGGTACAGGTGGGCTGTCAGGGGTGGGGAGGCTGTCAGGGGGTGGGGGTGTTGTCCAGGGTGGGTGGGGCTATCCGGGGGGTGCGGGGGCTGTACGGGGGTGCGGGGGGGGGGGGGGGGGGGGGGGGCTGTCTAGGGTGGAAGGGTTGTCCGGGGGTGGGGGTGCTATCCGGGGTGGGTGGGGTTGTCTGGGGGGTGCGGGGGGGTTGTTCGGGGGTGGTTATAGAACATTGTTTTTTCAAAACTATTACAGAACATGCAATTTAAAACATTAAATAATTAAATAAACAAAAAATATCCAAATCATTAATCAGTTTCATGGTTTCTTCTCAATTCTTGCACACAAACATTGCGTCAGACCAAAACACACATGATACCCCCAAATCAAAAAAAATATCACTAAAAACCCAAATTATACATCAATAACAACCCCATCAGTAAAAACAAAAACACACCTCATGAATATTATGCGTCATGTGTGGTCATCACTACAACCTTCATCTGGTGGGCCAAGGACCTACAACAAATAAACATTATGAATATTTTCATAACAAAAATAATTTAAATTAAATAAATAAATAAAGTATAAACCTGCGTCATATGATCCCCTACACCATCACCTGGACGCACATATTCCCGCAGTGCTCTAAGCTCAGCGGTCAATTGCGCATTTGCCTCCTCGGAAGCCCGCAGTCATGCCTCGAAATCTGACAACTGATGTGTCATCTGAGCAACAGCAGGACCTATAACCGCAGTGCGTGACACTACAGAATGAAGAATCCCTATTCCATATGTCAAACTATATCCATGCTCGTCACGACCAATAATGTAATGAAAGATCTCATCCCTTCACATGGGAAGTTGTCGTTGGACCTCTGGAAGATGTTCTAACTCAACTTCAAATTGAGCCTGTGAAATATTTAAATATATATACATATATGTGTTAATATATAGATTTATGTAAGTATTGGTAAGTACAAGCACTTACTATCAATGTTGTAGCCTCTGGATCATTGCGATCATGATTCCTCATCCACACCGACATTTTATTAGTCGGTGCACCTTTCTCCCGCAACTGTATATAAATATAATATAAACACAAAACCATATTAATTAATAAATTAAAAAATGAATAATAAATACCTCAGGTCGGATCAGAGACACGTGATGAGTCCCGAGCCTGTGAGGTGGTCCCTACAACGCTCGATTCTCAGAATGGTGTGCTGACACCTCCCACATTCAATTCATTCAAATTTCAAACAAATCACACATTCTTGAATATATATATACACCAAAATAAATATACAAACTGCAACACCCTCAGTACACCAATATATAACCATGTCATGACACTGAGCCGGGAGGACACCTCTTGGTACATTTTCCAGAATGTCTAGGGCACCCATATTTGGTACCCAATGGTCCCTCTTCACTTTTCCTTTATAGCCTTTCCACATCTTACGGCATTTTCTCATACACACGGGCCAAAACTCTTCGGGGCATACTTTCAAATTTTGATATAAAGAAAAAAATCACACATATTTGTATTTTTTATTCATATAGAATAAAGTAAAATGGTCTTCTTACCTAAACATCCCTCCAAAGACGATCTAATGTGTCCTAAGGGATTGAATCCCAGTCACGCGTGGTCAATGGAAATCGATGTGGGTCACATATGATATGACCTAGCTGATGAATAAATGTAGGGGAATTCAGTCCCATAGGATGAAATACCTCATCAAATTAAACATCAATTGTCATGTTGGAATTCCATGATAAAATTCCACGATTGGGGCCTCTCTTGCGAGAGGAAGAAGCAATCGAGTTTGATCCTATTGAAATTTTATATATAATTTGACAGATGTTATAAATATAAATATATATTTATATGTTTATCAATTACATAAAAATTAGAGACAATGACATTCAAACATACCTCGACCCTCAGTCATGGATGCCTCAGATGGATGATGTGGATCTGCTGAATCTTCCCCTGACATGCCTGCAGTCATAGAGAACATTAGTAAAGGGACTATCCAAAGTGTCTAAAAGATAAATTGGAGTGTTCTTAAAAAAATAAAACTTGTACAATTGTTAATCAAACAAAAAATGGATTGAATAATTAGTTTTGAATGAATTTTAAAAAATCATAAAGTTAAAAAAATAGATTTACAAATTATGTAAAAAACTAGTCAATGCATATCCAAATTTCAGATAAAATTAATAAAAATTCAAGCAGCACGTGAACCAGATGAATAATACCTCAAAGGGAAGATACACCGACAATAACATCAATAAACCAAGAGTAAAAACACCCTAAATATTTATAACTGAATAAACTTCCAAAAGTGAGGATTAAAACTTACAAGGATTTATAAAATGGTAAGATAATTTATGATATCCTAGGACATTAAATACTGAATAGTGGGAAAACAATTATACCTTTCATTAAGCATGAAAATTGACCATTTCTCCTTCAACATCCACTCTGACCCAATAAATATCTTTTTCACGTTGAACTACGGTATGTTGATCAAGCTGTTATTAAACAAACAGAAGAGTCTCGGGTTTATCTTCTTCAAATGAAAACACTCCTCACCGAGACATTTTGACAACAACTTGCCAACTTAGATCGGAAGGTAAAGTAACGAAGAATACTTGTTCCGCTTGTGATGTCCAAATGAAAGGTTCATTCTCAACTCGTTCATTATTTCTATATAACATATAGTTAAAATTCACCAATGAAAATGGATATTGATCGACTTTACATCCACGCACGGGATCGACCCAATTACACTTTAACAATGTGTACTTCAAACCGTGTGTGTATACAACTTGAATGATGTCTATCAATTGACCATAGTAATAACTAGAATCGACAAATGGACAACTGATGCCACTGTTTTGTGTTGCTCGTTTGTCGTCAACATCTTTCATGCGAAATCGAAAACCATTAGCATCAATAGCTTTATAACGATGAGTCGTTATAGATGGACCCTCAACCAGTTGGATAAATTCTTCAGTTAGCATGGGGTACCCTAACTCCCTCATCCTAAAAACCTACATAATTTATAAAATTCAATACTGATATATGTAGAAATAAATTAGTAGAATACTTCACTCATAATGAAAATCAATTTATATATACATAATCCTTGAACCAATCATGAAATGGCGAATAATGAGATTGTTTAATTTGCAACTCCATCGCACAATAAATCTCTTCTTTTATCTCATTAATGTCTTTCCTGCAAATGATAATGCGATGTTTAAATGATCAACTTATGCAAACAAAACATGTAAAAGTTATACAATCACATTGATAAGATACTTACTACATTAATGGTGCAACTGATGGAGTATTGAACAAGATATATCGATGTGCTTGTATACACTCGATGTTGTCCATATCAAATGTGGTTCCTTCTCCAATAGGACCATCATGAATCTGAGAGGGCTTATCTAATTTTGTTTCAACATCCATAAGAAATTTTTCACAAAAAGTAGTACACTCATGCATCAAATAACCATTGTCTATTGATGTCTCTAGACGAGCTCTGTTGCGTACAAATCTTTTCAATGTACTCAAATATTGTTCAATAGGATACATCCACCTGAATTGAACTGGACCAGAATCCATTACTTCATCAGTTAGGTGCACTGTCAAGTGGACCATAACATCAAAAAATGAGGGGGGGAGTTTCTCAAAGTGACAAATCGTAAGTACAATTTGGTCCTGATATCTTTTTAAATCACTCATTCGTTGATTTCTTAAACAAAACTGCCTAAAAAAATTACTCATCTCAATCAACGGCTGGACAAAATTGGGGGATAAACAATCACAAATTGCGATTGGAATCAACTGCTGAAGTAGTATGTTATTGTCATGACATTTCAACCCTTGAAATGTCTTGCTCGTCAGATTCACACACTTTGAGATATTAGAAGAGTAACCATCATGAACCTTGACTATCTTCAAAATGGAAAGAAATGTCTATTTCTCCTTTGTAGTCATCGTATACTGTGCAGCAGAAATATATTCCTTGTTTCCCTCAGTTAACTATAAATGCAACTGTTCCCTTAAACCCATTTCTTCCAAATCACGGCGTGCATAAACATGGTCCTTTGATTTTCCACTGACACCTAAAATTCTCCAAAATATATTATCACAAACATTTTTTAAATGTGCATGACATCCAAATTATGCCTCAACATGTTAGTTTTACAATACGGAAGACTATAAAAATACTTTTCTTTTTCCAATTGTGATTGCGCTTCCTACCCGCAGCACGAATATTGTGTACTGGAGGAGCCACCAAATCCTGAATTGAATATAGTGTGCGGATGTTTTCTTCCTCAATCTGTGATAACATTTGGACTCCTGTCATGATCTTTGGTTCTAGGATGAACTCTCTAGAACCATCAAATGCCACTCTATCCTTTCTGAACCTGTGATGAGGGGGGAGAAAATGTATGTGACCCATGTATGACCATTTTTTGGAATGTTTAAGCCATATAGATTTTTTACTTTTATTTCAAAAAGGGAAAGAAAATTCCCCTTTCGTACTCCAGCCTGATAAATTTTCATAAGCTGGGAAGTCATTGATTGTCCACAATAAATCAGCCTATAGTTTGAACATTTCATTCGTTTCGAAGTCATAATTCATCACTCCATCGCCCCAAAATTCATTCAAAACATCAATCAATGGATGAAGGTAAACATAAATCTTATCCCCTGGACTTTCAGGTCCATCAATAAGAGTGGAAAGTAATATAAATTTTTGCTTCATACAAATCCACAGAGGAAGATTATATGGAACCAACACCATAGGCCATGTGTTATGAGTTGCACCAACCATAGACTTGAATGGATTGAAACCATCTACTGCCAATCCCAATCGGACATTACGAATATCTTTAGAAAAGTCAGGATGTCTCTTATCAAAATCCTTCCATTCATGATAGTCTTTCGGTTGGGTTAACATATCACTTTAATGAACTCTTTCTGCATGCCATCTCATTAAATTAGAAACTTTAGATGACATAAAGAATATTTTCAACCTCGGTTTAAGGAGAAAGTAATGCATTTTCTTTACGGTAATCGGTTTCCCCTGTATCACAATCTGACTTTGATGAGTCTTATTTACCCTATTCTCTTTCCACCTGGAAGCACCACAAACTGTACAAATATCCAAATAGGCAGTTTCCTTTCGAAACAGCATACAGTTTTTTGCACATGCATATATTGTCTCATATGTAAAACCTAAGTTCTCTGTCAACTTACGAGCATGGTAATACGACTCGAGAATCTTAGCTTCGATAGGAAGAACCTTTTTCAATAACACCAAAAGCATGTCAAATGACGTGTCTAACCAATTATTCAAAGTCTTCAAATGCAACAACTCCACGATAAACGATGTTTTATTATAAGAAGTACATCTAGGATATAATTCAGTTTTTTCATCATCAAGTGCTTTATAAAACCTCCTCAAATCACGATATGCACCAGAGTGAAGATTTATCTCACCGGTCTCAAGATTCTGGTTGTTAATGCCTTCAGGATCAAACCCAAGTACCATTTCAGTAAGCATTTCATGCATTGGATCATTTATCCTTTCATTAACATCCATCTGAGCTGCATCCGTATTTTGACAACGAACATATTCTTCTCCATGATGAGTCCAACTCTTATAATTTTTCAGAAATCTATTAAATAATAGGTGCTCCCTCACAGTATCTCATGTGAATTGATATCTGTTAGCACTTTTCTACATGGAAAACTAATACGGTCACTTTCAAATCCTCGGGTGAAGTCAATAAACTGCATAATACCATTGAAATATTCTATAGACGTTCTATTTGGAAGATCAATCCAACTATTATCCATAATAATATATGTATAACAAATATTTACACAATACTTATTACATTTTCATTTTTAAAATAAACTATATTTAAAATAAATACTAATCATTTGTTTATGAACCATTGATAAAATAATAATGTATGTGAAATCTCAGGTCATACCTGATTGCGCTACAAACCTGGAATGGAGGGGAGACGAAGGCAGTACTGCGAGGGAGAGGAGAGGCAGTGAAGGGGAACTGGAGCCAAAGGTGGTGCAGCAAGGGAGGGGACGGGCGACGGTGGCGGAGGGGAGCCGGAGGAGAGGAGGCAGTGACGAGGCGGGGGATGGGCAGTGAGGGGAGGGGGTTGTCCGGGGTTGGGGGGCTATTCAGGGTGTGGGGAGGGATTTTCGGGGTGTGAGGGGTTGTCCGGGGTGTGGGGGGGTTGTACGGGGTGCGGGGAGGGGTGTCCGGGGTGCAGGGGGGATGTCTGAGGTGTTGGGCGGGCTTTTCGAGGTGTAGGGGGGCTATCTGAGGTGCGGGGGGGCTATCCGGGTGTGGGGGGGGGGCTATCTGGGGTGCGGGGAGGGGTATCCGGGGTAGGGGCTATTCGGGGTGCGGGGGCTGTCCGAGGTGCGGGGGGGGGGGGGGTTGTCTGGGGTGCGCGGGGGGGGGGGGGGCGTTCAGGGTGCGGGGGGCCTGTCTGGGGTGTGGGGAGGCCTGTCCGGGGTGCGGAGCGCTGTCCGGGGTGCGGGGTGGGGGGATGTCTAGGGTGCTGGGGCCGTCTAGTGTAACGCCCCGACCCCAGTTACCCAGATTCGGTGCATTATTACATAACATTGTCATGATCACAAGAAAGATCAAATCTCGAAAGACCGATTGGTTTAGTAGCCTTGGAAACACTAGATATATTCATAAGTTTTACATTACATCATAAAATGAAAAACTACTACAGCAACATAATGTCTCCATAATCCACACTACTATCCCCTCATAATATCCCTGCAGGTCATTCATAATTTACTTCTTCACATCCTGGGGAAAAATAAAACATAGAAAAGGGGTGAGCTCAAATGCCCAGTAAGGATAACAATATAGCGGAAACTTTCATAAATAAGAATAAACATTTAAGGCAATGCATTACTAAAACAAAAGCCTTTTAAAATTGAACTTCAACATGGTATGGAAAAAGTAAAATGAAATAATGCCATTTACTTATTCACATGGATATTCTACTAATCGAATAATCACATGCAAAAATCAATAACCACTTTCATAATGTTGGAATGCATAATGCCAGACTATCATAACCACATAGCCAAGGCCTCGTGCCAAGACTACAAATAAGATTTTGTCAAGGCCTTGTGCCAAGACACTAGTTTGTCTCATGAGACCTACCGATGCATCGAGGAGCTATAGCGGGCTCCACCCGTCACTTATTAAGTCCAATGCATTCCCATATGAAAAGGTTTAAACATAACATAAACATTCGTATTAAAACTAGCATACGAAATGTCAATACTTTCACAATAAACTATGAATGGTATAAAAATAGCACATCCACAGTCAAACATATCACAAAACCTTCAATACAATATAGAAGTTTTGTATCATAATAAATCAACTTCAAATAATCTTAAAATCCATCAAAGGATGTTGATATAGATGAAATCAAAATTCTTTTTAAAGAAATATCTCCTTTTATTTTGAAATCATTTAAGTTCCATATAAAATAAAACATTTTCTTTGAAAATATTCTTATAAGCTTGTATGGGAAGCTTCGACGATTTTATAACGGCGGAAAATAACCGCACCTGCCGTATAAGTTAAAAAAAACATTCTTACCTCAATTCTGTCGAAAAGGTTAAAAAATGACCTTGTTTTGAAAACGACGGAAAGATTCCTTTATAAACCTCTTATAAAAAGTCAAACAAGGGTATAAATGACTTTAACCCATATTCTTGTAAATTGTAAAAATGTTTTGAAATACATTTTTAAGAAAACATGGATGTGGATGATAAAGAGATCCCAGTAGATTATTACGTATATACAACCTCGGATAATGAAGAGATTGTGAAATAACCCTTACCTTGTACTTTTCCTTGGTTGTGGTAGGTTAACCTCCTGTATAATGGTGAAATAATTGTTATTAAATTATACAAGAATCATATACATTAATATGATATCATATATGATCTTTTAATATTGATTTGATAATAATATCTTAGTATTATCGTTGTTTCGGGTGTTAACTTACTTGTTTTCTTTCATATGTTTTGTTATGTAAGACATGTTTGTAAAGGATAGGTTGTATATTATTCATATCCAGAATGATATCAAGTCCTTAAACATCATTTTTAAATCATAAAATGATAATTACGCTTTAATGGTTACGATGGAGAATGAATCTCATCGCGTTCGTGGAGACGGTAGTCCGTACGTACGCACGAGCGACAATATCATTCTTTTGATATTAAAATAATATATAAATGGATGGTATATCATATATACAGAATCATTAACATGTTATATTTATTATTTACATGAGTTACACATCATTATTATACCCATCCAAATAATATTATATTGAATAACAATTACACCACGACGTGGAGACGGTAAGCCGTACGTACGCACGTATGGTGACATGTTATTCAAAGGGTGGATAGAATACTGAATATGGTTGTACCATACTTATAATAACATCACAGTATATGTGAGATACTGGAGTTATTATTTCAGAATGGTAAGAACAAAGGAAGAAGAAGTGGAAGAAGAAATGAACTTAGAAAAGGGTGGTGAAATCATTACCTCTTCTTCGGGTTCTTCCTTTTGATTTGATCAAAAGGGCTCCTTAGGTTGGCTTTCTGATCAAACTAAGGCCTCTAGGTTGTATTGAGGGATGTTGGGAGATTATTTGGGCAGAGTTTGGCTGAACCAAAAGGCTTTGAAGGTGTGAAGAAATGAGAAGGAGGAGTGCCCTTTTATAAGAGGGGTGAGGGGCACCTTTGGAAAAGCTAGAAATATTAATTTATAATAAATTCATATTCGGTTTCTAAAGGCTCCAAAGTTGACTATTCAAATGATGAGGTGGGGATAGGTCGAAAGCAACTCATCCAATAGAATTTAGACAGGTTTGGGTACCTATATTAACCTTATCTTTAAGTATTAACTCTAAGTTAATTAGTTTCACTTTTACAATGTCTCTTTGTATTTTATATATTATGGTTAATAAACTTACTATATACATCCAAGAGACCCCCAAGTGGTCCATTAATGATTAGCCTATCATGATATAAGTCTCTTGGCCGAACCTTAGATTTTTAGGAATTTAATATCAATTAATAATATAATATTTGTTTTAAGAATTCTTTTATGTCAATTTTGACACTATTCATTAGTTGATTTTTGTGAAACTCATAACAGATTTATTACTTCGAACAAAGTCAATTAAATCAATCATAATATATCATATTATCCTAGAAAATTAGTTTAATTCATTAAAAGTTTCATATTATATTTATTTGGGTATTTATAATATCACTTATTTTAATTTTTCACTATTATAGTAATTACTGCATCATCATTGTGTCATAAATAAAATAAATTATTTAATGTCTAAAAATTATAAGTAAAATATCATTATGTAGGAAATCGTTTTAGCTTTCTAATGAATATTTATAATCGAAAATCCAACATGTATAACCCTATGTAAAAATTGTTCTTCTAAAAGATGTAAGCTTATGCCATTTTTATTTTTATTTTAACTTTATTAATATAAAGTGTCCCTACCACATACAAGTGGCTCCAAGGGGTCCCCAAATTGACCCAAGGATGCCCATGGTCGGGTATGTGTCCACCAATAAGGTTAGGACACGTTTTAGGGTAATTTACTATTATTATAATATTTTTTTTAACCCTTATTTACCGGATTTACCCTTAACCATGGTAAATAAAATATTTACCGCAGTAATTATTCAAAATGTCTAAAAATAAAAGTTACCTATTTACACAATTTGAAAATCCTGATTCCAAATATGGAATCCATTTTTCTAAATTCAAAACACAGAAGTGGAAGAAATTAATTTAAAATTAATTCCCGCTGTCAAAACAAAAAGCGTGTTTTTAAGAGATAATAACTACCAAAAGATTGACACTTGTTTATGTTCGGTTTAATTGTAAAATTATGTCCAATGACCAACATTATATTAAATGGTAAAAATATATTCTAAATATACTTTAAAACCACTCAAATTCATAATTTATCACTATTACTTATTTTGATTAAAAAAGTTGTTTTTAATTAAAATTTAGTAATTTTCACTATTCATCAAAATATAAAAGTTATCCGAAAAGTACCAAAATTTCACCCTAGGATAATTTCGATATTCCGAATCCAAAAATGAAGTCCATTTTGAAATATAAAATATATATGATTTCAAAAAGTAGGTATCACTATTTACAACGGCTAGTTTAATTAGTTGTGGTGTGTGTTAGAACTCGAGGTTGCGTACAACACACGCTATCGCATTATTCGAAGGGAAACGTACCGTAGAAGCTTGGGGTGTTACATTCTCCCCTCCTTCAAATAATTGCGTCCTCGCAATTTCTAGGGTATTACTGCATAAAAAGACTCGGGTGGTTCTTCATCATAAGTTCCTCGGGTTCCCACGTTGCCTCTTCCATCTTATGATTTCTCCACAAAACTTTTACCAGACGCGTCGTCCGGTTTCTCAGTACTTGTTCTCTTGTATCAAGAATCCTGACGGGCTCTTCGCAATAAGACAGATCGGGTTCCAGTTCTAATTCCTCATAGGTGAGTACATGCGTTGGGTCAGGCATGTATTTTCTCAACAGAGATACGTGGAACACATCGTGAACTTTGGAGAGACTTGGCGGCATTGCCAATCGGTAAGCTATAGCCCCAATTCGTTCTAGAATTTCGAAAGGTCCGATGTACCTGGGACTCAATTTACCTTTCTTACCAAAACGTATGACTCCCTTCCACGGAGATACCTTTAGGAAAACATGATCACCGACTTGAAATTCCAAATCGTTCCTTCGATTATCGGCATAGCTCTTCTGCCTACTTTGAGCTGCTTTGATGTGATTTTGGATTACCTTTACCTTTTCCATCGTTTCCTCCACCAGTTCTAGACCTACAAGTTTTCTTTCACCGACGTCATCCCAACAGGTTGGTGTACGACATCTCTTTCCGTATAACGCTTTATATGGTGCCATCTGAATACTCGAATGGAAGCTATTGTTATAGGAAAATTCTACCAGAGGTAAATATTGATCCCACAGACCCTGAAAGTCAAGTGAGCAAGATCTCAACATGTCTTCTAAGGTTTGAATAGTCCGTTCTGATTGTCCGTCTGTCTGAGGGTGGTAAGCAGTGCTCAAATGAAGTTCAGTATCCAGGGATTTCTGAAGACTTTTCCAAAACCTTGAAGTAAAACGGGGATCACGATCCGAAACAATTGATAGGGGTACTCCATGAAGTCTCACAACTTCATTAATGTATAGTCTTGCTAGACGTTCCAGGGGTAGATCTTCTCTTATAGCAAGAAAATGTGCTGACTTGGTAAGACGATCAACAATAACCCATATTGCATCGTTCCTTCTAGGAGTCTTTGGTAGCCCCATGACAAAGTCCATCGTAATATTGTCCCATTTCCACTCCGGTATGGGAAGAGGTTGCATGACTCCTCCAGGCTGTTGCCTTCCAGCTTTCACTTGTTGACAAACCATACATCTTGATACAAAATCAGCAATCTCCCTCTTCATGTTGTCCCACCAAAAATGTTCCTTCAAATCTCTATACATTTTGGTGCTCCCAGGGTGTATAGAGAAATTGGAACTATGAGCATCATCCAATAATTCCCTTTTCAGATCAGGTAAATCGGGAACACAAAGTCTCTTTCCAAATTTCAAAGTTCCATCTTTATACACAAAGTCTCTCAATCTCCCATCATTCACAGCTTTAATCTTCTTCTGAAATTCTTCATCATCGGTCTGAGAACTCTTAATCCTTTCTAGTAAAGATGGTTTGGCAACCATTTGAAAAAGCATTGATGTTTCACCTTCCCTGGTTATTCCCATGTCCATCTTCACTAGATCCATGAAAATTGGATCCCTTTCAATTCTCATCATGTTCAGAACTCCATGGTCTTTTCTGCTCAAAGCATCTGCTACTTTGTTTGCCTTCCCCGGGTGGTAGTGTATCGTGCAATCATAATCCTTGAGTAATTCAAGCCATCTCCTTTGCCTCATGTTGAGTTCTTTTTGTGAGAAAATATACTTCAAACTCTTGTGATCAGTATAAATCTCACATTTTTCACCATAGAGGTAGTGCCTCCATATCTTCAAAGCAAAGATCACAGCTGCTAACTCAAGATCATGAGTAGGATAGTTTTGTTCATGAATTTTCAACTGTCGTGATGCATAGGCAATAACTCTATCATTCTGCATAAGGACACAGCCAAGTCCTTTCTTCGATGCATCACTATAAATAACGAACCCATCATTCCCCGATGGTAGAGTCAATATAGGAGCATTGACTAATCTTCTCTTCAGTTCTTCGAAACATTCTTCACACTCTTTTGTCCAAACAAATTTAACCCCTTTACGTGTGAGCTTCGTTAATGGGTTAGCCAATCGGGCAAAATTCTGGACGAAACGTCGATAATAACCTGCCAAACCAATAAAACTACGTACCTCAGTTATACTCGTAGGTGCTGGCCATTCTTGGATTGCCTTGGTCTTAGAAGGATCAACAGAGATTCCATCTTTAGAGACAATATGGCCAAGAAAAGAAATCTCCTGAAGCCAGAATTCACACTTGCTAAACTTTCCATATAATTCATGCCTCCTCAGAGTCTTCAAGATAATGCGCAAGTGATTTTCATGATCTTTGTAGGTTTTGGAGTATACCAAGATATCATCAATAAATACTACGACAAATTCATCGAGATACTCCTTGAAAACTCTATTCATCAGATCCATGAATACAGAGGGTGCATTGGTCAATCCAAACGGCATTACAGTAAACTCGTAATGCCCGTACCTGGTTCGAAATGCTGTCTTTGGAATGTCTTCCTTCTTTACACACAACTGATGGTATCCAGATCGAAGGTCAATCTTTGAAAAGTATTGAGCTCCATGCAGTTGGTCAAATAAATCATCAATACGAGGTAGGGGATACTTGTTCTTTATCGTTATAGCATTGATCTCCCTGTAATCGATACATAACCTCATAGATCCATCTTTCTTTTTAACAAAAAGAACAGGGGCTCCCCATGGAGAAACACTAGGGCGAATAAATCCCTTATTACTCAATTCCTCTAGTTGTTTATTTAGTTCGACTAGCTCTACAGTGGCCATTCTATAAGGGGTCTTCGATATAGGCCTTGATCCAGGAATCAAATCAATAGAAAACTCAACTTCTCGTTCTGGAGGATGTCCAGGTAAATCTTCTGGAAATACATCTACAAATTCTTTCACAACAGGTACATCCTCTATTTGAACATTCCTTTCCTCACCGATAGTTACTTCATTCTCTTCCTCCCCAATAATTGAATTAAGTTGAGCTACTGGGGGTGGGTCTAAATAAGAATTAGGTGGTGACGATTCTGCTCTAAAAATAAGGTGCTCCTTATCATTATCATCATGAATCGTAACCTCTTTCTTCTTACAATAAATCTTCGCATCATAGTCCGAAAGCCAGTCCATACCGAGGATTATATCAAACTCAATCATAGGTATGACGATGAAATCAGCAGATAAAGAAAATTTATGTGCTCTAATGGGGACTGATTCACAAAACTTTGTTGCAACGATACTTCCCTTAGGAGTTTTAACTGACAACTTCCTTATTAAATCAAATTGGAAATATCTAATTTTCTTAGCAAACTGGGAAGATATGAAACAATGCGACGATCCAGAATCAAATAATGCATTTGCTAAACTTGAGGAAACCATTAAATTACCTGCCACCACGTCTTTCGGAGCTTCTACCTCAGCAGTAGTGATAGCATAAGCCTGGCCTTGATCCCTTGGCCTTTTCTGAGGTAAGTTCTCCTGACGCTTAGGACATGCATTTGCATAATGCCCCATCTCCCTGCAATTGTAGCACTGAACGTTGGTAGCTTCCTTCTTCCCCTTGCAATCATGAGCTTGGTGGCCTTTTTCACCACACTTGTAACAGACTCCCATTCCCTTCAAGCAAGTACCAGGATGTTTCTTCCCGCATTTACCACAAGATGGATATTCAACCTTTCCCTTCTTCCCCTTATTTCCATTCCCAGATTGATCAGCAGGTCTCTTCTTCTCTTGCTTTGCTTTAAAGTCATAAGACTTAGAGAATTCCTTTTCGGTCTTGATAGCACATGAGACAATGTCTTCGTACGATGAAAAGGATTGTGAGACTAATGCTCGACGGAGAAATGGTTTTAACCCATCAAAGAAACGATCAATCTTACTTCTTGGGTTGCGAATATAATCTCCAGCATACCTCGCTAACCTTGTAAAGTTAGCCTCATACTTTGTGACATTATCATCCTCCTTTTGTCTCAGACTCAGAAATTGCCTTTCCATATCTGCTCGATGGTCGCGAGGAAAGTATTTTTCTAAAAACAGATCTTTGAACTCCCTCCATTCCATGTTTGATACTTCATCATCTTCCTTCATGTTTTGAATTAATGACCACCATTGATCAGCATCTCCAGTGAGGCGGTAAACTGCCATGGTAACTTTTTCCCTTTCACTACTCCCCAAAGCCTGAAATATTTTATCTAAGGAAAATATCCATTGCTCAGCTACTAAAGGATTTGTACTCCCATTGAACGTTGGTGGTTGTTGTCTCATGAATCGATCTAACATTGATCCTCCACGCTGCGGATCAGGGTGCTCCATACGGGTAAGGTTATTATTCATAATCTGAGTAAGTTGTCCCAGTATGGTGATTAGTTGATCAGCACCAGTTGCATCACTAGCCCCACTATAATTATCTTGAGCAGGAGGGCAATCCCTACATGGAGTGCGCACATTGATACGGTTTCCATTTCTTCCACTAGGCGCCATTTCTAAACAATGGCATAAACTAGATCAGTTTATGAATCAAAATACATAATCCCATACTTATAAAACACTTAACATAAATTGAACTATTTATGGATATAATCCATAATCATAAAAATGTTTTTCTTTGAGTAAGTATATACTCATAAACCCTTCATAATGATTTGTAAAGATAATGAGAGTTATCCTAAGCATATCCCCCGGGAGTGTCGTAACCAAGAGTGCAGCAAGGCCCGTTGTCGTGCACCAGTTCCCGTTCGAGTCTAGCTCAAAGCGGTGTTTTCGGGTTTTACCCCTAGGTACATCTGTGCCAGAGCCGCCTCTACCTGCTCGTATCCAGACAGGGATGTATTGCTCGGAAAACTCACAAAATCTCTACAATACCAAAATTCTAGGAAGTTCTTCTATACTAATCCTCAAAGTTCAGCTTAGGTCTACGTGCTCTAATCAGAGTTTATCTAAATCTAGCTTCCAAGTTTTGTACTAAACTTCCTCTGATACCAACTGTAACGCCCCGACCCCAGTTACCCAGAGTCGGTGCATTATTACATAACATTGGAATGATCACAAGAAAGATCAAATCTCGAAAGACCGATTGGTTTAGTAGCCTTGGAAACACTAGATATATTCATAAGTTTTACATTACATCATAAAATGAAAAACTACTACAACAACATAATGTCTCCATAATCCACACTATTATCCCCTCATAATATCCCTGCAGGTCATTCATAATTTACTTCTTCACATCCTGGGGAAAAATAAAACATAGAAAAGGGGTGAGCTCAAATGCCCAGTAAGGATAACAATATAGCGGAAACTTTCATAAATAAGAATAAACATTTAAGGCAATGCATTACTAAAACAAAAGCCTTTTAAAATTGAACTTCAACATGGTATGGCAAAAGTAAAATGAAATAATGCCATTTACTTATTCACATGGATATTCTACTAATCGAATAATCACATGCAAAAATCAATAACCACTTTCATAATGTTGGAATGCATAATGCCAGACTATCATAACCACATAGCCAAGGCCTCGTGCCAAGACTACAAATAAGATTTTGTCAAGGCCTTGTGCCAAGACAATAGTTTGTCTCATGAGACCTACCGATGCATCGAGGAGCTATAGCGGGCTCCACCCGTCACTTATTAAGTCCAATGCATTCCCATATGAAAAGGTTTAAACATAACATAAACATTCGTATTAAAACTAGCATACGAAATGTCAATACTTTCACAATAAACTATGAATGGTATAAAAATAGCACATCCACAGTCAAAGATATCACAAAACCTTCAATACAATATAGAAGTTTTGTATCATAATAAATCAACTTCAAATAATCTTAAAATCCATCAAAGGATGTTGACATAGATGAAATCAAAATTCTTTTTAAAGAAATATCTCCTTTTATTTTGAAATCATTTAAGATCCATATAAAATAAAACATTTTCTTTGAAAATATTCTTATAAGCTTGTATGGGAAGCTTCGACGATTTTATAACGGCGGAAAATAACCGCACCCGCCGTATAAGTTAAAAAAAACATTCTTACCTCAATTCTGTCGAAAAGGTTAAAAAAGGACCTTGTTTTGAAAACGACGGAAAGATTCCTTTATAAACCTCTTATAAAAAGTCAAACAAGGGTATAAATGACTTTAACCCATATTCTTGTAAATTGTAAAAATGTTTTGAAATACATTTTTAAGAAAACATGGATGTGGATGATAAAGAGATCCCAGTAGATTATTACGTATATACAACCTCGGATAATGAAGAGATTGTGAAATAACCCTTACCTTGTACTTTTCCTTGGTTGTGGTAGGTTAACCTCCTGTATAATGGTGAAATAATTGTTATTAAATTATACAAGAATCATATACATTAATATGATATCATATATGATCTTTTAATATTGATTTGATAATAATATCTTAGTATTATCGTTGTTTCGGGTGTTAACTTACTTGTTTTCTTTCATATGTTTTGTTACGTAAGACATGTTTGTAAAGGATAGGTTGTATATTATTCATATCCAGAATGATATCAAGTCCTTAAACATCATTTTTAAATCATAAAATGATAATTACGCTTTAATGGTTACGATGGAGAATGAATCTCATCGCGTTCGTGGAGACGGTAGTCCGTATGTACGCACGAGCGACAATATCATTCTTTTGATATTAAAATAATATATAAATGGATGGTATATCATATATACAGAATCATTAACATGTTATATTTATTATTTACATGAGTTACACATCATTATTATACCCATCCAAATAATATTATATTGAATAACAATTACACCACGACGTGGAGACGGTAAGCCGTACGTACGCACGTATGGTGACATGTTATTCAAAGGGTGGATAGAATACTGAATATGGTTGTACCATACTTATAATAACATCACAGTATATGTGAGATACTGGAGTTATTATTTCAGAATGGTAAGAACAAAGGAAGAAGAAGTGGAAGAAGAAATGAACTTAGAAAAGGGTGGTGAAATCATTACCTCTTCTTCGGGTTCTTCCTTTTGATTTGATCAAAAGGGCTCCTTAGGTTGGCTTTCTGATCAAACTAAGGCCTCTAGGTTGTATTGAGGGATGTTGGGAGATAATTTGGGCAGAGTTTGGCCGAACCAAAAGGCTTTGAAGGTGTGAAGAAATGAGAAGGAGGAGTGCCCTTTTATAAGAGGGGTGAGGGGCACCTTTGGAAAAGCTAGAAATATTAATTTATAATAAATTCATATTCGGTTTCTAAAGGCTCCAAAGTTTACTATTCAAATGATGAGGTGGGGATAGGTCGAAAGCAACTCATCCAATAGAATTTAGACAGGTTTGGGTACCTATATTAACCTTATCTTTAAGTATTAACTCTAAGTTAATTAGTTTCACTTTTACAATGTCTCTTTGTATTTTATATATTATGGTTAATAAACTTACTATATACATCCAAGAGACCCCCAAGTGGTCCATTAATGATTAACCTATCATGATATAAGTCTCTTGGCCGAACCTTAGATTTTTAGGAATTTAATATCAATTAATAATATAATATTTGTTTTAAGAATTCTTTTATGTCAATTTTGACACTATTCATTAGTTGATTTTTGTGAAACTCATAACAGATTTATTACTTCGAACAAAGTCAATTAAATCAATCCTAATATATCATATTATCCTAGAAAATTAGTTTAATTCATTAAAAGTTTCATATTATATTTATTTGGGTATTTATAATATCACTTATTTTAATTTTTCACTATTATAGTAATTACTGCATCATCATTGTGTCATAAATAAAATAAATTATTTAATGTCTAAAAATTATAAGTAAAATATAATTATGTAGGAAATCTTTTTAGCTTTCTAATGAATACTTATAATCGAAAATCCAACATGTATAACCCTATGTAAAAATTGTTCTTCTAAAAGATGTAAGCTTATGCCATTTTTATTTTTATTTTAACTTTATTAATATAAAGTGTCCCTACCACATACAAGTGGCTCCAAGGGGTCCCCAAATTGACCCAAGGATGCCCATGGTCGGGTATGTGTCCACCAATAAGGTTAGGACACGTTTTAGGGTAATTTACTATTATTATAATATTTTTTTTAACCCTTATTTACCGGATTTACCCTTAACCATGGTAAATAAAATATTTACCGCAGTAATTATTCAAAATGTCTAAAAATAAAAGTTACCTATTTACACAATTTGAACATCCTGATTCCAAATATGGAATCCATTTTTCTAAATTCAAAACACAGAAGTGGAAGAAATTAATTTAAAATTAATTCCCGCTGTCAAAACAAAAAGCGTGTTTTTAAGAGATAATAACTACCAAAAGATTGACACTTGTTTATGTTCGGTTTAATTGTAAAATTATGTCCAATGACCAACATTATATTAAATGGTAAAAATATATTCTAAATATACTTTAAAACCACTCAAATTCATAATTTATCACTATTACTTATTTTGATTAAAAAAGTTGTTTTTAATTAAAATTTAGTAATTTTCACTATTCATCAAAATATAAAAGTTATCCGAAAAGTACCAAAATTTCACCCTAGGATAATTTCGATATTCCGAATCCAAAAATGAAGTCCATTTTGAAATATAAAATATATATGATTTCAAAAAGTAGGTATCACTATTTACAACGGCTAGTTTAATTAGTTGTGGTGTGTGTTAGAACTCGAGGTTGCGTACAACACACGCTATCGCATTATTCGAAGGGAAACGTACCGTAGAAGCTTGGGGTGTTACATCTAGGGTGGGGGGGGAGGGCCAAGGGCGGAGGCCAGAGGGCGAAGGGACTCCGGAGGGGAGTGGGGGATGGCTGGGGGAGGAGGGCGGCTGGAGTGGGATGGTAGAGGGCGGAGGGTGCACGGAGGGCAGACGCCAATGAGGGCGGAGGGTAGAGGGTGGAGGGTGGTGACGACGGCGAGCGGTGGAGGGCGGCGGGGCACACGGCGAAGCAGGGCAGTGGGGGAGGGCGTGCGGGGAGGGCAGAGGAGGGCGGCGACGGGGGTGGGGGGGCATGGTCTAGGTCGAGGGCGATGGGGGCGCTAAATCCCTGAAATATTTTTTACCAAGGGCAGCGATCACCAATGGCGGTCACTATTGGGTACCTACAGCGACCGCCAGAGGTGGTCGCCCATGTAAGGGGGCTTCAAAGCCCAATATTCTAGTAGTTTATCTTATCTCAACATATGATAAACAACCAAAATAACCTTCTCTTGTATGGAGAATTTAAGAACAGAGAAGATCTTCTCAATTGAGTTGAACCATTGTTAGATGATTACAGTTTCAAATGATCCATTGAATGTTGGAGGCCTTTGTTGAATGAAGCACTCAATTGTGGATTTTTCTCTTTTGTATGGATTTGGAAACTCCTACCGATCTAGGTTTCTATTCAAAACATAATTCTGTTGAGAGAGTATCGTCATGAAGTCTTTGATTCTTTCTCCCATCTGGTTGGGCGTATCATTGTGTAAGTAATCAAATTTCTCTTCACATTTAATTTTTACCCAGTTCCTCCCATTTTACAATTGTATAGAATAAATGGAAAATTAATTATGAGTATCTTTAAATTTTAAACACATAAATGGTAATTTAATTACATTAATGGGATAACTTATAACATAAATCTATTTCATTAACTTATGGATTTCTAGGTTTTATTATTTTTTTCCATGATCTATTTACAAATATATGATCTTATGTGAATTTTTAATCCCTAATAGTTGTTCATAATAAGATTATAAATTAAGAAATCATATCCCTTAAGAGTGTCAAACTAGGTGCATAGTAAGGACCGTTGTCATGTACCAGGTTACCCAGAGTTAGGCCCGAAACACCTTGTCGGAGCTGGTACGTCTATATAAAAATATTATAGAACCATGTATTCTTGTAGTGGCTAGAGAAGGATTTATTTTATTGATAAAATATTTACTCTGTAGTCACAAAAAATTTAGTTATGTATTCTTATAATTAGTATTATCTCTAAGGAATTTTTTGAGTTTTCTCATCTTAATCTGAAAAATAACTAAACTTATCCTCTGAAACAAACTATAAAACCCCTTCTCTTTATTACACAATAATACATGATTTAATTACATAAAAATAAACATAATTAAACATTAATGATCAATAATTCTAGTTTATCATATAATTAAGTACATTTCATTATAACTTGAAACCCTAATTATAACATCTCTATTGAAAAATTCTTTAAACTTCTTGAGCTTAAAAATGCATTAGATAACCTAGAGAAAATATATAAGAAAAAGGTGAGCCATAAACCCCAGTAAGGAAATATACATGGTATAAAAAGAAGACAACAATACATGTTATACAAGCCATATCAATAAGTCTTGAAATGACAACAATAATAAGGTGTTATATAACACAGTAATCATAACATGGGAAATATGGAAGAAACATTATACAATTCATAAAAAACATAGTTCAGGGATTAAATGAGTTGAATTCATGGTAGAAAAAGTACCATAATTGAATCAGGTACAAAAATATCCTAACATGATGTATCATGATACTAAACATTCCCCAATGCATTGTAGTTCTATATAATTCTGGGTTCACCTGTCACTTTGATTCCATTCTCATGCTTAAGTGTGCCACATAGATCATAAAACATGGATTCATTCATCATAATAAATTATTCCATGATCATGGAATTTATAATAAATACCTTTAATTTCCTAAAGAAGATATATTTTTATAAAATTGAAAACCCTTGATAAAAAATTGGTAAGGTATTCACTACACAATTGGTATGGCATGGAAAATTGTGGTGAACATTCAGTATCATGAAAATGTCTCATAATAATTCATAAATGGGATTGGGGAGAGATAAATGGGTCTATAATCACTTATACATGAATATTATAGTAATAGGGACATGGATATACATTTCCACACATTTATAATTAGAAAATAACACATATGATAAAAATAATCTTGAAGAAAAAGGGAAAGGAAATTATGCTTGAGAAATGTATACATGGTAATGGGTGTACATGGGAGGGTTCTATGAGAGATAAATGGTTCCATAAGAATTTATAAAAAATAATTGGGTAATGGTGTAGGTTCTAAATCATACCCCATAATTAATAATTTAAAATAAAACGACATAACTATATAAATAAACATGGATAAAAATGAGAAAGGAAAGAACCCTTCTGAAATTTATGAATGGTAAAAGGTGTTCTTAAGAGGGATTAATGGTAGACAACTGTGTCTATAATCATTTATAAATAATAAGGTAATTATGGGGGAGGTTTTAAAACATTCCCATCATTTTTAAATTAAAAATAAAATGGAATTACATAGAATATATTCTTGAATAAAAGTGAGAAAGTGGGGATCACTTGCCTTAATAGTATGAAATGAGATTCTTGAGATATTAGAGCACCATAAGAAGATTATATAGAGATGAAATCATAATAAGTTCAAGCTCCAAAGATTTTGTGTGAAGAGAAGTGGGTTCTTTGGTGGCTTTATATAGGAATAGAGGGGGATTTTTTAATATTTCATTTTTGGACTTTACAAAATAAAATATTTCAAAGAAGAAGCCTTAAATTTTTTTCCCATGGTATTTTCAAAATCGGAGAGGTTTTCATTATTTTATTAGGAAAAGGTTGAAAATTATTCAAAATTTTCTATTTCTTATGTCGAGGAGAGTAACATTCTTAAAGAAATGAATTTAATATCATAAAATACGATATCAATTTTGAAGGATTCATAATGGATTAATAAATTTAATAAAATAAAATGAAAATCATATTATTTTAACTTGAACACATATATTTGGTATAATATACCAATTAAAATATTTAATAAATCATTTTTGGGTCATTATGATGTCATAAAATATGTTGTATATTTATATAGTATTTAATTTTTACCCAAAAACTCGACTATCTTAAAAAATTATGAAGCATTATCTATTGAATAACATGGATGTTATGATTATAAAAATAATATTAATTTTTTCTAAATAATTTTCCTAATATGTTCATTTTTAATTTTAAAATAAGATTTGGAATTTATTGAAAAATGATGTGTTTTTTACAATAACAGTTTTGTTGGAACCATAGTCATCAATGCATGAATTGAAGTATGATTTGTGTTTGTTGTCAATCCTCAGAGGAAGTTCAGAATGTGTGCCAGTAGAGTACTCATAGAAGTCAGGAAGATAACAGTATTGAAGGTGGCACTGTTTTCCAGTGTTTTCCAAATTTCTGGACCTCAAGACTGACAAAAGGGGAAAACAATGTTCTTTTGGGAAAGAGACTTGTCTGTCGTATATATATCGTGCAAATGACTTGCACGCCGAGAAAGGACTTGCACGCCGGTGATTATGAGGATTGGAAAGTTTCACACCATTTGTTATTGTAGATCAAAACTTCAAAATATGGCAAAGGAAATAGGGTCACGCAAGTATTGGTTTGGTTGTGCAAGTGAGTAGCATGACAGAGGCTAGGGCAGTTGGAGTTGTGCGCCGGAACATGCGCGCTGAGAGGAGGATTGTATGACACCACACAGGGTGTCCTATTTTCCTATAAATAGAGGAACACCCCTCCTCATTTGTAATGAAGTTCAATACTTTGAGATTTTTTGAGCTCCCATCGCACAAGTATTGTAGTCGCGCAAGTGGTAGTTTAGTCGCGCAAGTAGAAGTTGCATGCCAGTTGTTGGATGCGCGTCCAAGGTGGTTTGGGTGTTAAAGAAGGCGAGTCATGAAAGTTTTAAGATTAAGAAGGAGGTGTCACGCAAGTGAATTTCACGCCGGCCTTGGAACTTGTGCTCCGGCTTGGTGAAATGCGTCGGGTTTTGTTGAAGTACACCAATCTTTTTGGAGCTACGCAAAAGCTGAAGGTTTTCCCGATACTGTTGGTGCAAAGTGAGATTTGTCTTCAGGTGGAAGTTGGACTTCAACAGATCATCTACATACAACAGAGGATGAATTCTTTTGTAATGATTAAGAGACCTTCACGTCTATAAACTGAGTGGGACTTCACCAAAGGAAGTGAGCCAGGGGGAGTCAACGGGAGTGACCTGAGGGACATAGTGAGCTATCCCTGAACATTTGTAGCAGTGATCCTGGGACAGAGTGACTGTTCCCAAACCATTGTAATCCACATCTAGAGAAGTTTAGTGGAATTTATTATGACCGAAAACCTGTCAGCGTATGCTCCTTGGACGTAGCCCTTAGTAGTGAACCAAGTAAAAAGTGTTGTGTCATCTCTCTGCATGTGAATGTTTTCTTTTTGATCATTTTCATCTTAGAGATTTAATAAATTCCTACCAACATGGGAACAAGATCCATCTCATTAAAAGAAAAAAAATTCACCCTAATTCACCCATCCCCTCTTAGGGTGACCCAGGGTCCTTCAAGTGGTATCAGAGGGTAAAGGTTTCTGGTGTTGAATTTGTCATTTTCCATCATGGAGAATGCAGTCAATGTTAGGGGAGTCCCTCTCTTCGATGGAAGTAATTACCAGATCTGGAAGAATATTATGAGATCTCATCTAATATCACTTGGAATGGAAGTCCTTTTTTCCACTGTCCATGGTATTCATTTTACTGATCCAACAGTGCTGGCTATGATTGATGCTGATAGGAAAATTCTTGATGATGATGCTAAAGCACAAAATGCTCTCACCGCAGCCCTTTCTGATCAGATCTATCTAAAGGTGATGAGTTTCAACTCAAAAAAATTCATGTTTGATAAACACAAAAATATTTATGAAGGAGATAGCAAAGTGAAGGAGGAAAAATTACAAGTCTTACACAATCAGTTTTATGATCTGGAGATGCATCCAGATGAGAATGCAGACTCAGTTTTCAATCGAATTACTGAAGTGGTTGGAGCAATTCGGGGTCTAGGCGAAGAAATAAAAGACATTGATATTGTAAAAAAAAATTTAAGAAGACTTCCACCTCTGTAGAATTCAAATGTGTCAGCCCTTGAGGAAAGATATCTTTCCAAACTTTCTTTGGATGATCTACTGAGCAGCTTGGTAGCATATGAAATGAGAGTCAAACCAGAAGATGCTAGGACTCATGTGAGAAAGGAAATGTCATTCAAGGCCATTGAAAAAATGAAAATATCAAAATATAGTAGCGGTGAAGATGAAGAAGAAAAATAAATTATTTCTCTCATTGCGAAGAAGTTTTAGAAGGGAAAATATAATTTCAAAGGGAAGTTACCTCTCACATGTTTTCATTGTGGAAAAGTTGGGCACATTGCTTCTCAGTGTTTAAGAAAGATCAATGATGAAGATCGTGAAGATGAAAACATCGAGAAGCCTCGGAAGAGGTTTTTCAAAAAGAGATACTTCAAATATAGAAATAAGATACAGTGGAATATTTTTGTCTGTGGAGAGGAAGATGAGGATACTGAATTTTGTGAAGAAGAAGAACCCGAATTTAAAATAGGAAACCATGCTTCCATGATGGATACCATTGAAAAATCAGAACCCTAGATCAATAAAGGCATAGATAATCAGATTACTCATAATGGTGATTCAAAGATTCAAATTAAGGATGCTTTTTCCAAGCATGAGAATAAATGTAAGAGATTCAATAAGTGGAAGGAAATGGTGGAAGAATCATCAGAATATGTTGATGAGCTTGAAGCAGAAATTGAACGACTAGAAGAACTGGTGAGAGTTCAGTCTTCAAACCTTGAAAGCACATATGATGTTATAGAACTAATGCTCATAATTTAAGAACAATAAAAAGTCATAAATGTCCTATCATCCAAACTGGAACAGAATTCCAAGACTGTTGAGGGTCTTGAGGAAGAAGTTGATACTCTTAGGAGTAAAATTGAATGTCAGTCAACCACAAATGAGGGCAAGAAGAAAATTCATTTTGGGAGATTCTCAGATGCAGAATTACTAGCAAGAGCCAAGTGTGGTTCATATGGGTTGGAAAAATCTTGATTGATCAAAGACCCTCTTGCATGGGAAATAGTGTAATTGGTTTTGAAGATGAGACATCAACTGATGGAAGTAAAGAGAGCCAAAATAAAGACAAAATGAAAGTTTGACATGTTGAAACATTACCTGATGTGCTGAAAAAGAAACCCTCAATCCAAACTAAAATAATAACTAAAAATTATCCTCAAACTTTCAAAAATGACAGGAAGTTCAACTATTCTCCCAAGGAAGAAGGCATGAAGAGAAATTCAAGTGACAAGACGTTTCCTATCATGAAGTGTCAGTCATGTGACTATCTGGGCCATACCATGTCATATTGCGAAGAGGCATGGAGCTACTTGAATGGGGTAGATCTGGGATGTCAACAAAGGAGACTGACTTCATATCCTCCATCTTATAGAAGAAATAGTTTCAATAGATATTGTTTTCATTTTTCTAACTTTGGAAATAAAGTGATGTATTGTAGGCAGAGATTCGATAGGATAGATTCATACAACGCTCTGAGACGGGTCAATATTCCCCCTTCTGATGGTGTTAATCTCACAAAGAGTTTTTCTCCTCTAGAAGAATATTTTGGGTATGAATAATCTGATTATCTGGAGGAAATAATTATAAGGCCATCAATATCTTATACTCAATCCAATATATCTTGGAAAGAAAAGAAGAAAATAGAGAAATCCAATCTTACAGAAGTAGCCTTCAAAGATACAAAGAGCAGCAGCACCTGGATTCTTGATAGTGGATGCTCTTCACATATGAAAGTAAATGTTGAACTTCTAAAGAACATTGAAAATAATATTGATGGAACAGTGAGGTTTGGTAATGATGGTGCTTTCAAGATTAAAGGTAGTGTGAATACTTCTCTCGCCAATAGAGAGATAAAAAATAATGAAGTTATTTATGTGGACGGTCTATACCACAATCTCCTCAGTGTGAGTCAACTCTATGACTTAGGGTTCATTGTAAATTTCAATCAAAAACGCTGCACTATAAAGGGAAAAACATGGAATTCTCTTATGAAAGGCTGTAGAATAGATAGAAACTTATATCAGGTTGACAGCAAAGTAAACTCTTTCTATTTGTTTTTTGAAGAAGAAAACAACCTCTAGCATCAAAGGCTAGGACACATTAACCAAAAAGACATTGAAAAGATATCTAAGCTGAACATTGTCATAGATGCCCCCATTCTGAAACATGAATGAGAAAAGACTTGTGATGCTTTTATATGGGGGAAGCTCTTCTGTAATTCATATTTAACAAAGAAGAAAAGGCATCACACCTTCTTAATCTCATCCATACAGATGTTTGTGGCCCAATAAATTTTGCTGGAACTCATGGAGAGAGGTACTTCATCCTTTTCATTGATGATTATAGTAGAATGAATTGTGTAATGGTTATTCACAGGAAGCGACAAGTACATGATTGCATGAAAACTTATCACCGGATTGCTGAGAATGATACTGGACGGATAATAAAGGTCATGCGATCTGATAATGGAGGGTAATACACATCCATTGATTTTGAGAATTACCTATAAAAACATGGAATACAACTTGAGGTAGCTGCTATGAGAACTCCACAGCAAAATGGATTTTTTGAGCACCGGAATCGACATGTCAACAATATGGCCAGGACTATTCTGATTGAGAGTGGTATCTCTCACCATTACTGGAAGGAATCTGTTGAAGCTGCAGTGCACATTCAGAATCGAACAGGACTTTATATGGGAGAAATGAAGACACCATATGAATTGTGACATGTAATGAAGCCTTTGTTAAAATACTTTCGTGTTTTCGGAAGCAAATGTTTCATCTGGAATAAAGAAGGAAATCAAGGGAAGTTTGGTGACAATGCTGATGAAGGAATTTTTCTTGGGTATCCAATGAACATAAAAGCCTACAAGTGTTTCAACAAGTGATTAAAAAGGATTGTGGAAAGTAGTGATGTTAAGATAATTGAAGATAAAACCACAAATGCTTCAAGGACGTCATATGCTGATGTGATAGAAAATGAGGAAGAAAGTGAATGTGGGGAAAATACAAATACAGAAATAGAAGAAGATGTACAAAATCATCAGCAGTCACATCATGATGTTGACTCAGAAGAAGAATCTGAAGAAGAAAATGTGGATGGAGACAATGCAACAGAACCGCATAGGAGAAATCATAGAGCTGAGATTGATCCATCTAACATAATTTGGGATAGGAGTGCACCCACTCAAACAAGGAGGATAAGGAATAACATGCAATCTATATTTCTGTCAGTTGTGGATCCATCCTCATTTGAAGAAGATTCAAAGTATGAGTGTTGGGTGAAAGCCCTGAATGAAGAGTTAGATCAGATTGATAAGAATCAGACATGGGATCTTGTCCAGAGACCCGAAGGTCACAATGTGATCAGTACAAAATGGATCTTCAAGAACAAGTTGGATGAACATGGAAGTGTTATTAAAAACAAGGCACGACTGGTATGTAAAGGATACTCCTAGTTTGAAGGTGTTGATGTTGAAGAAACGTTTGCTCCAGTGGAAATACTGGAGTCAATTAGGCTTTTCCTTTCCATGCCTCTCCAAAGAGGATATAAATTATATCAAATGGATGTCAAGACAACATTCTTGAATAGTTTACTCGAAGAATAATTCTACATCGAACAACCAGTGGGTTTTGTTCTTGGTACTGATGAAGCAAATGTCTGCAAACTGAAGAAAGCTCTATATGGTTTGAAGCAGGCACCACGAGCTTGGTATTCCCGGCTGGACTCATATCTCAAGAAGATGGAATTAAAAATAGGATGAGTAGACCACAATCTATATGTGAAGAATTATCCAAAAGATCATTTCATGGTTCTAGTCTACATTTATGATATCATATTTAGTGGCAGCAGGCAGAAATCAGTGGATGAGTTTTCCAATCACGTGAAATCAGAATTTGAAATGTCTATGATTGGGGAGCTCACATATTTCTTGGGGCTACATGTGATTCAAAAGAAGGATTACACATTCATTTCTCAGGAAATGTATGCAAGAGAGCTGCTGAAGAAGTTTAATATTAAAGACTCGAAACCAATTTCAACTCTGATTGCAGTTGAAACTAAACTTGGAAAGCATGAGGATGGGACCTCTGTAGATCCCACCATGTACAATAGGATCATTGGAAGCCTATTGTACCTAACAATTACATGGCCAGATATTGTCTTTTCTACATGTCTTGCAGCCCGCTTTCAGAGTAATCTAAATGAGGAACATATGGTAGCAGTAAAAAGAATCATGAGGTATATTCAAGGTACTCACAATTGTGGCTTATACTTTGCTGCAAGAAGGAACAGTGAATTCCCAGCATTTTCTGATGCTGACTGGTCTGGTGATGTTGTGGACAGAAATTTTCCCAGTGGCGGAGCATTCTATATTGGGAATAAATGTGTTGGATGGTTGAGCAAGAAACAAGAAAGTACTTCTCTAATTACTGTTGAAGAAGAATATATCTCCGCCACAAAGGCATGCACTCAACTGTTATGGATGAAGCAACAATTAACAGATATTGCTCATGAGGTAAAGCAACCAATGGTTATTTACTATGATAACAAGAGAAAAATTGATCTTACAAAGAATTTGGTACAACATTCTCATACAAAACATATTAAAATTGTGTATCACTTTATCAAAGAAAAAGTTGAAAAATGTGTGATTAGAATGGATCATGTGGGAACTGATGATCAAGTGGCTGATATCCTAACCAAACCACTGTCAATGGCTGTGTTTGAGAAGCATTGGATAAACCTCGGTGTTCAGCCACCTCCCAGTGCATAAAGAGGATACGAAAATCCCCTCTCCCTAGTAATGTTAATTGTTTTTAATATATCTATTTTTGGATGCGATGTAGGTTTATGGGGGAGATAATATCCAGGGGGAGTGTGGTTTGATCTAAAAAATGAACAATTACTGGTCTTTGGATTTATTATCAATGGGGGAGAAAGGAATAAATTTAGGATAAGAAGGAAATGGGAACCCAATTCACTCTTTCCCTCTTGTTTTCTACACTGATCATTGCTCACGTAGACTTATAGTGTTGGTTGAGTTGATTCTTGCGTTTTTGGTTTGCATGTGGATGGTGATCTACTAAATTTATTTACTGATTGCCAACAAACCCAAAGGGGAAGATAGTTGGAACCATGGTCATCAATGCATGAATTGGATTATGATTTGTGTTTGTTGTCAATCCTCAGAGGAAGTTCAGAATGTGTGCCAGTAGAGTAGTCATAGAAGTCAAGCAGATAACAGTATTGAAGGTGGCACCGTTTTCCAGTGTTTTCCAAATTTCTGGACCTCAAGACTGAAAAAAGGGGAAAATAATGTTCTTTTGGGAAAGTGACTTGTGCGCTGTATATACGGCAGGCAAGTGACTTGCACGCTGAGAAAGGACTTACGCGCCCATGCTTAGGAGGATTGGAAAGTTGCGTGCCATATGTTCTTGTAGATCAGAACTTAAAAATATAGAAAACGAAAGAGGGTCGTGCAAGTATTGGTTTGGTCGCACAAGTGAGTAGCACGGCAGAGGCTAGGGCAGTTGGAGTTGCATGTCGAAACTTGTGCGCTGAGAGGAGGCTTGCGTGCCACCATACAGGGTGTTCTATTTGCCTATAAATAGTGGACCACCCCTCCTCATTTGTAACAAAGTTCAAGACTTAGAGATTTTTCGAGCTCCCATCACGCAAGTGTTGTAGTCGTGCAAGTGGTAGTTTGGTCACACAAGTAGAAGTTGTGTGCTAGTTGTTGGCAGCGCGTCCAAGGTGGTTTGGGTGTAAAATAAGGTGAGTCGCGCTGGTTTGAAGTTGAAGAAGGAGGTGTCATGCAAGTGACTTGCGCTCCGGCCTTGGAACTTGCACGCCGGCTTGGTGAAGCGCGCCAGGTGTTGTTGAAGTACACCAGTATTTCTGGAGCTGCGCAAAAGCTGAAGGTTTTCCTGATACTGTTGGTGCAAAGTGAGATTTGTCTTTGGGTAGAATTTGGACTTCAACAGAGCATCTATATACAATAGAGGATGCATTCTTTTGTAATGATGAAGAGACCTTCACGTCTATAAACTAAGTGGGACTTCACCAAAGGTAGTGAGCCAGGGGGAGTCTACGGGAGTGACCCAAGGGATACAGTGAGTTATCCCTGAAAATTTGTAAAGGCAGTGAGCTTGGGACAGAGTGACTATTCCTGAACCATTGTAATCCACATCTTGTGAATTTTAGTGGAATTTGGTACGACCGACAACATGTCGGTGTATGCTCCTTGGACATAGCCCTTAGTAGTCAACCAAGTAAAAAAGTGTTATGTCATCTCTCTGCATTTGATCATTTTCATCTTATAGGTTTAACAAGTTCCTACCAATATGGGAACAAGATCCATCTCATTATGAGAAAAATTTGTCACCCTGATTCACCCCTCCCCACTCAAGGTGCCCTGGGGTCCTACAAGTTTGTGAACCCTTATAAAAAGAGTATTTCACTTCATAAATACTATATGAGAATTTATAATTAATAATACATATTTAATAATAATATTTTATTAATATACTATTTAGTTCAGAAATCCATTAATTCATCAAATTAAATCCCTTAATTGAGTTTTAATTTTACTCAAAAATATAACATTTGTTTAATTTAAGGAAAATCTAAATCATTTAAAAAGTAACAAAAAATGAAGTAAAATTAAGTTTTCTATAAAATATAAATATAAATATTATTAAGGTCTTGATACATATCCATTTATTACATCGGCCCACTCCCAATAAGTAAGATGTGTGGTAGTGATAATTTCATGTGTTCGTTCAGCGAACATTGTTTGGGTTGTGATCTCGATGAGCTTGAAATTCTTCTGTAAATGGTTCCACTTGATCATAAGTGGTTGGATATCATATAGATATTGGCTAAGGGAAAATCCTATTGATTCTATCTCACTTATAAACTATGATAAATTGGATTCATAAGGAAAAATCCTATTGTATGAGTTTATTACTTTCTTTTTCTATGTCAATTAGATTAGTTGATGTCGTTTATTTATATTAATCATGTGATAACTATTTAACGGCTATATTGAAAATGGAAATATTTTTAATGGTATTTTACATCCATATATATAACTAATGGAGTGTATGTGTTTTGTATAACCATAAAACAAAATAAGTCATTTAATTTAATCATAAATGGAAACATCATTTATTAAAGTTCGGGTTGTTACATTTATTCCTCGAATGGACTTTGATCAAACTATCCCTCTTAATTACAACTTCTCTTTGGTTGCAGAGGGACATCTGATAGATTTTTGGATACCTGGGTGAAGGTTCTCTGTGACCATATCATGGGGGATTCATCCTATTTTCTAGTTGTAAAAATTAGTTTCTATTTGAGAATATATTTAGGAAAATAGGGAACACATTTCAAAGGAGTTACCACGCATAGGTTCGTGGAGAAGGTACTAGGTGTAGGTACCCAACATAGGTGTGGCCTACCTTTTTGTTCAACGTAGGGGGGATGCTCAAGCCTTATGATTCATAGGGTTCTGCACCAAACCAACTTGGGAATGTTTCTTTGATTGTTCTTGGTTCTCTTCATCTCTCTAATACACTTTACTTAAAAATTCATAGTCTTCTCATCCCAATTGAAAAAATAGTGTCAAAAAACCCCCTACCCCTACCCTCTCCAGATTGGAGACAATCGCAAGAGAAGGGACTAGTCCTATGTTAGATGGTGGAAAATATAATTAAGGGGATGTAGGTTAGTTGCAAACAATTCCCATTAAGGTAAGGTGCGCAAGATTTCGGTGCAGATCTGATGCATAGCTTTTTCATTTCTATAAATACCACTGACCCCTTTGATGAATTATTCCTCCCACGTCCTTTCATTTTTTCATTCATTTAAAAGATAATCCACTGAGTGTTTCCATATTTTTTAATGCATTTCTTCTGAAGGTCTTCTACCTGTGTGTACATGGTATTTCCACATTAAAGACTGCTCTGCATAGAACTGTCATTTTGAGGAACCTACACTAGAACACATGGTGGAGGTCCCTATATGACATACCTATTCAATGAGCATGTGTAAAGAACATGAATGATGGGACTACATGAAGGATCATCCTTTTCCGAAAACTTTTTGAAGTATTCTAAATAATTATTTTTACTTAATGGAAAATATTAATGTCTTCTTGTTGGTTTTAAAATTGTTTACCCATTGACATATCTCTAATATGATATTGCATGTTCCTCTGAGATAATCAATGATATTGGGCTACATAACTATTACATGCTTGAATGTAATCTTCTGGATATGTTGAATCACTTGTAAAGGTATCAATATGACTATCCATGAAGTGGTTATTTTACTTTTTATAATCACATAAATTTGAAGGAATCCAGCATCCCTAGGGATCATAGTTACTTCCTAATGTCTTTGTTCCAAAATCACACCATCTTCCCTCTCACCAAAATCTCTTTTATGGAAGTATATATTAAGAACAGAATGGTTCCCACTAGATACTTCATGCATCACAACCAATATACTCTAGATTTGAAGTCGCATACTAAAGACTTGAGGCATCACTATTATTAGTCAAATTCTCATGCATCATAGAAAAATGAGGAACAAGGTTGTATAGAGGAATGGGATTTCCATTTTGGATGGGAGTCAGGAATTATTGTAAATGGGCATACTAGGTGTTCCATAATTGTTCAGAATTCAAAATGGAGTTCCAATACGTCAGTATCAATGATGTTGGTTGGTTAATGAAATCATACATTTACATGAATCTTGAAATAATTCTAGAGCATCTGAGTCGATGGAGTCCTCAAAAAAATTCCTTCCATATGAGGCATGGTGTAGTTGGAATTAGCTTCTGGGGTGTCTAATTTTTTTTGGATCCCTTATTCTTGATGATATGTAGGATGAGTTTTTTACACTAAAGAAAATGTTGGATGAGGATGAAATAACCCCTCCCTTGGCCCAAGATCATTATAAGGTGGATCGATAAGTGAATAAAAAATATTGTCAACCCATGGGTGACTCCATCCTAGAATGTGGGTTAATTATCTCCTCAATACAGAAGGATAAGTTCCCACTTGAAAGACCCTTATAGGATTCCTAACATTAGAGAATTGAGGTGATCTTGGAACATTCTAGTATACACTGGAGAAGGTAGATCGTACTCATTGGGCTAACAAGGGGAATCCATAAGTTTCTCTCATGACTCGTTTTGCCCAATTCCATGTAATGTGGATGAGTATCTGCCTTATTTCAGTCTGGGAATCCAATGGCACCGTGAGACTATATAATTTTGTTGATGCATCCATATTATTATAAGGGATCTAAATAAAGTTGTATACCCATTTCTTGGTGATAAATTATAATTTTTTTCTATATCTGTACCATTGGATGCCCCTAAATATAATTACAGGTTTGTTTCAAGGGTTGTGTGGTGGATTTCAGCACACATCAGATCTTATGTTGTGTTGAGTGCAGTTGGAGTCCATAAAAGTCAATTTCACCCATTTTTTCATGCTTTTTATGGACACCATACTCTATCCATAAAGTATAAAAAAGTGATGAGGATGTGGAGCATGGTAGGAGAATATAAATTCTTACCATGTGGTGATCCAATAACTTGGACGTTCACCGATGATAGAAAGGATGATGAAAAATTGAGCGAGTACATAATAGAATTCCGATATAGTGTAATTAAAACTCACATTGACAGTGAGATTATCTATGAGGACAATGTTCCATATCAATTTTCATTCCAATTAAATTTTTTTCAACAATAAAGTGACATTCCCACCACACATGTTAGGCCTGAGAAACATCCAATGATAGCCCTCTAGTTTTGGATCCTGATGGCCATGGTGGCATCCAATATTTCAATCATACTACGTATTTAATATGAATCAATCAGGCTATAGACTTGTTATGATAGTGCATTGATCACTTTATACACTCAATGGAAGCTATCAAAAGTTGTTTACTAGGTTGTGCCCTTGAAAACTACTTGTCATGGAATGAAAAGGAAAAAGGTTTGAACTAGTGGAGATGATGTTGATGCTCTGAAGACTTTAAGGCAATCTCTACAAAATTCCATCGAGTAGGATAGGGTTCATAAAACCGCAACTTCTACGCTGAGGTGGTTTAGTCATCATCATTAAGTGGATACACATGTTCTGGTCACCTATTCTTTTTTGTGACCTGATAGGACTGAAAGGGATTCCAAGTCAAAAGGTATCAGGTTTATGTCCTAACAATCTATATTAGATAAAAATTGTGTGTGATTCAAAGATATCCATGATTGGAATAGTATATCATTTGACATCATATATTCATGGGTATTACTCTATGTTTTCTTACACATTATAGAGTTTGGGGGAGTCCGAGAGCCCCTAAATCTCCACCGTAACAATGATTTGTTTGATGTGTGGAAATATGTTCAAGATCTAGAAGCATTGATATTTTCCACAGATGATCACATATCATCCACAAAGAGAGTGTATGACATGTTAGATCGAGGAAAACGTGAGGGGGTAGATGGTCAAACCGATAAGGAATGGATCGACTCCATTGACCCTAATAATGTATCTCTCTCTTATCCCTTAGCTTTACTACCCTTTCATCCACCATTAGTAATCATAATGGTATATATTTTACAATTATTATAAGAGTAACAAGAATAAGAAGAAGCTGTTGAATAGAGTACACAGTTGTTAGAATATGGGCCTACGGGCACTCATATCGTCGTAGGAGAAGATTGTCCTACATCCCCGAAACTATCTGAGGGTTAGGGGATGATTGTAGATGAAAATATAGTGGGAACTCTTTGACCCCAACCTCATTTGTTTATTACTAAGGGGGTTGATATAGGACTCTCATAGTCCCATCACATGATGAAAAAGACGGTGGTAAAATCAGCCTTTCATATAAACCACAATATGTATTTGTGTTTTCATTTAATGCATTAACGCACATGATATACCATATTGATTAAGATATTCTATAACAAAATCTATATAACCTTCCTCCCTAAAGGAATTAGGTACCACTCATCCAAGGATCAAGGGGGGCACCCTGGGGGAGGAAAAAAACCCTTGCTGATTATTTTACACATTGATGGACAAAACATCATGTGATGTGTCTGCATCTACATTTATTTGTGCAGAGAGGGGAGAGGTCTATGGTAATATCATATGTGCATCATAAGGTTTCATGTTCTATTTTCTTACTTTTTTCTCCTCATGATATTTCAGATCCTTTTCCTACACTAGAGGACACTAGAGTAGTCAATGTTGGTCCCATTTTCACTCTATGATGAGATGACAGAGATCTCAGGTGGTTCGATAAAGGTGTTAGTGTCGACCCTATGTTCTTAGGGTTAACGAATCCAAGCCTACAGAGGAGTTGGGAGAGATAATCGAAAACAGAGCCAATTAGACTACTAAACATCACATCTTTGATACCCCTACTGCTCAAGATAGTATGATATTTAAAGGATTATATTATGAAATAAGGGGTGAATTAAATAGCCTTGTCACACCATTACTTTTAAGTTTATTTTAATTTTAATTTTTATTGGCTCTAGGTCATCGCGCCATGGTTTGGTCTGGGTCCCTGATTAAAAAAAATCACCATTTTTACTGGGTTTCAGACTCGTTCGCGGTCACCGCGTGGTTGGTGGCAGCCGTGCAGTCGGCCCAGGAGTCGTGCAATTGCTTATTATTATTATTATTATTATTATTATTATTATTATTATTATTATTATTATTATTATTATTATTATTATTATTATTATTATTATTATTATTATTATTATTATTATTATTATTATTATTATTATTATTACATTATAATTAAAATGAAAACAATAGAACCCCAAGTTGAATTATGCGGCACCCGTCCCAGCTTCCCTGTTTCTACACGCTACGCCGAGGCCCCCTCTCATCCCCGTTGCGTGAGCCACCGCTGCTCTAGTCTTATCCCCAGCGCTGGCCTCCTGCCATCCCAGACCTCCATGATCTGGACTTCCACACTTTCCCCTCCTACAGTCGCTCCACTGCCCTCTCCTCAAGCCCCGTTGCCCAGCCTTTTCCTGCAGGAGGTCCCTGTCGCCCTCACCTCGCGCCTTCGGCCCATCCGTGCTCTCCCAACACCTACCTTCGCCCGCTCTGCCACCCTTGTCTCTCACCTCAGCAACCCCCCTCGCCCCCTTGAAGCCCTCTATGCGCAACCACTCTATCAGGCGACCCCCTCCGCACTCTGGCCCTCCGCCTCTGGCCCCCCAGCCACCACCCTGCTTTGCCCATCCGGCTCACCCCTCCAGCTCCCATCCGCAACCCCCGACTTCCCAGGTTCATCCCAAGCCCTCACCTCCAACTTGACTTGTGTTCCCCCCCTCGTGCACTCCAGCAGGCCGGCCAGCCCCTCTTGCCCTCATGCTCCCCGGCCTCACCCTCCTGATCCGACTCTCGGCCTCACCCTCAAGCTCCAACTGACTGTCGCCATCAACCCCAGCGCTGGCCAGGTCCTCGCCCCTTTCCTCCGATTGCTCCCCTCTCGGCTCCGTTTATCTCTTGTCTTCCCTACTGGTCCCGACTTCACATCGCTGCACCTGGCCAGACCACCTCATGTCGTTCCGACCTCCTGCCTTGACGGCCTCTGACCTTCCGCACTCGGGCAAGGCTGCCCCCTCCTTGGGTTGGTCTCGCTGCAACACCATAAGCCCCCTACTCTGGTGTATTTGTTTATTTATTATTCCTTCATTTCATTCGTGGTGTTTTTATTTGTTTTTGCTGAATTCTAATACCACTGATGATGTTTCACACGTTCTGCTCATTGTCTAAGGCATGAAATCCATTCATTGGGTGTTGTTATTATTTCAACGGATGTGTCCTTGTATCTACACTTGATTTGAGATAGCTGATGTAAATTAATTTCATTTATTTTAGGATCTTTAAAATCCGTGTTTATCACATGGATAAACAGAATTCAAAATAAGATAAAACATACCTTGATCCAAATGATCTTTTAGATTTGAATCTCCTTGATTTCCTCCCAATTAAAAGGATTTATATCCTCTGCCTCTTTTCTCTTCCGTAACAAAAATTGATGGAATGTACCAGAATTAGATTTAGTCTTAATTGACAAGAAAAGGACCCTTTAAATAGGGATAAAGCAGTTATATGAGTGGTTACTTAATTAAATGTCAAAGTCCATCAATTGACAGTTTTATCCCTTAATATCCCTTTATAATAATACTAAATTAAATCACGTGACTTATTCTAACATTCTCCCACTAAAATCATGTTATATTTCTTTATGATATTTAATATTCCATCGGTCATTTATGCGCATTTATATCTATTCTATCATGTATAAAACATTCATCATAATATAGGATAATGTCCACATGAGTCACGACGGTCGTATATTCTCTATTAATATACTACCTTCCATGTACTACGTTATGATCGTTTTCCATATCATTATTAAAATGGGATATATATATATATATATATATATATATAATTGGTCCAACAATAATGTCTTTATTAAAGAATGTGTCTGCTATCATTATTCAATCTAATCATGTATAATTATTGAAAAACAGGCACCATGATCAAAACATTTATAAGTCCAAGTGTCAACTGTAATAATCATAACATTGAATACATACAATGAAACCTAATCAATGATAATGCCCATAATTTCAACATGTCCAATAAATGTCTTGGGAGGCAACCCTTTTGTCAAATGGTCGACAATCATAAGATTTGTGCTAATATGTTCAATTGACACCTTACGTTTTTCAACTTCCACCTTAACTGAAAAGTACTTTAACGTTTTTGAACTTCCACCTTAACTGCAAAGTACTTTAATTACATGTGTTTAGCACCTTTGGAATATCGGTCATTCTTGGAAAAGAATACTGTTGCGGTATTGTCACAATAAATTTTCAAGGGCTTGGCGATACTGTCGATAATTCTAAGTCCTAAAATAAAGTTCCACAACCTCATACCCTGAATTGTAGCTTCAAAGCATGCTAAAAATTTAGCTTCCATGGTCGAAGCAGCTATAACCGATTGTTTTGCAATTTTCCATGATAATGATCCTTTGGCTAGAAGATACACATAACCAAAAGTGGACTTTCTTGTATCAACACAACCAGAAAAGTCTGAATCAGAGTATCCAATCACTTCAAGATCATTAAATCTTTTATAAGTAAGCATGTGATCATTTGTTCCTTGTAAATATCGCAGAACTTTCTTTGCAGCTCTCCAATGATCGAGTCTAGGATTACTTTGGTATCTTCCTAACATACCGACTGCAAAGCTAATATCTGTCCTTGTACATGTTTGAGAAAACATCAAGCTTCCAACAACAGGTGAATAAGGAATTTTTTCCATCTGTTTTCATTCCAAATCATTTTTAGGACATTGATTGAGATTTAATTTTTCTTCTTTCTGAATTGGAATCGGTGATGCTGAACATTTTTCCATCCTAAACCTCTCTAAAATCTTAATGATGTATGACTTTTGAGATAAGACCAATATAACTTGAGTTCTATTACGAAATATTTCCATTCCAATCACATACTTAGCTTCTCCCATGTCTGTCATTACAAAATTATTAGAGGGGAATATCTTGGTCTCGTATAATAGACCAAGATCATTTGCAGCAAGCAACATATCATAAACATATAGAATCGAGAATATAAATTTACTCCCATTGATCTTCTGATATACACACCAATCAACGATGTTTTCCTTAAATCCAAAAGCTACAATGGTACCATTAAACCTAATATACCATTGTCAGGATGCTTGTTTAAGTCCATATATTGACTTCTTTAATTTACATACCATGTGTTCCTTTCCTTCAATGGAAAAACCCATTGGTTGATCCATATATACATCTTCCTCTAAGTTTCCATTTAGAAAGGTTGTTTTAACATCCATTTGATGTAACTCTAAATCATATTGAGCTAGCAATACCATAATAATTCTGATTAAATCTTTCTTAGAAACCAGTGAGAAGGTTTCCTTATAATCTACACCATCCTTTTGAGTGAATCCTTTAGCAACAAGTCTAGACTTTTAACATTCAAGGTTACCAAGAGAGTTATATTTTGTTTTGAAGACCCATTTACATCCAAATCTCTTGAATCCTTCATGAAATTCCATAAAGTCCCACACTTTATTTTGTTCCATGGAATTCAACTCACATTTAATGGCATCTAACCATTTATCAGAATTACCACACTTGATGGCTTGAGAATATGAAACTGGATCATTATTAATGCCAATATCATTTTATATTTCATGTAGATATACCACATAATCATCAGAAATAGTTGACCTTCTTTTCCTTTGGGATCTTCTTAACACTATTTATTATGGTTTTTCAACCATTTCTTTATTGTGAATTTGGGAAACATTCTTTTGTGGTTCTACTTGATTGTTTTGTGATGAAATAATTTGAGGAACAATAACATGTGAAGTTGGAATACAAGAAAATGGACCTTGAATTTTAACTTCTTTAATTTCCACATTTTTCGGAACATCACTCCCACTAGATTAACCATTCTTGATAAATCTAGTATTTCCAGTTTCAACAATTCTCATACTATGGCTAGGACAACAGAATCTCTACCCCTTTGATTTCTCTGGATTACCAATGAAATGTCCACTAATGTTTCTCGCATCCAGTTTTATTTGTTTTGGATTATATGCTTTTATCTCTGCCTGAAAACCCCATACATGCAGGTGTCTTAAACTAGTTTTCCTACCAGTCCAAAGTTCAAAAGGAGTCTTTGGAACAACTTTACTAGGAACCCTATTCAATAAATACACGGAAATTTTTAAAGCATACATCCACAAAGATAAGGGTAAAGAATAATTAGTTAACATACTCCTAACCATATCCATTAATGTTCTATTACGCCTTTCCACTACACCATTTTGTTCTGGTGTACCAGACATAGTGTATTGTGCACATATGCCATGACTTTCTAGAAAATTTGGAAATGGACCAAGGTTTTTTCCACTTTCATCAAATTTTCCATAATATTTACCACCCCTTTCAGACCTTATGACCTTCACCTTTTTGTCTAATTCCCTATCAACTTCATTTACATAAATTTCAAAGGCATTTATTGCTTGAGATTTCTCATTCAATAAATAGACATATCCATAACGTGAAAAATCATCAATAATGATGATAAAGTATTTTTATTTACCGAAAGAATTGACATCAAAAGGTCCACATATATCAGTATGTATGATCTCAAGGAGTTGAGTACTTCTTGGGTCACCTTTCTTTGTGTGTTTTGTTTGTTTTCCTTTAATACAATCCACACAAATTTTTAGGTCGGTAAAATCCAATTTTGGAAGGATTTCAAACTTAATAAATCTCTCCAATCTTTCTTTGGAAATATGACCTAAACATTTATTCCATAAATAAGAAGACTTTTCAATTACTAAACCACATTTACTACCAGAATCATGATGCAAGGTCATAAGTGTTTCAGCAAACATATTATCAAGATTTATTTTATATAAACTGTCATACAATAAACCAGATCCAATCATGCATGTATGTTTAAACAAACTAAAATATCCATTCCCAAAATTAAAAAAGTATCTAGCAGCATCAAGTTTTGACAAAGAAAACAAATTTCTAGATATACTAGGTACATAAAAGGTTTCACATAATTCCAAACTATATCCACTATCAAGGATCAAACGATAAGTCCCGGTAGCTTCAACTAGAACCTTCAATATAATAAATAAATCTAATTGATGCATATATTATTTGCAAATAAAGTTATTTTTATTAGTATAAATTATGTTTGTGTATTAGTGTTTTACCCAAAAGAGAACACTAATACACATTTATGTTAAATAATTTGTCTGAATCATTGTATTATTATTATTTCGAAGCATTAATTTTAAGCATGTATTTATTGCAGTTAGCTTTTCATCATCATTGCACTCACATACATCATCTTTTCCAATCTTTAATGGATTAAATTTCTCTGATTTGAGTGAGAAAATCCAATTTAACCTTGGTGTATTAGATCTTGATTTAGCACTCCGAGTAGAGAAACCTGCTACTACAATGGATGACTGTAGCAATGACGATAAAGTATATTATGCATCATGGGAAAGATCAAGCAAATTAAGTTTGATGTTCATGAAAATGAGCATAGAAAGTAACATCAAGTCAGGTCTCCCTAAAACTGAAATTGCTAAAGAATTTATGAAATATGTGGGAGACCGATCTCAAACTACTAACAAATCTCTTATTGGAACATTAATGAGTACATTGACCACCATGAAGTTTGATGTTTCTCGTACCATGCATGAGCATGTCATTGAAATGACAAATATTACAGCAAGACTTAAGACTTTATGAATGGAAGTGGATAAAAGTTTCCTTATAAAAATTATCCTAAACTCATTACCATCTGAGTATGGACCATTTCAAATGAACTACAACACCTTGAAAGATAAATGGAATGTGCATGAATTGCATAGTATGTTAGTTCAAGAGGAAACACGTTTAAAGAGTCAAGGAATCCACTCCATCCATTATGTGCATCATCATGGAGGAAAGAAGCATGGAATCCACTCCATCAATTATGAGTCTTTTAGAAAGAACTAGAAGAACAAAAATAAATATAAATGCCATTTTTGTGGGAAAGTTTGACATTTCCAAAAGGATTGTCTGAAATGGAAGGCTTGGTTTGAAATGAAATGGATTCCTTTCAACCCAAATCACAAACCCAATTAAAAAGTTTATCTTAATGGGGAATAGAGTGAAGGTTTCAGTTAAAGCTATTAAGAATTATTGTTTAATCCTTGATAGTGGATATAGTTATAAAATTTTCAATAAACATAAATTCAATTTTTTTAATCTTTCTTTAATTTGTTTTGGCATCAAATTTAAAACTCCAATAATTATTTCAAATAATGAAAAATCAATATTTTTTATAAAATTTTTGTTAATGTTTGAAAACCCATGACAAAAAGATGATAAATAAATAAATAAATGCTAACATGTCACCTTTAAAACCATTTCATAAAGGTGGGAAACCATATCCATTTTTTTAATCATTAAAACAATTTTAAATATAAAATTCATTTTATTATCAATTATAATAAATTACTAAAGGTAAATTTCAAAATCTAAAATCAAGGAGAAGATGTAGCAAATTGAGATTCAAAAAAATAGGCACTTAATATTAGGGAAGAGAAAAAAAATGCACAGTGGATTCATAATTTTAAAAAATAATAATAATTACACACCATATTCGAGTTTCAAAAAAAATTCCACTACACACTATTATTATTAATATTAATGACCATTTAAAATAAGAAGAAAAGAATTCAGATTTAACGCAACATATTGTTTGCAGAACGTAATCTATATTTTTTATTCTTATTTTAACGCAACACATAATAAATTTATATATGGAGAAACACAGATCTCATAACCCTCCTTTGATACCACGTGTAAATTAATTTCATTTATTTTAGGATCTTTAAAATCCTTGTTTATCACATAGATAAACATAATTCCAAATAAGATAAAACATACCTTGATCCTTGGGATCTTTTAGATTTGAATCTCCTTGATTTTCTCCCAGTTAAAAGGATTTCTATCATCTTCCTCTTTTCTCTTCCATAGAAAAAATTGATGGAATGTACCAGAATTATATTTAGTCTTAATTGGTAAGTAAAGGACCCTTTAAATAGGGATAAAGTAGTTATTTGGGTGGTTACATAATTAACTGCCAAAGTCCATTAATTGACAGTTTTATCCCTTAATATCCCATTATAATAATATTAAATTAAATCACGTGAGTTATTCTAATAGGTGAATCAGGTTTTGTCCATTTTTGATACTTTCCTTTGCTATTTTCATTATTCCAATTATTTTTTTATCTGAATTGCAGGTTTAATTTTTTTATCTTAAATTTTATGCAGTAATGTTTTTTTAATTCATAGAAGTTGTTTAAATAAATGTTTTAATGAATTTCTTTAATAATGAATATTTACACCAATGTGCAAGGAGTCTGATTAATGACTATTGTTATTTTTATACTTTTTTTCTTCTCCCAATTAGTTTAAATTGTTAAATGTTTTTTTAATTATGAATGCAACTATACTAGGTTTTGATTTATTTTTTTTTCCTGAGGTTTCTTATCAATATATCCCTCCACCGAATTCTTATCTGTTTTCGAGAATATATACAATGGTTGGGTGGTGAGTGTTTATTGTTCTCCATTATGTGTGGGTAATTATGATGGTGAATTTTTTTAATTAAAAAAATAAAAAATAAGAATTTCTTTAATGTATCAAATGTTTCAACTACAAAACCTTACATAGAGCAAGTAAGGATGGATGATTTAGACTTAATTAGGAATTTTATTTCCATTACCATATGCCCATGAAAGCGAGATGTATCAGTAGAGGAATCTCCCTCCTACCATCCAGTAGAGGTTAGATTGGTAAAAATGGGAAATAATGATAACATGGCTTTGGGTTTAGCAAAACTCACTCTCATCACATCTTCTATCATCTTATTTATTATTAATAAATTTAAACTAATTTAGGTCTTCAATTTCTCAAACCCATTAGAAATTATTTTTTTTAGAAAATTAATCAAAATTGAAAGACATGTTTTGTGGGCACTCCTCTTAAAGAGACTATATAGGTTAACTTTTATACAATACTTGGTTAATAAATGATTTTCACGTGCCCCCTAAGAATAATTAACGAAGAATGTAAAATACATATGGGTACAACAATATAGAAGAAGTATTTTACAGATTCAACCATCTAATTGGTTTAACATGTTAAAACATACGAAGGACGGACTTGGAGATAAAATTTCTATAGCTCTTTCCTATAAATAAACTCATCCAATTCTATACAATGGATTTTGTAATTTTTAATTTTCTATGTAGGGAATTCGTAATGGAATATTCTTCATCAATTTTAATATGTATTAGTTATAGTTTTATAACATTTGTTGTTCTTTACTTTTTTTATTCTATCGTAAATCTCTAACTCTCATGATGGAGAGTAACTAACCCTTTTCATGGACATGTGGGGGGCATTCATGGTGTTCATGATTTCATTTTTTTAATTCTAAATTTTTATTTTTTATTTGTAATATGGTATTGGGTGTATTTATGGTTATTGTGATTATTTTCTACCATTTCAAGATATCAACCACCTCTTTTCCTATTATTTACCCAGATTCATTTCACACCCTTCAATTAGGAAAACTCTATATATGGTCGAGTCAAATGTCTTCGAGTGATGAAACGCCACATGAAAGATCTTGGTCATAGAAGGTTTCACACTCTCAATTTAGGTCTATTAATTAATATTGAATATTTTTTGTTATAAATTTTTTTTGCACCAAAGAGATCTCCAATGTATGCATAAGATTCACAATCAACATACGATATATTACATCAGGTATGATAGGATGAACAGTGGAATATACTTACACAGTGATAATGGATAATGATGGAACCTAAGAAGTTAACACTATGACCAAGTTCTTTCTATCTAAAATATTATTAGATTTTTCAGTCCTAATTTACATTCATGAATTTCATCATTCTAAATCCCCATTTCATTAATTTGTTTTCAAATATTTCAAATACCAATAATACAAACATTGTGTTTGAAAAATTTGGTGCTTGCTTTCTATGGTTCCCCAACTAAGATGACCAAGTTTATCCCTTGTTACGAACATGGTGATATATCATCAATATTTTGTGAGTGTGAATGATAAAAAAATATTGGTCTCCACCTGATAAAGGATTTCTAAATGATCAGTGTATCTAGGTATTAACTTTTCCATTATTACAAATCTCATAATTTCTTTGATAGTGATATTTGGAGGAACATCATCTCCCCAATGTCACACTCCAGATCTCATCTATAGACATCAACATAGATATTATATTAATATTTAGTTACATTAACATGTCACTGAATATTTTGGATCCTTATTATCACCTCTTGAGAATTGTACAATCCCAACCACATACCTTCCACTACTTCTTCCCACCATTTTTTAGTTTAAAACCTTTTCATGTATAGATCCTCAAAGTGTTTCATTTGAATTCTAGAATGGAAATTTATTCTGTATGAAAACTCTAATATGGTATATTTTTTATCCCAAACTACCTTGAAATCTATTAAATATGATCTCAGCATATCGATTATAGTTTTAATAAACCCTTCTAATTAACTGTCACTCTTACAACGATATGTTGTACTGAATAATATATCTATATATGAATGAAATTAAATAATTTTTCAAAATATGAAGGTAACCATATATCCATATCTAATACAATGTAATTTATTACACCATTCATCATTACCATTTCTCTTATTTATATCTTCTGTATTTTGTTGAGTGGGAAATGTTATTTGATAATAATAACATAGACAGTGTTCATGAGGTGATCAACTACAGCCCAAAATAAATAATGTCTCTTAGATATTATTGGGAGTCTTATAACTAAATTAAAGATAATATTATACCATTTCCATATTAGTATGGGTAAGGGTTTCATCATCCCATTATATTTCTGTCATTTATCCTTAACTTGTGGGCATACCATGATTCCTGATACATACTTTGATTTTTTTTTAAAGAAGATGGTGGCATGAATTGGTTTCCCAATTCATTCCCCCAAAGGAATTTATTAAAAATAAGAGTAGCATTACAGACTCGAGGTGTAAATGGCTTACACCAGTAGGGAATAAAAGAGACAACATATAAAGAAGTCAAAACATACCAGCAGCAATATACAGCTAGCCAAGATCAAATCCAGCCTTTTTCATCAACAATTATAGAACTTAGTGAGGATGGAGAGAAAATTTAGAGAGGTAGAAATGCATCCGGCCTCCTCACAAGTCAGCAAGCCAGCAAAACAAAGAAAAACAACCATATAAAAAGTACACGAAAGCTAGCAAAAAAGTGAACGAAAACATAATCAACTCTGTTTTAAAGAGAGGCCAAACTGTAAACCGAGAGTAGGAAAAATGTTTCAAGATGAGCAGCATATATCATGAAAGAATCTCCACTGAAATCCACAAAGCCATTCTACTAAACAGTCTCATAACCAGCATAAAAACCATAACCAATGCAAAAAAATCCTCTAAAGCCAGTAGGGACCAGAAAATGAAAATAGATGCATCAATACACTCATTGACCTTCATCCATTGGTGGTAACAACATTCCAAACAACTGGACAGATTCTAGGAAGCAAACTAGAGGCATTAAAAAACCATGTAAATGAGACCGTTTCATAATCAAATATAAACATTCATGATTCTTATATAAATGGAAGAAATAAAAATTTCAAAAATCATATAATTCCATTATTTCAAAGTTGAACTCCAAATTTTTTCCTAACTTCTTCAATAGATCCAAATCCTTCTTCAGTACCTTCATGATTTTCACATAGCTTCATGGTAGTGATTTCATTTGAGAAATATATAATTTCAACCCTACATTTATTATTTTGTAGTCTACACTTTTAAAATCCCTGTGTTTTGGATCCTTTCATGATATCATCATGGATATAGTTGTATAATACTTTCTAATAAATCGATCAACCACCTTGTTTTTCTTCTTAAAGGGGAAATTTTTTGATAAACAATAATCCTCAATAATCACCAACTATCTCTTTCAGGTATGGTTTAGCTCTTTTTGTATGAATATGTACATTATGATCTTATGTTTTATTCCATAAAAATTATTCTTATTATGAATAATATAACTCTTTTTTCACTATTACTGTTTTATCATATTTTATAATAGGAATACATTTTATGACTATTAAATTTCATCACACTTTATGAGATAATATCAACTATAATATATATTAACAATAGAGGGATATAAATAATAAAAAATAACGTACACACTAATGTATAGTTCATATGCTAAAATTTTCACTTGAATATCACCCCTTTAATAAAATGTAAAAAAGGAAAATAATCTTTTATAATATTACAAACATTATCAGAGGAAGTATATAACCATTTTATGTGATGTAATTAATAATAAATTATATGAATGATGGATTATATATATTGTGTAATGGGTAATATAAACATTAGGATATGAAAATTACTAAAGAATTATTCAATATGAAATTTTGGATTTTTCACCATTGGAAAGTTATCCTTAATAAAATGAGCATTGGGATAATTATATATTAGAGGTAATAATGAGATATATTTGATGTAGAAGGGTGAAATTAAGGGATCAACTAGTTGAATAATTCATTATAGATATTGTGGGAGGTAGCACCACTAAGTTCATACATGACCAAGCCTAATAAGAGTTTCAACAAGTAATCCTCGACTGGAATTTCCTCCAGGAGAAGTTCATGTTTGTAGAGATCACTGCAATATCACTGTTGGTTGAATAATCCCATGCAATTACTACTATCTCACACCATACCCTTAGGTCTCATGACCGCATAATATGGGGTTATATATCTAGTGTATAGTATTTAATAATTCATAAATTATTTTAGAAAAAAAATCATGTTTACTATGATGCATCTTTATTTTTGATATTTCTAGACAAAATTCATTAAGAATGAAATTTTCTATTTTTGGGGTAAAAATTTAATAAAACATGTAATAAATTTATATTATAAAACAATGAAATAAAATTGTTCAATATGATCAAATGAATATTTAATGGAATGAGATAATAATAATATTTTCGATGAAATGTATAAGACATATTATAATAAATTTATTAATATATTAAATTACATAAAATTTATATATCTAGAATTATGTTATAAAACACTATTTATTGGGAAATTAATGAATATATAATTTTATAAAGTTTTGATTAATTTTTCTTTGTTTTAAATTTAATAGTTTAATAAAATAAACATTTTTCAAATAAAATAGGAAAAGGTTTATATTAAAAAAATTACTTCAATAAAATGGATTTAATTTTCCAATAAACTTACAAAATTAGGTTACATTTAAATATTAATAGTTTTTTATGATAGTCGACTTTTTGGTTAAAATATTAATAAAATATAAATAGATGGTAAGTATTATTAAATCATTGTGACTTAAAAGAATTATAATAATTATTATAAAGGATTTATCAAGAAAAAAATAGAGTGTTATCATTAAAATGGTGCTTCTTAAAAAATTTGATTAATTTTAAGAATATAAAAATAATCATAAAATTCCTAAATTTTGTTATAATGTATTATATGAAATTCATTATTAATAAGAGTACCCTCCACATCCAATATAATTTTATTATAAATATCTCTAATCATAAATAATTAAATTTCCTAGCTTCATTTCACCTTTCAAAATAACAAGGGAAAGCCATGTGATAACCAATGTTTTTTCTTCATTCATAAACTTTATGAACAAGGCCTATGTTTTGAAATTTGTAAAGACTCATAACTTTCATGGAATTTTTTTTCTTAAATACATGGGAATTTTACAAGTCTATAAAAATTTAAGGCGCTTGATTCCAAGGCCCAGTGTGCCCGGAATCAATTTCTAAAGTTTTGTTCGGGTACATTCAGTAAACGTTCGAGTGAGATTTTATAACTTTTGAACTAGTGCTTGGAATTGAAATCTGATGGCACTATTGAACTCGCAATGCCGATATTCTCTTAAGAAGGCTTTCACCTCGACGGTAGATGGTCGGGAATGAAAGTTAGTTTTTGGGTTTTATGTTGGAATAATAAAATAAATTAAGTGCTTGTCCTAATTTATTTTTAGTTGGTTAAAACATCTAAGAGGAGGTTGGAGGTGGGGGCCACCACACCTTAACCTCCCATGAGAGGTTATGGTGGTGGGGCCCACCCAAGGTCTAAACACCTCTTCTTAATTAATTTGGTGGGGACCACCCGAGGTATAACCTCTTGGACCCCCCATTAAGTGGGGAGAAACCCCCTTGATCTCTCCACTTATGGTGCCAACCCTGTCATTTAATTAATTGAACACATTCAATTAATTAATTTAAACCTTATGAATTCTATGCCTGCACTTCTTCATTTAATGTTTTAATTCAAATTATAATGTTAAAACATAATTAAATTTAATTTAGCTATTCTTTAGTTGGGAGAGGGGTTGGAAGAGATTGGAATACTTATTCTCCCAATGAAGAACAATACATCTACCAATGAAGAACATCCTCATCTTTTAATCTTTAACCAGAACAAGGGAGGAAACATCGTCCTTGAAAAACATCGAAGACACCATCCTCAGATTCTTCTTTCCCGAAAACATCGAATCGACATTCGCTTTCCGAAACTTCGTCAACGATCAAAGAATCTGAGGTAGGGGATTTGAGTTTGAATTTGTTCTTGTTCTACATTGTTCAATCTTGGGTTATGTTTAGCATAGTGTTATCATCATAACAGGGAAGGGTGAGGGCTGAACGAACATGGCCCGACCCCCCTCCATTTTTCCTCGCTTGTTCACGACAGCGACGACGCAATGGAACTGCTGGAGGAGTGGGCCGCGGCGGTGCAACAATGGCTGGCGTCGGGCTGGCTGTGAAGGAAACTGGCGACGTAGGGCCACCGGGTTTCCGGAAGGGTGCGACGTTGTCATGCCATGTGGAAGAACAGGTCGCGGCCCCTGGCCGCAGCGGTGCACACGAGCGGCCACCAGGCCGCCGGAGGGGCGCGTCTTCGTCACGCCGCATAGAGGAAGAATCCATGACCTGGGTGGGCCATGGTGGTGGAGTAGAGACAGTCGGCTGGGTCAGCCACCGATGGAGTGGAAGCAGCTGGCCGCTCGGCTAGCCGGGAGAAGCGGGACCCAGCGGGTCCCGCGTGACGCGGACCGACGCCACGTGGCACCTGTTTTTCTTCCACCTGAATGGATAAACCATTCAGGAATCCAGGGGGCGCACGCCTCCCCCCTGGATGCTGCTAGGGCAGACCCCATGGGGCATCGGGCCGGACCCAGCGCGGGCCAGACCCAACGCGGGTCGGGCCGCCTCCGCGGGAAGGGTCGCCCTCACGGGCCAGACCGCCTCCGAGGGCCGGGTCGGATCTACAGACCGGGTCAGACCCACGGACTAGGTCATACCCCATTCCGAATGCGGATTAGGCCGGGTCCGGTCTTACCGGGCCGGACCGGACTAGGACCCGTTTGACCCGATTTTACATTTTCGCCCATAACTTGGGCTACATGTCCTATTAATGAATCGTCTACGACAATGAAAATCTTGTAGCAAGATGGTTATTTTGGAATCCCCACTCGAGTTTTGGATGTAGATGAGAGTATGGTCAGCTTGGATTGAACCTAAATCCAATCAGGCCCTCGAAACGGAAATGCTAATAACTCTCAGACCGGGCATCTGATTGATGCATCATCTATCACGTTGTGTTCATTTTGATGATATGGAACTTACAAATTAATTAAATTAGGAATAATAGGTATTTGATGTTTTGAATCTTGGATTGAGGATCAGTCCCTCCTGAAATCAAGTGTACTAGTGGAAACCCTGAGGCTAGTCGTGCACTGTTGACTGTTCCAGGATCATGTGTTGGCCCGATAGTTCAGGTGACTATTCCTGGATCATATTTTGATCTGACAGTTATAACTTCTGTTCCTGGATCATGTGTTGTTCCTACAGAATAGCTGGTCCTGGATCAAGTGTTGGTCTGAAAACTCTGACGATTGTTCCTGGATCATGTGTTTGTCTGACAGTTCTGACTTTTGTTCCTAGATCATGTGTTGGTCCGACAGAATAGCTGGTCATGGATCATGTGTTGGTACGACAACATAGATGATTCTGTGGCTACATTTTATCATCTCTATATCACTACATATGTGGTATACATGTGTGATCTGAGTTAGTGACTTCTGTGTTTTCCTCATGATTGAGATGGGTTACTTGATAACTTAAGGTATATGTATGGGCATATACCTAAGTAATGGATATCCATTAATTTCATACTCTATGGTTTATCCTTGTTGGATTTTGTGAGACCTTGAGGGTATTAGGGTCCTTACTGAGTATCGTTACACTCATCCCTGCATGGGCTATGCTCACACCTCGTTGTGTTTGATGCAGATGATGGACAATGCTGACTGAGGCTGAGTAGCAGGACTGGACGGTACCCAGAGGTGGAACATACGACGAGTCGGTACATGGAAGAGAATGATGGAAGTGGAGTGATAAGGAGGCCATAGGTACCTACCCTTTAGGTAGGAACCTCGGAGGATGACCCATTAGCTTCTTTTCTTTTTCAGTTGTACTTGTTTTTCACTTGTACTTTCACTTTCTAGTTGGGCATGTATTTCCGGCCCCCTTTACTTTTCAGCACTCATTTGTATACAGATTTACTTAGTGTTTACTTTCAGATCGTACTCTGATGTGTGTGTGTTTACAGTTTATAAAGGAAATACCTTCTCATTCTTAGGGATTTATGCCTTTGGTACTAGTCGCCAGCCCATTGCCTATGGAAGGCAGGCTTGGGGTAGTCACGGAACGGGCCCCGGGGGACGGGTCGTGAAAAATTGGTATCAGAGGAGTCGGTTATACTGTAGAACTTAGGACTCTAATATTTTCGTTGAAGTAATAATGTTAAGAGTACCGAGTGTGGTTTTTAGTACAGAGAGTCCAGTGTTGGTGCAGTGACCAACGTATCGATACACTAGGACCCTTACTTCTGATTTCCGACTCAGTTCATGAAAACATTGATTGCGTGTATGTTTCAAGAGATTTTATTGTGATCTCTTTGAGTCAGCTCACCAGGTATAACTTATTGACTGTGGAACACCTATTTCTTTTCAGGATGCCTCCACACAGGTAGCTAACCATAGTTTCGAGAGATGTATGAGATGGCAGCCCACCGAGTGACCAGGCCTTAGTTCAGGGCCCCATCACAACGGAGGCACCAGCGGTACCACTACCCATTGGGCCACCGATACCACCATCCCTAGCAGTAGAGAGTGCATGCCGCTTGAGCGCATTGCACGAGTTCCAGTGCCAGAGGCTACCCAGGTTCAGGGGTGAGACAGACCCACAGGTAGCTGAGGATTGACTGAAGTATGTGGAGAGAGTCTTCATACTAGTAGGGACACCAGCAGACCTTATGTTGATCATTGCCACGAGTCTCCTTCAAGAAGCAGCAGGCATATGGTGGAGGCTGATGCTCGATGTTAATGACGAGGTAGCACTTCTCTGGGCAGACTTCGAGAGCCTGTTTCTGGTGGAGTTTATCCCAGCCACCCTACCTGCGGTGCAGATACAGGATCTACGGAATCTATAGAAGGGTAGCATGACGGTGGCACAATACTCAACAAGGTTCACCGACCTCTCATGCTACTCCCCAGATATGGTGTGGGACCCATTTTTCAGAGCTTGGACCTTAGAGCAGGGGCTCATGAAAGAGATCAGAGCTTTGATGATCTCCCTCAACATCCCGATGCAGGCGGGGGTGCTAGAGAGAGCCCTCATAGTGGAGTGTTTTCTTGCTGAGAAGTCACCAGCAGCGAGACCCATCACTAGTCGACATGCATCGGAGTCTTCTGCCGCTGGAAGTAGGCATATGTCGCCAAGGTCCAAGTGGACCAGGCCATCCAGTGGATGACCTCAGGATACAGGTTCAGTTTTGTGGGGAACATGAGATAGATCCAGTCATGCCCAAAGCGAGCAATGTTACTCTTACAGCGGGCAGGGTCACATGGCTCGAGACATTCTGAACCGCCATACTAACGATCAGAAGAAAGTTGAGGGACCTCCCAGATAGAGGTAGAGGTTCGATCGAGGCAAGCCATAGGGAGAAGGTGGACGTGGAAGAGGAGCTGGCTATGCAGCTGGTGGTGGACGACGATCTGAGGTGTTACTGCCACCACCACTAGGAGGTCCACCCCGACTGTAGGGAGAAGGTGGACAGGGGAGAGCTCACCTCTAGGAAGCTGAGGCATATGACCATGGTTATCTGGAGATGATTTGAGCTACGATCTGTGTCTACTCCAACTTAGATGCAGTTCTTATAGACACTAGTGCTAGTCACTCTTTCATTGCCACTACCCTCGTTCGGAGCTTGGAGATTCAGACAGATCCGTTGGCTCGATCTTTATGGCTAGGGACTTTTATGGGAGTAGACTCGATGATTACACACTGGTGCTGGTAGTGTGAGATTACTCTAGGAGGTGAGAACTTCGGCTGGGATCTCCTAGTAGCATCGTCGAGGTCTTACGACGTCATCTTGGGGATGGACTGGTTATCTACAGTCCATGCTCATATAGACTGTATTAGGCGCAAAGTGCAGTGTGTCTGCATGGATGGGATGAGGTTTACCATCACAGGTGAGAATAGTGCCTTTTTAGCACAAGACAGACTTACTCGGAGGAGGGTGCAGACGATCACTCATCAATCGCCCTGCCTTACCCTCAGAGCAGTTGATGTGGAGAGTCTGAGCTACCCTGTAGTGGCGGACCAGTATGCAGATGTTTTCCCTGATGATGTCCCAGGTCTACCTCCTCCCAGAGAGGTAGACTTTTACATTGAACTGTACCCTAGGATGGGACCGATATCTACTCCAGCATATCGGACTGCTCTAGCTAAGCATCATGAGCTGTGAGTACAGCTGTAGGACTAGTAGGGGAAGGGATTCATCCAGCCCAGTGTTTCTCCCTGGGCAGCCCCAATTTTTTTTCCAAGAAGGTGGATGGGAGTTTGAGGATTTGTGTTGAATATCGTCTCCTGAACTAGGTGACCTTGAAGAACAAGTACCCACTCTCAAGGACTGACAACCTCTTTGATCAGCTGAAGGGAGCACGATGGTTCTCGAAGATAGACCTCAGACCAGGCTATCACCAGCTCAGAGTTTGAGATGAGGATGTGCAGAAGACGACCTTTAGGTGTCACTACAGCCTCTAAGAGTTCTTGGTTATGCCCTTAGGCGTAAAAAATTCTCCAGAAGTGTTCATGGGACTCATGAACAGGATCTTCCAGCCATACCTTGATCACTTTGCTGTAGTTTTCATCGACGACATTCTGATCTACTCGACTACTGAGGAGGAGCATGCCTACAATTTGTGGGTAGTACTAGACACACTTCGAGAGCACCATATTTATGGTAAGATCTCGAAGTGCCAATTTTGGATTCGAGAGGTTCACTTCTTGGTACATGTCATCTCAGAGGCTGGAGTTGCAGTGTATACAACAAAGATTGAAGCGGTACTTTCTTGGGAGCCACCCAAGAGTGTGACGGAAGTATGAAGTTTCTTGGGTTTGGCTGGGTACTACCGGAGGTTTGTTCCAAAATTCTCCAGAGTTGCAGTACGACTATCATCCTTGACAATGAAGGGGAAACCATTTGTGTGGTTGGAGATATGCTAGCAGATCTTTCATGAGCTGAGGCATAGGATGACTAGTACCCCCATCATGAGGCTTCTAGAGGAAGGCGTAGGGTACGTAGTCTACTACGACGCATCAGGGACTGGACTCGGGTGTGTCCTGATGTAGGAGTGAGCAGTGATCACGTATGGTTCTTGGCAGTTGAGACAGCATGAGCAGAACTACACTACCCATACCCTAGAGTTAGCAATAGTGGTCTTCGCCTTGAAGATGTGGAGACACTATCTGATGGGTGAATGTTTCACAGTCTACTCTGAACACCAGAGTCTCAGTTATATCTCCTCTCAGAAGGACCAGAACATGAGACAGTGGCGATGTCTTGAGTTCCTCCAGGACTATGACTTCGAGATATTCTATACTCCTGGGAAGGGGAACGTTGTTGCATATACACTTAGCAGGAGGTCTGGTATACAACTTCTAGGAGAGGCGTCAAAGAAGCTGGCTGCTTTACAGACATCCTTTGTGTATAGAGATGGATATCCTTTCCTAATGTCTCTTACAGTCAATCCACCACTTATTCAATGAGTCAGGGAGGCACAACATGGGGACGCTGACTGCGAGACATGACATGCTCAGATATCCATAAGGCAGGCACCTGATGGATTTTCTGAAGGCGGGGATCACATCATCTTCTTTAGAGGATGCACTATGGTACCAGTTTCACTTCAGGATGAAGTGTTGGGGGAGTTCCACACATCCCCTTTAGTGGTACATCCAGGAGTGGTGAAGATGTATTAGGACCTCAGACGACAGCACTGGTGGCCAGGTATGAAGAAGGCGGTAGCGTAGTTTGTCTCTTGATGCCTCACTTCTCAGTAAGTGAAGGCAGAGAACTAGGTACCAGTAGGCTTGTTTCAACCATTAGAGGTCCCAGAGTGGAAGTGGGATGGGATATACATGGAATTTGTGATGGTTCTTCCATGTACATTCAGGGTTCATGACTTGATTTGGGTGATCGTCGAACGAATCACCAAGTTGGCCCACTTCCTATCGATCAGAGAGCAGGGTTCCGTAGAGAGATTGGGACACCTCTATGTGTGGTAGATTGTGCGGATACATGGAGTATCTTCTTCTATTGTCTTCGAACGTGATGAACGGTTTACTTCCCAGCTATTGAAGGGGTTGTAGGAAGCTTTCGAGATGCAGCTGCGTCTTAGTGCCGCCTTCCCTCCTCATACGGATGGCCAGACTGAAGAGACCATTCAGACCCTTGAGGACATGTCGCGTTCTAGTGTCTTTGACTTCGGTCATAGTTGTGAGGATCACTTGCTATTGGTGGAGTTTGCATACAACAACATATATCACTCCACCATTGGGATGACACATTTTGAGGCCTTTATAGTCGACCTTGCAGATTGCCACTGTGCTGGACAGACCCAGGGGAGTCAGCACTAGTGGTACCAGAGATGGTACGAGCTACCACAGAGAAGGTTCAGATCATCTAGGAGTGGATGAAGACTGCACAGAGTAGGAATAAGTCATATGATGATAGGATATGAAGGAATCTAGAGTTCGAGGATGGAGACCACGTCTTTCTACAGGTCTCACGTTGACGAGGTCTACAGAGATTTGGACGAGGCAGAAAGTTATCTCTGAGATTCATCTAACCTTTCCAGGTCCTAAGTGGAGTAGGTGATGTGGCTTACTGCTTAGCTCTTCCACCTTAGTTGCACCGGGTGCATGACATCTTCCACGTATCCTAGCTGAGGAGATATGTGCACGACCCTTCCCACATCATCGACCAAAAAGAATTGGACGTCGAAGATGAGGCGACTTTTATGGAGGTTCCAGTGGAGATTGAGGATCAAAATGGGTAGGTAATACGTGGATGGTCGATACCTCTGGTGTGCATTCGTTGGCAGCACGGGAACCTCCAGGAGAGAACATGGGAGCGGGAGGTGCAAATGCGTGCTCTGTACCCCCATTTGTTCCCATAGTTTGAGTTATAGCTTACGGGGACGTAAAGCCCTAAGGTGGGGAGAAGGTAAAGACCTGGAATTTCCATGGGAATTTTTTATTCTTAAATACATGGGAATTTTATGAGTCTGCAAAAATTTACGGCGCTTGATTCTAAGGCCCGGTGTTCCCAGAATCAATTTTTGAAGTTTTGTTCGGGTAAGTTTAGTAAACGTACGAGCGATATTTTATGACATTTCAACCGGTTCTTAGAATTGAAATATGAGGGTATCGTTAAACTCACAGTGCCGATATTCTCTTAAGAACGCTTTCACCTCGACAACAGATGGTCGGGAATGAAAGTTAGTTTTTGGGTTTTACGTGGGAATAAAAAAATAAATTAAGTGCTTGTCCTAATTTATTTTTTGTTGGTTAAAACCTCCAAGAGGAGGTTAGATGTGGGGGCCACCACACCTTAACCTCCCATGAGAGGTTATGGTGGTGGGGCCCACCCTAGGTCTAAACACCTCTTCTTAATTAATTTTGCGGGGATCACTTGAGGTATAACCTCTTGGACCCTGCATTAAGTGGGGAGAAACCCCCTTGAACTCCCCACTTATGGTGCCAACCCTCTCATTTAATTAATTGAACAGATTCAATTAATTAATTTAAACCTTATGAATTCTATGCCAACACTTCTTCATTTAATGGTGAAATTCAAATTAAAATGTTAAAACATAATTTAATTTAATTTGGACATTCTTTAGTTGGGAGAGGGGTTGGAAGAGCTTGGAGATACTTATTCTCCCAATGAAGAACACTACATATGACAGCGATGAACATCCTCATCTTTCCATCTTCAACTGGAATAAGGGACGAAGTGCCATCCTTAAAGAATGCCGACGATTCCATCCTCGGCTTCTTCTTTCCCATCAACATCGAATCAACATTCAATTTCCGCGACTTCATCAACGATCAATGAATCCGAGGTAGGGGATTTTATTTTGAATTTTTTCTCATTATACATCATTCAATCCTGAGTAATGTTTAGCTGATTGTTATCACCATAACGTGGAGGGTGCGGGCCGAATGAACACGGCCTAACCCCCCTCTGTTTTTTCTCACTTGTTCACGGCGGTGGCGGCGCAATGGCGCCACTATAGAAGTGGTCCACGGCCAACGGGCCGCGGCAATGTAACGGCGGCTGGTGTCAGGTCGGCTATGAAGGAAACCGACAGCACAAGGCCGCTGGGTCGCCAGAAGGGTGTGGCACCGTCGCGCCGTGCGGAAGAACATGCCGCGTCCCCTGGCTGCGGTGGTGCACACGGGTGGCCACCAGGCCACCGGAGGGGCGCGACGCCGTCACGCCACGCAGAGGAAGATGAAGAGAATAGGGGGCACAAATGTAGAGTAGAGCCATCCAGTTGGTCCAGAGGCTGGTAGAGCGGAAGCGTCTGGCCGCTCGGCCAGCCGGGAGGAGCGGGACCTAGCGGGTCCCGAGTGACGCATTCCAGCACCACGTGGCGCCATTTTTTCTTCCAACCGAACGAATAAACCATTCGCGAATCCAGGGTGCATGCTCCTCCCCCCTAGACACGGCTAGAGCGAACCCCACAGGCCATCGGGCCGGACCCAACGCGAGTCGGGCCGCCAGTGGGGACCGGGCCTCCCTCTCGGGTCGGGCCACCTCCGTGGGTCGGGTCGGATCTGTGGACAGGTTCAGACTCATGGATCGTGTCGGACCCGAGTCCAGACCCAGATCGGGCCGGGTCGGTCCAACAGGGCCGGACCGGACCCGGACCCATTTTACCCGATTTCACCTTTTCGCCCATAACTTGGGCTACGAGTGACCGATTGACGAACCATCTGTAGAGACAGAAAGCTTATAGCAAGTCAGTTATTTTGGAATAACCCACTCAAGGCTTGGATGAAATTGGGGTACGTTCAGGTTGTATTGAACCTAAATCCAACCGGGCCCTCGGAATAGAAATGCCAATACCTCTCAGACCGGGCGTCTGATTGATGCACCATATGTCGCGTTGTGTTTCTTTTTGAAGATACAGAACTTTGGGATACATCAACTTGGGACTAAGAAGAATTTTATGTATCTACTCTTGGCTTGAGGAGTAGACCATTTCAGAATCAAACATACTATTGGAAACCTGGAGGCTGGATATGCACTGTTGAATGTTCCTAGATCATGTGTTGGTCTGACAATTCTGATGATTATTCCTGGATCATGTGTTGATCCGACAGTTCTGACTTCTATTCCTAGATCATGTATTGGTATGCCATAATAGCTGGCCCAGGATCATGTGTTGGTCTGACTGCTCTGATGACTATTCCTGGATCATGTGTTGGTCCGACAGTTCTGACTTCTATTCCTGGATCATGTGTTGGTATGATAGAATAGCAGGTCCTGGATCTTGTGTTGGTACGACAACTTAAATTATTTAGTGGATACATCTGATCATATCTTTATCTATACATATGTGGTACACCTATGTGAGTTGATTCAGTGACTTCTTTGTTTTCCTCATGATTGAGATGGGTTACTTGATAACTTCGGTATATGTATGAGAATATACCCAAGTAATGGCTATCCATTGATTTCATACTCTGTGGTTTATCCTTTTTTGTATTTTGTGAGACCTTGAGGGTCTCGGGGTCCCTACTGAGTATCGTTATACTCACCCCTACACAGGCTATGCCCACACCTCGTTGTGTTGGATGCAGACGACAGACAGCGCTAACTGAGGCTAAGTAGCAGGACTAGACGGTACCCATAGGTGGACCTTACGACGAGTTGGTACACGAAGAATACTGACGGACGTGGAGTGTTAAGGAGGCCATATTTACCTACCCTTCAGGTATAAACCCTAGAGTATGACCCATTAGATTCTTTTCTTTTTCAGTTGTACTTGTTTTTTAGTTGTACTTGAACTTTCCAGTTGGGCTTGTATTTCTAGCCCCCCTTTACTTTTCAACACTCATTTGTATACAGCTATACTTAGCATTTACTTTCAACTCATACTCTGATGTGTGTGTGTTTAGTGTTTATAAAGGCAATTCCTTCCCATTGTTAGGTATTTACGCCTTTGGTGCTAGTCTCCAACCCCTAGTCTATTGAAGGCGGGCTTGGGGTAGTCACGGTACAGGCCCCTGGGAACGGGTCGTGACAAAATTAATATATTATTCATACTCTTTAGTTTTAAATACCCACCCATTCTTATATTCCAAACCTCTCCAAATACATTGGGCCTTATGTTCCCCTCATTTCCACTCTCTCAAGAGGCCTCGAATGGACATTTTGTGGCTCTATGGATCTTCTATAAATCATAAAGAACCAACAACCAAAGGTAAGGGATTTTCCTCCTCATCCACTTCATTTAAGAGAATTATAATAAAACTTTTTATTTTTTGTTGATTATGAATTCATGTGTTCATAAAAATTTATTTATTACCCAATTTATTCCCAGTTAATTAGATACAACATTTATCTCTCATTAATTCCATTGTATAAATCATTATTTTTACTCATTATTCTAATGAAATCATTTGTTTATTTCCAATTGCATAATATTATTCTGTGTTTACCCAACCCTACATTCATTCCTGGGTATTCATATTGACATAACTATAATTCATTGATTTTTTACATCCATGAATAAAACCATCATTGACTCCTCATGGTTTAAAATTATTAATAACATTAATATGATATATTATCTATGTGGAAAACATAAAGTCAAACATATAAAGGATGAACCATTATATCACTCCAATAAATTGAGTAAATAATTGTTTTCTAGATATGACATGATTTAGATAACTTGGGCACATGAAATAGTGATATTTTATGATATATTGGTGAATAAGATTAGTTTTAATTTTTAAAATTCTATAGTGATGAACTGTGGTGATTTTGTTATAAACAACTCAATTTTTTTACTAGCATCCACAATTCTATATCAAGAATCTTGTACTTGTGATCATGATATTTTGTTATGACACAAATACTTATGATCATAGTCTTATGTTTTTTCTTATATATTAATGATAATTCTCTATTATAATCACTTAGTAATTATACTTGGTGATGTACTTTATATATCATTTTTTTATCCCTTATGAGATTTGGGATCACTCTTTACTCTTGTTATATGTACCTATTAATATATATGTAGAGACGTGGACTATGTTTTAATTATAAAGAAGATTCAAAATAGTTTTAAATCAATTTTAGGTACTTCAAGTATTATATTCCTAGTTTCCAATATAATATACCTCAAAAAAATCTATGTAATTTATCAATGAAAAATTATGTAATTAATTTTTTTAAAAAAATTTATATGAAAATGAAATATATTTATACATGTGGTTAGTATTGATTACAAACTTTCACAAAGATATAATGCAACAAAAGTTTCAATACAAGTTCTTACAATTAAAACTCTAGATCATGTATTTTTTTTTGAGTCTTTACTTGGAATGATGCATAGGATATTACAATTTCATTTTACAAATTAATGTATCCCAAATTCTTTAATTAATCATTGATTTATATTACAGACCATTCTCCACTAAAAGGTAATGTTTTTATTGGTGGAATGAGTAATATATATTAAATATGCATGTATAATTTTTCACAATTTACTATCTCGATGAAATTTACTCCCTCCCAAATAGGCACAGATTAAGTATTTTAAAATTCTTTGAAAGTTTTCAGTAACCATTGATAGTATCCATATAACCAAAAAAACTATGTATTTCAGTCATAATTATTTATTTTGGAATTTTCTTAATTTCCTTAATCCTTGACTAATACATGGATGTACAATCTCTTGTTATCACATTAACAAAAAATGATATTTTTTATAGAAAAAACTGCACACGCTAAACATGGAATATAAATAACACTCTCATACAGACTACCACTAATTTCCTTAATCCTCATATTTTTTAGATTGTATGAGGATATCATCTATAAAGACTACCACTAATTTTTCTAGGTAATATCTAAATATTCCATTCATCAGATATAGAATGATTATAGGAGACTATTTTATTCCAAATAGAGTTATTATGAAATCATAATTTCGATACCTTATAGGGAAACATAATTGGGTATATATTCTCATTTTAACATTAGATTATGGTGTCTAGATCGATGATCCGCATTCTTGAAATATTCCTCTCCACTATGTTGATCAAAAAAATAATCAATTTTTTTAATAAGATTCATGTTCTCGACCGTGGTATTGTTATACTCATGATAATATAAGAAAATTCACAATGATAAATACCTTATTTTTATAATGAGGTATCATGAACCACTTGATGAATAAATTGGGAATAATAATCACTTTTATAGATTCACTAAAAGTTTTTTATTTAATTATTCCATTTCTCTAAGGTATATTTATAAGGAAACATAGAAAAAGAAAGGATCCTAGAGGAGTACAATTGAAAATTCAACATATAATTTCAAGATAATTCTTAGAAGTTCATTGTTAATGTATAAAAAATATTATCACAAAATATGTATGTCCTCAATTCTATCTTCTTACCCAATCATTTTAAATGAATTTTCATTCTCATTGAGAATCGATACCCATATTATGGGGTAAACTTCCATAGGTAGTTCATAATGATAAATTTATGGATATTTAACAGTTGTATGATTAGGGATATGGAATGGTATTTACATATACTGAAAATTGATATGATATTTATAGTAATAATGCCAAAATATATCTAATATCACATCAAATATCACTAAAAAATAAGAAGTAGATCCATAAGACGTAATTATTCACTAACCATAATTAAATAGAATTTATATTCCCTTGATGAAATTAATGACCCACCAGGTGTTTCCACATATAAGTACATATGAAATGTTTGATGTGGTGAATCATTGTTATTATAAAAAATAAATGATATGAAAAAAATGTGAAGAACTATACAAAAATTAGTCATTTTTAAACCTAGAGTAGATATTATGATTACCTTTAACTATTTCATCATCTCAGTTCAATTTAGTGATAAGGATTCCATGGGATCTTACCTATTCCCTTAGCCTAGGATATTAATGATTCTTATATACTTATTAGTTTTTGGATCAGGGAATAAATTTGAAAAATAAAAAAAGTCCACTCATTTGATGAATTAGAGTGTCAGTGGATCATGATCAATGATATTCTTTTCTTCCTTTTCACTAACCATTAACCTTTTAACTGATCTATAATTAATAGATTATTAGTTGAACTTACAATAATAGAAACATTTCCTTTTTTTTCATGTAATTTATTTGTGAAATATCTCACATTTTTAAAATGTAAGTGACTATAATTTCTTTCCACAATGTTTTTTTACATATGAAATTCCATGAAATTACTTCATCATTTTAATTTCTTCAAGATAATGAGGGTACCTAATTTATATTACTATGTTATGTATATATTTAAAAATATTCATAACTATAAATGACACTTATATATAATTACTTTCAAATAAATGTTTCTAATAAATTAAAGACAAATTCTATCTTTCTCTTGGTGACATTAATAAAACAATATGAGTACCTCACTATTTCCTTGAACTCCACAATTCCATCAAGTAAAATTTATCATTATTCATTTTATTCTTAACGGGGATCCAACATGGATCAACCTCACCTTCCACATGATAAATATATAAATATACCTTCCCATTACATCATAATTAAATGATGGAAAATAACTTCTCTTTTTCATTGATCCATTACTTAGAAATATGTGGGTTATAATACCCATTAAATAAGGGTGGAAGTTAATATATAAAGTTATCAATAAAAATACCCACCTTCCTTGGTTAATATATGAGGTCAAAAAGGTTTTCTTAAATTTCTTTTCTAGGGAGTATTGAATGAATATTACCATGTAATTTTTTATTCCATCCTATATCTCATTATATTTATGAGTAAAAAAGTCAATATGTTATCCATCAAATCCATTTCAAACATTTATCATCCAATTTCATTCCATTACATGAATTAGATTAGGTTTATTAGAATAATTATAATAGTATATATGTAAATGGTAATAATATTTGCAAGTAGTAAATAACTCAAAAATGTTGAATATAACCTAATTTACAATGGGATAGAATATTAAGAAACCAAACACTCTACTATAGAAAAAAATTATTATTTTTCATATATTTGGACTTATCCCTAGGGCTTTCACTATTTTTCTATGGTCTTAATACCCAAAATAACAAAACCATATTCTCATACCAATTGAGGAAACCCAAACTATACATTAATTTAATTTATACTAATTAACTTATCTATACAATACATCTCAAAAAAGTTTCAAAAAAACCAAAGTATCAAAAATTTTAGTTTCTCTAGGGATTATATATTTAAAGATCTTATTTTTCATAATTGTTTCAACATATCTCACAATACTTGTATATAGAAATTCCATATATAAATAATCAAATAAATAATTTATTAGTAAAAGGGTACAAATGAAGGGTTTACCTAAATTGATCAATATGGAAAAATGTAACAAGGATTAATAATGAATTATATAATATGAGTATGATAAATCCTAGTCATGTGATAAATATATAATTAAAATAAATTTTTAAAAATAAGATTTTTCAAAAAGACAGTATAGACATACATGTAATCTCAAATGAACTGAATTATACCAAGGCATAAGACTGTGAAAAAATCAGATAATAAATAATATACATGGATAATACTGTTAGGAATATAACAAAATAAGTATAACTCCATGGATAGAAAAGGTAACAAATAAATATTGAAAAACTAGTCACATGGAATAATCACAATTTGAGAAAACCCAATAATTCCATCCCTTTTTGTTTTGAGTGTATAAGGGAACTTCCTCCGTTAATGTTATGTAAAATCCATGTATTCCCGTGCTCAATTATAATTTTAGATATACAACCTTAAATAATGAGTTGGAGAGAGATATTGAACCCCAAATATCAAAAAATATATATATATATTTCTACTATGTAAAATAAATCATTCATTACATCAAAATAAACCTCGGGAAATAAAACATGGTCTATAACATTTCAAAAAGGTATCACATAAAATGAATTCCACAATTAGATCGGTTGATACAAAAAATTAAATTTCCTTGAAGTTGTACCTCATAAAGAGAGTTATGGATAAATTCAAAAAAAACTACTCCATAGGGGATGGATCATATGTAAATAAAAAGGGAAATAGAATTGAAACCATAAAATGGGTTTATATAAAACATTTTTTAATAGTGTCATAAAAGTCATTTTTTTAGTTTCTTTACAAAGTCACATTTGAGAAGAATAAATTTATAAAGACATTCAACAATATATTGAATTAAATCCTAAACTTGGAGATTTTAATATAATTTATGTTTATATAAAAAAATGTGGACTGGAAGATAATATGTATAATTATGAAAATAGAAGCCTTTAAAATATTTGAAAAACCCTTTATTAAAACCCACACCATTAAAAGAGTAATAAATAATCCAATTAAAATTACATGTAGATATATCTGAATACCATAAAAAATAATAAATATTTTTATTTAAAATTAATAATATTTAATAATTATGGAATGAAAGAATATGGGTATGGAATAATAAGGTATTATTAAAAAACAATGGGATTTATTATTAGCAATGTAAAATTTTTGTGAGAAAAAAATTCATCATGTATGTAGTTCTAAATTAAAAAATAATTTTCCAAATAGGAGAAGATAATGATTTATATAATAAAATCTTGTGGTGAAATAACCAATGAATGGAAGAAACCAGATCAATGAAAAACATTATAACTCGATGAAACGAGGTTTTAGTAATCAATATTCCTTTCCCTTATTCTAGAATTCCCAGAAACTGATTTATATTTGAATATAATTAACTTATCAAGATGAATAACTTATTTCAAAAACATATTCATTTATATCACCATTATTATCCTTTAATTATAATAATTATTTATATATTGATTTGATATTTAAGGTTTATTATCATCTTTAAATGTTATAAATTTTTATTATTTTGAACACAAAATAGAGACATAAAAAAATTATTTGATTCCAACAAAAAATATTAAAACATTAAAAAGGATATTTGATTTTTTTTCTTCAAATAATTGTGTAAAACCATGATCATATGGATGATACTATGGGAATGGTCTCAAATATTAAGATCCTTGATGAGCTTGTTTTGGGTAATTTACTGAAAAGGATTGATTTACTTTATAATGAACATAAATTTCTTTTTATGCTTCATAAATCATATCCCCGACATATATTAATAACTAATATTATATATATGTATATATATTAATTTTAACCATCATTATTACTATTTATGTGAGGTGGTGAATGAAAATGAAATATATTTTTCATGGAGGTGGTTGTCTTCAAAGACACATCAGAATATTTTTTATTTTTAAATAGATAGAATGAATTATATGTTTGTATTAATAAAAAATGGTTCAAATTTATTATACTAGTTATACTTAATTAATTATTTCTTATGGGAATAGTATTTTTCAATGATAAAGAAGAATAAAAAAATAAATAGAAATAAAAAAGAACAAATAATTAATTTTTACCTTGTGTCTTTGAAAACATGATTAACCCTTTTAAGGGTAGTCATTTGTTGAGTCCAAGACATCAATGAAATATAGAGGATTATTGGGGAGGTATTTTTACATATTTGGATTAAACCAATATGATTATGATTTCAGGAAAAGTAATTGGTTTATGGGTCCTTTTATAGGTGAGAGGTGTGATTTTTTTTTGAATGAGATGCACTACGGATGGAAGGTTTCTCTGAAAGATGTAAATAAAAGATCTGTGTATTTATTAGATAAAATGTATCACATAATAAAAAATAATATATAATAGTTGATATATTATAGACATTACCCCTTAATTTAACTTATCATTATTTATTTTTACCATGATAACTCTTTTTTTAACCTTGGTAATATAATTTTATATATAATAATGAAATCTCCCTTATTAGTTAATATAAACATGGGGATTCCTAAAATGAAATAAATTTTATAGTATTGAATTTATAAACTAATAAAAATTTAGTTTATTATAAAAAAATATAACTCATAAAAATAAAATTTGGAAAAATATAACTTACCTTTTAATGATTCAAACATAGAAATCTAAATTAACGTAAATATTTTTTTTAAAATTAATAATTTAACATATTACTTTACACATCCATAAAAAGTTTAAAAAAAATTAACCTGATATTATAACCTAATGATGTCATAAAAGTCACAGTATTTGTGAAACCAATGTTTTATACAATTCAGCAATAAATTATCTTTTTTAATAAAATCCCAAAATTTAATCCTAATATTATATCTCCATGATAAATCCAATAATTAAGTTCAATTTTATAATTTTAAAATCAAAATTTGGTATTTAACATTTAAATTGAAATATAATATTTACTAAAAACTATTTTATAAGAAAATGGACTTTTAAAAAATTAACTGTTCTTGTAATTATATAAAATAAAATAAAAATTAGAGTTAATATGTTATTAATAAAATAACATATCATTATTTAAATTAAATATATAATTTTCTTAAAATAAAAATTAATTGTTCAGAAAAATGAATTTATTTAGTGAAATACATCATGAAGCATAGAATAAATTTATTCTTTTTAGTTTCATATTAATGACTATGAAGTGGGTGTTTATATTAACAACGAATATTTATTAAAAATATCAATATTTTCTTTTAAAAATAAAAAAGATATATTTAATTTAGATAAATGTAATTAATATATATACATATATATGATTTATTAGACTAATAATTAAAGGTCTATATCAACTTAACTTCAATTTACACAACCCCTAAAACTCTACATGTAAGACTTAAGCTAAGATAATATGTAGTGGTTGGTTTGGGTTGGTCTTACACTAAAATGGGTCTCCTAGAAATATCAATGGTCTTGAACCTCTCCCACAATAAATTTCACTCAAGCCACACGCATCACAGCTCCAATTGTGATTAGTCAAGGGTAGATACAATTGAGGATATAACCTCTACATAATCAAGAATAATGAGCTACATATATAATAATTAAACAATTCAATGACATTTATTCTAATTTATTTTTTCATTTCATAGTATACTTTTATTAACACCTAATTATTCAATGGTTATGTTACAATGACTATATTGAAATTATAAAATAATTTATTTTCATTCAAGATTTCATATAAAATAATATATCATATCCTAAAGGTATTATTATTTATTTTGTATCACATACCATTTGTTGACTACCATGAACCCTTTTGAGTGTTACTTAAAATAAATCTATCTCTCTCAAACACATAAATAACCCAAAAAAAGATTAATTCCACACACACATAAAACTATTATATGTTCCTAACTTTTGACCTACACTATAGACTACCTGCACATGTTTAAATTTCATAAATATATGCTAGGAAGCTAAAATATATATGGATTCATGAGATTATATAACACATTTAGTTTCATATACACATTGATATGTGGATACCAAAGAATAACTAATGTTCATGTGTTTAAGTATCAATACTTGTTAAACATAATTTCTAATGAAAATTGTATATCTTTCATGAGAACCAGAAATATTAATTTTTCTAAAAAATAATTTTACATTTATGTGTAATAAATTCCTTAAAATTATTCAATACCCCTTTATGATAGGATGTTCTCCCTTCATGAGGTCTCTCAAACCCCTGATAAAACTATATAGACAATGATTTATTTTAGGCTACCTCCTAGGAGTACATCTACTACACTCAAGTATATTATTTAGCCTTTAAATCCAATGATTCTTCAAATATTCACCAATTGTATTATTTTAATTTATTATCCATTAAAATTATAATTTCCACTTGTCACATGATCCCTAATATGCGTTGGTTAGCTTCTGTATATGTCCAAATCAGATTAAAATTTCCCTATTACTTAAACCTATTTGTGTAACTCCTAATTTTTTTAGATACTCAGTTTATGTAAATTCCATTCATGTAATAAATCTTATACAAATTTGGGTCTTAACATGTATTACTCTAAAAAAATCTTCAGCGTAATCCTTAACTCTCTCTCTATCTCACTTTTATTCAAAATGGATGGGGTAAATCTTCCATCCCATAACTATATTATATGAACATGGGTTATTTCAACGAACATTCATGAATAATTCCAACAATCATATAAAATCTATGAACTGGTCATGAAATGGTCTTAGTCATATGAAGAAAAATTATATGATATCAATCCTCTTCACACAACCATTGAAGTGAACGCACATTGATTTTGGTCTCATAAACTAAAAGGGAATGGGATATTTCTCATCCCTACACCACCATAAATGTAATTATAATATTTTATCCCTCATAACCATAAGATAATGAAAACACTTCACATAAAGATTTTATCTACATGTTTTTTTCCTTAGAAGATAAAATAAAAAATCCTTATTTTTTACAGATGATTTCTATGACTTTCCATAGGATTAAAAACATGATACCAAAATATATGTGTTTTGACTACCCCTATAGTATATACATGTGATTTCCTCATTGGTTAGATTCCCAATTATTTGGAACCTTTTATTTGAGTTCATTAACTAAAACCAATTAAATTTATACTTTTGATTACTATAATATTAATTAATTTCATATTATGTAATGATTTGGAATTTTTTAACATTTATGTGTTAATGTCATTAGAGGATATTTTACATAAAATTGTTATATAAATGACCCTCTTTAATGATAAACTATATGGTTCATGAAATTATTTTTTAAATATATACTTTTTTAAGATAAATTCATCAAATATGATTCAAATAATGTTTTACAATTAAGAGAAGGGGGATCATATGTTATTAAGAATTCATCCCAAGAAGATTTCACTTTTTAATATTCTTGAAGGGTTGTATTAGGGACAATACCCACCAATAAAAATTCAATATATTTATCTATAGTAGGATATTCCAATTTAGGAACATGTATTTAAGTCCATATAATTTATATTGTCATTAATGTGTATTTTTAATCACATGCGTCGATGTATGGATGAAATCAGAGATGAAATATAATTTCATTAAGGTAGAATTAGATGGGTTCATTATAAGTCATATTAAAATATTTGATTTATTCATGAAAGTTTTTTTTCTTCCTATATTAATGGTAGAAAATAACTCGTGTCTATTGATTGAAATTTTACTATCAGATTAAATCAATGGGTGATGTACCGAAATCTTTTCAGATTATTGAGGGAATTAAATATTAATATTTCAATTACCTGAGTGAAAATCATGGGAGATAACCATGGTTCCCTCTATAATGAGTTTTCTAATCACTCAATATTCATTATAACTTATTAAATGAATTTTGATATTTTTTATTTATGATTAAAAATGTATATAATGTGGTGGATTCTTTAGTTTTTGATTATTATGAAATTAATGATGGAGAAGCAAACACACACAAAATTAGTTAGAAGAAAATGTTAATCGATAGGTGAATTCTGATGATTTCCATCATCATTTCATATTATTATAGATCAACCAATTTAATTAATATAATTGATAACATCTATCCTTTTAAATTTCACGGTTTAAAATGTATTAGATTAAAATTTGAATCAAACACATGTAACCTCACTAGTATCTAATACATCCTATTTGTGGGTGTCCAAGAACACTTCTAAATTGAGAGAGCACACTTACTCATTCATCCTCAAGATCTCTAGTCTCTCATCCATCCCCTGTGGGGAAATATAAAATTTTTACCCATAATTAATGATATCGAGAATTAAAATTCAATATTTGAGAAGTATAAATATCTTTATAGCTGATCAAATAATTCATTAATATAGGATATAGGAATCGTTTTCATGAATCTTATCTTTTTATTTTCATGATAATAGATACATAAATGCCTTAACTAATATTTCTTATTCACAGAAAGAATTGATGCGACCCGTGGTTAAGCACAAGGTCATATGAATCCCCTATCCATATTATCTCATATTTGGTTTTTTAATTCCTACAACTTAGTTGGGGTAATTAAATAATAATTATCTAATATATGTAATACACCATGTATAAGTTCTATAAGAGTCTCAACATCAAGATTCATTGGAAGATCAGAAAAATATTTAAAAAAATAAATTTACATATGCCTATACAATATTCATGTCTACATTTTTTGATTTTCTACCTAATAATTTGATATTTATATTCCTCCCGATCATGTTTTGAAACTCATATATTGGAAGTAATTTTGATTTTAACATTATATTAATCCTCACATCAAATTTAAATCATATGATAAATGAAGATATCAAATGAGAATACCTTTATTTATAAATTTATAAGAGATCTATAGAGAGAGATCCATTCCATGGCCTAAATTATATATAATATTAAAATAGTGACAATAATATGATTAGTAGGGATCAAATTCCCAAAAAACATTATTGAGGTGGAATTATAGACATGGGAGTCAATCATCATCCCATTAAGAGTTCTAGACAATAGTTAAATATTTAATCATTGAGGTGGTGATGTTATACACATAAAACATTCTCTATGTATAAAACTTTTGGTAGAAAATGAATAAATTAACACATTTTTAGTTTTATATTGGATGTTTAGTGTACCATTCCCCAATTATTATTTGGGACCCACATCAATAGTTGAGATCACATATGCCTTCACATTATCATTTATATTTGGATATTCTTGATGTTAAAAGACATCATTAATAATTAAATTCATAAAATTGATGGTGTATTTTCTATACTCATTACAATTTAATCACTAATGTTTGGGTAATTAATATGGTAGGGATTTATTTTCACCCATCTCACGGATTGACCAATTAATGTATCTTTTATATTCGTATTCTTAATAGCCTTATTTTTGACCCATAAATTATTTAATCATCCCCTAAATGAATTTTTCTCCCTGTTTTGCACCATACATTCTTCATGAAGTATTATTAAATTTGTTTACGTACATGTGTTTTATTATTAAACTTTACTTAAAACACAACCTTTATATTATTTACCTCAAAATGATATAAATAATGAGAGTCTATAATATCCATTTAAACCTTTACATCACATCGAATTATTTCTACATAGCTACCAAAGTTTTTTATTAATAATTCCATTCAGATACATTGATTTATATTTGTAAATAATTGATCAATTTTTTAGTCAAGGTCAATGATAAAACCATAATTATTTTGTGAAGGTCTTCTGATATTTTCATAATGGGTAACTATGGATTCAACCACCTTTCATTTCAATTCTAGAAATTTTGTATCAATTTTAATTGTGAATAGATTAAGGAAAATTCTTATTTAATGTTCATTCATAAAATCTTCTTAATTTATTTACTAAATTTTGTGGACTTTTATTTTATTCTTGATATGTTTCCACCATTGACCAAATTCACCATAAAAACATTCATAATGAAAACACATTTTAGTTCCCTGAGAATAGTGGAATATATAATATTTTTCACATATCATAGATCCAATTGTAATTTATTAGTATATCAGAGGACCTTCAGAAGGAAGCCAAGAAGTGCCTCATAAGAGACTCAATGGTTATTTTTCCTTCTTTTATTAATTTGGATATTTGATTTTATTCCTGTAACTATTCATATATTGAGAGATTTTCATGTGTCTGGAAGAAATATTTTTTATTTCAACACCCATTCTATTTGGTTTTTCATTAGGATAGTTGTTAAATTGGATATCACATTCATTGTTCAACCATTTCCTCTTAATTGATGTCATTAACTAAAATAAAAAAGTCCAGTGAGAGTGTAAATAAACATTAATCAATGTAAATAATCATATGAAAATGAAAATCATTCCAAATATATCCTAAATTATAGATCCTTTTTTTGATCCACAACCTTCTATATTTTCCAAATATTTCCTTTAATGTAGCTTTTTTTGTTATAATCCCTTGTTTTTTAAAACATAATACCTAAAATAAAAAAACCCCAGTCTAGTACAATTTAAGAAACATAATCATAATAGTAACACCCCGTGATTTCATTGTATGTTTCCCATTGAATAATACAATAACTTGTGTTGTACGCAACTTCGAGTTCTAACACACCACGACCAACCAATCTAAAAGTTATGAATGGTAATACCCACTTGTTGAAATTTTATAAATGTTATTTATCAAAATGAAATTCATTTTTGGATTCAGAATATCATAATTAGCTTACGGTGGTTTTTTGGTATTTTTCTAAAAACATTCAATTTTTTATTAATAGTGAAAAACAGAACGTTATTGTTTAAAACCGAATTTTTATTTAAATAATTATTTATTTTACATAAATTTATTTTATGTAAAAATATATACATAATACCTATATATTTTCAATGTAATTTATTGGTGTCATTTTATAATAATATTAGATATATAAATATTTTTGAACTTTTTACCATCTTTTACCCACCTTCTAGGTGCATTTGCAAATTTGAATAAAAAATAATTTTATCGCTTCTGTGAATTGAATATAAAATCTCTGAGAGACATGGTAGACATCAGTATGTAAAATTTGATTCAATAAGATGAAAATAATTTTTGGTGAATAGTAACTTTTGACTTTTATTTACCACGATTAAAAGTAAATAGGGCAATTAAAGGTAAAAAATGATATTATAATTACCCTAACACATTTCTTAATTCTATTGGGTAAGTTTATTTCAACCAAAATCAACCTTAGGAATAAAATATGAACCTTTTGGTCCACATGGATTAGATTATGACATTTATTATTATTTGATTTAAAGAAGAGTTAAAAGTGTTAAATTCAATGTTTAATAACTAAACCATTTTTAATATAGGGTTTTACACAAGATAAATTCAACTATAAATATTAATTAGAAAAATAATATAATTTCCTAAATAATTTTATTTTATTTATAATTTTTAACCATTAAATAATTATATTTATGTTTTATACAATGATGATGCAGTAATTATCGTATTAATGAAAGATTAAAATAATTGATATTATAAATATCCAAATAAATGAAAATTGAAATTTTTGATGAATTAAACTAATTTTATAGGTTAATATGAAATTTTAGGGTTGATTAAATATTTTCTGGAAGTGATAATGTTGTTATGACTTTCACAGAAACAAAATACCAAATAGTGTCAAAATTGACATAAATGAGTTTTTAAAAAAAATACTATATTATTTATTGATATAATGTTCATAAAAATATATGGTTCGAACTAAGGACTTATATATTGTTATATATATCAATAATGTACCACTTTGGGCTCTCTTATATTTTTATAGTATGTTTATTAACCATTTATTATTATAATACAAGAATACATGGTAAAAGTTAAACTATTTATCAAAGAGTTAAATATAAAAGATAAGGTTAATATGGTGACCAAAACCTATCTAAAACCTATTGGTTGAGAGGTTTCTGGACCATCCTTACATTATACTCTAAATAAATCATTTTTGAGCCATTATAAACCTAATATGATTTTATCATAAAATAAAATTTCAAGCTTTTCCTAAAGGGAACCTCACCTCTCTTATAAAAGGGTACTTCCCCTTCCCTAAAAATCACACCTCCAAAGCCATTTGTCTCAGCCAAAACCTACTCAAATATCCTCCCAACTACCCTTAATGATAACTAGAGGCATTATAATGATCATAAATTCAACCTAAGGATCCCTTTTGATCAACTCAAAAGCAAACACCCGTAGAAGAGGTAATAATTTCACCACATCTTTCAAAGTTCTTTTCTTCTTTCACTTCCTCTTTCGTTGTGGTTTCCTTACCAAAATAATAACTCCAGTAACATATACATACTATGATGTTATTATAAATATGGTACAAAAATATTTATTATTATATCCATCCTATGATTAACAAGTCACCATACGTGCGTATGTACGGATTACCGCCTCTACAAACGCGATGAAATTTATTCCCCATCATAACCATTCAAGAATAATTTTCATTTTATGATTAAAAATAATTTTTTATAACTTAATATAATTATGGATATTAATCAAATACATCCTATTTATAACAATCATGTCTTATATAACCAATAAAATAAAGGAAAAGGAATCAGTTAACACACAAAATGATGAAACTACTAAAATATTATTAGCAAAGAAATATTTGAAGATCGTATATGATATCATATTTTGTATGCGGTTCTTGTATAATTTAAAAAAAATTAACTATTATATAGGAGGTTAACGTACCCTCGATCAAGGAAAATTATAATATAAGAGTTAATTCTATAATATCTTCATTATCTGAGGATGTTTATATGTGAGTATCAAATATGACATCTTTATCATCCACATCTGTGTTTCATAAATATGTATTTCAAAACATTTTTACTATTTCATATAATATGGGTTAAAGTAATTTATACCCTTGTTTTCATTTTTTATATAATTTTTATAATGGAATCTTTCCGTAATTTTCCAAACAAGGTCCTTTACGAAATTTTCAACAAAATTAAGGAAAGAATGTTTTTTAACATATACGAAGAGTGCGGCTATTTTCCACCATTATAACAACTTTGGATATTTCCTTAAAAGCTTATAAAATATTTTAAAAATAAATTATTTCTTTTATAATTATTTTATTTTAAATTATTTCAATATAGAAAGAGATATTCCTCTCAAATAGTTTTGATTTTATCTATGTCAACATCCATTGATAGATTTTACACTTGTTTGAAGTTAATTTATTATGATAAATTCTTCCATATTGTATTGAAGGTTTTTTGATATGTTTGATTGTGGATGTGTTATTTTTATACCATTCATGTTTTATGGTTAAAGTATTAACATTGTGTATGATATTTTTAGTATTAATGTTTATGTTATGTTTCAACCTTTTCATATGAGGAATGCATTGGATATAGTAAGTGACGGGTGGAGCCTGCTATAACTCCTTGATGCCTTGGTAGGTATCATGAGACAAACTAGTGACTTGGCACAAGGACTTGAAAAAATCTTATTTTTTTCTTGGTATGAGGCATTGAATATGTGGTTATGATGTTTATCATTATGAAATCCATCATTATGAAATTGTATATTGATATTACATGTGATTATTCGACTTGTAGAATATCTATGTGAATAATTAAATGGAATTATTTGATTTATCTTTTCCATATTATGCTGAAATTTATGTTCAAAATTATTGTGTTTTAGTATTATAAATTTCCTTAAATTTTTATGCTTATTTATGAAAGTTTCCACTATATGTTTATCCTTATTGAGCATAAGATCTCACCCCTTTTTTATGTTTTATTTTTCTCATGATTCAAAGAAGTATATTATGACTGACCTGCAGGGATAGGATAAGGGAGATTAATGTGTTAAAAAGAGACACAATGTTGTTGTTTTTCATTTCATAATGTAATGTAAAAGTTATTTTTCTATCTAGTACTTCCAAGGATACTAAATTAATTGGTCTTTTGGGATATGATTTCTTGTATCATTATAATGTTATGTAATAATGTAGAAACTCTGGGTAACTAGGGTTGGGGTTTTACAGTTGGTATCAAAGGAAGTTTAGTAAAAAAACTGTAAGTAATATTTAGAAAAATTCTGATTATAGAACATTACCCTATGATAGACTTTGAGTATTACTATAAAAGAACATCCTAGAATTTTGGTAATATAGAGATTTTGTGAGTTTTTCAATAAATACATCCCTGTCTGGATACGAGTAGGTAGAGGCAGCTCTGTCACAAATGTAAATAGGTGTAAAAACTCCAACAAGGGGTTTCAGGCTTGACCCAAGTTATCCTGGCACACAACAACGGGCCTTGTGGCACTCTTGGTTACGACACTCTCAGGGGATACGCTTAGGATAATTCACATTTTCTTTATAAACAATTATTAAGGATTTATGAGTATATAACTATAAGGACCCAGCCTTATTACATACATAATATTGAATTTTTTTTCAAGAAAACACTTCCTTTTAAATTGAAGATCTTTCCATGTTTAGAGATTTAGAGAATTAGGACAATACATTCATTACAATACACATTATTACAGAGTGGATACCATAAAAGCAGTTTCCATTTTTTTCAAAATATAAAACATTAAAACCTAAAACAAGAATCCTTGAAAATTATTCAACATTTAACATGGATTAATTCTTGTATTACACATACATTAACCTGTGAAAAATCATTTAAAAATTTGGTACGAGCACAAAATCTCAATAAGGGATGGAAAAGAAGGAAAGATCACATTATTCTAGGAATACTTGTAACATATGAAAGTATTTCCAAAAGACATTCTTGTCACCCATATATACTTACTTTGTGTAACATGAGATTTACACAAGATATACACAAAACATGAGAACATTAATATAATCATAAAGGAATCTTGGGGCATCACTTACATAATCTTGTAACTATTCTTGGCTACCTTATAATTTGTAACCCTCAAGGCTACCTTACTTTGTGTAACCATCGCAGTTACACTTGGAGTAACCATACAGCCGACCTCAAACTTACTCATACCTAATGCATTAGAGGGAGATATAGGTCCCACACTTCATCATAAATAATTACAAATAACTAAAAAATAATCATACAACATGAATAATTCCATAAAAACATTACTTTGGAATTTCATAAAACCGATTTTAAAAAGAGGATTTTTAAAGAAAAGCTCCTTATAAATATCATAAAATTGAAGAGAAACTTAATATAGTGGATGGAGTATGTATATATTCTGTAAATACACATTATAAAACATAATATAAACATAACCCATCACAAAAACAATTTAAATAGGATATAAATGATGAAGTAGAAGGTTAACCCAAAGAATGTAAATCGGATCAAGAATTCCCTTACCTCAGGTTTTTCTTACTTAAAACTTGTTTAAACCTCCTGTATAATCGTTAAAAGAGTGTTATTATTAGTTTAAAGAAACATTTTCATGTTTATAACTTCTTATATTATCATTTATTAACATCATTTCACCCTTTAATTGTTAGTATTTTTCTCCTTGCACTGTTTTTGGGTGACTTCTTAACATGATTTCCATGATTGGTTCATGGTGGTTTTTCTTGTCGATCGGAAGTGAAAATCCAGAATAGGAATGGAAAGGTATTTAAATATTTCCATTATAATAATTTATACCATTTATCATTTTGATTTTTAATATGAGGATGATTCATAAGTTAAAACAGTAATGATGTTCATTTAGATCATTTTAGTGGTTCTTTGATAATAACAACCTCATTTTGTCTTATAAATTAGAACCATGAGTACAAAAGAATTAAAAAACAATGGGTGAGTCATAACACATATATTATAACCTGGTTCAACCATATAAATGGTTTCATGACCATACTTGAATGAATTAATGGAAATTGAAATCACAGCGTCCACGATGTCAGTAATTCGACACATCACGGACAATGTTTTTAATTCTTAGAATAAGTGGGAGAGGAGAAGAAAAATGATGATAAATTTTCCATGAACATGAGAAAATAAAGAATATAAATGATTCTGGATATTTCATGCCTCTTGTGTTAAGAATAGATGAAGAAATAATGAGAAATGAACTCAAAATAAAAGAATAATTAAGAAATCCCATAGAAAAATTCGACAGCATAACGGCTACAGAAAAAGGTTTCAGAAAATATTAAAAATATAGGGGTCAAGGGTCACCCATCCATAAATTAATCAAGATATAGAGTATATCAATAATAATAAGGAAATAAGAACATGTTATGGAAATATGAATGTTATACCACATAGAAGAGAACTTGAATAGAAAAAGAAGAAAATTGAGATTTTTCTTACCTGTAGAGTAACCCTTAGAACATGAAGGTTGGGACCTTGGGGGATTGAGGAAGCCTTGGGAGGACTAATATGAAGGTAATGAGGAAAAATATTATTTGATGAGGAATTGGGAGTTAATTTAATGGAGGAATGGGTTGGTATTTATAGGGAAAGTAAGGGAATATTTTAATAATTTTCAAGGGACACCTCATGAGTGGTATTTGCAAAACCATGGGATTTCCCATGGTATTTTCTCATGGTATAAGCCACTTGGGACACCTCACATCCTATTTAACTATAAAAAATTCGACCATATTTATGAAATTATTATTATATAATGAATGATGTCATTAACACACCAAAACTAAAAACAGTATTTTTTTTACTATTCACCGAAAAATAAATTGTTTCAGAAAAATTACCAAAATTCACCCTAACCATTTATCAACATGTAGAATTCAGAAATGAATTACATTTTTTTAAAATAATTTTCTATATATTATTAATTTAATTTTGAAATAAAGTCACACTTAATTCAAAAATTAACAATTCTAATTCTATAACTACTTCTATATCACGATAAACAAATTAACCAAGATGTTATTATCTTAATTCCTTAAGAAAATAAAATAATAATAAAATTTACTATTAATTAGGGTCATATTAATATTCATAAGGGTATGTTACTATTTATAAAAAAAACAAGTTGGTTCCAATAGACTCCAAATAACATACTGAACATAATTGTAGATGACATTTTCTTGAAATTCAAAACATAGAATTGGAAAAGTTATGTTTTAAAGGCTAGTTAAAAAATATCTACTAAAACAAAGTTCCATGAATTTTTATTTATTTTCAGAGAAACTTGGGGTGTTACATTATCCCCCCTTTTTTGGAAATTGCGTCCTCGCAATTTTATTTAATTTTTACAAAACTAAGGGTACTTTTCCCTCAAAGAATTTTCAAACTCCCATGTTGCTTATTCAACCATGTGGTTTCTCCACAAAACCTTTACCTGGTAGATGACCTTATTCCTCAATAAATGTTCCCTTCGATCAAGAATCTGAATTGGTTTCTCTTCATAAGAAAGGTTCTCTTCCAGCTGAACTGCTTCTAGGTTCAAGACATGTGATGAATCTGGCACTTACTTTCTCAACATCAAAACATGAAATACATTGTGTACCTAAAACAAACTCGGAGGCAAAGCTATGTGGTATGAAAATATTAAAACTTTCTCTAAGATTCCAAAAGGACCAATGAATCGTGGACTTAGTTTTACTTTATTACCAAAATGAATCACACTTTTCCAATGAGAGATTTTAAGGAAAACATGATCACCTACCTCGAAAGAGAAGTCTTTCCTTCTGTTATCCGCATAACATTTCTACCTACACTGAGATGTCCTCATGTGCTGCTGGATCATTCTCACTTTCTCAACCACTTATTCTACTAATTCTGGCCCCATTAACTTTCTTTCACTAACTTAATCCCAAAATCCTTGATTTTGACACCGCTTCCCATACAAGGCCTCAAAAGGTGTCATCTGAATACTGGATTGAAAACTGTTATTATAAGAAAACTCAACTAAAGAAAGATGTTGATCCCAACTTCCCTGATAGTCCATTGAACAAGCTCAAATCATATCCTCCAAAGTTTGAATTGTTAGTTCTATCTGCCCATATGATTGGGGATGAAAATCTATACTGAAATTTATCTCTGTGCCCAACGACTTCTGAAGTCCCTTCCAGAAGTTAGAAGTGAACCTAGGATCTCGGTCAGATACAATGGAAAGAGGAACTCCATGTAACCTTACAATCTCTTTGAGGTACAATCAAGAAAGTTGATCCAAAGTCATTGTATCTCAAATAGAAAGAAAATGTGCAGAATTTGTTAGCAGATCAACAATAACCCAAATCGAATTGTTACCTCGAGAATTCCTTGGTAGTCCTGCCACGAAGTCCAGGGATACATTCTCCCATTTCTACTCTGGCACTGGCAAAGGCTGAAGCATCCCCTTCAGTAACTGCCGCTCTGCTTTAACCTATTGACACGTTAAACATTTCATGGTAAAGTTAAAATATCTCTTTTCATTCCATCCCACCAATAATACTTCTAAAGGTATATGTACATCTTAGTACTTCCAGGACGAACATAAAATGGAGAACTATGAGCTTCTCACAACAAATATTTCTTCAACTGAGAATTACTAGGCACACACAACCTTTTTCCAAATCTTAAAACACAATCTTTGTTAAGGTTAAATTCTGGAAACCTACCCATTTTAACTAATTCTACCTTTTTCTGTAGCTCACGGTCCTCTTTCTACACTTGCTTAATTCTGTCTAACAACAGAGACATCACTGAAACCTGAAACAAAATAGAGGTATTCCCTACACCAATAACATCCACGCCAAAATTAATCAAGTCATTAATCAAGGGATCATGTTCCAAACGTAACATGGTTAATGATGCATAATGTTTCTGACTTAAGGCATCCAATACTTTCTTTTCTTTCCTAGAATAGTAATTGATTGTGCAGTCATAATCCTTTATCAGTACATGCCATCTTTTCTACCTCATGTTTAATTCCTTCTGAGTGAATATATACTTTAGAGTTTTATAGTCTGTATTTATTTGGCATTTGGTTTTGTATAGATGATGCCTGCAAATTTTCAAAGCAAAAACCACAGCTTCTAATTCCAAATCATGTGTGAGATAATTTAACACATGAGGTTTATGTTTTCTCGAAGCATAGTTAGTTACCTGATAATTCTGCATCAAAACACAACCAAGTACCTTCAAAAGAAGCATCTCTGTAGATGAAAAACTCACTATTTCGGTAAAGTAAGGCCAAAATTGGAGCATTCACCGATCTCTTCTTCAGTTCCTAAAAACAAACATCACATTCCTCTATCCAAAAAATTTTAACCCTTTTCCATGTTAACATAGTTATCGGGTTAGATAACCGTGCAAAGTTCTTAACAAATCATTGATAATAACTTGCTAAGCCCAGAAATATACGAATCTATGTAACATTTGTGGGTCTTGGGCATTCATCAACTATTTTTTTTGGCTGGATCAACTGTTATTCCATCCTTATTTACAATGTTCCCAAGAAACGATATCTGTTGCAACCAAAAATCACACTTGCTTAATTTTCCATATAGTTTATTTTCTTTTAATGTTTGTAAAACAACCCTTAGATTTTTTTCATGCTCCTATTTATTTTTAGAAAATGCCAGATTATCATTAATAAATACAACCACAAAATTATCCAAGAACTCATGAAATAATCTATTCATAAGATTCATGAATACAGAAGGTTCATTAGTTAATCCAAACGTCATAACAAAAAATTCATAATGCCCATATCTAGTACGAAAGGCTGTTTTCGAGATTTCATCCTCCTCCACCTTCAACTGATGGTATCCAGATCTCAAGTCAATCTTGGAAAAGTACTGAGCTCCCTGGAGCTGATCAAACAAGTCATCAATATGAGGCCAAGGATACTTGTTTTTAATAGTGTTGTTATTCAAAGCTCTATAATCAATGAAAAGTCTCATGGAAACATCTTTACTTTTAACAAAAAACAGGGGCTCCCCATGGTGAAGCGCTGGGACAAATGGAGCCTTTATCAAGCAAATCCTGCAACTGATTTTTCAATTCAAGAAGTTATATTGGACTCATATGATAAGGTAGTCTTGAAATTGGTTTAGCATCAGGAACTAAGTCAATTGTGAATTTAACTTCTCGATCAGGTATGACACTGGGTAACTCATCAGGAAAAACATCAAGGTATTCATTTACCACTGGCACATCATTAATTTGAATAGTTCCCTTATTTTCAATAATATGAGTAAGATAAATTTAATTTCCATATTTCAGTCATTTCATAGCTTTCTAATATGTTATCAATTGTATGGGTTCATTCTTGTATACAAACTAAAACTCTTTCTGAAAAACAACTTCTTTAGTTCTACAGTCAATTTTAGCATGATAATCAGAAAGCTAGTCCATTCCCAGAATAACATCAAACTCGACTAAGGGTAAAACAACAAGGTTTTCAAGTAATGTCCTTCCATAGACCATAATAGGAAGATTATTATAATTCCTCTTTGCTATTAGATTTCCCCCTAGTGTTTTAACAACAAGTTTGGGTCTCATTTGTTGAGGTGATATTTCCAATTTACCAGAAAATTTCTCAAAGATGAAAGAATGTGTAGACCCCATATCAAACAAAACTTTAGCAAAATCTGAGTGAACAAACAAAGTACTTGATACAAATTCATTAGATGGCCCGAAATCTGCTGACATAGTCGCAAAAGATATCACTACACCTTTCTGCTTGTAGTCTAGATTATTTGCATCATTCAGATCTCTCTTTGAGCTGGCATTTTCATAATGACCCATTTCACCACATTTAAAACACTTTATAGTCTTCTTATCAGGATTAGTCTTTGGATCATTTTTGTTACAATCTTGGGCCATATTTCCAAACTTACCACATTTTAAACACTTCCCAGTTACGCTAATACATTCCCCAGGGTGATTCTTGCCACACTTTTCACAAACTGGAAATTGGATTTTTTTACCTTCAGATTTATTTGGTTGATTCTTACCCATTGCTTGCCCACTGAACCTCTTCTTCTCTTTTTTTTTCAAAAAATGGACGTGATCATCAGAAAACTCCATCTCTACCCTCTCAGCACATCCGACAAGTTTCTCATAACTTTTGAATTCACGAGAGGCCAACGCCCTTCGATAACTTGGCTTCAATCCTAAGTAAAAGCGGTTGATTTTGCTATCAAGATCCAGAATAAGATTTGGAGAATACCTCGATAGTCGATTGAAGTTCTCTTCATACACAACCACTGAATCTTCCTCCTTCTTTTTCAATTCAAGGAATTTCTTCTCCATTCTAAGTCGTACCACCTTAGGAAAATATTTTTCAAGGAAAATACTTTTAAATTCATCCCACTCTAAGGAATAAAGATATTCTCAACCCCATATTTTCCTTACCGTTGACCACCACTAATCAACTTCCCCTTCAAAATGATAAATGGAAAGACTTACCTTTTTATTGTCTGAACATCCCATAACATCGAATATCTTTTCAAGGGATTTGATCCATCCTTCAGCTGCTACTGGGTCAAAAGATCCATTGAATGCAGGAGGATGTTTTCTCATAAAATGTTCCACTATTGACATGTTCTGTTGTGGTACCTCTATTGGTTCTCTTGCATGGATTCCACCACCATTTATTTCATGTGTTAGCTAATTCATTACTATCACAAACTTCTCGGTTCCAATCCATACCATTCCGGGCTGTAGATCTAGAAGAATGTCATTCTGCCGGTGGCTCTCCTCTTCAGAATCCTTGTTCCTTCTATAGACAACCATTCTGGAGGAACATGTCTTAGATGAAGCAACATGGTAATATTTAAATGCTAAAACATTTCATAAACATAGAGTGAAAATCATTTATGGTTTTCTATTAACATCACCCTAACCCCTAAATTTATCTAAACCATTCTCTGATACCAACTGTAAGGAGCCGACCTTATTACATACATAATCTTGAATTTTTAGTCAAGAAAACACTCACTTTTATATTGAATATCTTTTCAAGTTAAGAGCTTTATAGAATTAGGACAATACAGTCATGACAATACACATTATTACAGAGTGGATACCATAAAAATAGTTTCCATTTTGTTTTCAAAATATAAAACATTAAAACATAAAACAAGACTCCTTGAAAATTATTCAACATTTAACATGGATTCCTTCCTTGTATTACACATCCATTAACCTGTGAATAATAATTTAAAAACTTTGTATGAGCACAAAATCTCATTAAGGGATGGAAAATAAGGAAATATTACATTATTCCATGAATACTCGTAACATATGAAAGCATTTTCAAAAGACATTCTTTTCACCCATATATACTTACTTTGTGTAACATGATATTTACACAAGATCTAAAAAAAACATGAGAACATAAATATAATCATAAAGGTATCTTGGGGAATTACTTACATAATCTTGTAACCATTCTTGGCAACCTTATAATTTGTAACCCTCACGGCTACCTTACTTTGTATAACCATCGCAGTTACACTTGTAGTAACCATCCAGACGACCTCCAACTTACTCATACCCAATGCATTGGAGGGATATATAGGTCCCAAACTTCATCATAAATAATTCCCAAGAACTAAAACATAATAATACAACATGAATAATTCCATAAAAACATTACTTTGGAATTTTGTAAAACCGAATTTAAAAAGAGGATTTTTAAGGAAAAGCTCCTTATAAATATCATAAAATTGGAGAGAGACTTAATAGAGTTGATGGAGTATGTATATATTCTGTAAATACATTTAATAAAACATAATATAAATATATCTCATCACACAAACAATTTAAATTGCACATAAATGATGAAGTAGAAGGTTAACCCAAAGAATGGAAATCGGGTTAAAAATTCCCATACCTCGGGTTTGTCTTATTTAAAACTTGGTTAAAACTCATGTATAATGGTTAAAAGAGTGTTATTATTAGTTTAAAGAAACATTTTCATGTTTATAACATATTATATTATCATTTTTTAACATCATTTAATGCTTTAATTGTTAGTATTTTGCTCCTTGCACTGTTTTTGGGTGAGTTCTTAACATGATTTCCATGATTGGTTCATGGTAGTTTTTCTTGTCGATTGGAAGTGAAATTCTAGAATTTGAATGGAAAGGTATTTAAATATTTTCCATACCATAATTTATACCAGTTATCATTTTGATGTTTAATATGAGGATGATTCATAATTTAAAACATTAATGATGTTCATTTAGATCATTTTAGTAGTTCTTTGATAATAACAACCTCATTTTGTCTTATAAATTAGAACCATGAGTAAAAAAGAATTCCCGAACCATGGGTGAGTCATAAAACATATATTATAACCTGGTTCAACCATATAAATGGTTTCAGGACCATACTTGAAAGAATTAATGGAAATTGAAATCACATCATCCACGATGTCGGTAATTCGACACATCAGAGACAATGTTTTTAATTATTTGAATAAGTGGGAGAGGAAAAGAACAATGACGATGAATATTCCAAGAACATGAGAAAATACAGAATATAAATGATTATGAATATTTCATGCCTCTTGTATTAAGAATATATGACGAAATAATGATAAAGGAACTCAAAATAAAAGAATAATTGAGAAATCCCTTAGAAACATTCGGCAGCCTAACAACTACACAACATGGTTTTAGAAAATATTAAAAATATAGGGGACAATGGTCACTCATCCATAAATGAATAATGATATATATTAGATCAATAATAATAATGAAATAAGAACATTGTATGGAAACTTGAAAGTTATACCATATAGAAGAGAACTTGAATAGAAAAAGAAGAAAATTGAGAATTTTCTTACCTTGTAGAGTAACCCTTAGAACATGAAGGTTGGGACCTTAGGGGCTTGAGGAAGCCTTGGGGGGACTAATATTAAGGTAAGGATTCTAGAGATTCGTTTAGGAGGAATTGGGAATGAAGTTAATAGAGGAATGGGTTGGTATTTATAGGGAAAGTAAGGGAATATTTTAATAATTTTCAAGAGACACCTTATGAGTGGTATTTGCAAAACCATGGGCTTGCCCATGGTATTTCCTCATGGTATAATCCACTTGGGACACATAAAATCTTATTTAACTATAAAAAATTCAAAAATATTTATGAAATCATTATTATATTCTTAATGATGTCATTAACACACCGAAACTAAAAACTGTGTTTTTTTACTATTCGCCGAAAAATCAATTGTTCCAGAAAAATTCCCAATATTCACCCTAACCATTTATCAAAGTTTAGAATTCAAAAATGAAGTCCATTTTTGAAAAATAAATTTCTAAATATTATTAATTTAATTTTGAAATAAAATCATACTTAATTCAAAAATTAACAATTCTAATTCTATAACTACTTCTATATCACGATAAAAAAAATTCACCAAGATGTTATTATATTAAAGCCTTAAGAAAATAAAATAATAACAAAATTTACTATTCATTACGGTCATATTACTAATCATATTACTATTCATAATGGTATGTTACTATCCACCCAAAAAAAGTTGGTTCCAATAGGCTCCAAAAAACATACTGAACACAATTTTAGATGATAGTTTCTTGAAATTCAAAACATAGAAGTGGAAAAGTTATGTTTTAAAGGATAGTTAAAAAATATCTACTAAAACAAAGTTCCATGAATTTCTATTTATTTTGAAAAAAACTTGGGGTGTTACAATACCTCCTCATAAAAAGCATTTTTATGATTATGGATTTTATCCATAAACTGTTCAATTTATTTTTTGTGTTTTATAAGTTTTGAATTATGTATTGGGATTCATAAACTAATCTAGTGTATACCAATGTTTAGAAATGGAACCTAGTGGAAGGAATGAAAACTATATCAATGCATGTAATCCATGTAGGGGTTTCCCTCCTAATCAAGATAGTTATTGTGAAGCTAGTGATGAAACTAGTTCTAAACAACTTATTACCATACTGGGACAACTCACCTAGGTTATGAATAATAACATTACCTGTATAGAGCACCCTGATCCACAACGCAGATGATCAATATTAGACCGCTTCATGATGAAACAACCACAAACATTCAATAGGAATACAAATTCATTTTTAGCTGAGTAATTGATATGTTCCTTAGAGAAAATATTTCATGATTTGGGGATTAGTTAAAGGGAAAAAGTTTTCATGGCAGTTTATCACCTCACAGGATATGCAGATCAATGGTGGTCATTAATTGAAAACAGAAATCACGACGAAGAAGTATCAAATATGGAATGAAGGGAGTTTAATGATATTTCCTTAGAAAAATACTTTCCTTGTGACCATCGATCGGATATGGAAAGACAATTTCAGAGTCTAAGGAAAATGGAATATGAGAATGTTGCAAAGTATGAGGCTAACATTACATGGTTTTCAAGGCATGCAACAGATTATATATGTAACCAAATGAGTAATATTGATCGATTCATTGATGGTTTGAAACCATTTCTCTATCGATCATTAGTCTCACAATCCTTCTCATCATATGAAGATATTGTCTCTTGTTCTATTAATAAAGAAAAGGAATTATCTATGTCTTAATAATTTAAAGAAAAGAAAGAGAAGAAGAGATCTGTTGAACACTCTGGAAATGGAAATAATGGGAAGAATAGAAAAGTTGAATTTCCATATTGTAGTAAATGTGGGAAGAAACACCCCGGTACTTGATAGAAGGGAATGATAGTATGTTACAAATGTGGTGAAAAAGGCCACCAAGCTCATGATTACAAGGGAATGAAAGAGCTTGTCAATGTCGAATGCTACAATTGTAGAGAAATGGGTCATTATGCAAATGAATTTCTTAAGCGCCATGGATAATTACCTCAGAAAAGGCCAAGGTAGCAGGAAAAAACTTATGTGATCACTGCTGTTGAGGTTGAAGCTCATAAAGACATGGTGGTAGGTAATTTAATGGTTTTCTCAGGTTTATCCAATGCTTTATATGATTCCGGATCATCGCATTGTTTCATATCTTCCCAGTTTTCTAAGGAAATTAGATATTCCCAATTTTATTTAACAAGGTATTTGTCATTAAAATATCCTAAGGGAAGTATAATTTCATCAAAATTTTGTAAATCAGTTCCCCATAGGTCAGGTAAATGTTCTTTATCTGCTGATATCATTGTCATACCCATTATTTAATTTGATATATTCTTTGGTATGGATTTGATTTTGGACCATGATGCAAAAATTTATTATAAGAAGAAGGAGGTTAAAATTTTATATGATGATAAGGAGTACCATATATTTATAGAAGAAACATCACCATCTGATTCTTATCTAGATCCACCCCCAGTAGCTCTACTAAATTCAATTATTGGGGAGGAAGAGAAAGAAATAACTATGGGTGAGGAAAAGAATATTCGAATAGAGGACGTACCTATTGTACTAGAATATGTGGATATGTTTTCAGAGGATTTACCTGCACATCCTCCAAAACAAGAAATTTAATTTTACATTGATTTAATTCCTAGTTCAAGGCCCATATCGAATACCCCTTATAAAATGGCCATTGTGTAATCAGTGGAACTAAAGAAACAACTATTGGAATTGGGTAATAAATGATTTATTCACCCTACTGTTTCTCCAAGGGAAGCCCCTGTTCTTTATGTTAAGAAGAAAGATGGATCTATGAGGTTGCGCATTGACTACAGGGAGATCAATTCTATAATAATAATGAAAAAGTATCCCCTACCTTGCATTAATTATTTATTCATCCAAATTCATGGATCTCAATATTTTTTAGAGATTGAACATCGATCTAGATATCATAAGTTGTGTGTGAAGAAGGAAGACATTCTGAACACAGCATTTCAAACCAGTTATGTGCATTATGAGTTCAAAGTAATACCTTTTGAACTAACTAATGCCCCTTCTTACTTCATGGAAATAATGAATAGAGTTTTCAAATAATATCTTGATCAAACTGTATTCGTATTTATTGATGATATATTGGTTTACTCCAAAATCTATGAAGATCATAAAAATTACTTGCACACTATTATGAAAACCCTCATAAGAAATAAATTATATGGTAAGTTTAGAAAGTGTGAATTTTGGCTTTAGAAAAATTTCTTTTTTTGGTCATATTGTCTCTAAATATGGAATCTCTATCGATCAATCAATGACCAAGGAAATCCAATAATCGACAGTGCCGACGAGTATAAATGAGGTACACAGTTTTATTAGATTAGCAGTTTATTATCAACATTTCATCCAGAATTTTTCCCGATTGAGAAACCCATTAACCAAGCTCACACATAAAAGGGTAAAATTTGTTTGAAAAAATGAGTGTGAATAATATTTTAAAGAAATTAAGATAATATTAGTCAATGATCCCATCTTGACTCTACCACCGGGGAATGATGGGTTTGTTATTTATAGCGATGAATCAATGAAAGAAATTGGTTGTGTCCTTATGTAGAATGATAGGGTTATTTCTTATACATCATGACAGCTAAAAATTCATGAACAAAACTATCTTACTCATGATCTTGAGTTAGCAGCTATAATATTTTCTTTGAAGATATGGAGACATTATCTCTATGGTGAAAAATGTGAGATATATACTGATCAAAATATTTTGAAGTATATTTTCTCACAAAAATAACTCAACATGAGACAAAGGAGATGGCTCGAACTACTCGAGGATTATGATTGCACTATACACTACCACTCAAGGAAGGAAAATAAGGTGGAATATGCTTTAATCAGAAAGGATCATGGATTTTTGATCAAGATTATAATTGAAAGGGATCATATGTTCATGGATCTAGTAAATATGGATATGGGAATAATCATGGAAGGTCAAACATAAATACTTTTTCAAATGGTTTCCAATCCATCTATACTAGAAAGGATAAAAATTTCTCAGACTGGTGATGAAAATTTTCAAAAGAAATTTAAATCTGTGAATGATGGTAGATTGATTGACTTCACATATGAAGATTGAATTTTGATGTCTGGGAAGATGCTTTGTGTTCCTGACATACCTAATATAAAAATGTAATTGTTGGATGATTCTCACAGATCCAATTTCTCCATACATTCTGGTATCACTAAGATGTATAGATATTTGAAGGAACATTTTTGGTGGGACAACATGAATAGGGATATTGCTGATTATGTGTCAAGTTGTTGGTTTGTCAATAGGTTAAAGCTGGAAGACAACATCCTAGAAGAGTTATGTAACCTCTTCCCATACTTAAGTGGAAATGAGATTATATTACAATGGACTTTATCATGGGGCTACCAAAGACTCCGAGAAGGAATGATTCCATATGGTTTATTATTAATCATCTTACCAAGTCAACAAATTTTAATGTTATAAGAGAAGAGTTACCACTGGAAATTTTGGCAATACCATATATTAATGAATTTGTAAGACTTCATGGAGTACCCCTATTGATTGTTTCTGGTCGTGACTCCTGTTTTACATCACGATTTTTAAAAATTATTCAAAAGACCCTGGATACTAAACTTAATTTGAGCACCGACTACCACCCTCAAACTGATGGAAAATTAGAACGAATTATTAAAACCCTAGAAGAAACTTTGAGATCTTGTTCACTTGAATTTCAAGGTATGTGGGATCAATATTTACCTCTGGTAGAATTTTCCTATAACAAAGTCTTCCATTCAAGTATTCAGATGGAACCATATGAAGCATTATGTGGAATGAGATGTCGCACGCCAATTTTTTGGTATAATTTTGGTGAAGGAAAACTCATTGGACCATAAATTTTTGAGGAAACAATGTAAAATGTGATGATTATCCAAACCCACATCAAATCATCTCAAAGTAGGAAAAGAGATTTGTCGATAACCGAAGGAAGGATTTGGAAATTCAAGTAGGATTTCATGTTTTCTTGAAGGTATCTCCATGGAAGGGTGTTATAATATTTGGTAAGAAGGGTAAATTAAGTCCCAGGTACATCACACCTTTCTAAATTCTAGAATGAATTAGATTTGTAGCTTACCATTTGGAAAATCCTCAAAGTCTCTCCGAAGTTCAAGACGTGTTCCACATATCACAGTTGAAAAAATACATGCCTGAACCAATGCTTGTACTCACCTATGAAGAAATATAAATGGAACCTGATCTGTCTTATTGTGAGGATCCTATCAGGATTATTGATACCAAAGAAAATGTTCTGAGAAACCAGCTGACTCGTCTTGTAAAAGTTCTATGGAGAAACCATAATATGGAAGAGGCAACGTGGGAACCCAGGGAACTTATGATGAAGAACCACCTGAATATTTTTATGCAGTAGTATTCTATAAATTTTGAGGATGAAATTATTTGAATTAGAGAGGAATGTAACACCCCAAGCTTCCAAGGTATATTCCTCTTTGAATAATACAATAACTTGTGCGTTGTACAAAACATCGAGTTCTAACACACCACGACCAACCAAACTAGCCGTTATGAATATTAATATCAACTTTTTGAAATTTTATAAATTTTATTTTTCAAAATGGACTTCATTTTTGGATCTATAATATCAAAATTATCTTATGGAGAATTTGTTATATTTTTCTAAAAACATTCAATTTTTGACGACTTGTGGAAAACACTGTGTTATTGTTTAAAACTAACTTTTTATTAAAATAATTAGTTATTTTAATTAAATTTATTTTATGTAAAAATAGATACATAATACCTATATATGTTCAATTTAATTTACTGGAGTCATTTTATAAAAATATTAGATATATAAAAGTTTATTGAAATTTTTACCGTCTTTTACTCGCATTCTAGGCGCATTTGAAAATTTGCATAAAATGTAATTTTAATATTTCTGTTAATTGAATTTCAAGAATATGAGAGACATAGTTGACATAATCAAGTAAAATGTTCTTCAATAGGATTAAATAATTTTTGTTGAATAGTAACTTTTGACATTTATTTATCACAGTTAAAAGTAAATAGGGTGATTAACGGTAAAAATGATATTATAATTACCCTAAAACATGTCCTAATTATATTATATAAGTGTATTTACACCAAAATAAACCTTAGGAATAAAATATGATCCTTTTGGTCCACTTGGATTAGATTAGGAGATTTATTTTTATTTTATTAAAAAAGAGTTAAAAGAGTTAAATTCACAGTTTAATAACTAAACAATTTTTAATATAGGGTTATACATAATATAAATTCAACTATATTTATTCATTAGAAAGATAAAAATATTTCTTACATAATGATTTTTTATTTATAATTTTTAGACATTAAATAATTAATTTTATTTATCATAAAATGATGATGTAGTAATTACCTTATCAATGAAAGATTAAATTAATTGATATTATAAATATCCAAATAAATTAAAATTAAGACTTATGGTGAATTAAACTAATATTCTAGGTCAATATTACATGTTAGGGTTGATTAAATAATTTTTTTTCTAAGTGATAAAGTTGTTATAACTTTCAAAAAAACAAAATACGAAATAGTTTCAAAATTGACATAAATGAGTTTTTATAAAAATACTATATTATTTATTGATATAATAATGCTAAAAATCTATGGATTGAACAAAAGACATAGATAAAGTTATATATATCAATAATTAATCACTTTGTGTTATCTTGTCCTTTTCTATTAATTTTATGAACCATTTATTATAATAATACAAGAATACATTGTAAAAGTTAAACTATTTAACTACGAGTTAAATATTTAAGATAAGGTTAATATGGTGACCTAAACCTATATAAAAGCTACTTTTTAGAGTTTTTAGGCCCACCCCCACCTTATCATCTAAATAAATAATTTTGGAGCCATTTTGATGGAAATATTATTTTATAATAAGATAATATTTGTAACTTTTTTTTCAAGTGACCCTCACCTCTCTTATAAAAGGTTATTTCCCCTTCTCTCAAAATCACACCTCCAAAGCCATTTGGCTCAACCAAACCCTACTCAAATATCCTCCTAAATACCCTAAATTCTTCCAAGAGGCCTTAAATTTATCATAAATCTAACTTATAGAGCCCTTTGGATCAACTCAAAAGGAAACACCCAAAGAAGAGGTAATAATTTTACCACCTCTTTCAAAGTTCATTTCTTCTTCTACTTCCTCTTTATTTGTTGTTTACATACCAAAATAATAACTCCATTACCTTATACATACTGTGATGTTATTATAAATATAGTATTACCATATACATTATTCTATCCATCCTATTAATGAAAAGTCACCATATGTGCGTATATATAGATTACTATCTCCATGAACGCGATGAAATTCATTCACCATCATAACCATTCCAGAATAATTTTCATTTTATGACTAAAAATAATTTTTAAGAACTTAATATAATTCTAGATATGGATCAAATACATCCTATACATAACAAACATGTCTTAGGTAACCAATCTTATAATGGAAAATGAATCAGTTTACACCTAAAACGATGATACTACTCAAATATTATTAACAAAGCAATAATAGAAGATCATATATGATATCGTATTTATGTTTGTTGTTCCTGTATTATTTAAAAACAATTATTTAACTATTATAATGGAGGTTAACATACCCTTGATCAAGGAAAGGTACAAGTTAAGGGTCAATTCTACAATATCTTCATTTTTCGAGGTTGTTTATACGTGAGTATCTACTGTGACATCTTTATCATCCCCATCTGTGTTTTTTAAAATGTATTTCAAAACATTATTACTATTTCCTAGACTATGTGTTAAATTAATTTATACCCTTTTTTGACTTTTTTTATATAATTTTTATAAATTAATCTTTCCATCATTTTCCAAACATGGTCCTTTACGACCATTTCAACAAAATTAAGGAAATAATGTTTTTTAAACTTATATGGTGAGTACGACTATATTCCACCATTATAATAGCTTTGAATATTCCCTTAAAATCTAATAAAAATATTTTCAAAATAAATTATTTTATTTTATAATTATGTGAATTTTAAATGATTTCAAAATAGAAAGAGATATTTTTCTAAAATTGTTTTCTTTCATCTATGTCAACATCATTTGATGGATTTTACACTAGTTTAAGATGATTTATTATGATACAATATTTCATATTGTATTGATGGTTTTGTGATATGATTGATTACAGATGTGTTATTTTTATACCATTAATGGGTTATGGTTAAAGTATTAACATTTCTTATGCTAGTTTAAAAACAAAAGTTTATGTTATGTTTCAACCTTTTCATATGAGGAATGCATTGGACTTAGTAAGTGATGTGTGGAGCCCGCTATAGCTCCTCGATTAATCTGTTGTAACCATTATATAAACTAGTGTCTTGGAATAAGGCCTTGACAAAATCTTATTTATAGTCTTGTCACGAGTCATTGACTATGTTGATGTGATGTTCGTCATTATGCATTTCGTCATTATGAAATTGGGTATTGCTATTAAATGTTATTATTATACTATTATAATATACATGTGAATAATTAAATGGAATTATTTGATTTATCTTTTCCATATTATGAAGAATTTTATGTTTAAAAGGATTTTATTTTATTCTTATACATACCCTTAACTATTTATTCTAATTTATGAATGTTTATTCTATATCGTTATCCTTACTGAGAATCTAATATCACCCCTTTCTTATGTTTTATTTTTCCCAATATTTGAAGAACTATATTATGACTGACCTGTAGGGATAGTCTAATGGAGGTTAATGTGTTAAAAGGAGACAAAATGTTGTTGTTTTTCATTTCATAATGTAATTTAAAACTTATGTTTGTATCTAGTACTTCCAAGGCTACTAAACCAATCGGCATTTAGAAACATGAATCCTTGTATCATGCCAATGATATTTAATAATGCACCAACTCTGGGTAGCTGGAGTCAGGGACTTACAATAACATAGATATATACTCTATTATTATTGATGAAAAATTTATTAATATCATAATAATTCATGTCTGTGAAAAACAATGGTTTAGTGTCTTCAGAGACTATATACATAATGAATTTATTTATGAACAGTGTTAAGCATACTCCACTTTAATTCTTCCTATATTATACCCTTATACTCTTATCATTCTTAATACCATTCTTCGAAACCTAGGGAAATAGAATCATATGAATGGGTGATGTTATATTCATGGTATGGGTAAAAATTAGAGGCAACAATTGAATATTGTTTGTAAACATATGATGAGCATAAGATGAGATTAAGTAGAGGATATGGGTATGAAAACATGATCCTAATATCCATAAATCATATCCAATTAGTTATAGATCATGATTAATTAATCCAGGAATAAGGATTTGGAATAAAAAACCATGATTCATAAGACTATAAACATATTAATCAGAGGGTTAAAATCTTGATCTATGAGATAATTACATAGGTATAAGAATACATAATCAAATTGTGGAATATATAAAATCATATAAAATCATTTCCTTTATCATGTATAACTTCCAAGACCATTATTACATAGTGGATAAAGTCCTTTAATGGATTTGTTTTCCCCCAAATCCCTAGTAGGTCATATTTTTAGGTATAAGGAATTACTATAACATCCTATTACTTTTAATTTTAGGCATCTCTCATTTCTCTTCAATTCCATATTTATTTGATTATGTTTTGGGGATTCTAAGGACATATAGCATCATTTAGGGAAAGCGGATTAAATTTTTGGGATGTATGTATGTTTTAATTAATGGTGACCAGTACTAAATTTTATTTTAAAATAATTATGAAATGTATTTGTGAAATGTTTTTCAAGTCATGATTTTGATGAAATGGTTTTAAAAATCTATCACATGGGAAGCATTGGGGTTTTTAGTGGAAGATGTTGTAATAACACATATTAATTAATACTATTAGGGGGTTCACACATGTGGTGTTCCTCTAATACAAAGGCCTATCGTTCTAGGGACTTGTTAGACCTAATGGGAGGTTAAATTACTGAGGTGTTCCAATTCAATCTAAATTTAAAGCATGCATATGGATACGAGAATTGTGTGATTGTCTCTTATTAGGTATTAGTGTCCTAGTGATCCTGACATGTAGTTATCCTCTACGTGATGTTACCCATGGTTGAGTTTTAATTGAAATGATATTATTTATGATATATTCCTTTAATAAATTATTTGATATATATTATATGCTTTGAAAATACTCTACCAAGATTATTTGGAATTGTGTAAAAAGGGTGGAAATGTTTTATCAGGATTTTGATATAAGAAATGGTTAGATATTTATCTTTCCATTTTTTCTTTAAGTTTTAGGTTTTTAATATTGTTTTATAGAGACTTGATGTGGGAAACCATTGTGGGATCCTACTATGCCTATTTATCTCACACCTTATGCACAGCTTCGGCTATACATTCAAATTACTAGGAATTTTTATACTGGGAAACCCAAGGAATTGTAGTGTAGTGAAGAGGGTTTTAAATGATGTGTCTGGATATTTAGGGGTGAGCCAATTTTATTTTTCACATTCTATCACATTGAGTAGTTATTTTATTTTTTGTTATACTTTTACATTGGGCTTTTACTTTGGAGATCGTTTATCTAATGTTTAATTGCATCACATGTTTAATTTCCTTTTGAAAAGTTATATATTCCTTGTTTAATCTTCCATTTTTTTCATTCTATAATGTATATATTTATATATGTAATGATTTATACTTATATTTATAAGAAACCATTCCTTCTTTTTTTTGATTCTCAAGTATTAGTCGTCTGCCCGTAGGTATTGGGAACACCCATCAGGTATGCCATGGACCGAGTCAGGTACATGTTTGAGATGGTATCTTGGTCAGTTCAAGATATTTTTGTATCATGGAAAATACTTTCTCAGTTTTGGGAAGTTGTAGACTATAGAGAGGATTTTCAAGATTTGATTGGAATCCCTCAGTGAGTTCCAACCTAGTTCATATCATGATGGGAATTAAAATACAATGGGATATTGGGATATGTGTCTCCAATTCTAAGTTCTTTGTCTTAATATCAGTTTTTGATATTTTTGGTTATAACTGATATTATCTTCTTTCCTAAATATTTACTATTTTTCAGTGTAAATTTTATAAAAATGATATGTCTTCTATGTGTTTCTTAAGAGGGTTCATGAGATGCTTCTCAAGGAGATCTTACACAAATTAGAATCTTATCATGGCAATTGGGTAGGAAGTTTGTGCCTTCAAGAAAAATGTACCACTAATCTAGAATATAATTTTTACAGTATATCTAGGATCTCAAGGTGAAAGGGACTGATCATGAGAGTTTATACTCAATAAACAATCATAATTTTTGGGTGTAAAAAAATCTCACGAGGTGTAGGACTAGCTTAGAATGATCAGTCAGAACTAAAACATTGTCTATAAACCTATGAATATCAAGATAATGTGCATCAAGTTCATACTTGAGGGTCTAAGTACCTGATTGTGGGATTTAATGGAACATGTAGATATACATTTAAGGTATTAATGGAATGGTATCAAGGCTCACTACTTCAATTATTTTTTTCTACAGTATCAGATGATAGTGAAGTATCTAGAGTTCAGGTCCATACAATAAGGAGAGAATTTAGTTTTAGAATACACCAATATGTTTATATATCTTGTTCCTTTTTCTACAGAGCTAGTAATTAATTACCATTTGAAGGCTCAAAATTACCTATAGGGTTTGTGATAGGATATTACATCATAGATATTTATAATGAATCATTTTTAATGAATAGGATAAAATATTTAGGCAATGTTGGTTGATATGGATATGGTATCCATTGTTGGTTATTATATCCCTTCTCTAATGCCTAGTGGTATATTCATTAGAGTGTGTGGGAGGAATAGGATGATCCGTGATCTTCATAGCAGTGGTGGTTGTGGATGTCAGCAGTGGTCCTCCTTTTCATCATCATTATTATCTAGTGGTATTCTCTAGACTTAATATCAGTGTGGAAAGTTCATACTCATATGGAATTCTTTTTTCATGCCTCCAAAGATGTGAAATAGTTTTGGACATTATGGTCATCTATAGAGTTTATAGTAGGATATTCCTATGCATCTTCATGTTCAATTATTTTTCTCTCCAAATGCTACTATGAAACAGTCATGTGATTCAAAGACTAAAAGTATTTGGGAAAATATCTCATGAGTAAATCACCATTATTGATTGATTGAGATTCTTATAGAGGTAGGAAAACATCAAGAAACAATTGGAGATACAATAGTAATTACATCTTTCATAGCGACTTCATTATTTGATATAGTTCCCACCAACTTGTTTTTTTCGGTTTGTTTTATTTAAAAGTTTCATCATCCAAATAATCTATATTCTTTTTCAATGGAGTTTGAGATGCCTATTATGAAGAGTAAATAGTATGGGTTTTAGTTACCTGATGGTTCATTCTCAATTCCTAATGCATAGGCAATCTAGGGTTTCATTATTCTCAATCAGTATCTTTTTGACATCGTCACCAAGATGGATAGGCATGTCACTAATCATGATTAGGTTTCTCGTGATCATTGATGTGTCTCATTTCTTAGAATCGATAGGATATCTTGGTTGTTTCAAGGAAATCATGATCTTAGTTTATGTTTTGTCAGACCTTTATTCCCAGAGCATATGAGTTTTTTCTTTAATATTAATTGATATTGGTGATTTTTTTCTATTTTTGATCTTCCTTTTATTATATGGAATTTTCTTAATGTTTTTGCAGATGATTTATCTTGGATTCCTCTTAAGATGGAGGGAAAATTCACAACTGACCTGGTGTTAGGTACAAATCATATCATGATGCCCTCTTATCTTATAAAACCAATGGAGTCTAAGGTGATCATGTTTTAGTCGGACGATGTGATGGTGAATGTTTATCCTCACCCAAGTGTTTTTTTGGGAATCCCTTATTCTCATTTCCATGAAGGAATATAGTTCACACCAATAGCGTGCATTCTATTTAAAGTTGAAATGGGTAACTATTAGTAATAAGTAACATTTTCATTGTGTAGGTGATTTTTTGGATCAGTTAAAGGCGGGAGAGTGGTTTTCCAAGATCAATATTCAGTTTGGGTATCATTATATTAGTGTTTGGGTGTCTGATATACCAATTAAAACTTTCCTGAGAAGGTATCACTCTTATGAATATCTTTTTATGCTGATTGTCCCAACAGACACTGATGTAGTTTTTATATATTTTATGAATCATATATTCTATGAATATATAGACACATTTTTGGTAGTGTCCATAGATGATAGCATGGTTTATTTTAGAACCAAGCATGAGAATGAGAACTATTTAAGTGTGGTTTTCGAGATCCTAAATAGTCACCGTTTGTAAGAATTTCTTCCATAATTTATTTTCCAGATCCAAGAAGTGAAATTTTTGGGGCATGTGATTTATGAAAATTGGTTATCAGTTGATCCTGAGAAGATTATGGTTGTCTTATCATGGGATGATTCACATAACATCTCTTAGATTTATATAGTCCCTAGTATTAATGGATACTAATGAATATTCTATATGGATTTCTCAAATATTATGTCTCCACTGACTTCTCTTACCACGAAAGGGGTTAAATTCATATGGGGTGAAAAGTTTTATACTTCATTAGATGATCTAAAATTACTTATAACATCATCTCCAATTTTGATCTTATTTGATATGATTAAGGAGAATGTTGTTTTCTATTATAATTTTGATGAAGGATTGGATTTCATGCTTGTGTAAGATGATTATGTGGTGGATTAAAGAACTAAAATTCTTCAAACACACAATAATAATTAATCCACTCATAATTTAGATCATGTTATGGAAATTTGTGGTCATAAATGTTGGAAATATGGTCTTTTGGGGTGAGAATCAGAAACATTTCTAAGTATAATAATTTGATATAAATAATACCTCAAAAAATACCTCAAACTCAAATAGAAGTGGTAAGTGAAATTCCCTAATCCATTTGAAATCATCATTTCCAACACCCTTAGGAAGGAAAAAGGTTATTTTAGACTCAATTAGCTGGAAAGTACCATAATAGGATGTTATGGAATCTGAGGAGGAGTAAAACCATATGGGACTCATTTCTTAGTTTCACCTAGAAGTCTAAGAGGATATTTTAGTTATTATCCTAACTAGAGTTCAGTTATAATAATATATCTATATGTTTATTCAATAAGATCAATATTAGGATGATGAGTTTAGTGGAATTTGGAAAACCATATATGGCGGGGATATAATTTCTTGTTGGTATCTCCCTTTAGATGGTATTCTTCTTTTTGTGGATTGTTTTGTCAAAAAAAACCTTTGTGAGAAGCTATTGTTTTTCAAACTATCATATTTCATCATGGTCCTTTCATCTGGGAACTAAAACAAATGTATTTTGGCATGAGACAGTGATGCTAGTGGCTGGGTATAAAGTGTAAAATTTAATATTATGTGTCCCACTGTTACATCTTCCAATAAATAAAAATAATGTATCTAAAACCCTTTTGGTTTCTCTAGAATATTCCTATGTCGTTTTGGAAATGGTACAAGGATTATATGTACTTTTTTTTGGATTATAGTAGACTCCCCAAGGGAGGAATTCCATCTGGGTGTTGATAGTTAGGTTAACATAGTCCTCACACTTTTTTGGTCAATAACACCACTAATTTTGAAGACCAAGGTGAGATGTATACATAATAAGTTTTCATTTTACATGTGGTTATCTCTACCATTATTTCGAATAGGGATCCTTCGATTACATAGTGGTTCTATAAGATTCTCTAGGATGTGATGGGGACTTAGTCCAGGTTGTTTAAATACTACCATCTAAAGATAGATGCCTAGATAGAGAAATGCATTTAGATCCTAGATGGATTTACCCATGCATGCATCTTTTTTTAGTGGATCAGGGGATATACTTCTATAACTGGTTCTGTTTTCTTATAATAGAAGTTATCAATAGTTTATCATAATGGATCCCATAGAAATTATTTATGGCATTCCATGAAGTTAAACTCTATATTGTGAAAAGGTGAATGAGGATTCTCTTATGGGATCAAGTATAATTCTTGAGTTGATGGAAATGATTCAATATATACGTCAACATCTCTTTACAGTTCGTTGCTAGCATAAATTGTTTGTGGGTCATCAAAATCATCCATTGGATCTTTCAATTTGTGATAAGGGTTTCATTAATTTTTTCCCATAATTGTCTCACTATCATCATGTAAAATAGGTAAAGTTATAATTTAGATATATTTTACCATTTGATGTCACTAATTGTATTATGAATATTTCTTATCATTTTTAATTAATATTTCAGTGGATAGGTATCCATGATGTTTTACAAATATCTCAACTAAGGAAGTACCATCCTAATCACTCTCACATTCTTATCTGGGAATAGATCGAGTTAGATCCAAATGTTTCTTTTATAGATAAACCAGTGGATGTCTTTGAATCTCATTTGAAATTATTGTGTGGGAATTTTATTCCATTGGTCAGAGTGTTATGGAGATACAAATCACATTCTCACGAGATGTGGGAGAATGATTCATTGATTAAGGAATAATTTCCTTACCCCTTTCCAAACATCATTCTACAACATAGCTACATGTGGATTTAAAGTCTTATGGTGGGTATTTTATAACATCTTATTACTTTTTATTTTAGGTATTTTTCATATTACTTTTTATTTCCCACTTTAATTATGTTTGCTTTGTGGCTTCCATTGAAGGGAAGAATTTTCCTTAGAATGTGAACTAATTTTTGTGGATGTATGTTTGTATGAATTAATGTAGTCTTGGTATAAATGTATCAAAGGATTTATTTATTTATCCCCATGTTTGGGGAAAATCAAAGATGGTTTGGATTCTTTCTTTAGAGCCTTGGTTATTCATTAGATACCATTAATATTCACATCATGGAGAGTTACACATTGTGTATTAGTTATTAGGAAGATGTCATGAATTAATTCAAGTCATGAAAGGTTTAAATGCAGTTAATTTTGTTTAACATCATGAAATGGTAAAAGTTTTGATTTTTAATCTAAGCTGATGTGTCTTTCACCATATTATAAAATTCATGGAAGTTACACTATGTAATGGTTTAAAATCATGAATTTTTTCAGATTTTAGTTATAACCAAGATGCATGTCTGATTTATTTTTCTATCGGTTGTTGCCTCCTCTTTCGGTACATAAGATCTCACCTAAGAAATTTTTAGGGATCTCTTCCCCTTCTAAAAAATTCATTTACTGATTGATCATCATGGTTTTTGTGGTGTGTACCTCTAGGTAAGATATCCTTATACTTCATGAATGTCATTGATCACAATGGTGTTTTTTTATATTTTTATAGATCTGTTGATTATTGATTAAAACATTCTCTATCCTTTCTAGATCTTTTGTGTGATCTTCTTCTAAATATTTACCATCATGTTGGTTATGGTGCTTCATGAGAGTTTCTTGAGGTATGTGTTGTGCTATCTTATTCACCCATAACTTTAAATGTTGAATTTATTATGATATGTATGTAACGATTCTAAGAACTCCACTATATTCCTTATATTATTCCTTGTTGACGAATCCCATTTTGGGTTTTTGTTACCCGAGTTTGAGGTGTGTGTTTACTTCCATTTCTATGTTGGATGAGCTATATTTCTATGATTTAATAATTTTTTATTAAACTAATTTTCATGATTTAATTTTTTGTGTGAAAATGGTATTCTTAGAATATATTACTTCCCCTTATTTATTTAAAAGAGAATCTATTTTCAATGAATTTTGAAATATATATTTGATATTTTTTTCAATGTACAATTTTATCTATTTTGTTTGTAAAATATATCACATGAGACGCATTGTGTACCTATGTTGGAGGTGTAATAATATGCCTTGTCTATTGATACTATCATGGGGGTCATTTATGGTGTGTTACTCGACTCAAAATGCCGATTGTTCTAGGGACCTTTTCAGACTTTTGGGAGTTTTATTTTCTCTTTTGATCCATCGATCTCTAGATTTGATTCATGTATCTAGAGACATTATATGTCTAATTTTCAATTTTTTGGTACAACTTTCCTAGCTATCCCAACATGTAGTGATCCCTGGAATTATGTTACATGAATTAGATTTTTTTCAATTTTATATGAAATGTGTTTTATGCCTTTATTAACTATTTTGATATATTTGATATACTTTGAACCTATTTTTGTGGGATAATATGGAAATTTTTTTTGGGGGTTTACCATTCATTTGATATAAATTTTTTTAACTATTTATCGTGCCTTCTTTTCTTTAATGTTTAACATGTTCATATTTGTGTAAAAATAAATGATACGGAACACCTGGGGTATCGTAATAATCTTATTTACCTCACACCATGTGTGACCCTTCAGTACTGCCTAGACATTGTTATGTATTTTGATGCATGGAAGTTCAAGGAACCACCCTAAGGTTTGGTGGTTTCTTATGTTTGGGTTTATGTAGCTGAATGTAGGATAGTGGGATTATTCCTACTCTATCTCATAGAGTATCTATTTCAATTTTAGGTCCACTTTGTTGTTTGACTTTTAATTTAGAGATCATTTAGATACATTTTAGTTTAGATTCTTCTTATATTTATTTTTGATAATAAATATATTCCCTTATTACTAATCCCCTATTTAATTGTGTCTCATATAAATTTATGTTTTTTATTTTTTCAGATTTGGGTTGGGAAAAATAATACACTCTTATTGTTATTGATTCATAAGTTCTAGTAACCAACATATGGCGATGGGGAATTCCAATCAGGTATGCATGGACTGGTCTAGGTACTAGCTTGATAGGGTATCCCTAGTTGGTCCATGATAGTTACCCCATTCATTGGGGAAAATATAATTCTAGGCTAACCCATAAATTATTAGAAACTATCCCTTATGATTTTCAATACATTCCCCAACCTCAATCATCTAATCATATATAAAATTACACAATTTACTAGTGGTTTATATAATTATAATCTCAACCATCACATACTTAAAATTATACATATTTCATTCCACAGGAACATTTAAATAATCATAATTACCACATAAATTATTTATCCCTTGTAAAATAAATGGGTTTCTTGAAAACATCCATAAAATATCACCATAATAAACCTAGAGAAAGATGTTTGAGGGTATCATTATTATATATCCCTAGAGAAGAAAAATAAACAACAAAGTATTTTTTCATAGATTAGAAAATATTTTTCATAAATCATTATAAATATTCTTTAAATAATTAAGAAGAAATATCATGTTTTGGAATCTTTTGATAACTAAAAATAATTATAAATATTGGACTATGATTTAATAAAAAAACATTTGTTTCTTGATAATTATGAATAATATATAATTACTTTATGGAAAATGGTAATCTTTGGTCAAGAATTAAATATAAATAACATTATTTTCTTAGCCTCAAAATAATTTCAAATATGAATGTTACAAATAAATAAATATATAAACTTTGAAACTATTATAAAAAATTAAAATATTATTTAAAATTATCTTAAACAACCATTGGAGTTTATAGAACACATTTCTTAAATATTTTAACAAACATGGATACAGTGGGAATACATTTACGACCTAAAAAAAGAGAGAAGTTCAGTTTCTATTATAATATTTCTTTAAATTTGATTCTTAATCAAAAAGGGGATGAAATTTTACGAAGAAACATAAACACAAAAAATATATAAAGTGATAAAAAAATCTATATTTTTTAAAATAGAAATATCAGTACATTCTTATAAAGTAAATTTAAGCCTAAATCATCCTGAATAAAAGTGAGAATAAAAAATATACACTTACCACAAACTTCTGTTCGATCACACATACCCTAATATTGTGTGTATGAATTTTATGCCTATTATATATCAAATTATGACACAATTTTATATTTATCATACTATTTACCAGTCATTTATAATTTCTTCTCACCGAATTATTAATTATTCTTTATTAGAATCAATATTTCGATGTTAATTATCTGGTTTTCCATGCTAGTTTATATTTGATAGTTCCAGTCCTAATTACTCTGTAATGTATTCATAATTTATATAATATTAATCATTTTATAAGTATCATACATATTTCATTAATAAATGATTATAACCATACATGTCAGTGGTGTTGAAAAGATATATCTATCATTCATTGAGATAATATTCTACAAGTACTCATGTAAGGAATTCTCATTTTTAATGAACAGAAGAGATAGAAAATAAAACATTTATTATATTTAATTTATCCAGATTATATCCATAACTATCATATTTATTCATTAAGTCTCATTATATATCCACACAAATAATATGAGAATTAAAAATAAATTGCATCCCTCATAGAGGTAGTAGTTTGCACGTACACTGAGGAAAAGTCTTCATTTTACAAATTATAAAAGTTTAGTAAATAATTATTGTTTTTATAACACTTTTTCCTTAATAATAATATTTATAAAATTTTATTGGAATGGGTATGTTATATTTGGTATAGGTTGAAGAAGAATTGTATTTTTATGAACTTGGTAATGATAATTATCTCTTTCTTGGATATAAACTAGAAAGATTCTATATTATCCTTCTTAAATTGGTCTTTTAAGAGGAAAATAATCTCTAGGTCATGAAAAATATAGTTTGGAATGGATTTTGGTAGGGACTTTCTGAGCCACAGCTCTTAGTAGGTGTGGATTTGTTAGTAGATGAGCGGTCCTTTTATATGTTTGGAGAGTGGCACCCTTGTAAATATTTATAACTATAAAAAAAATATATTAATTTAAATAATATAAAATTAGTATATAAAATTAAATCATACAAGAATGATTTTAAATAATACTATTCAGTTCGGAGAAGAATTTTCAATATTGTTTATAATTACATAAGAATTTCATGGATGTTAATGGGTTATTTTATTAATTATTACTTCGGTATGTTAGAATACATTATATAGATATAAATCATAGAATTTAGTAAATATTGAAAAAGTATATAATTCATTAAAATAATTAAAAATAGTTTTTTTAAATTCCATGTTATTTTCTATAGTAATTTAAATCCTTTTTATTTTAAATTTTTATTTTATTTTTCCAATTATATTTTAATTTGTATTAATATAATTCAATTTTCTTTATAATTAATCATCATTCACAGAAGTTTGGTTTCATCTTCATTACAATCTATCGATCACCTCGAATTTGTATTGGAGGATAATATTTATATTGAAACCAGGGGGTTTAACATTTAGAAAATAAGAAAATGTAGTCCAACTAATGATATTCAAAAGAGAATGGAGAAATATTATAGATAGATCTAATCATGGGATTAAAGATTTATTTCCATTGTAATCAAGGATTATTATCACTAGTCAATAAAACAACAAAGAGATAAAAACTCATGATCAGATCACATAATAATTTTATTTTTTTCCATAAATCGTTATTTACATATTTATGTCATTCATTTTTTATTTGGACAATTAAACATGATCACAGAAAGTAAATAAGTTATATTTCATGCTAAATATAAAATAAAATAAAATTAATGTGCATAAATTATTTTATTACATATTGTTAATTAATTATGTATATTATACATATATAAAAACCATAAGAATAATTAAATAAAATTAATGTATTCATAAATTAAACAAAATCTCTCAATTCGAATATTAATTCACGTAACATCTTCTCTCTACTGTGTTATGATACACCCATGTTTAATTTGTCATCCATTCCATAATTGGTGTAAATTCAATTAATGGTGATTATTAATAAATATAAAGGGTTATATTAACCAAATTTTTCTTAAGTGTAACCATTATAATCTACCTAATAAAATTTGGATAAACATGAAGAGGAAATCATAGTATATCATTTTAGGATAGAGGATTTCACTCAATACATCAAGGAACGATGACTTCATGTAACATGAATGTAAACCATACATAATTAATTTTTGTTAATTTTCAAGTCCAAAATCATGGTTACTATAAGGGAAATATGAATCCTTACTACTTAAATAGTTGAGTGTTAAGACATTTGAAATCCAATGGTGATGGTTTGGGATTTCAAAAAATAAAGTTAAATTATCTAATTTAATGAATTATTTACAAAATAATTTGTAATTTTGGTAAATATTTTTAATATGATTATATTTATTATAGACAAATTTATAATTTGAAAACAAAAATATTAAGAGTATTATTAGATAAAAAAATTTCCTTACTATCACAAACATCCATGAGAGGTATAAGTACATCAAGTCATCAGCTGTGTCTGTAGATAAGCGGATGAAACGTAATTACATGGATGAAAACTCCATGAAAATTCTACTCTATAAACAGGAAAAGGATAAATAAAAGAAAAGAAACAATTACATTTTCATCACATTCTATAAGTGTAAACTGAATAATAAATACATTTCTACCGCTCATCTAATAAATATGTCAAAGTATATTGACCATTTATAAAATCATAACTTCCATATGGATAATATAATATCCATTAATATCACGTTATTATAATTACCACCTAGATTCTCTATATTCATTAAGATATATATATATATATATAATGAATATTTTGGATATGCCACACAATAATCTTTTGATTATACATTTACAAGTTGATTGGGATTGGTGGGAACATGCTTCCTCACCCCTTATGTGTAATGAAGTGATGGAAAAGTATAAATGTAAATGACATGTTTAAAGTTAATGGGGATTTCATAATGTCCTTTAATGATAAAAGGGAGAGTAATTAATAGAATGATGTATATTTAACATGAATCACTAATGTTTATTGGAAGAGGAACTACATTGGATTAATGTGTAAGTGAGAAAAAACTTCTTCTTCTAATATATTCATCATTTCATACAATATTTATAATTATTTTATTATAATATAAATATTATATGTGATTCAAATATTTGAATCCAAATATGATAACTATGTAATAACAATAACATTAAATTATGTAAAAAAAATATTAAAATTATTGATGGGTATAGAATCATACATAATCTAAATAAGATCACATATTTATGATTTCAAACTTGATTGATTCCCCTAAAACAATTTTTTATTTACTACTATGAAAACATTTTTTTCAATGTCTTGTTCTATACCGAATAAGACATTATTTCATATTTGAATGTATTTTTGTCAGGGTATCTCATAGTAAATTAATATTTTAATTATGCTTGAATCAATGATTCCCAAATATTAGGGATTAATTCTGAGTATAAAAATTTAATAATACTATGTTTATTAAATATTATACCTTTTCAAGTATAACTAAAATTAAATGTCATGGATATGCATAGAAGTGTGTCTATATTCATTAGAGTTATGAATATTAGGTAGTGTGACATGATTACCTCTATAATTTTTAGGTAAGGAAACATTTATAGTTAAACATTTTCCTAGGAAAAAAATAATTGAATATGTTCAACATGATATGTTTGTACTATTCTAGAGAGATGATATATGTAAATTCACCAACATTAGGATGTTCCTTTAAGATATTTCAAGAATATAAATTCAAGTAAAAAATATACATAGTAAATGATATAGGATTCTATATATTGTTTTGTTAGAGAGTATGTAAAAAATATATGAATTTGTCATTTAAATGTACTGTGGAGCTAACCCTAAACTCGCATTTCCTTATAAAAACTATATTAACGATTTTATCAAAAGGAGAGTCATATATGTAATGAAAGTATTCTATATTTCAATTTGATTTATGTTTCTATAATAGATGCATTAAAAATTAATCATTTGATTACTATATTTACTACTAGATATCATATAAGCTATAATATTAAAGAATATCATTTAATCATATATTCATGTGTTTTAATGAGAAATATTTGTTAAAGTTATGGTTATCAACAAAATAACATCAACAATCCCTTAATTGAATCACAATTAACCTTTCTAAAACTTTCATAGTATAAAACTATTCTTATCATTAAAATGAATTAGAAACGTGATTTACTACATTTCTATAATAGGGAGGAACAAATATTCTGAGATACCTATATAAATCTAGGATTTAATGAATTCTATGATCATAATGAACATTAGTTGTCATAGGAACACCAAATCCATAAGCATTATTGGGTGTTGTTATTTTTGGGACACACACTGTGTACAAAAGATAAAACAAAGTAGTCATTTTATAATCACAACATTAGGGGATATATTATTTTATGTGAATAATGAATACTTTTCCAATAAATATGTAGTATGTTTAATTAATCAATTATTTTAAATTTTTAGAAAATTCATAAATATATTTTTTATATCAAAACTAATTAGGTATGTTTTTGGTTTCTTGACTTCATTTAAATATATTGGTGGTATATAACAATAAATAAAACATATATGGTAATGTTGGTAGCTGTAAGGAATGATTTTCTATTAAAGGATTCAGGCGGCATCAAAGAATAATCCATGATGAAACCTTTCACCATGTAATAATTCCAAAATAAATTAATATTAAATAAATCATAAATTTATTTTTGAGGATGAAATTAAGAAAATGGATTTCAATGGAACCATAAGTAATGTAATAATTTTGTAATATCTCTATATGACACAACTAGAGGGGTTAGTGATACGAGATAATGGAAATATGTTGTGCAAGTTGAAAAGATCCATTAATGTCATGATGAATGTTCATAAATCATAGAATATTATTTTAATGAATCCTGGAGATATTTTAGGATTATTAATAATTTAGTTGCGACATGTTTCTATATTTTTTTTAGAGTGCTATAATTTTCCCAGTCAAAACTGTTGAAAACTAATAGAAAAATAAAATCTGAATCATATAGTTAGTTTGGGCTATGATAAAATTGTTTCTTTTTGAATGACATAAAGTAGAAACCCAAAAATGAGGGAGTAATATCTAATAATGCTGATCTATGGTGTTTTATAGATAAATTAATATTACATTGATTGACATAGTATAAAAAAATTCTAATGGAACAATTCAAGTGAGAGTAATTTCTTTGTCACATTGAATAAAATATCTACAATATTTTTTTCTAATGAAAAATAAAATATTATTATGATGTATACATTTCAAAAGAATATGTATATAAATCTAGAACATATTTCATGATATGTATATAGATATTATTTTATATGAAATCAGTATAGTGGGATGATGTAATGTTTTTTAAAATTTCTTAAGGTATCATTTTTTATAATCCAATATTAAAGTACAAAGGATGAGTTACTAGTAATTATTGAATTGGAATTATATTTTTCAATGTGATAAAAAATGATTTTTCATATTGAAAAATATAATGTAAAATAAAATATTTGATAAATTAAAAATTTAATATAATCATAATAAACTTAGTTATCTCAATATATATAAATACCAAATGTATTGTACATTTTGGTTTAGCTTAACAATCTATTTTAGTTCTGAATTTTTCTAATTCATGGAATTTTCTCTCAAAAAATCAACACCATCAGAATTTATATTTTTATAATATTATATCATAGATATTGGAAAGGAACTAAATTTAATTTTAATATATAATTAGTAAATACATAGGAATAAAACCACATTTAAATTTTACATAGATAAGTAATATCACAGTAAGAAGAGAAGCCATAAAATATTGTAGAAAGAAAAAAATCATCCATACAATAGAAATAAAAAATTATCATGTGAGATATAACAAATTTATAGATAGAAATTGTATCTAGTGAAAATTGGAGTCCATTGGAATTGGTACCATAAGAACCTACTATAAATTTAGATTTCATTACTTGAATATTATCTAATATCCCATCACATGATGATCATTCTTCTGTATAATATTAACTATAAAATTTCCATATAATAATTATAACATTATAAGGTTATATCAGTTCCCCACTATATTCAGAACTAGGAGATTCCACCACAATACTCATAAATATATTAAATATGATGTGGATAGTATTTAGAAAACAAGACACATAATTTTTTTGAAAATCATGAGTTAGGAGATCAAAATACCTTGATACATTTTTAAATTAATTTTAAACAAGAGGATAACTTTTAAGGGAAATCATGAGGAAAAACCCCGCCAATAAAAATTCCACATATTTACATTCCTTTGGATATTTCTATCAAGTAAGTATTGTATGGATTCTTACACTTGATATTAATTTGAATGTGTATAATGTATCATACACTTTAATTTTTGGATGATAATCATGATTACCTATACTAGAATCAAGGTAGAATCCAATGGGTACTTCATATGTGACATGATGTTAAATGAATAGGTTAATAATTTATTCTTTACTTAGGCACTACTAAAATAATCTATCATAGACCCTTGGATTTAAAGAGAACTATTTAATTAAATCCATGGATATGGTAGTTCATCAACAAGTTCATTTAATTAATTAAAATAATGATTAATCGTGAATATAATGTGATAGAATAAGTATGAGTCCTACATCATTAAATATAGATTGGAAAAGGGATTAAAGTACATAGTATAATTCATAGAACTATTTTTTGTCATTGTTACATTAATTTCATTCTTTAGGAATTTATTGATATTTTTCTTACTTCTAATATTTCAATTTAATAATTTTTACATAATTCCATTTAGAAAGAGGCCTATGGGTCACACACAAAGTGTGTCAATAATATTTTTAGTCTCTAAAAAATATAATATTAGTAATTAATTGTGTTATCTATTTATAGAATTATAAATTTTCAAGTAACATTGTTTAAATAAATTTAATCATTCTATATTTTATTTTAGAATATATTTGTTGAGTTTTATCTTTTTTTTATTATCTAAAATATATTTAATAAATATTTATTTATTCAAAAGTACAAATAATAAATTAATATAAATTTTTTTAGTTATGTAACTATAAAAATAAATATATTTTTTTGACTTTAGTGAATATAATATCGATTTATCTATTGAATTAATAATAGATTTTGGAAAAAACATTTCAATATTTTAGATGAAACATATTTTTTGGGTTTAATAATAGGATGGGTTAATGGTCTGATTGAAATGATATATTTCACTAAATATTTTTTAAATAAATATTACATTATTTATTTTTCAAATGAATATTCAATAATCCCATTTCATGTGATACAATAATAGTATGAATATTTTTATTTAATATGGGGGATTACTTGTAATAAATAAATAAATAATATAGATTGTGTAATTATCAATTATTTTTCACTAAGTATAAATTCCAAGTTAAATTATACTATAGATAATATACTAGTTATGAATAATGGAATATCATTATAATTATCTCAAGAGGAAGTGAGATTCATGATCCACCCTCCCTATTTAGAACATAGAGGGTATATAATTACTCTTTGTTTCATCCCATAAGGCCATGTGTCATTGGAATGGTATTTTATGGTTTTGGTCGAATGAAGTTTACACCAACAAAATTTCCATGTTCCTTTCAAGCGGTTTCCAATGGGCTTTATTCCTGAAACTGAAAATACCCAATGATTTTATTTCGATGATGAATCAAAGGCCATATTTGTATATGTAGGTTCTCATGGGGGATCTTTTCCAATGATATATAAGAACACACATTGGTCGAGTGGATCGTATGTTGGGATCATCACACCATTTTTGGGTAGTTATTTCCTACTCTAGGATATTCTTATAGATTTACGATATGTTTGTGAATCCTTCATTAATTCCCAAGTATGAAATGAATCACCCATAAATTAACAAAAAAAATTACTATCATGTATGGAATTTAGAATCTTATATATATGTACCTAAGATTCTTCATCGATGGAGATAACTGTATTTGTCTGATCTTCTCCAAAAATGGCACCCTTTTATGTACTGATTATATATTATTTTTTCATTACAATTACAATGAAATTTTTGAGAAACACATTGAATAACCCTTTAATGTAACTTTATCTATGAATACATGAGTTATTTTGGTGTGTGTATAGGAGCCATAAAATGGTATTCAGACATATCATTGTGGAAGGAATCAGAACAATTGTAGTTTGTTTCCAATTAATGTGACACATCATACCTTTTATGGTCATGTGATAAGAACCAAACCATATAGTTTAACATTATGTGGAAATACTGTCAATGAAAAAGGTTCTTATTCAATGTTTGTTGTCATACCTGTGGTGAAGCACCCCAGGGAACCAGAGAGTGATATGGGTTTTTAGATTGGATATGTCTCTAATGTAAATATCTTCCAAAGATATTTAGGGATGATTTATGTTTTTTGGGCTTGGACATAAAGGTGTATTTCTATGAAACCCATTCGGATGGGAATAAAAACCCACTTAGTTTGGTAGTGAGGACCCTAACTAAAGGATTATATCTTCGGTTTGTCTCATATGGGAGTATAGATCTTTAAGATGATTGAGTTGGGGATTATTCCTAATGAGGATTCCCTTTTTAATGAGTTTGTGTGTATTTGTGGAATAAAATAGATAGGAGGCCCATATAACAATCGAATGGTGAAATTGTTGGGGATTTTACCAAGTATGAGGCCCATGTATGGTTGAGGATTACACTTGAGATGGCACCTAGATGTTTGGGTCTCAGGGTTTATATCATACTAGATGATTCCTTAAGAATTTGGGATAATGAAAATATCATGATTATCACTATCCTCTAAACCCACTTGTATCATGATCAGTGTGAGAAACAAGATGGTGCAAAAGATCTGGTAGGCAACACAATTTGTTTTTTCTACTAGTGGATGAGTGAAAAAACAAAAGGGGGAGAGAAAGAGGGCATGATATAACACATGTTCCCTCCCTTAATTGTAACCTAGTGACCAAGGGATAGAGAAAATTGTATTTAATGTGCACCTATCCTCTATTATTATGATATTAGGGTTATTCAAATTTTATTATCTATCTTGATATAGCCCATGGGTATGGATAAGGAGTGAAAGAAGCAGGATAGGTCTTGCAAGAAAGGATATGGGCTTACTCCATTAGGGATTCCAATAACTATTTATTTAGGAAGAAAGGAGTATAATCCACTACACCTAAAAGGGGACATCAAATGTGATCCCACCTCTCCCCATTGGAAACAAAGGTCCTTGGCCTCAAAGAAGATGACGGATGAAACAGTTCATAACTGATGTGTCCAACAATGATAGATCAATTGCACTACCCCAAGGGTCGAGATTATCATGACTCAAAAAATACATATTCACATGCACCCTAAGGAATATACCAAAATAGTGTGACATGTGTGGGACACCTCTGACCAAAGGAATGCATATCCATATGTGATACATGCTGGTGTTCCTCTTACCATTGTCTTGAATGTCCAGAGGCTTCAATGGAGGCTTTGATTTGGTCCACCGTGGACAAGGGATCCAAAAAAATGAGTATCCCTATCATTTGTGTATTTAATGAGATCTTAAATGAGTCGTATGATTTTCATGTATTATTGAGAAATGGTTCTTGATTCAAGACCATGGATAAACTATAAGTGTTTCACACTAGAGTGGTAGGCCTACGTGAGATGGATATCCCTTGGGAAATGGACCATCTAGGCATGAAAAAATGGTTTAGGCCTTATAGTAGGCATCATGGGTCTCCTCAGGTGGCCCTATAAGTGTATTATATAGGTCCCTATTAAGGTTAGGTATGTTCATTCATGTTGTTTCATACTAGGGGGTTAGGCTCCTCATATAGATGTCTTGTGTTTTTGTTTAATAACCCTTCTCTTTATTACACTTTATTAGATTATGTAATTACATAACATTAAATATAATACGACCCAAAATATAAATATGTTGACTGTCTTTGAGAATTATGTACATTTAATTACAACATTAACCATGAATTACAATATCTTTTTTGAAAACATATTTAACATTCTTGAGAATTAAATGACATTGGATAACATGGGGAAAATACATAATAAAGGGGTGATCCACAAATCCTAGTAAGAGAATAAACAAGGAATAACATGAATATAACAATGCATGTTATACAAGGTATATCAATGAGGCATAAAGAAACATTAATAATAATGCTCGATATAGCATGTTAGTCATAACATGGGAAATGTGGAAATAACTTAAAACAATGTGTCATAAACATAGGTTAACACTAAACAAACAAGTCTTCATGGTGGAAAAAGTCCCATAACAGAATCAGTTATACCCCTTCCCCAACATGACATATCATTATACTAAACATTTTCCAATGCATTGGAGCACTATATAATTCTAGGCGCACCCGTCACTTTCACTTCATTATCATGCTTAAGGGTGCCACATAGATCATAAAACATGTATTAATTCATCTTCATAATTTATTCCATGATCACGTATTATGGAATAAATTTATTTTAGTCCCTAATAAAAATTTATATGTGCATAAAAATGAACAACCTTGATAGGAAATTGGTTGGGTATTCACTAAACAATTGGTTTGTTATTGAAAATCACGGTGAAAATTGTGTATCAAAACAACACCAATTTGAAATTCATAAAATGGGTTGTTGAGATAGAAATGGGTCTCTAATTATTTTTACATTATGCATACATTAATAGATACATTTATGTACATTTTTACACATTTATTATTATAAAAATAAGGCATAAGATGATAAATATGATTGAAGGAAAAGGGAAAGGGAAGGATGCTTATGAAATTTCGACATGGTAATGAGTGTAAATGGGAGGGATTAACGAGAGTGAAAGGGGTATATATTCATATATAATTAATAATTTCAATATGAGGTAGGTTTTAAATCATACCCATCATTATTAATTGTTAATAAAATTGCGTAACAAGAAAAATATACTTGAAAAAAAATGATAAAGGAAAGAACCCTTAGGAAATATTGGTATGGTAACGAGTGTTATTAGGAGGCCTTAATTAGAGACAATGGGGTTTATAATCATTTATAAATAATAAAGGAATTATTTTTGAGGTTATAAAACTTACCCTATCTTTAGTAAATTAAAAATAAAATTTCATAACAAAGAAGAGATTCTTGAATAAAAGTAAGAAATAGAGGATCCCTTACCATAAGTGTATGACACAGTAAGCTTGAAAGAGAACTCTTGAGAGATTGGGAGAACCTTGTAAGGATTATATAGAGAATAGGGAATATTAATTTCATGCTAAAAATATTTTTAGTGAAGGTAAATTGTATCGTGTATGTGTTTATATAGGAAAAAAGAGAACTTCTTTACTATTTAGGTTTTGGAATCAACAAAATAAAATATTTCAATCCATAGAAATTAAAAGGATTTTTGGCCATTATTTTTTAGAAATAGGATATATTTTAATTATTAATTTATGAAAAGTTCCTAAATTAATAAGATTTTACAATTTCTTATGTAGATGTGAGTCCCGTTTTTAATGAAATGAATTTAAAATCATAAAATACATTATATGTTTTTGAGGATTAATAAAGTCATAATGAAATCAATCAAATAAACTTAAAATCACATTATTATAAGGGTAAAACATATATTTTTTATAATATACACATTATTTTATTTATTACATCATTTTTAGTTCATTTTGATGTCATTAAACACTTTGTATATAAATATGGTGTTTAATTATTACTCGAAAAATCTACTGTCTAAGAAAATTATGGAAAATTCTTCATTGGATAATTTTGACGGAATGATTGCAAAAATTTTATTCATTTTATATAAATAATTTTTTTAATATTTTTATTTTCACATTGAAAATAAGATTCAACATTTATTTAAAAATGTCTGGATTTTTGACAATAATAGTTTTTAATCCCTAATAAAAATAATATTTCCCTTCTAAAAAATTATACATCCATTTATAAATAATAAAAAATATTTAATAATAACATTTTAATAAAATAATTCTTTTTTAAAATCCATTAATTAATTAATATAAATACTTTAATTAAGTTTTAATATTACCAAAAAAATACAATTTTTGTTTAATTGCACCAAAATCAAAATAATTTAAAAGGTTACAATAAAAATGAAAATAAATTAATTGTTCTACAAAATATACATATTTATATTACTAAGTTCTTGATAAATATCATTTTATCACACCAGTGTACACCCTAAGAATGAGGTGTGTGACAGTGAGACGTTCATGGGGCCTTTCGGCAAACATGGTTTGGGATGTGATCACGATGAGCTTGATCTTCTCCCATAAAACGTTTCTCTCATGATTAAATTATTCGATCTCAAATTAGGATTGGTCACGGAAAAATCATGGGGATTATATCTCTCATATATGATCTTATAAATGGGCTAAATAGGATACAATCATACTGGATGAGGCCATCACTCTCTTTTTTAATGTCAATTAGATTTGTAAAAACCCTATACTTATAGTAATCATGGGATCACTATTTAACAGCTATATTAACAACATTAATATTATTAAAGGTCTATTAAATCCAAATAAACAAATAATTATGTTCATGTGTTTTCTATAACCATATTACATTATAATATGTTTAATTAAATCACCAAGGGAAAATTCATTTATAAAATTTTGGGTCATTATAATATACCACTCTTGAGAATTCTACTCGTTTCACAATAAAGTGTGTATCCATTGTAAGATGATCCACCGCAACCAAAATAGCATTATTACCTCTTTAATTATTTGTAATATTAGAGACAATTTTCATGGTGATGTATTCCCATTTCCATGTAGGAATGGGTAATAGTTGCAATATCCTCTTGGATTTTTTCCATTCCGCTATTACTTACTAACGTAAAAGAATTTTTTTTGTATATAATGAATTATACTTCTTCATATTATCCCACCAATAGAATTATTATATATCTCAACACATCATTTTTCTTATTGGGTGGATGGAGAAGGTTTATTTATGTGCATCATCCAATAGATCCTTCTTTGACTCAGGATTGGATTGTACACATTTCCTTGACCCAAATCTCATAACACCTTCTTCATTTACATTGATCTCTAAGGATTTCACTTTCCGTATAGCTTCCACTTTCCTCTAAATTCATACATGAACTCTTTGATCGTCATTTAACCACTCTAGAACAGATGGTTGATCAATAATTTGTGAAAGTATTGATGGAATTCCTCCCTTGATGATTCCCATGTCCATCATTTCCAAATATAAAAATATTAGACACCATTAAATTCTCATAAAAGATGGAATTTCCCGATACTTTAGGCATAGAGCATCTACCATTTTATTATGTTTCCTAAGATGGTAGTGGATTGAGATTTTAGAGTCTTTGATCATATCTGGCCATATATGTTGGAATATATTCATCTCTTTTTGTGTGAATATATACTTGAGGCTTTTGCGAACCTCATATATTTCACATTTCTCTCCAAAGAAATAATGTTCTTACATTTATAATGTGAAATTAACTTCATGAAACTCCAAATAATATGTTGGACAGTTTTTTTCAAGACCTTTCAACTTATTTGAAGCGTAGGCAATTAATTTTTCATTTTTCATCCCCACCCAAACCAGATCCTTCTTTAAAGCATCGCTAAAAACCTCGAAAATATCTCCACTTGTGGGTAGTGTGAGCATATGTGTAGGGATAAGAATACTATTTCAAATCCTTTAATACTTCTTCTCATTAATAATTCTAGGAAAAATCTACTCCCTCTAGGGTTATCTTGGTAAGAGGGTTTCACAATCGCTAGAAATTTCTCACTGATCAGGGATAATACCCATTATCCCAAAACAACTACAGATATCTATCATAGTTGTTAGACATAAACATTCTAAAATTTCTTCTATCATTGGAGGGTCCATAGATATCCCTTTTCTTGTGATGATATTCCCCAAAAAAGATACTTCCTCTAACCAGAAATCACATTTTTTGTACTTGGAATTAATAATTATTTTCATAATGACTTTATTATAGTATTAAACTGCTCCTCATGCTCTTCTATACTTTTTGAGTATATTATAATATCATCAATAAAGACTACCAAAATTTTATCAAGGTAATATCTAAAGACCCAATTCATCATGTTCATTAATATTGATATAAAATTAGTGAGTTTCAAAGGGATTGCTATGAATTCATATCACCCCTAGCATGCACAAAAAATAATCTTGGTGATATCCTCCTTATTTAAACTAACTTAGTAATATCCTAACTATAGATCCACAGTGGAAAAGTATTGGGCTCCACATAGACGATTGAATAAGACATACTTCAAAGTAAGAGGATACTTTTTCTTTATCATGATCTTATTGAGATCATGATAATCTATGCAAAGGTGCATTGACCCGCCATTATTCTTGGCCAAGAAGATGTGTGCACCACATTATGAAGAAATTGGGCATATGAAACCTTTATCCAATTATCCTATTATAGTTTCTTCAGCTACTCGATTTCCACATCATTAATTATATACAAAGGATTGGATAATGGTAACACCCTAATTAAAAGATCGATCAAAAATTAAAAATCTCATCTAGGAGGAAGACCTGTAAATTCTTCAGGAAACACATCCGTGTATTCCTTCAAAATGGGAATATATTCAAGAATGATTCATTCCTTAGAATCAATGATTTGAGCTGTATATTTTTTATCCAAGGGAAATAATATCCATGTATGAGATCATGGTGATAAATAAATATATCCTACACCTTGGACTTGTATAGAATCGGGGGTCGATTCACAATATTAATAGTTATTTCCTTCTCATGGAAATTTATATTGCTTCTGTACAGAGAGATCCAATCTATGCCAATAATTTCTTCAAATTCTACCAATGGGTGTTTGAAAATGATTTTATTGTAAATTTAAACCACAATCTTTTACATGGGAAGAGTTACATACATGGGATGAAATAATTTCCCCATTTTCCATTTTCACCAAAATCTCTAAATCAATGATTTTTTTGTGGATTTTGAATAGTTCTACCAATATTAATGATATAAATGAATGAATATAACTATAATAAAAAAGAGTGTTCACTATTATTGAATGAATAACTATCTTACTTGTCACCACTTCATTTTTAGGATTCACTTTGGCATTAGTGTTTTAAACAGATCACCCTTGCTGACTTGGTGGTTGTTGGATGTCCCCAAAAACCATTGTCTTAGTTCATTGGTTTGAAACATTCCCCAGTTCTATGATGTTATATCTATAATCAATACCCTAAGGTTTGATTGGAGCATTCGTTTCCTCTATCGTAGTAGCAGTTTTCTCTTGTCATAAGTCACTGTTTTGGTTCCCTTACTTTCCACACCTAAATCACTTCCTTGTCCCCTTCAACAAATTTCTAGTGTTCTTATTTCCATAACTTTTCTAAGTGGGATGAAAAAAATTCTTGGCACAACAAGATCTCTCTATTAGACAACCAGAATTGATCCCCACTTTCCTATGCTTCTCCTCGTGATATCCCAAATATTCACTGATCTCCATTTCATCTTTAAGTAAACATCATATAGTTTACTCAAAACTATTATATTCACAAATTTCTAGGCCTTTCTCTAGGGTAGGTTTTATCCCACTAAAGAACAAGCCAACATTCCATTCGGGTGTAATGACAAAGTCGGAGGCATATCGTGCAAGCCCTGTGAAGTTTTTTTCTGTACGTCTCAATAGATTCATCATATTTCTATGTTGGGGAAATAAAATACAATTCCATTTAATATTAGAGGGTGCAGGAAAAATATTTATAATTTTTTTTCCAGAAATCCATCCCCACCATTCCATTGATCTCTTCCTTAGGAGCCATATTTTTTATCATTACCCACCATTGATTAGTTTCACTCTCTATATGATAAACAACGAAAACAAAATTGTCTTGTTCAAGTAATTGAAGGATGGGTAATATATTCTCAATTGAGTCAATCCATTGTTCAGTGATAAAGGGATCAGATGATTCATTGAATGTTGGAGGCCTTTGTCTCATGAATCTCTCGATTATAGCATTTTCTCTTTTGGGGGTTTGGGACACTCCTATGGATCTATGTTTCTATTCAAAATGTGAGTCTGCTGAGAGAGTATCATCATGATGTGTGCTATTCCTACTCCAATCAGGTTGGGTATCTCATTAGGGAATACATCACATTTCTCATAACATTAATATTTTACAAAGTTATTCTAATTTATGACAAATGGATAGAAAAAATTGAAAATTAATTATGAGTATATTTAAATTTTAAACACATAAATGGAAATTTACTGGTATGGAAGGGATAACTTATAATTGCATGTATTTCCATAACTTATGGTTTTCTATGATTTAGTATTTGTTATCTATTATATATTTCATAAAATATAATATTATGTGAAATTTATCAATCAATCAATAATGCTTAATAACATGTTTATTAATTATGAAAGCATATCCACCAAGAGTGTTAAAGCAGGTGCTCAGTAAGGCCTGTTGTCATGTACCGGGTTACCCCGTTCCAATCCCAAAACATCTTGTCAGAGTAGTTATTCCTAGGTACAACTATTCTAGAACAATGTTATATTGTAGTATCGAGATAGGGATGTATTAACTTGATAAAAAATACACTACAATCACATAGATTTTAGGGATTCATTATTATACATAGTATTATTTATAAAGATTTTTCTAGGGTTTTATTATCCTAATCCCAAATATAACTAAACTTCTTCTATGATGCCAATTATATAAACCCATGTCGGTATGAAACAATTACACATGATTTAATTACATAAAATTACACTTAATATAACCTATGATATTGATTAATCTAGTGTATTGAAGAAATAGGTACCTTGAATAACAACATTAAACATGAATTACAATGTCATTATTGAAAACTTCTTTACCTTGATTGATCTTAAAAATGCATTGGATAACCTGGGGAAAATACATAAAAATGGGGTGAGACATAAAGCCTTATGTTGGACTCCTCATGTTTTAATCTTGTTTTAATGATCACAAATCTTATTCAACCTATTTAACTCCTGTAAATTATATCAAATCATGTGTATTAATGTTTAAAAGTATTCTGATGCTTTAAGAAGATCCATTCAAGATCCTAATTTCTCTATTTTTAGTTTACTTACTTTATACTATCTTTGATCTACTCTCATAATAATTTCTTTGACAAATGCTTAAGTCTAATCCATTCTATTATCATCATTGCTTATGTCTGAACAAAGTTACTTTGAAATGTTTAAGACACCATGAGTCTGCCACTGGTTATGTCCTTCTAGAACCCTAAAGCAGACATCGTGAACCAAGACACCATGAAGCAGGACACCGTGAAGTAGACCCCGTGAACCAAGACACTGTGAACCAAGACACCGGGAAGCAGACACCGTGAACTAAGACACCATGAAGCAAGACACCGTAAAGAAGAAACCATGAACCAAGACACCGTGAATCAAGACACGGGGAACAAGACACCGAGACACTCAGACACTGTGATCAATCTAGAAACCATGTGAAGGAGACACTGTTTCCATGACTTACTGTGACACCATTTCTTAAACTATTTTGTCTTCTTTCAATTTAAATTCTAATGGTAATATTTGAATATTTTAATTCATTGACATAATTAGTGTTTTTTTGTGGACATATCATCTGACAGTACGAGGTAAGACGTGCAGAATACATGCAACCTGTAGGCTCCAACACGTGCATTTTTACAAGATAAAAGCGAAGTGTGGCCAAGAATACGAGAGCATGATATGGAATGAAAAACAAGGCTGTGAGAACCATAACGAAGAACACATTTAGAGAAAGGAAAGGCCGACTGTATGAAACTCGATACAACTGAAGAACACACAAAGCATATTTGAAGCTTAGAGAACATCTTCACTCTTTTGAACCTCACGATGAACACAAGCTGAATCATAACACTCTGTTTTACCGACAATGACTCTATCTTTGTATCTGCTTCATCTCGGATGTCCAAAGCAGCTAATAAAAACACTCAGAGAATTTCTAAACCCATCTTTATATTTATGATCTATTGTGTATTAGTTTATTACCTTTTGAGCAGAGTGTGTACCTATAGAACATAACAATATTTATCCCAAATTAAACTAATGGATACAAGATATCCTTACTCAAACACTCTATTTACTCTTTTGTATTCCCACAGATAAGTGTGGAAGAGGTCCCTGTGTGGCCTGGTATTTTGCCCCCATGAAAAACGTGGAAGAGTTCCCTGTGTGACCTGGACAGACTGTGTACTATTTTTAACCCCGATCTAGGGTGTCGATCAAAGTTTATTTATATAAACTGCTTGGTGGTAGGTGATCACCAAGTGGAGTGGATTAGGTCTCATCTTTAGACTGAACCACTTGTTTCATATCCACTGTGCTGATTAATTTAGTCTTCTCTGTTTTACTACTTTTCTTCATAACTCAGAAATCACTAAATTTACTTTGATATTTAGTATTGGAAAGAAGTTATAACTGTCTTGTCTTAGTAGAATAAATTCAAAAGTAGTTTAAATAATTAATATTAAGAGTACTGAGAACTAATAAATCTTCTAAGAAGTTATTTAAATAGTCAAACTATTATAACAGTATAACCTTGATTAACTGGTCTTTATTTAACTTGGGTAAAACCCTTTTAGAAATAATTTTTACAGTAATTTTTATAGTTACTCAATTCACCCCTACCATCTTGCGTAATCTAATCCAAACAACATTTGGTATCAGAGGTTTTTCATTAGGACTTTGTGTAATCTTATTCAACTATCATTGTAGTTAAACTTTATAGATCTGTAAATTTTTGTTAATTCTAAATTTATAGATCTTTTAAAGTAATAATCTATTATGGATAATATATTGGAAGGTTCTACAACCAACAGACCACCATTATTTAATGGAACCAATTATGCTCAATGGAAAATTAAAATTAAAATGCATTTAGAGAGTATGAGTTTTGAAATTTGGTCATCCATTATAGATGAATACAAAATTCATACTACTGATAGAATCACATGGGATGAACCTACCAAACCTGCCTACAATAACAACTACAAAGATATGAATGCTTTATACTTCTCCTTAGGAGATGAGGAATTTAATAGAATTTTTTCTTATAAAACTACCCATGATATTTGGGATACCCTGTCTGTCTCACCTAAAAGAACATATAGTGTAAAATAAATGAGACTTAATACTTATACCATTAAATATGATAATTTTAAAATGAAACCTGATGAGACTATTTATGAAATGTATCTTAGGATCAATGGGATTGTCAATACAATGATTTCTCTTGGAAGAGAAGTCATTGCCAAGGAACAGATCATGAGAATCCTTAGATGTCTACCTGATAGATGGAGGGGAACCACTGTATCTATTAGAGAATATTGAGACATTAGAAAACTACCTGTAAAATAACTCATTGGGAAACTGATAATGTATGAGGAAGAGCTGAAAGTCAATAAGGAAGAAGAGGATGAACCAAAGGGGAAATCTGTTGCATTCAAGACCACCACCTCTAAGCACAAAGTCAAAGGGAAACTGGAAGCTTCTATAGAATGCTCCACCAGTGAACAATAATCATCTGATGGTGATGAGGAGATGGTTTGACAAGCCATAATATTCAAACGATTTTAGAAAATGAAGAACTTTTTATGAATGCCTAACTTCAAGGGAAAATATGACCAAAAAGTAAACTGGAAGAAGGACTGAAAAAGAAGTGACAAAACTGATGAAATTGTCTGCTATGAATGTAAGCGCAAAGGGCATATAATGGCTGACTCTCTAAAGCTCAAGTACAAAAAGATATTTGAGGACAAGGATAGGAAGTAAAAAAAGGAAATGAAAGCAACCTGGAGTGCTTCTGAGGATAGTTCAAGCAACTCAGAGATATCACATGATGAACAGGATAACAAATCCAATATGTGTTTTATGACAAACACATTTGAGGTAACACTGGACTCTTATTTACATAATTCATATTATTCTAAAGATGAGAGTGACACTGAAAAAATGACTAATAAAGAAATGTTTGAATACTGTAACATGCTTGAGGAAACATGAAATGAACTAAAAGACAAATATAAATCATTAAAGAAATAGTATTCTCTTACCATAAGTGTTAAATTTGAACTCACAACTGAAATGGAGAAAAATACTCAACTGCTCAAAGAAAAAAATAAATTAAAAATGTCTAATGAGAAATTAAAGCATGACTTATAAAATATTAATAATGGGAAAAATACCCTTACCAAAATGTTAGGAAAAAAATATCCCCTAAATACAAAAATGGCATTGGTTATCAACATGGTAAAAGAAACTTTAGTAGAACAAAATTTGTTTCAAAATCTAGGATATACAGTTTTACTCCTAATTCTAGACTTAAATCTACTAATTCAATCCATGATACATATTCTACTGTTTCAAATTTTTTTAGACCAAATACAGTTTATTTTTCAAATACATTACACAATGATTATAGGAAACCTATGAGGAAAATATGGGTTCCTAAAGCACTTATTACTATTATTACTAGACCCAAACAAGTATGGGTACCAAAATATGTTTTTTATTAATCTTTTTGAAGGAAAGCTGCTTAAAGAGCTCCTACAAAAGACTATGGTACTTAGACAGTGGATGTTCAAGTCACATGATAGGAGACTACTCATGCTTCAAGAACCTGATAAAATTTGATGGAGGACATGTCACATTTGGTGACAATTCCAACCGAAAGATTATTCGCCTCGGCCAAATCGGTAACTCTAACTCAGTTTTAATTTCCAAACTACTATTTTTTGATGGTCTAAAATATAATATGCTTAGTATCTCACAATTATGTGATGATGGATTTCATGTTAGATTTGAAAATGATGTTTGTAATGTCTTTAATTCTAAACATGAACTAGTATTTTCTACATTAAGAAATGAAAATGTGTATTCTATTAATTTATATTCTTTAGATTATCAAAATGATTCATGCTTAAGTGTATTTCATAAAGATTCTTGGCTCTGGCATAGGAGACTAGGACACTATAATGTTCACTCCCTTAGAAAACTAACCAGAAAAATCCTAGTTAAAGACTTACCCAAGCTTGAGTTTCCAAATGACAAAGTGTGTAATCCTTGTAAAAAGGGAATACAACACAAATATTCCTTCAAACCAAAGAAAGTAGTGTAAACTTCTCAACCTCCCGAACTGGTTCACATGGATTTCGTTGGACCATCTAGAGTTTCTAGTTTTAATGGGAAGCACTATGTTTATGTTCTTATAGATGACTTTTCTAGATATACCTGGACCTTCTTTATGGATCACAAAAGTGAAATATGCTCTTATTTTACCAAATATGCCAAGTATATATAAAATCTAAGTGGACTTATAATTAAATATGTAAGAAGCGATCATGGACGTGAATTTGAAAATCAAGAGTTTTAATCCTTTTTCTCACAAAATGGTTATATTCACAATTTCTCTTCCCCTAGAACACCTCAACAAAATGGAGTTGTAGAGAGAAGAAATAGAAACCTGCAAGAAATTTCTAGAACAATGCTTAGTGAATATGAACAACCTATTTATTTTTGGGCTGAAGTTGTCAATAAAACATGATACATAATCAATATAGTGTTGATCCGACCTATTCTCAAAATGAATCCTTAAAAATTATGGAACAATAGAAAACCCAAGTTTAACTACTTCAATGTTTTTGGTTGAAAAGTCTATATTCTTAATACTAAAGACAGTCTTGAAAAACTTACATCCAAAAGTGATGAAGGTATCTTTTTAGGATTTTACATGTCTAGTAAAGCCTATAGAGTGTTCACTAAAATAACTAAATGTGTGGAAGAATCTGTTCATGTCAAATTTGATGAAACAGATCCACATGATCCTAAAACCATCCTAGATAATCTGGAGGATGATATATCAAATCTGAACATCAATTCAAAATCCTCAAATTCTTCTATGAAAGAATCTGTGAAAACTTCCAACTCTGGAAATTCCATAGAATCAAGTCACAATGAACCTAAATCTATTGATGAACCTAAAATCACTAGTCTCCCTTTTTCTAGAACTGTTATAACCCTTAAGAACCATCCCTTAGATGCTATTGTAGAAGGATTAGACAAAGGAACTCAAACTAGAGATTCTATTAGAAATCAGATTGAACATCAAGTCTTCTTGTCACAACTTGAACCTAAAAACATTAATGATGCTATCAATGATGAATTTTGGGTGATATATATGCAAGAAGAACTTAATTAGTTTTAAAGGAACAAAGTTTGGAAATTTGTTAAAAGACCCAAGGAAACATTCACCATAGGCACTAAATGGGAGTTTAGAAATAAGATAGATGAAGCTGATAACATAGTTATAAACAAGGCTAGATTAGTTGCTCAAGGCTATAGTCAAGAAGAAGGAATTGACTACGAGGACACCTTTTCACCAGTATCCAGACTTGAATCCATCAGAATCTTACTTGCCTATGCTGCACATCTGAATTTCAAACTATATCAAATGGACGTTAAGAGTGCATTCTTAAATGGGTATATAGCAGAGGATGTTTTTGCTGAACAACCACCTGGATTTACAAACCCCTATTTTCCAAATAATATTTTTAAACTATCAAAAGATTTATATGGTTTAAAGAAAGCTCCAAGATCTTGGTATGATAGATTGAGTGCTTTTCTTATTTCCAAAGGTTTTACAAAAGGAATAGCTGTTCCTAACCTTTTTATAAAAAGAATTTCTAATGATGTTTTAGTTGTTGAAATCTATATAGATTCCATTATTTTTGAATCTTCAAATAATTATTTATGTGTTGATTTTTCCAAAATGATGAAAAATGAATTTGAAATGAGTTTAATGGGTGATCTAAAATTATTTATTGGATTTAAAATCTTTCAAAATAATGATGGAATTGTTTTAAATCAAAGTAAATATATACTATATATCTTCTAAAACATTTTGGATTTGATAAAACTAAAAGTAGTGACACTCCCATGAGTACCACTTGTATGTTGGATCTTGATGAAGATGGAAAATCTATTGATCAAACCACTTATAGAGTTATGATTGGAAGTTTACTCTACTTAACTGCTAGTCATCTAGACATTATGGTTAGTGTGTGTATGTGTGCTTGTTTTCAATCAAATCTTAAGGATTCTAATTTAAATGCTATAAAGAGAATTTTCAAATACCTCAAGCATACCCCCAATCTAGGACTGTTTTATCCTAAAGGACAATCATTTGAATTAGTTAGTTATTTTGATGCTGACGTCGGTGGTTATAAGTTAGATAAAAAAACAACCTCTAGAACATTTCATCTTTTAGGCAAGTCACTAGTATCATGGTGTAGTAAAATACAAAATTCTGTTTCATTATCTATTTCAAAAGGTGAATACATAGCTTCTGGTAGTTTTTGTGCACAAATTTTGTCGATGAAATACACATTAATAGATTATGGATATCAATTCAGACATGTACCAATAAATTGTGACAACACAAGTGCTATTAACATATCAAAAAATCCCATTTCACATTCTAGGACAAATAACATTGATGTAAGACATCACTTTTTGAGAGATCATTATCAAAAAGGTGATATCACTTTGGAATTCATTGGTTCTGAATATCAACTTACGGATATTTTCACAAAACCATTAAATTATGAGAGAATAGACTACATAATACATGAACTATGAATGATAAATCTCAAATAGATACCTTACTTGTTAATGTTTCAGATCTTATTGTTCGATATCTTACTGTTTGATGCTTTACTGTTTCATGATTAAGGTTTCTCAGCTAGTGTTTCATGTTACTGTCTCACCGTAATACGTAGTTACTGTCTCTCATGTTTACTGTCTCACTGTATAGTTCATGTTTACAGTCTCATAATCAGTCTTCTGTGATTAATGTCTGACGGTTACTGTCTCACCGTAACGTACACTGAGAAGTTCGTTCACTGTCTCACCGTAACATACGTTTACTGTCTCACCGTAATGACTAGACACGGTCTCACCATAAAAATTCTTTATAATTTTTATTGTAAAAACCCGTATCACGGTAATTATCCTTTTCACCTTTTTTGTTTTCCCACACTTTTATTTTTGCGATGTTTGGTATTCCTAAATGATAAAGTAAAGAATGTATCACTTGATTCTTCACTTGGGGTTTCTTTTACTTACTCATTTCGAACCCTTTTTCATTCCTGCAACATATCTCTCTCTCTCTCTCTCTCGAACCTTTAGTGAATACCAAGAATGAAACAACCTTCATCATCGACACTTGAGAAGAACAGCTTGAAGAAGAAGAAGATTACACCTAAGATAACACCCAAAGGACCTTAAAATCTAAATCTGGTAAACTTCGTTGTTGTACCTGAGAAAGATATTTTCACCAAATGGAATCTATTTAGTAAGTCTCTAGTATTGAAAGTGTTAAAACAGCAAGGAATGTTATAGTGGTTCTCAAAGGAAGATAGACCCATCTACCCTAAGTTAGTGGCTCAGTTTTACCAGTACATATATTTATCTTTTGATTCTATTGATAATTATGTAGTAAGAAGCTAGGTTAATGGACAGAGATGCTCATTCTCTTTAAGGTTATGGGTTGCATGCCTTAGGATACCTCATGAAGGCATCTATGAGGATTATTAGAGAGGACCTCCACCTTCAATCGAATTATTTGATTTATAGGATGCTCTAAAAACCTTAACTGGAAATAGAACCTAGAGAAGAGCCATTTCTGTTGAAGTAGATGGAGAATCAAGGCATCTATTCAAGTTTATACAGAATTTGGTTAGTCCCAAAAAAGGTGATTTTTCTGTTTCGAAATATCAAGATGTGTTTTTGATTCACCTTATGAAAAATGGACATAAGATCAACTTGTGCAAGTATATCATATATCATATGCGTGAGCTGATCAAAGTCACATCCAAATCAACTTCACTGTTTTACTCTCAGCTAATAATAGCCATGCTTCTTGTCAAAGGTATGGTTGGACCTAATGAAGAAGTAATTAAGGATTGTGAATTCTCTCTCTCAAAAGACACTATCAAAATAATGAAGATAAATTAGAATCCTCAGAAAAAGGAATGGGTGGAATACAATGATAGAATTTATAAGAAATTCAATCCTGTGGATTATCCATCAAGACCAAGAAATATTTTTGATCCTGGTTTGGAACCAGATGAGATTTTTGATTATCCTAAAGAAGAGAAAGAATAGGCTGAAGTGCCACCTAGGGAAGCTATTATTGTTAAGGAAGACAGGACTACTGTTTCTCATGTAGTTCTTGAAGAAGAAGTCCCTGCTCATAAAGAAGCTATTAATATGGAAACTCATCCAAAGGCTGAAATAGAATCAGTTGCCAAATAATATGAAAATAATGCCATGGAAGATCCTATAGTGGAATAGCCACCTATTTTTCAAGAGGTAAATCTTGAGGAACTCCTAGTGGAACAATCTGTTCCTAAAATCATTCCTTCGGCTGAAGAACGGATAGAACAAGCCTTTCAGCTAGCTAGACAGTAAATGAGTGAGGAACTTGGAGCTGAGTCTATGGAATTAGACTGAGATCCTAAGCCTCTCAGTCCTGAGAAGGAAGCACCTATTGAGAGGGAGAAAACCCCAAATATCGAGTCTATTGTAGCTTCATATCCAACTAAGTCAAGTCCTATAGACACTCAGTATAAATTTCCCAGTTTCTATGATGTGGATGACTCTCAGAAATTTACAGCAACTAGAATTGATCTTTCCTTTATATTCCTATTGAAATCAGTCTCCAATATCACACATGAGAAAGAACCTGAGCCAATACCAGTCCCTATTCCCGAACCTTTATCTGAAAACCCATCTTTTTTAAGTAAGGATAATCTGAAATAATTTGGTGCTACCCTCCTGTCTGGAGTTGAGAAACACATGGATACCCAACCACTTCTTATGACCAATTTAAGTAAGAGAGATGACTCACTATTATTAGAGAAATTTATTTGGAAAATACAACCTAAAATTCTCCCTGAGATTCAAGAAGTAAGAGTTGAAAATAAGCTGCTCAGTAATGAAGTGAAGACCCTTAGAAGTATGGTTGAAGACATGTAGAGAGAGATACATTCGAGATCTGAGCCTGTTTCTCCTCCTGTAGAACCTGTTTCTCCTCAAATCCCACTGTTTTTTGTGTCTCAAATTCAACATTATCTAGCCTCCTTAGATGAAAAGGTCGCTAAAAGAAACAAACAAATTTTGAAGGAAATGAAAGAGCTTTTTTCCAATCTTAAGAAACTTACTGATGAGTACACATGGTGTCTTCCAAAGGTAATGAATCAACTCAAATCTCTGACCACAGCTATTAATGCCTCTAAATCATCTGGTCAATCCTCTAAACCCTCATTAGACAGTGATCTGCTCAGAACTGTAGTCAATGAAGGCTTCATAATGTACTCAGTGGTTTCAATGCGGCTTCTCTATCTGATGTTGTCAAGAACAGTGATAGAGTTCTTGACCTAGTACAAATCCACTCCAAAATTTCTAATGATGCTTAATAAGAGATTTCCAACAAAGTGGGTTTTTATTTCAATAGAATCTTCTCCAAGACTGATATGACAAATTATTTTTAATTATCTTGTAGAAATTTTGCAGATTTTTCCTGTGACTCAAGCTTTCAAGACCCAAGTCCAAAAGCTCACAGAGCTTACTCGATTGTTGGACAAGTTTATGGAGAACAAAGATGTTTTTGAGAAAGCCATGCAGTATGGTGGAGAGATCAATATAGATTTCATCAAACTACTGAGGCCATATCTTCATGTCTATAGTACAACCATTTTTGCTCTAGTGGTTTCACCTCTAAGACCTAGGCTGTCTACCTTCACCTCTTCCCTAGCCACAACCACTATGTCTGTCGTCCAAGCACTAAGTCAGATCAGGCCTGTGATTCTCGATCAACAACTTCATAGATCTTCTACTGCTCCTACTTTGGCTCCATCATTCTTTTAAGGACTTCCATTACCATCTTTATCAACCACATCACTACCTTCTTCTACCTTGAACTCTACCCCTATGGCTTCCTCTTCTGCCACTACTACTAAAGGCAAAGAGAAGGCCAGCCCCTGAAGAAGCACAGTGATTACTCCATTTTGATAGGAATGACATTTCTTTTTTTCTCTTTTTTCTGTTTATACTGGACCTTCATTTCTTTAATGAAATGTGCACTTTTCATGACTTTTATTATTTCAATATTTTTGATAATCCACAAAGGGGGATAAATCACTATATATTAGCCATTTATATTTAAATCTACATAATTTTTTAACATAAAAAAGGGAGAGATTGTTAGAATTCTAATGTTTGAATCATGTTTTAATGATCACAAATCTTATTCAACCTAGTTAACTCCTGTAAATTATATAAAATCAAGTGTATTAATGTTTAATGTATTCTTATGCTTTAAGAAGAGACATTAAAGATCTTAATTACTCTATATTCAGTTTACTTACTTTATACTATCTTTGATCTACTCTCATAATACCTTCTTTGAGAAATGCTTAAGTCTAATACATTCTGTTATCATCATTTCTTAAGTCTGAACATAGTTACTTTGAAAAGTCAGAGACATCGTGAGTCTTCCAGTGGTTATGTCCTTCTAAAACTGTGAAGAAAACACCGTGAACCAAGACACCGTGAAGCAAGACATCGTGAAGCAGACACTATGAACCAAGACACAGTGAAGCAAGACACTGTAAAGCAGACACCGTGAACCAGGACACCGTGAAGCAAGACACCGTGAAGCAGACACCTTGAACCAAGACACCATGAAGCAAGACACCATGAAGAAAGATACCATGAATAAGACACAGTGACACTCGAACATCGTGATCAATCTAGACACTTTGTAAAGGAGACATTGTTTACACAACTTACTGTGTCACCGTTTCTTAAACTATTTTTTTATCTTTCAATTTAATTCCTAACGGTCATATTTGAAGATTTTAATGCACTTACATAATTAATTTTTATATGTAGACATATCATCGGACAGTACGAGGTACAAGGTGTAGAATACATGCAACCTATCGTCTCTAACACATGCATTTTTCCAAGATAAAAGCGAGGTGTGGCCAAGAATCACAGATGGTGATACTGAATGAAAAACAAGGTTGTGAGCACCATAAATAAGAACACACATAGAGCAAGGAAAGGTCAACTGTATGCATCTCGATAGTACAGAAGAACACACAAAGCATATTTGAAGCTTAGAGAACATATTATCTTTTTTGAACCTCACGATGAACACAAGTTGAATCGTGACACTCTGTTTTATAGAAAAAGGACTCAAAATCGTCATCTGCTTCATCTCAAAATTCCAAAGCTACAAAGACAAACACTCAAAGCATTTCTAAACCCATATCCATATTTCTGCACTATTATGTATCAGTTTATTAACTTTTGATCAGAGTGTGTACCTCTATAACAACACACTCCGTCTCCTGAATTAAACTGAAGGATACAATATATCCTTACTCAAACACTCTATTTACTCTTTTGTGTACCCATGGATAAGTGTGGAAGAGGTCCCTGTGTGGCCTGGTATTTTGTCCCCATGGAAACTATGGAAGTGGCCCCTGTTTTACCTGGACATTCTGTGTACTGTTTTTAAACCCAATCTAGGGTGTGGATCAAAGTTTATTTATATAAACTTCATGGTGGAAGGTGATCACCAAGGGGAGCGGATTAGGTCACAGCTTGAGACTGAACCACTTGTTTCATATCTGTTGTGCTGATTAATTTAGTCTTCTATGTTTTACTACTTTTCTCCATAATTCAGAAATCACTAATTTCAATTTGATAGTTAGTCTTGGAAAGAAGTTATAATTGTCTTCTCTAAGTATAATAACTTCAAAAGTAGCTTTAATAATTAATATTAAGAGTAAAAAGAACTAATCAATCTTCTATGAATTTATTTAAATATTATAACACTTATAACAGTATAACCTTGATTAACTGGGCATTATTTAACTTGGGAAAAACCCTTTTAGAAATAATTTTTATAGAAATTTTTATAGTTACTCAATTCACACTTCCCCTATTGAGTAATCTACTCTGACCGACACCTTGTAAGGTAATAAACATGGAATAAAAAGAAGATAATAATACATGTTAGAAATTTAATATCAATGACGTATAAAATAAAATGAATAGTATGGAGTGATATAGAATGATAATCATAACATGGGAAATGTGGCAAAAACATAAAACAGTGTATCGTAAAAATAGGTCAATGATAAAACACAAAGATTTCATGTTAGACAATGTCCTATAATTGAATGAGTTACACCCTTATCCCAAAAAGATATATCATTATTCTATACATTACCCAATGCATTTGAGTGATATATTATTTTTATCACACCTCTCACTTTCATTTCATTTTCATGCTTATGTGATTCACATAGATCGTAAAACATGAACACATTTATAATCATAATTTATTACATGATAAAGGAGTGTAGAATAAATATATTTAAGTCCCCAATAAAATTTTATATGTTCATAAAATTGAACACCCTTGATATGAAATTGGTACGATATTCACTACATAATTGGTTTGGCATGGAAAATTGGGGTGAAAATTTGGTAGCATAATAATGTGACTAAAAAATTAAAAAAATGGGTGGATGAGAAAGAAATTGTTCTATCATAATGTTGAAATGAATTATAAAATAACAAAGACATTTAATTACATGTACACACATTTAGAATTAGAAAATAACACATATGATAATAAATAACCTTTAACAAAAGGGAAAGGAAATGATGCTTACGTAATTTTGGCATGGTAACGAGTATACATGAGAGCAATTAATGATAGATAAAGGGGTATATAATAATTTATAAATAATAAGGGAAATATGGGTGAGGTTTTAAATTATACCCCATCATTATTAATTGAAAATAAAAGGGTGTAACAAGGTAAATAAACATTGATAAAAAAAGAGAAAGGAAAGAACCCTAACGAACTTTGGGCATGGTAACAGGTGTTATTATGAGGGAATAATGAGAGAGAGAATAGGTTATATAATAATTTATAAATAATATGGGATTTATGGTGTTGGTGATAAAACATACCCCATAATTAAGAAAATAAAATTAAAATGGTATAACATAGAAGAGATTCTTGAATAAAAGTGAGAAAGAGAGGTTACTTTAAATTAAGAGTATGACAAAAAAAGATTGAATGGGGCTACATGATAAATTGGAGGAATATTGGGAGGATAAAATAGATAATATGTAATAGTTGTGTCATGATCCAAAGATTTTTATTTAAGATAAGTGGGAACTTTGGTGGGTTTATATGGGCAAAGAGAGGGATTTCTTTAATATTTAGGTTTTACACTCTACAAAATAAAATATTTCAAACCAAAAAACATTCAACTAGTTTTTGCGAATGTTTTTTCCAAAAGTGGAGAGGTTTCCATTATTTTATTATTCAAATTTCATAACTTATTAAAATATAACCATTACTTATGTGGAGGTGACAAACATTTTTAAAGAAATGATTTTAAAATCCTAAAATACAATATATGTTTTAGAGGATTCATAAAGGCTTAATAAATTTAATCAAATAAAATTAAAGTCAATTAATTTTAAGGGGAAAACATATATTTGTCTGACGAAACCCATAATTTTATTTATTACATCATTTTTTGTTCATTATGAGATCACAAATCACACTGTATATTTATATGGTATTTAATTTTTACCTGAAAATTCAATTGTCTCCTGAAATAATGAAAAAATAACCATTGGATATTTTTGAAATTATTATTCCAATAAAAATTTTCATTACATGTAAATTATTTTCCAAATATTTGTATTATATCTTTTAAAATAAGATCCAACATTTATTGAAAAATGTTCATTTTTTTACAATTACAGTTTTGAACCCTTATAAAAAGTATTTTTCACTTCATAAATATTAAAACCATTTATAATTAATAAAAATTATTTATTAATAAAATTTTATTAAAATTATTTTTATTTTTAAAATACATTAATGTATTTAAATAAATCCCTTAATTGAGTATGAATATTACCCTAAACGACTATTTGTGTTTAATTGAACCAAAATCAAAATCATTTAAAAAGTAAAATACAAAATGAAAAGAAATTAAATATTCTATACAATATAAATATTCATATTATTATGGTCCTGATACATATCCCATTATTACACCAGAATACACCCTAAGAGTATGGTTCACAATAGTGAGACTTTTATGGGGCCTTTCAGTGAACATGGTTTGGGTCATGATCTCATCAAGATTGAACTTCTCCTATAAATGGATTCTCTCATGACTATGTTATTAGATATGAGCTTGGTATTGTTCTAGTTAAAAACCCAGAGATGATATCTTCCAAGAAATATCTGATAAATGGAATTCATAAGTTTCAATCCCACTAGATGAGGGAATCACTTCCTTTTTCTATGTCAATTGGATTCATAAAATCCCTAAATTTATAATAATCATTGGATCACTTTTTAATAGCTATATTAAAAATAGTAATATTCTTAATGGTAATTTAAATCCAACGATATAACTATGTGAGTTCATATGTTTTATATAACCATATTACATAATAAGATATTTAATTAAATCACTACGGGAAATTCATATATAACAATTTCGGTCGTTACAAAAATACACCCTAAAGAATTCCTCTCATATAAAAATGATGTTGGTAGCCTTTGTATGATGATACACCCCAAAAAATATATAATTATTCCAACTTTATGTCTTTGTAAGATTAATGAAAAATTAAATGATGATGTTTCCCATTTCTTTTTAGGTATGGGTAATGATTGCATCATCCCCTTGGATTTTTTTCTTTCCACTTTTACTTAGTGACCTAGATGACATCTTGATGTAAATTCCACCATCTCCTTTTTCATATTGTCCCACCAATAGTGTTATACAAGATCTAAATATATCATTGTGCTTCTTTAAGGGATGGAGAAGGTTTATTTATGTGCATTATCCAAAAAATCCTTCTTTAACATAGGATTTGATGGTACAAATAGACATAAACCAAATCTAACAGCACCTCCATCAATTACATTTTCCTCTGAGGATTTCACTTTAATTATATGTTCCACTTTCTTCTAAATTCTCAACTCAACTATTTGGAAATCCTTTAACATCTCTAGATTATATGGTTAAGAAATAATTTGTGAATTTATTGATGTAGTTCTTTACTTTATGATTACCATGTACAACGTTTCCAAATATAACATGATCATATCCCTTTTATTTCTCATTAATGATAGAATTGTTGGATTGTTTGGTCTTAGAGCTTCTAGAATTTTATTTTCTTTCCCAATATTTTATTAGATAGAGAAGTCATAGTATTTGATTAGCTATGACCATATTTATTGGTACATATTCATCACTTTTTATGTAAATATATACTTTATGATTTTTTATCCATATTTATTTTACATTTCTCCCCAAAGAGATGATGTCACCAATATATTTAATGAAAAAATAACTACATACATCTATATATCTTGTGTTGGGTAGTTCTATTCATGAACAATCAACTTACATGAGGTATAAGAAAATAATTTTTCATTTTGTATCAACACACATATGAGGCCCTTCTTTGAAGCGTCACTAAATACCACTAAAATCTCTCCACTTGTGGGTAGTGTGAGAATAAGTGTATTGATAATCCACATTTTTCAATTCCATGAATATTTCTCCTCATTCATCATTCCAAGAAATCTCTACTCTCTTCTAGGTTATCCTGGTATGAGGGTTTCATAATCATGAGAAATTTCTCCCAAATTGGTTATAATACACACCTAACCTAAGGAAACTATGAATATTTATCATAGATGTCAGCCTCATCCATTATTCAATTTCTTCTGTCTTTGATGGGTCAACAAATATCCCATTTCTTGTGATTATATTCCCCATAAAGGTACTTCCTTTGATAAGAACTCACATTTTTTTACATGGAATAAATCATTTCCTTTCGCAATGTATTTATTATAATATTCAACTGCTCCTCATGCTCCTCATTACATTTGAGTATATTATAATATCATCTATATAGACTAGTAAATATTTATCAAGGTAATATTTAAGGATTATATTCATCAATTACATTAATATTTTTGGATAATTAGTGATTTCTAAATGAATTACTATCAATTGATAGTGCCCCTACCTTGTACGAAAATAATTCTTTGGGATATCCTTATTTACACATATATGGAAGCATCTCGACCAGATTTCCACCTTGGAAAAGTATTTTTCTCCATGTGGATGATCTTATAATACATTAATAGAAGGAATATAATACTTTTTCATTATCATGATTTTATTTACCTCATGATAATCAATGAAATAGAGCATTGACCCATCCTTCTACTTGATAAAGATGACCGGTGCACCCAATGGTGAAGGACTTGGGCTTATTAAACCTTTATCCAAATTCCCATATAGTTGTTTCTTCATCCCCTAAAGTTCCAAAAATTCCATTATATATGGATCCTTTGACAATGGTAACACCCCAGTTATAAGCACGATAAAAAATTCAACACGCCTTCTAGGCGAAAGACTAGGAAATTACTTAAAAACATATCAGCATATTCTCTCAAAATGGGATTATCTACAAGGATTATTCATTCCATAAACTCAATAATTTGAGCTATATATTAATTTACATTGGTTAATAATATCCATTCATTAGATGATCGTTCTAAATAAGATCCATCCTCCTCCTAGAACATGTACAAAATCAGGAGTCGATTCACAATATGGTGAGTGATTTCCATCTCATGGGAATTTTTGTTGGATATATATAGGTAGAGCCAATCCATTCCTATAATGGCATCAAATTACCCCAATGGGTGTATGAAATAGTTTTCTGGGAAATTCGTCCAAAAATCATTGATATGGGAAGAGTTATGTACTTGGGATTCAATAATTTCCCCATATTACCTTTTCACTAACATCTTTGATTAAATGATTTTTTATGTAGTTTGAATATTTCTAAATAAATTTCATGATATGAAGGAATGTGAAGAATAATAATAAAAAATTATGTTCACTATTAATGAATGAAAAAATAATGTACCTATCACCACTTCATTTTTAGGATTAACTTTGGCAGTAGTGATGGAAAAATATCACCCTTACTGCCTTGGGGGTTGTTGGTTGTCTCAAAAAAACCCATGGCTTAGTTCATTGGTTTTGCAAATTAATTTGTTCCTTATTGTTGTAGAAATAGAAAATACCCTAATGGTTGACTATATAATTCGTTTCCTCCTTCATAGTAGTGTTTTTCTCTTATCAGTAATCAATGTCTAGGGTACTATCCTTCTGACACCAAAAGAATTTCCTCATCCACTTTAGGAAATTTACAGCGTTCTTCTTTTCACACCTTTGGCAAGTAAAATCCAGAAGGTTATTTTGACTTCAATGGAACATAATACAATTTCCTCATAGATATCAAATTCACTAATAACCAAGAATTTCTATATACTAGATTTTATCCCGCCAAAGAAGTGGTCAACCTTGAATCTAGATGTAACAACAATGTTAGAGGTATACTGTGCAAGCCCTGTGATGTTTTCTTCATATGAATCGATAGAATCATTGTATCTTTGATTTATGGAAAGGAAATCCATTTCTATTTTATGTCAAAGGGTGTGGGGAAAATATTTCCTGAAAAACATTTTCCCAAAATACATCGCCACAATTACTTATATACCTTCCTCAGGAATTATAATTTTCATCAATGTCTGCCATTGACTATCTTATCTCTACATATGATAAACATCCAAAAGAACTATCTCTTGTTTATATCATTGAATAATAGATAATATCTTTTCAATTGTGTTGATCCATTATTCGATGATTAAGGTTTCAGATTATCCATTGAATGTTGGAGGCCTTTATCAAATGAAGAACTCTATTGTGGTTTTTTATATTTTGGGGGTATTTGGACACACCTCCTAACATATTTTTCTATTCAAAAAATTTGTCTACTGAGAGAGTATCATTATGATGTTTATGATTCTTTCTCCCATCAGGTTGGGAATCTTATTGGAGAATTCATAACATTTCTCTTCATGTTTAATTTTTACCTGATTCCTCCTATTTTTGAACATTGTCTAGAATAAATGGAAAATTATTTATGAGTATATTTTACTTTTAAACACATAAATGGTAATTTAATGACATTAACTGGCTAACTTATAACTTATATCTATTTCCTTAACTTATGGATTTCTCGTCATCGATCTATTTTAACCATTATATATTTTCTAATATATACTCTTATGTTCATTTTTAATCCCCTGATATTTTTTCATAATGAGATTCAGAATTAAAAAAGCATATCCCCTGATAGTGTCAAACCAGATGCATAGTAAGGCAGATTGTCATGTACCATATTAACCAGAGTCAGTCCTAAAACACCTTGTCGGAATTATTACTCCTATGTAAATAAATTTCAAAACCATGTGCGTTTGTAGTGTCTAGAGAAGGATGTATTTTATTGATAAAACACTTACTCTACAGACACCATAATTTTAGTGATGTATTCTTATACGTATCATTATATTTAAATATTTTTCTTGAGTTTTCTATTAATCCCAAAAATCACTAAACTTATCCTCTGATACCAACTATAACAACCCTTCTCTTCATTAAACATTAATACATGATTTAATTACATAAAAATAAACTTAATAAAACTTTAAATATTGATAATTCTAGTTTATTATATAATTAGGTACATTGAATTACAACTTTAAACATGAATTACAACATCTCTATTGAAAACTTCATTAACCTGCTTGAGCTTAAAACTGCATTAGCTAACCAAGGGAAAATATATAAGAAAGTGGTGAGTAATAAATCCCAATAAGGTAATATACATGGAATAATAGGAAGATAATAATACATGTTATACAAGTAATTTAAATGAGTCTTAAAAGAACATGAATAATAAGGTGTTATATAGCATGATAATCATAACATGGGGAATGTGGAAACAAATTTATACAATGCATAAAAAATCATAGTTCAAGGATAATACACCATGACTTCAGGGGAGAAAATATAAAATGAAGGAATCAGTTAAACCCCTATCCTAACATGAGGTATCATGATACTAAACATTCCCCAATGCATTGGAGTTCTATATAATTCTGGACGCACCTGTCACTTTCATTTCATTCTCATTCTTAAGTGTTCCACATAGATCTTGAAACATGGATTCATCCATCATCATAATTTATTCCATAATCATTGAGTTTTTAATAAATATCTTTAATTCCCCAATAAAAATATATTTGTTCATAAAAGTGAAAAACCTTGATAAGAAATCGTTAAGTGATTCACTACACAATTGGTTTGGCATTGAAAATTGCGGTGAACATTCAGTATCATAACAACGTGTTATAAAAATTCATAAAATGGTTTGATGAGAGATAAATGGGTTTGTAATCATTTGAAAATGAATTTTATAGTAATAGATCATGGGGATACATGTCCACACATTTGTAATTAGAATATAACACATATGATAAAAATAATCTTGAAGAAAAAGGGAAAGGAAATGATAGTAACGGGTGTACATGGGGGGATTTTATGATAGATAAATGGTTGAATAAAAATTTATACAATATAAGTGAGGAATGGGGGAGGTTCGAAATAATACCCCTTAATTAGAATTTGAAAATAATATGCCATAACAATATAAATAATCATGGATAAAAATGAGAAAGGAACGAACCCTTATGAAATTTTTGTATAGTAACATGTGTTCTTGGTAAGAATTAACGAGAGATAAATGGGTCTATAATTAATTATAAATAATTAGGACATTATGGGGGAGGTTTGAAAACATCACCATCATTAGGAAATTGAATATATAATGGCATCACATAGAAGAGATCCTTAAATAAAATTGAGAATGAGAGGATCACTTACCTTAAAAGTATGAAACCCAAAGCTTGAAAATAGATTCATGAGAGATTAGGGAACCTTGAGAGGATTATAGAAAGAGGAGATAATAGTATGTTCATTCTCTAAGGACTTTTAGTGAAGAGAATTGATTTCTTTGATGTTTTTATATAGGAATAGAGAGGGATTTTTTTAATATTTCGTTTTTTGACTTTACAAAATAAAATAATTCAAAGTACAAAACATAAAATGTTTTCTGGACATGGTCTTTTCAAAAGTGGATAGTTTTTAATTATTTTATTTGGAAAAGGTCTGAAATTATTATAAAAAATTACATTGCTTATGTCGATGAGAGTAACATTTTTAATGAAATGAATTTAATATCATAAAATACATTATCTTTTTTAGAGGATTCATAAAGGCTTAATAAATTTACTCAAATAAAATTAAAATCCTATTATTTTAACTGGAAAACATATATATGGCCTAATATATCCATTATAGTATTTATTAAATCATTTATGGGTTATTATAATGTCATAAAACACATCATATATTTATATAGTATTTAATTTTTACCCAAAAATTTGACTATCTTAAAAAATTATGAAAAATTATCAACCATATAACTTGGATGTTATGATTATAAAAATAATAATCATTTTTAAAAATAATTTTCCAAATATTTTAATTTTTACATTTAAAATAAGATTAGAAATTTATTGAAAAATGTTGTGTTTCTTACAATAATAGTTTCTGAACCCTTATAAAAAGTATACTTCGCTTCATAAATATTAAATGATCATTTATAATTAATAAAAATTAATTAATAATAAAATTTTATTAATATAATATTTAGTTAAAAAGTTTATTAATTCATCAAAGTAAATTCCTTAATTGAGTATGAATTTTACTCAAAAATATTATTTTATGTTTAATTTAAAGAAAATAAAAATCATTTAAAAATTAATAATAAAAAATGAAAATAAATTAATTATTCTATAAAATATAAATATTTATATTATTTAGGTCTTGATACATATCCATTTATTACATCAGCTCAATCCCAATGTGTAAGATGTGCGATAGTAAGACTTTCATGGGTTCGTTCAGCGAACATTGTTTGGTTTGTGATATCGATGAGCTTGAACTTCTCTTGTAAATGGTTCCAATTGAGCTTAAGTGGATGGATCTCATATAGATATTGGCTAAGGGAAAATACCAGTGATTCTACCTCACTTATAAGCTCTGATAAGTTATATTCATAAGGTACAATCCTATTGGATGAGGCCATAACTTCCTTTGACTATGTCAATTATATTAGTTAATGCTGTTAATTTATACTAATCATGTGATAACTATTTAACGACTATATTGACAATGGAAATATTATTAATGGTATTTTACATACATATATATAACTAATGGTATGTATGTGTTTTTTATAACCATGTGACATTATAATACATTTAATTAAATTATAAATGGAAACCACATTTATAACAGTTCAGGTTGTTACATTTAGAACTCGATGGGACTTTGATCCAACTATCCCACTTAATTCCCACTTCCCTCTAGTTTCATAGGGACACCTGATCGATTTTAGGAGACCTAGGTGAAGGGGATGTGTGACCAAATCTTGGGGGATTCAACCTATTTTCTAGTTGTGAAAATTAGTATCTATTTGGCTATATTTTTATGAAAATAGGGAACCCATTTCGAAGGAGTTACCACACATAGGTTTGTGGTGAAGGTACAAGGTGTAGGTACCCAACATAGGTGTGGCCTACCTTTCATTTCCATGTAGGGGGATGCACTAGACTTATGATTCATAGGGGTTTGAACCCAACCATCTTGTGACTGTTCCTTCGATTATTGTTCATTATCCCCATCTCTCTAATATAATTTATTTATAATTCATAGTCTTTTCATCCCATATGAAAAAACATAGTGTCATAAAAACCCCATGCCCCCTCAGGTATGGTGCGCAAGACTACGATGCAGATCTGATGCATAGGTTTTCCATTTCTATAAATAACACTGACCCATTTGTGGAATTATTACTACCACATCCTTTCATTTTTTCTCTCACTTAAAAATATCATCCGCTTAGGCGTGCCATGTTTTTTTAATGCAATTCTCCTGAAGGTCTTCCTCGTGTGCGTATATGGTATTTCCACTTTAATGACCGCTCTGTGTAGAACTGTCATGTTGAGGAACCTACAATGTACCACATGGTTGAGGTCCCTATACGAAGGGCCCATTCAATAAGATTGTGTAAAGGACATGTATGATAGAACTACATGAAGGATCTTCCTTTTCCATTTCTTTTGAAGTAATCAAAACAATGATTTTGAATTAATGAAAAATATTAATGTGTTATTGCTGGTTTTGAAAATGGTTACCCAGTGACATCTCCCAAATATGTTATTTCATGTGCCTCTGAGATGAGAAATGATATTGGGGTGCATAACTATGACATTCTTGAATGTAATCTTCTGTATCTTGTGAATCACTTGGCAAAGTATCAACCTGAGTATCCATGTAGTGGTTATTTTACTTTTTATAATCCCATAAATCTGAGGGAATCCTGCATCACTAGGGATCATAGTTACTTCTAGATGTATTTGTTCAAAAATCATACCAACTTCCCTACCACCAACATTTCCTCCATGGGTGTCTATATTAGGAATGGAATGGTTCCCACTAGATATTTCATGCATCACAACCACAACACTCTGGATTTTAAGTCGCATAATAAGGGATTGAAGCCTCACTATTATTACTCAAATTTTCATTAATCATTGAAAAATTAGGCACAAGGTTGGATGGAGGAATGGGATTTTAATTCTAGAGGGGAGTTATTAATGAGTGGAAGTGGGCATACAAGGTGTTCCATAATTGTACATAATTCAAAATGGTGTTGCAATATGTTAGTATCAATGAGTATTGTTGGTCAAGGAAAGCATACTTTTCCATGAACCTAGAAATAATTCTAGAGCTTGTGAGTTGATGGAGTCCTCAGAAAAATTCCTTCCATATGAAGCATGGTGTAGTTGGTATTAGATTCTAGGATGTCTAAATTTTTTTGGGATCCCTTATTCTTGATGATATATAGGATGAGTTAATCCCACTAAAGAAAATGTTGGATGATGTTGAAAGAACCCCTCCCTTGTCCCAAGATCATTTTAAGGTTGATCAATAAGTGATTAACAAATATTTTCAACCTATGGGTGACTCCATCCTAGATTGAGGATTAATTATCTCCTCATTCCAGAAGGATAAGGTCCCACTTGAAAGATCCCTATTGGATTCCTGACATTAGATAATCGAGGTTCTCTTGGAACATTCTAGTATACACTAGAGAAGGGAGAGCATCATCATTGGGGTAACAAGGGAAATCAAAAAGTTTCTCTCACAACTCGTTTCACTGGATTCCATGCAATATGGATGAGTATCTACATTCTTTCATTCTGCGAATCAAATGTCATCGTGGGACTAGATAATTTCGATGAAGCATCCAAATTATTATAAGGGATCCAAATATGGTTGTATACCCCTTTCCCAGTGAATATGACATGTTTTTTCTATATCAGTACCATTAGAAGCCCCCAAATAGAATTACAGGTCTCTTTCAAGGGTTTTTTGGTGGATTTCAGCGCAATTCAGTTCTTATGGTGTGTTTAGTTTAGTTGGAGTCCCTAATAGTCAATTTCACCCATTTGTTCAAGCATTTTCTAGACTCCATCCTCTACCCCTAAAGTATGACGATGTGATGAGGATGTGGATAATGTTGGTAGAATTTAAATTCTTCCCATACGGTGATCCAATAACATGGACATTCACTGATGATTGAAAGGATTATGATGAATTGAGTGAGTACATAATAGAATTTCGATATAGTGTAATTGAAACTCGCATTGATAGTGAGATCATCTGTGAGAATAATGTTGCATATCGATTTACCTTCCAATTCAAATGTTTTCAGCAATAAAGTGTCATTCCCACCACACATGTTAGGCCTGAGAAACATCCAATGATATCCCACTAGTTTTGGATCCTGATGTCCATAGTGGCATCCAATATATTAATCTCACTACCTATTTCAAATGAATCAATCATTATATAGACTTTTTATGCTAGTGCATTGTTCACTTTATACCCTCAAAGGGAGCTATCAAAAGTTTTTTATTGGGTTCCATCCATTAAAACTACTTCTCATGGCTAGAAAATGAGGAAGGTTTGAACTAATGTATATTATGTTGTTGCTATTAAGTATTCAAGGAAATCTATACAAAATACCATTGAGTATGATAGGGTTTAAAAAACCATACCTTCTATGCTGAGGCAGTTTAGAAATCATCACCGAGAGGATACTCCTGATCTAGTCACCCAATCTTTTTTGAGACTTGATAGGCTAGAAAAGGATTCCAAGTCAAAAGGTATCAGGTATAAATTATAACGGTCTACATTATATCCAAATTTTGTGTGATCCATAGATATCCAATATTAGAAGAGTATATCATTTGACATTAGATATTCATGGGTATTGCTATATATTGTCTTACACATTCTAAAGATGGGGGGAGTCCGTGAGCCCTCAAATCTCCACCCTAACAGTTATTTGGATGAGGTGTGGAAATATGTTCAAGATATATAAACATTGATATATTCCATAGATTGTCACATATCATCCTCAAATTGAGTGTTTGACATGTTAGATCGAGGAAAACATGAGGGGGTAAATGGTCACACTGACAAGGAATGGATCGACTTCATAGGCCCTAATAATGAATCTCTCTCTTAACCTTTACCATTACTAGCCTTCCATCCACCATCAATAATTTTTAGGGGATATATTTTACAATTTAGATAAGAGTAATAAGAATAAGAAGAAGCTGTTGAATATAGGATATAGTTGTTAGAATATGGGCTGATAGGCACCCATATCGAGGTAATAGAAAATTATCCAGCATCCCCGAAACTATCTGAGGGTCAGAGGATGATGGTAGAGGGAAATATGGTGGGAACTCCTCAACCTCAACCTAAATTATTTATTACTAAGGGGATTGATATAAGACTCTCATAATCCCATTAGATGATGAAAAATATGGTGGTAAAATCAGCCTTTCATATGAACCTCCGTATATATTTTTGTTGTGATTGAATGCCATTACTTCCTTGATATACCCTTTTGATTAGGATATTATATAATAGAACATACATAACCTTCCTCCCTAATGGAATTTGTCACTATTACTTCAGGGATCAAGGGGGGAACCTTGGGGGAGGAAAAAACCCATGTTGATTATTTTATCACCTTGATGGACAAAACATCAAGTGATGTGTCTGCATCTACTTTTATTCATCCATACAGAAGAGAGGTCCATGGTAATATCATATGTGCACCCTAAGGCACCACTACAAAAACAGGCAAGGGAAGCGCTACCCCTTTATCAGTGCTAAAAAAAGCGCTGATAAAGGAGGGCCTTTATCAGCGCTTTTTTAGTAGCGCTGATAAAGAGGGGATTTATCAGTGCTTTTTCGTACTGGTGATAAATTTTATGTTTAAAAAATAATGAAAAATAAATTATTGTTATATAAGTATATTTATATTGATATAAATATAATATATATTTTTTAAATATGTTTTAGATACCTATAAATAGACTATTAAATTTTATATATAAGAAATTTATTGAAAATGGCTTTAAATTATTTAAAATATGTTATTAATTAATAATTTTCTAATTATTATCAATTAAATATCATTTTATAACAATTTTAAGACACAAAAAATCAAAACAATTAATAAAAGATCTAAAATATGTTGAAAATGTAACTCAAACTTCAAACGGACATAACTTTTGATTCGGGTGTCTGTTTGAGCTCTATAGCATATCAAATCGAAGCTTGCGATGATCTCTACGCGCTAGTGACCTAGGAAAAGCCTCTGTCACATTTTTTGTGGGCAAAAGGTCCAAAAGTCCTTCAAAACTGAGTTTTTATTCGGGATACTTGGATTTGTTAACATTAAAATAGGTATAACTTCTAATCCTGATGTCTGTTAGCCCTGTACCACATATCATATCGAATATTGTTTCATATTTTTCGATTTGATTGGTTGTGGAGTTGAAACGGGCTTCTATATTATAAGTTATGATCATTTTAACATTCTATGGATTTTCAGATACACACACATATATATGTATTTATTCGTAAATATATGTGTCTGTGTGTGTGTGTGTTTTATATATGTATGTATATATATATTTATTTAATTATAAGCACACATAAAAAACATATTTCAAAAATTTATTTAAAACTAATCTTATAAGTATATATTAATATACGATCAAATATACGGATAAAAATTTATAACTAAAAATATATATATATATAAAAAATATATATTAATATACGAATGAATATATATATAATAATATATGAATAAATATATTTATATTTATATTAATATGAATCTATATCAATATACGAATAAATATAACTATATATATATATATAAATAGATATATCATTAAATAGAGAAAAAATGAAATAGCTTAGTGGTAAAGGTGCAGTTGTAAAAGGGGGAGGTTGCGGGTTTGAGTTCGGGTGAAAGCACAAAGGGGTGCACGTGTGTGAGGATGTGTGGGAAGGGCAGCGTGCGGGAGACCTCCTAGCATTGATAAAATGGGGGGGGTCAAGCACTGTTAAAAACTCTCCACACAATATTTAAATCTTTTTTTATTTTAATTTTTTTTTACTTTTTTCAGTGCTTTTTAAAAACGCTGATAAAGGTCCCTTTTATCAGCTAAAAAAATCTCTAATAAAGGGGCCTTTTATGAGCGTTTTTTTAGCGATGATAAAAGGGGTATTTATCAGTTCTTTTTCGGAGCTCTAATAAAAGGGACCCCCTGCTGCTCCCGTTCGCGACCCCAGACATCCCCAGTTCATCGTCATCCCCAACCTTTTCCTTGCCTTGTGTTCCCTCCCTAGTGCACTCCAGCAAGCTGGATATCCCATCTTTCCCTCATGCTCCCCGTCCCTGCCCTCCCTCTCGGCCCCACCCTCATGATCCAGCTGACCGTCGCCATCGACCCCAGCACTGGCCATGTCCTCACCCTTACCTCCTCCTACTCCCCTCTCAGCTCTGGATGGCTCTCGTCTTCCCTACAGGTCGTGAACTCACATCGATTCACCCGGCCATACCACCTCTTGTCGTTCCGACCTCCTACCCTTCCGGCCTACAACCTTCCGCGCTCCGGCAAGGCCACCCCACCTTGTGTTGGCGTCACCGCACCAGCATAACCCCCCCCGTCTCTGGTATATTTGTTTATTTGTTATTCCTTCAATTTATTCATATTGTTTTTATTTATTTTGGAGGAATTATAATACCATGATTTGTGTTTAGCACGTTCTGGTTGCTGTCTAGAGCATGAAATTGGTTCATTGGGTATTTTTCGTCTTTTCACAGATGCGTTGTTGTATTCGTGTTTGAGGTAGGCTAATCCTGATTTTTTATTTTATGATGATTACCTTTGACATTTTCATTAATCCAATTTTTTATTTTATCTGATTATTAGCTTTAATTATTGTTCTCTTAGATTTTTTACTGTTATGTTTTTTTAATTCCTATAATTTGTTAACATAAAAGTTTTATTGCACTTCTTTACATATGCATATCCACACCAATGAGGAAGGTGTCTGATTAATGTCAATTGTTGTTTTAATGATTTTTTTGGGCGTGGATTTCAATTTTGATGATGCTTATTCAACCACCCTTTTTATGTGTTTTTGAACCCAAAATATTGGATAAATTTTTCTTGCACTTGTAATGTGAATTTAAGGAATTTTATAAAATGTATAGTCGTTATTATGTTACAATGGACAGTTTTTTTGTGACAAATTGGTTTGGTTTGTATGGAATAGTGAGGCCATATCTTGGAATGTGTGTCAAAATGTTTTGTAAAGGGTTATATTATTTTAAAAGGGGGTCATTCATGTTTTTCATAATTGAGGCGAACTGTTGGTTTTGGTTTTAAAACAGTTAGTGTTTGGTTAAAATGGATTTGAAATATCTCCTTGGTTGTTTATTGTGCCATTGGACATTGGAACATCCATGGGTTCACTAGGTGCACATATTTATGTGTTCACAGATGATAATGACACCTTTGATATGGTGTTTCTTTAAATTTGTGAATTTCCTAATAATTATTATTTAAATAATTGTGGTTTGGTCTTTGGTAGGGTTACCCTTAAATGACTTAAAATGTACTACTCAAGGTTTTGGCCCCACTACTACAAAAACGGGCAAGGGAAACACCACCCCTTTATCAGTGCTAAAAAAAGCGCTGATAAAGGGGGCCTTTATCAGCGCTAGAAAAAAGCATTGACAAAGGAGGACCTTTATGAGCACTTTTTTTTAACGCTGATAAAGGGGACCCCTTTATCAGCGCTTCTTTTAGTAGCGCTGATAAAGGTGGGCTTTATCATCACTGAAGAAATTTAGAGTTCAAAAAAAATTCATGAAAAATAAATTATTGTTATATAATTATATTTATTCACATATAAATATAATATATATTCTTGAAATATGTTTTAGATACATATAAATAGACTGTTACATTTAATATATAAGAAATAGAGTGAAAATGGCTTTAAAATATTTTAAAAAAATATTATTAATTGATAAATTTCTAATTATTATCGATTAAAAATAATTTAATAACAATTTTAAGACACAAAAAATCAAAATAATTAATAAAATATTTAAAATAAGTTGAAAATCTGACTCAAATTTCGAACGGCGATAACATTTGATCTGGGTGTCCGTTTGAGCTCTACAACATATCAAATTGAATCCTAAGATGAGATCTACACACTAATGACTGAGGAAAAGCCTCTATCACATTTTTTGAGGCTAAAAAAGGCCCAGAAGTCCTCCAAAATTGAGTTCTTAGTCGCGATACCCTGATTTGTTAACATTCAAACAGGTATAACTTCTGATCCGGATGTCTGTTAGCCCTGTACCACATATCATATCGAAGATTGTTTCATTTTCTTCGATTTGACTAGTTGTGGAGTTGAAATGGGCTTCCATATTATAAGTTAAGATCGTTTTAACATTCTATGACTTTTCAAATACACATATATATGTATTTATTCGTAAATATATATGTGTTTGTGTGTGTATGTGTCTTTGTGTGTGTCTGTGTGTTGTATATATATATATATATATTTAATTATAAACACACATAAAAAACATAATTCATAAATGTATTTAAAACTAATCTTATAAGTATATATTAATATACAAATAAATATAATGATAAAAAATTATAACTAAAAATATATATATAAATAAATAAATATAAATATATATTAATATACGAATGAATATATATATACTAATATATGAATAAATATAAATATATAAATATGAATATATATCAATATACGAATAAATATAACTATATATATATAAATAGATATATAATTAGATAGAAAAAAAACCAAATAGCATAGTGGTAAAGGTGTAGCCGTGAAAGGGGGAGGTTGAGAGTTCGAGTTTGGGTGGAATAAAAAGGGGTGTGCATGTGTGAGGATGCGAAAGAGGGGAAATATGCAGGAGACCTCCTCTTAGCACCGATAGGGGGGGTCAACGCTGATAAAATCTCTCCCCACATTATTTAATACTTTTTTATTTATTTATTTTTACTTCTATCAGCGCTTTTTAAAAGCACTGATAAAGGTCACTTTTATCAGCACTAAAAAAAGCACTGATAAAAGACCCCTTTATTAGTGCTTTTTTTAGCACTGATAAAAGGGGCCTTTATTAGTACTTTTCAGAGCATTGATAAAAGTTAACCCCCTATATTAGTGCTGAGCTTTACAGTGATTTTTTAGCATTGTTAAATCCTATTTTGAGCGTTGATATAGGCCATTTTTATAGTAGTGCCTTCGGGCTTGGAGTCTTTAAGGATTTCGGGCCACCCAGGCCTTCGGGTCAGTAGGGCTTTCGGGCCACCTTTATGGCCTTTGAGGTACCTCAAGGCCTTCGGGCCACATACAGTTGCCCCAGACACGCTACAAAAAAGGTGCATCCCTAAAAGAGGATTCAGAGCTGGTGTACTCACCAGAGCAGAACCAAATGGATTTGTCAGAATGAGAGGGTATGGCTCTGCCATCGGGACCAGCTTGTGCTTGCACAAAAAGCCTAGCCAGACGGCCATGCGAAGGTGGAGAGCTACTATCGTGATGCAGATGCTTGGGAGGGGCAGTTTCTTGTAGATAGTCTGGTTGAATTCCCTAAGACCTTCGGGTCATGTAATCTCCTAAGCCTATGGGCCATGTAATCTCTAAGCCTACGGGCCTTGTAAGGGTTCCCCCTCATCCCTTGAAAAGGGGGTTATCAAAAATCAATAAAAATGAAGGCCTTCAGGCCATTTGGGCTGTATTAGTGCCCATTTGGCCTTGAAAAATGATTTGGTGTGTGTCTGGAATGGATAAGGGCATGTTTTTCAAATATGAAACATTTGTTTGTGGTTGGTATCCAAGGGCCCGATTGGCACTTTGAACATAAAACATTAAATTGTCTAATATTTTGTTAAATGATTTGTTTTGTAAAATTGTGTGTGTCTGGATGGAGTTTTCATATGGTTTTTTGAAAAATGGTTTCGACATGATGTGGCATGATGGCCTGTTTGGCACTTTTAGCTATTGTAATTTTTCAGCTGTTTCTTTGGAAGGATGGAATTTTGAATTACTGTAAGCCAATTTAACAACGTTAATATTTTGTAAAAAATATCAAATGGTTTTAATGATTTAATGTAATAATGGCCCAATTAGCACCTTTGATGATATAATGTGTGTATATATATATATGGGACACCTCTATAGGGGATATCCCATTATAATTTATCATATAGAGTGTCCATGTTTGGGGCAGGTAAGTGTGGTGAGATGAGTCACACGTGCGAGGGCCTCTGAATTAAACAGTATTATTATAACAACCATGGGTTCTTGAGCACCTTTCAGATGATCAAGTGATGGTTGCTGATCAACTTCAATTATACAGGTTGGTACCCCAAGATTTGTTGTTAGGCTAGGTAGGCTTTTCCACTAAATTGGTCTGTTTAGGGTGGCCAGTTGGTTATAGACTTTGGATAGTCACCATACATCGGCAGGTGGTTCCAAAACTGAGTAAGTCTAGGGGTCTTCTAAGGATATTTATGATCACCCATGGTTACTAGATTATTTTCATTTCTTGTTCACTTTCCATTATACTAGTTTATTTCCATCTTACATTGATTACTTGTTATACTTTAGCCCATCTTTGGTATATTTTGTTTTGGGTTTATTTTATAAAATGTCAAATGATTTTGGAAATGATATGTCATGTGCATTGAATTTTTAAATGAGAAAAACAAGTTTCTTATTTTAAAATGTGAGTACCCTACTTTTATATTTGTATAATAAACTGGTTTTAATGAATTGTTTTGCGAAGCGAGATGTTGGATTCTTTGGTTTGTCATGGAAACCCTACTGAGAATTTTAATGCTCATTCCTATTTTATCATTTTAGTTTCAGCTTTCATTTTCTTAGGTATTGTAGGATGGGTTTCTCATTGTTGGAGAAAGGTCAGCCTTTGGTTGGGAGGTGACCTGGAAGGTCATGTGGTGGTATATTTATTTGTTCGGTTTTATTCTATTTCTTCTGTTAGAGTTTAGTTTTACTGTTCTATTTATTCCTATTTATTTATTTATTTTTTAGGGGAAAAATCATTCCCAACGATTAAATTTTTATTCCCATCACTAGTTTTAATCCTTTGGGGATCGAGAACACCCTTCGAGTCATGTCGCAGACCGGCCCGGCTGTTTGGTTCAGGGTCAACCTGGGTTGGTTTATGAAAAAATGGTATCAGAGGAGGCCCTTGTTATTTGGGGTGTCTTGTATATGGAGATTAGGGCGGTTAGGACTTGAGAGGTAGGTACAAGAAGGACGTCATGAACCCTCACCGGTTCTGAGCCTCGAGTCTCCATGGGTAGTACGAGAATTGATTCATTGACTCTTTCTAGTTTGTTTTAGATTTAGGGATAACATCCAAGGAAATAAGAGGTTATATTTTGATTTCACATGGATTAGTGACCCATGTAGGACCCCGGGATACCCTGAGAGGGGAGGGGTGAATCAGGGTGAGAAATTTTTCTTTTAAAGTGATGGATGTTGTTCCCACATTGGTAGGAACTTGTTAAACCAGTAAGATGGATATGATCAGAAAGCAAACATTAACATGCAGAGATATGACACATCAATTTTTTACATGGTTCACCACTAAGGGCTATGTCCAAGAAGCATACGCCGATTGGTTTTCGATCGTACCAAATTCCACTTAATTTCACTACATGTGGATTACAAAGGTTTAGACATAGTCACTCTATCCCAGGCTCACTGCCTTTACAATAGTTCAGGGATAGCTCACTGTGTCCCTCGGGTCACTCCCGTTGACTCCCCCTGGCTCACTGCCTTTGGTGAAGTCCAACTCAGTTTATAGACTTGAATGTCTTTTCATCATCGCTAATGAATACATCCTCTTTTTTATGTATAAGCTCTATTGAAGTGCAACTTCCACCCCTAGACTAATCTCACTTTGCACCAACGGTATCAGGAAAACTTTCAGCCTTCGTGTAGCCCTAGAAATACTAGCGTACTTCAATGAAACCTAGCGCGCTTAACCAAGCTCGGTGTGCAAGTTTCAAGACGGTGCACAAGTTCACCTCTCCCACTTGCACGACACTCACTTCTTCAACTACAAACTTGCGTGACTCACATCCTTTTACGCCCAAACCGATTTTGGCATGCAACTATGAACTGTCGATCTTCTTCAAATCCTAGCATGAAAGCATCACCAAACCACCTATGTGAAACCTCCTTCACTAACTCCAAACATGGGCGACTAAACCCCTTTCTTGCCCATAACACCTTGGACGCGCAACAAACAACTGTCGCACAACTTCAACTTGCACGACCCACCACCACTTGTGCGACCACAACACCTGCGTGATGGGAGCTCTGGTTTTCTCTAAGTCTGAACTTCATACCGAATGAGGAGAGGTAGACCTATATTTATTGGAATTTGGATACCCTGTGCGATGGCGTGAAAGTCTTCCCTCAGCGCGCAAGTTTCGGCGTGCAAGTCTCTTCCACGCATGTCACTTGTGTGACCAAGCATAAAACTTGGGTGCTCTTCTCCCTTTTCCATATTTTCATGTTCTGATATTGAAAAAAAGGCATGCAAGTTTCTTCTCCTTCAAGACAACAACGCACAAGTTTCTTTTCCAAAACCACTTTTCTCCATTTTTCGATTTTGGGTTTGTTGGAAATCAGTAAATAAATTCAATAGAGCACCAGCCATATGCAAACAACAAACACAATAATCAACTCAGCCAACACTCTATATCTACGTGAGCAATGCTCAGTGTAGAAAATAAGAGAGGAATCTTGAATTGGGTTCCCATCCAATGTATACCTTCCCATACTATCATCGACACTGAATTATCAATGTGTCACAAAAGCATTACATTACTGATTTATTCCTTTCTCCCCCATTGACAATAAACCCAATGACCAATAATTTTTTTTGATCATCTCAAACCACACTCCCCCTGGATAGTATCTCCCCCACAAACCTGCATTGCCTCCATAAAAAAATTAAAAACAATTAACATAACTGGGGAGAGGGGAATTGAGTAACCTCTTTATGCATTGGGAGGTGGCTGAACACCAAGGTTCAACCGATGCTTCTCAAACACAGCCACTGACAGTGGCTTGGTCAGGATATCAGTCACTTGCCCATCAGTTCCCACATGATCCATTCTAATCATGCCTTGCTCAATTTTTTTGATAAAGCGATACTTGATTTCAATATATTTTGTACAAGAATGCTGAACATGATTGTTTGTATGATCAATTACGCTCTTGTTATCACAGTAAATTACCATTGGTTGCTTCAACTCATCACCAATATCTGTTAATCGTTGCTTCATCCATAGCCGTTGAGTGAATACCTTTGTGGTGGATATATACTCAGCTTCAACAGTATTAAGAGAAGTAATTTCTTGTTTCTTTCTCAATCAGCCAAAACATTTATTCCCAATATTGAATGCTCCACCACTAGTGGACATTCTGTCCACTACATCACTAGCCCAGTCAGCATTAGAAAATGCTTCTAATTCATTGTCTCTTCCTAAAACAAAGTATAGGCCACAACTATGAGTACCTTGAATATACCTCAAAATTATTTTTACTGCTGTAATATGTTCCTCCTTTGTATTACTCTAAAAGCAGGTCGCTATCCAGGTTTTAAAGATAATATCTGGCCGTGTCTCTATCAGGTACAGTAGGCTCCCAATTATCCTCCTGTACATAGTGGGGTCTACAGATTCCCCATCTTCATGCTTTCCAAGTTTGGTTCCAACTGAAATCAGAGTTGACATTGGTTTGGATTCTTTCATGTTAAAATTCTTCAGCATCTCTCTTGAATACTTTTCTGGAGAAATAAAAGTGTAATCCTTCCTTTGAATCACCTGCAGCCCCAAGAAATATGCGAGATCCCCAATCATAGACATTTCAAATTCTGGTTTCATGTGATTAGCAAACTCATCCACCGATTTTTTCCTGCTGCCACCAAATATAATGTCATAAACGTAGAATAGAACCATGAAATGATCTTTTGGGGAATTCTTCACATATAGATTGTGATCAACTCCTCCTCTTTTGAATTCCAGCTTCTTGAGGTAAGAATCCAACCAGTAGTACCACACCCGTGGTGCCTGTTTCAATCCATAAATATTTTCTTTAGTTTGCAGACCTTTGTTTCATCAGTACCAAGAAGAAAAACCATTTTTTGTTCAATGTAGACTTCTTCTTTGAGTACACCATTCATGAATGATGTCATAACATCCATTTGATACACTTTATATCCTCTTTGGAGAGCCATGGAAAGAAAAATCCCGATTGACTCCAGTCTATCCACTAGAGAAAATGTTTCTTTAACATCAATGACTTTAATATGGGAATATAATTTACATACCAGTCATTACTTATTTCTAACAACACTTCTGTTCTCATCAAACTTGTTCTTGAAGATCCATTTTGTACCAATTACATTGTGACCTTCGGGTCTCAGGACAAGATCCCATGTCTGATTCTTGTCAATCTGATCTAACTCTTCCTTCATGTCTTTCACCCAGGATTCATCCTTTGAAGCTTCTTCAAATGAGGATAGCTCCACAACTGACAGAAATGTAGATTGTGTGTTATTCCTAATCCTCTTTGTTTGTGTGGGTGTACTCCTGTCCCCAATTATGTTAGATGGATCAATCTCAGCTCTTCGACTTCTCTTGTGAGGTTAAGTCGCATTCTCTCCACACAAGATTTCCTATTCAGATTCTTCTTCTGAGTCAACATCATGATGTGATACCTGAGTGTTTTTTTACACCTTCATCTATTTCTGTATTTGTATTTACTCCATCTTCACATTCATCCTCATCTTCTATCTCCTCAGCATAGGAATTATTTGAATCATTTGGAGTTTTGACTTCAATGATCTTAACATCATTTCTTTCCAAAATCCTCCCCAAGTGTTTATTGAAACACTTGTAGGCTTTTCTGTTCATTGGATGCCCAAGAAAAATTCCTTCATCAGCATTATCACCAAACTTACCTTGATTTGTTTCTTTATTCCAGATGAAACATTTGCTTCCGAAAACATGAAAACATTTCAACGAAGGCTTCCTTCCATGCCACAATTCATATAGTGTCTTTGTTTCTCCCATATAAAGCCCTGTTCGATTTTGAATGTGCACTACAACTTCAACAGCCTCTTTCCAGTAGTGGAGAGAGATACAACTCTCAATCAACATAGTCCTGGCCATATTGTTGACCTGTCAATTCTGATGATCAAAAACACCATTTTGCTGTGGAGTTCTCAAAGCAGCTACCTAATGCTGCATTACATGTTTTTCTAGGAACTTATCAAACTCAATGGATGTGTATTCCCCTCCATTATGAGATCGCATGACTTTTATTGTCCGTCCAGTATCATTCTCAGCAATCCGACGATAATTTTTCAAGCAATAAAGTACTTGTCGCTTCCTGTGAATCACCATTACACAAGACATTCTTCTATAATAATCAATGAAAAGAATTAAGTACTTCTCTCCATGAGTTCTGACAACATTTATTGGGCCACATATGTATGTATGGATGAGATCAAGAAGGTGTGATTACCTTTTCTTCTTTGGTCGATATGAATTATAGACTAGCTTCCTTTATATACAAGCATCACAAGTATTTTCCCGTCCATGTTTCAGAATGGGGATATCTATGAAAACCTTCATCTTAGATATATTTTCGATGTATTGTTGGTCAATGTGCCCCAGCCTTTAATGCCAGAGGTTGTTTTCTTCTTCAAAAGACAAATAACAAGAGTTTACTTTGCTGTCAACCTGATATAAGTTTCCATCTATTCTACAACCTTTCATAAGAGGATTCCCTATTTTTCCCTTTATAGTGAATACTTTTTGATTGAAAGTTACTATGAGCCCCGAGTTATAGAGTTGACATGTAACACCCCGACCCCAGTTACCCAGAGTCGGTTCATTATTACATAACATTGGCATGATCACAAGAAAGATGAAATCTCGAAAGACCGATTAGTTTAGTAGCCTTGGAAACACTAGATATATTCATAATTTTTTACATTACATCATAAAAATGAAAACTACAACAACATAGTCTCCATAGTCCACACTCTTATCCCCTCATACTATCCCTGCAGGTCATTTATAATTCACTTCTTCACATCCTGGGAAAAATAAAACATAGAAAAGGGGAGAGCTCAAATGCCCAATAAGGATAAAAATATAGAAGAAACTTTAATAAATAAGAATAAACATTTATGACAATGTATAACTAAAACAAAAGCCTTTTAAACTTGAACTTCAACATAGTATGGAAAAAATAAAATGAAATAATGCCATTTACTTATTCACATGGATATTCTACTAATCCAATAATCAAATGCAATATCAATAACCACTTTCATAATGATGGAATGCATAATTCCAGACTATCATAACCACATAGCCAAGGCCTCATGCCAAGACTAAAAATAAGATTTTTCCAAGGCCTTGTGCCAAGACACTAGTTTGTCTCTTGAGACCTATCGATGCATCGAGGAGCTATAACGGGCTCCACCCGTCACATATTAAGTCCAATGCATTCCTCATATGAACAGGTTTAAACATAACATAAACATTCGTATTAAAACTAGCATACAAAATGTCAATATTTTCTCCATAAACCATGAATGGTATAAAAATAACACATCCACAGTCAAAAAAATCACAAAATCATTAATACAATATGGAAGTTTGTATCATAATTAATCAACTTCAAATAATCTTAAAATCCATCAAAGGATGTTGACATAGATGAAATAAAAACTATTTGAGAGAAATATTCCTTTTTTTGAAATCATTTAAAATTCAAATAATTATAAAATATGACATTTACTTTGAAAATTTTCTTATAAGCTTTTAAGGGAAGCTTTGAAGATTTTATAACGGCAGAAAATAGCTGCACCCGCCGTATAAGTTAAAAAAACATTCTTACCTTAATTCTGTCAAAAAGGTTAAAAAACACCTTGTTTGGAAAACGATGAAAAGATTTGTTTATAAACCTCTTATAAAATAGTCAAACCATGGTATAAATAACTTTAACCCATATTCTTGTAAATAGTAAAAATGTTTTTAAATACATTTTTAAGAAACAAGGATGTGGATGATAAAGAAATCCCAGTAGATTATTACGTATAAACAACCTCAGATAATGAAGAGATTGTGAAATAAACCCTTAACTTGTACCTTTCCTTGGTTAAGGGTAGGTTAACCTCTGGTATAATGGTGAAATAATTTTTATTAAATTATAAAATAATCATATACATTAATATGATATCATATATGATCTTTTAACATTGATTTGTTAATAATATCTTAGTATTATCGTTGTTTCGGGTGTTAAATTACTCGTTTTCTTTTATATGTTTTGTTACGTAAGCCATGTTTTTCATGGATAGGTTGTATATTATTCATATCCAGGATGATATCATGTCCATAAACATTATATTTAAATCATAAAATGATAATTATACTTGAATGGATATGATAGAGAATGAATCTCATCGCTTTCGTGGAGACGGTAGTCCGTACGTACGCACGAGCGATAATAGAATTCTCTTGATATTAAAATAATATATAATTGGATGGTATATAATATATAAAGAATAATTATCATGTTATATTTATTATTGACATGAATTACAACTCATTATTATACCCATCCAAATAATAATATATTGAATAACAATTACACCACGACATAGAGACGGTAAGCTGTATGTACGTACGTATGGTGACATGTCATTAAAGGTATGGATAGAATACTGAATATGGTTTTACCATATTTATAATAATATTACAGTATATAGGAGATACTGGATTCATTATTTTATAATGGTAATAACAAATAAAGAAGACGTTGAAGAAGAAATGAATTTGAAAAAGGGTGGTGAAAACATTACCTCTTCTTTGGGTTCTTCCTTTTGATTTGATCAAAAGGGCTCCTTAAGTTGGATTTATGATCAAACTAAGGCCTCTAGGTTGTAGTGAGGGAAGTTGAGAGAGTATTTGGGCAGGTTTTGGCCGAACCAAAAGGCTTTGAAGGTGTGAATTAATGAGAAGGGGGAGTGCCCTTTTATAAGAGGGGTGAGGGGCACCTTTGGAAAAGCTAGAAATACTATTTTATAATAAATTCATATTCGGTTTATAATGGATCCAAAGTGTATTATTTAAAGGTTAATGTGGGTATGGGTCGTAAAACCACTCAACCAATAGAATTTGGATAGGTTTGGGTCATTATATTAACCTTATCTTTTAGTTTTAACTCTTAGTTAATTAGTTTGACACTTACCATGTCACTTTGTATTTTTATATTATATAGTTAATAAACATACTATATACCTCCAAGAGACCCCCCAAGTGGTTAATTAATGATACACCTATCATGATATAAGTCTCTTGGCCGAACCTTAGATTTTTATTAATTGAATATAAATTAATAATATAATATATGTTTTAAAAACTCTTTTATGTCAATTTTGACACTATATGGAAAATTGATTTTTTTGAAAATCATAACAGAATTATTACTTCAAAAAAATCTAATTAAATAAATCCTAAAATTTCATATTAACCTATAAAATAAGTTTAATTCATAAAAAGTCTCAAATTATATTTATTTGGGTATTTATAATATCAATTATTTTAATTTTTCATTATTATGGTAATTACTGCATCATCATTGTGTCATAAATAAATTAAATTGTTTAATGTCTAAAAATTATAAATAAAATTTCATTATGTAGGAAATATTTTTGAGATTCATAATGAATATTTACAATCGAATATATCTTATTTATAACTCTATATTAAAAATGTTTTAGTAAATAATCTTTGATTTTAACTCTTTTAACTCTTCTTTGAATTAAATAATAATAAATGTCCTAATCTAATCCAAGTGGACCTAAATGATAATATTTTATTCCTAAGGTTGTTTTTTAGTCAAGATACACTCGTCCAATAGAATTAGGACTTGTTTTAGGGTAATATTAATATCATTTATACCGTTAATTACCCTATTTACTTTTAACTGTGGTAAATAAAAGTAAAAAGTTACTATTCACCAAAAATTATTTTCATCTCATTGAACCACATTTTACTACTTGATATTAACCGTGTGTCTCGGATTTTCGAAATTCCACTCACAAAAGTGGTAAAATTAAGTTTTATGAAAAATTCAATTTTTTAACTACCACTTAATGGTTTCACTATTCATCAAAAAATGAAGTTTTTCAGAAAAATACCAAAAATTCACCATAGGATAATTTCGATATTCCAAATCCAAAAATGAAGTCCATTTTGAAAAATAAAATTTATAAATTTCAAAAAGTGGGTATTACTATTCATAATGGCTAGTTTGATTGGTTGTGGTGTGTGTTAGAACTCAAAGTTGCGTATAACACACGCTATTGAATTATTCAAAGAGAATCATATCGTAGAAGCTTGGGGTGTTACATGACTTAAACTGGGGAGATTGTGGCATAGAACATCCACATAAAGAACTTCAGTCTTTTTCAGCTCTCCATTGGCAAGAGCAGTATTACCACTGCCTTTAATCTTCGAAGCACCATCATTACCAAAACTTACTATTCCATCAACCTTATTTTCAATGTTCTTCAAAAGGTCGGCATTTCCTGTCATATTTGAAAAGCATCCACTATTATGAATCTAGGTGCTGGTGCTCTTTCTAGATTTGAAGGCTACTTCTGCAAGATTGGATTTTTCAATATTCCTTTTTTTCTTTCCATGAGGTATTGGATTGAGTATAAGATATTGAAGAACTTCTAATTATTTCTTCCACATAATCAGAATCTTCAGACCAATAATCTTCTTATAGAGGAGAAAACCTGTTTGTGAGATCAACATCATCAGGAGGATGAATATTGACCTGTTTCTGAGAGTTTTATGAATCTCTTCTATCAAATCTCTACCTGAAATATATAGCTTTATAGTCAAAGTTAGAACAATGAAAGCAGTATCCATATAAACTATTTTTTCTATAAGATGGAGTATATGAAGTCAGTATCCTTTGTTTACATCCCAGATCTTCCCCATTCAAGTATCTCCTTGCTTCTTCGAAATATGACATGGTATGGCCCAAGTAGCCACAAAACTGACACTTTATGAGAGGAAATGTATTCTCACTTGAATTTATCCTCGTACCTTCTTCCTTAGGAGAATAGTTAGACTGCTTGTCATTTCTAAATGTTTGAGGGTAACTTTTAGTTCTCCATTTAGTTTGGATTGAGGGTTCCCTTTTCAGCACTTTAGGCAGCGTTTCAACATGTCCAACTTTCATCTTGACTTTATTTTAGCTCTTTTCACTACCAGTAGTTGATGTCTGAGCTTCACAGCCAATTCCACACTTTCCCATGAAAGCAGGTATTTGATCACTCAAGATTTTCCAACCCCATCTGAACCACACTTTTCTCTTGCCAGTAATTCTGCATTAGAGAATCTTCCAAAATAAATTTTCTTCTTACCATTATTTGCAGTTTATTGACATCTAATTTTACTCCTAAGAGTAATAAATTCTTCCTCAAGACCCTCAACAGTCTTGTACTTTTCATCTAGTCTGGATGAAAGGTCATTTATGACCTTTGCTTGTGCTTCAATTATAAGCTTTAGTTCCACAACATCATCTATGTTTTCAAGGATTAAAGACTGATCTTTCACTAGTTCTTATAGTCGTTCAATTTCTGCTTCAAGCTCATCGACATATTTTGATGATTCTTCCACCATTTCCTTCAACTTATTGCATCTCTTGAATTTATTCCCAAGCATTGAGAGGGCATACTTAATTTTAATATTTGGATCACCATTAGCAGTAATCTGATTATCTCTGCCTTTGTTGATCGGGGGTTCTGACTTTTAAATGGTATCCGTCATGGAAGCATGGTTTCTTGTTTTGAATTCTAGTTCTTCTTCTTCAAAAATTCAATATCATCATCTTCCTCTTCATAGACAAAACTCTTCCTCTGCATTTTCTTTCCATATTTAAAGTTTCCATTTTTGAAAAACCTTTTCCGAGGCTTCTCGTGTCTTCTATTTCGCTTTCATCATCATTAAACTTTATTTGGAACTGAGAGACAATGTGCCCGACTCTTCCACAATGAAAACATGCTAGAGGTAGCTTAACTTTGAATTTACCTTTTCCCTTATCCAGCTTCTTGGTGATGAGATAAAGAATTTCCTTTTCCTCTTCATCTTAACCACCACTATCATCTGAAATTTTCAGTTTTTCCATGGATTTGAATGCCATTTCCTTGCTTACATGAGTCATGGAGTCTTCAGGTTTGACTCTCATCTCATATGCCACTATACTACTTAAAATATCATCCATAGAAAGTTTAGATAGATATCTTTATTCAAGATCTGACTCCTTTGAATTGTACACAGGAGGAAGTATTCTCAAGATTTTCATTACGATATCATTCTCTTTGATTTCTTCTCCAAGACCTCTAATTTCTCCCACAACTTCAGTAATTAGATTGAAGAATGAATCTTCATTCTCATTAGGATGCATCTTTAGATCGTCAAACCTATTGTGTAATACTTGAAGTTTCGCCTCCTTCACTTTTCTGTCTCCTTCATAAATGTTTTCAAGTTTATCCCACAGAGACTTTGCTGAGGTGCAACTCATCACCTTTAGATAGATCTGATTTGAGAGAGCCAAAATGATAGAATTTTGAGCTTTAGCATCTGCGTAAAGAACTTTACTGTATGTATCAGTCATAGGAAGACCTGTTGGATAATTATCTTGTATTTTGTGCATAGTAGCAAAGAGGACTTCCATTCCAAGAGATCTTAAATGAGATTTCTTTATGTTCTTCCAAATCTAAAAATTACTTCCATCGAAGAGAGGTATTTACCTAGCATTGACTGCATTCTCCATGAAAACAAAGGAAATATCTAACACTAGAAACCTCCATTTGATACAACTTGTAGGACCCTGGGACACCCTGAGAGGGGAGGGGTGAATCAGGGTGACAACTTTTTCTTTTAAAGTGATGGATCTTGTTACCACATTGGTAGGAACTTGTTAAACCTGTAAGATGGATATGATCAGAAAGAAAACATTAACACACAGAGAGATGACACAACGCTTTTTACTTGGTTCAACACTAAGGGATATGTCCAACAATCATACACCGATAGGTTGTCGGTAATACCAAAATCCACTAAATTTTACTAGATGTGGATTACAAAGGTTCGGGCATAGTCACTCTGTCCCAGGCTCACTGCCTTTACAAAAGTTCAGGGATATCTCACTACGTCCCTTGGGTCACTCTCGTTGACTCCCCCTGGCTCACTACCTTTGGTGAAGTCCCACTCAGTTTATAGACGTGAATGTCTCTTCATCATTGCTAATGAATACATCCTCTTTTTTATGTAGATGCTCTGTTGAAGTCCAACTTCCACCAATAGACTAATCTTACTTTGCACCAACGGTATTAGGAAAACTTTCAGCTTTTGCGTAGCCCCAGATAGACTGGCATACTTCAACCACACCTGGCGCGCTTCACTAAACTCGGCGTGCAATTTTCATGACGGCGCGCAAGTTCACCTCTCCCACTTGCGCGACACTCACTTCTTCAACTTCAAACTTGCGCGACTCACGTCCTTTTACGCCCAAACCAATTTTGGAACGCAACTATGAACTGTCACACTTCTTCAAATCCTGTAATTAAAGAATCACCAAACCACCTATATGAAACCTCCTTCACCAACTCCAAACTTGGGTGACTAAACCCCTTTCTTGCCCAAAATACCTTGGACGCGCAGCAAACAACTGTCGTGCAACTTCAATTTGCGCGACCCACCACCACTTGCGCGACCAAAACACCTATGTGATGGGAGCTCTGATTTTATCTAATTTTGAACATCATACTTAATGAGGGTGGGGGGGGGGTTCGACCTCTATTTATAGGAATTTGGATACCCTGCACGACGACGTGCAAGTCTTCCCTCAGCGCGCAAGTTTCGGCATGCAAGTCTCTGCTGCTCAACTCACTTGTGTGACCAAACATAAAACTTGGGTTCCCCTCTCCCTTTGACATATTTTCATGTTCTGATCTTGAAAAACAAAAGGCACCTAATTTTCTTCTCTTTCAAGACAACATCACACAAGTTTCTTTTCCAAAACTACTTTTCTCCATTTGTCGATTTTCAGGCCCAAAAAATTGGCAAACACTGGAAAACGATGTCATCTTCAATACTATTATTTAATTGTTCTGTAAGATCACTTTACTGAAACAAATTATGAACTTCCACTGAGGATTGAAAACAAACACAAACCATACTATAATTCATGAAAAGAATGACCATGGTTCCAACAACCCATGTGGAGTCTGAGTACACAGTTTAAAGTCCCCCTAGTTATTGATTCTTACTCAGGGCATGGACAACTACCATGTCACCATGTTAAGCATGACTACTATTCCCTCACTCGGTAGTATGGTGAACGTGCACTTTTGAAAATGAAAAAGGGTTTTGTAACAGAGAATGATTTCTTTTTAATAGATTTAAATTCATGAAATGAGTTTTAAAACTAAATTCTCTTGGTCTAAAAATCCGGTGTTCTCTTGGAATTGGTAGAGAAATGTTTTTGGTGAATCCTCAAGTACTATTTATAAGAATTTTCACATGTGAAGGGATACATGGGAAGTGCATGTTGGTACATTTAGATAAAAGTGGATGAAGACATGTGAAATGGTTCATGGGATTATTGGGGTGTGTACTTGGAATTAAAGTGTTGACCTTGTTTTTCTAAAGTGGTTTTAAAAATGGGGAAATGATTTTGGAAATTGAATTCAGTTTGAAAAGTGGGATTGATATTTGGAAAGTGGCCTTGAAAGAAAGAGGTTTTGAAATATAAATTATCTAGGGGTTTCTGAAAAGGGAAATTTAGGCTGTGTTTGTATTTCTTTCATTTTTGTTGAGATGGTTGTTTTTAGACGTTGGTGCTTTTAATGATGTTTCTTTGGCTTGATATTGGTTTCAGATTTGTGTTTTATATGTTGTTCAAAAAATTCTTCCTAGAAAGGTCCTTAGGGTTTCTAATAAGTCATGCCCAATTCATGGGTTTTATTGAACATTTCCTATCCTTCACGGTGATCGAGTTCCATTAGAAGCAGTAAAGTGGCTTGAATAGGTCGAACATGTCTTCAGGGTTTTAGGAACTCCCAAAGCTGTTAGGGTGCGTGCTGTTTTGGGTATGTATGAAGGTCCATATCTAGAATAATGGGAGTTGTTCACCTTTACATCACTGAATATTTGGATGACGTGGGATTTATTTAAATCCATCTTCATCTGATGGTTTATACCTGAAGAGGTGAAGATGAAGAAAAAGTAAGAGATCATGTGTATTCCACAAATCCAACTGACATTGAAGGAATATGTTGTCCTTTTCAAGGAACTAGTGTCCTTTTATCTAGAGGTAGCATCAAAAGATTTGATGAAGAATTATCTCTTCATTGGGGCTCTTTTTCCAGTGATCAAGGAGTGGGTCCTCCCTTCTATGAACCATCATTTTGAGAATATAGTGGATGAGGTGTTCTTAGCTGAGTTAGTCACCATAGCATAGATGGTTGGAAATCCACTATATCTAGTTGTTCGTGAAGGTTCCCTATATAGTGAGAAAGGTTCTCTAGATTGAAATATTCTTAAATATTCTTCTATAGTAGTTTTGTTATATAGTTCTTCGGACCATTGAATGGAGTACCACAAGTGTGGCAAGTTTGGGCTTGTGAAGTCATCATGTATCATCCCTATGAAGATGTGTCATCGTTGTGGCTGTCTCAGTGGATTGGAGAAGTTTTGTAGGAATGGTCACCTGAAGAGGACGCTGTGACTAGTGGAATTCCAGTGCCTCACTGTGAGGCCGGATATGCTTCAGCCATTAGAGCCCAAGCCATAAGTGTTGGGGTGAATCTTGCGCACTGATAGGAGTTTATAGGGGTGTGAATCCTCGGTTAGGGTTTTGTGTTCTGTGTTGGCAGTGGAACATTTAAAGTCTTTTCATTATTTTTCTCTATTGTTAATGTTTTGGCATTGTTGTAGGTACATTGTTTCCCATGAAATTATGAAGGACCCATCTTATTATAATCCAATCAGTTCTGTTTATATGGATGTTGTTTTTTGAATCGTGTGTTTTTCTTAAAAGTGTGTTTGACCATTGTATGGGTTGATCTTTGTTTAGCTGTGTTTATTTGGAGATACAAGTGCCTATGGAAGAGTCGATGATTGTTGTTATTCTCTAGTTAACTGCATGGGGTATTTTCAGTTTGGAGGCTTTCCCATAGTGTTTGGAGTTTTTTGGTATGGGTTGAGGGTTCCAAGTTCTAGTGGATGTGTAGTTTCGATCGTGCTATAGAATATTATTTGGATCAGATGAGAGTTCCCGCGTCGCCCCCCTCCCGGGGTGGTATATTTGGGTGTTAAATTCTGATGATAGCTAAGTTCTTATGGGGGGGAGAACCCTATCGTGTTCTCTCATTCCCTTGTATTATGGTTTCTTTCAGGTTAAACTGGGCATTATCTCTTGTTTTGTATATTGTTTGGCTAGGTGACTTTCTGGGTGAATAAAGTGTCTATGGTGGGGAGAATTGTCTCACCTTGAATTTTATGTTTAGTTTTATTGTATTTTTTCATGGCTCCAAGTCCTCTCACCAAGGTTCAAGTTTGGTTCTGGTTTATAATTTTTGTCGTTAAACTTTTTTAAAAGGTTGCAAACTCGTGTGCGGTCACCAGGAAGTTGGTAGTAGCTGTGTTGTTGGGCCAAGAGTCGTGAAATTGCTCATTATTATTATTATTTGTTTTGTAATAATTATTATCATTTTTATTCATATATTATTATTATTATTATCATTATATTATAAATAAAATGGAAAAATATAAATCGTAGTCTAATTCTGTGGTGCCCCTCCCACCTTCCATGTTCCTGCGCATTGCGCCCTGGCCCCCTCTCCTCCCCATTGTGCGAGCTGCCGCCCCTCCATCCTCATCTGTAGTGTTGGAAACCTTTTGTCCAAACCCTCCATTATCCGACCTTCTGTACTCACCCCTCCTGCATCCGCTCCACCACTCTCACCTCACACATCGCTCCCCATCCATCGCCTGAAGCAGGTCCCTACCACCCTCAACTCGCGCCTCCAGACCATCCGTGCTCGCCTCTCAACTACCTTCTCATGCGCCTCCACCCTCATATCTCACCCCTACCACCACCCTCACCCACTTGCATCCCTCCACGCACAACAACCTGGGCAGGTGAACCCCTCCTCACTCCGGCCCTCCACCTTCGGTCTCCCGGCCGCCACACTGATTTTCCCATCCACCTCACCCATCCTACTCCAGGCCACTACCCCCACCTTCCACGGTTCATCCCCAGACCCGGCCTCCACCTTGCATTATCTTTCCACCCTCAATCACTCTATCAGTGTAACAACCCAAGCTTCTACGGTACGCTTCTCTTTGAATAATGTGATAGCGTGTGTTGTACACAACACCGAGTTCTAACACACCATAACCAATCAAACTAGCCGTTATGAATAGTAATACCTAATTTTTGAAATTATATATATTTTATATTTCAAAATGGACTTAATTTTTGGATTAGGAATATCTAATTTAGCGTAAGGTGAAATTTTGGTACTTTTCGGATAACTTTAATATTTTGATGAATAGTGAAAATTACTAAATTTTAATTAAAAACAACTTTTTTAATCAATATAATTAATAATGATAAATTATGAATTTGAGAGGTTTTAAAGTATATTTAGAATATATTTTTACCATTTAATACAATTTTGGTCATTGGACATAATTTTACAATTAAACCGGACACAAACAAGTGTCAATCTTTTGATAGTTATTAAAAACACGATTTTTGTTTTAACAACGAGAATTAATTTTAAATTAATTTCTGCCACTTATGTGTTTTGAATTTGGAAAAATGGATTCCATATTTGGAATCAGGATTTTCAAATTGTGTAAATAGGTAACATTTGTTTTTAGGCATTTTGAATAATTACTGCGGTAAATATTTTATTTACCATGGTTAAGGGTAAATCCGGTAAATAAGGGTTAAAAAATAATATTATAATAATACTAAATTACCATAAAACGTGTCATAACCTTATTGGTTGATACATGTTCGACCATGGGCATCTTTGGGTCAATTTTGGGACCTCATTGAGCCACTTGTAGGTGATAGGGACACATTATTTTAATTAAGTTAAAATGAATACAAAAATGACACAAGCATATATCTTTTAGCAAAAAATTTTTTACATAGGGTTATATATGTTGGATTTTAGATTATAAATATTAATTAAAAAGATAAAAAAGATTTCATACATAATTATATTTTATTTATAATTTTTAGACACTAAATAAGTTAATTTATTTATGACACAATGATGATGTAGTAATTACTATAATAGTGAAAATTTAAAATAATTGATATTATAAATACCAAAATAAATATAATATGAAACTTTTAATGAATTAAACTAATTTTATAGGATAATATGATATATTATTATTGATTCAATTTACTTTGTTCGAAGTAATCAATCTGTTATGAGTTTCACAAAAATCAACTATTGAATAGTGTCAAAATTGACATAAAAGAGTTTTTAAAACAAATATTATATTATTAATTGGTATTAAATTCCTAAAAATCTAAGGCTCGTCCAAGAGACTTATATCATGATAGGTGTCTCATTAATGGACCACTTGGGGGTCTCTTGGATGCATATAGTTAGTTTATTAACTATACTATATAAAAATACAAAGAGACATTGAAATATTGGAACTAATTAAATTAGAGTTAATACTTAAAGATAAGGTTAATATAAGTATTCAAACCTGTATAAATTCTATTTGTTGAGTTGTTTTATACCCATACCCACCTTAAAATTTAAATAATAAACTTTGGAGCCATTAGAAACCGAATATGAATATATTATGAACTAATATTTCTAGCTTTTCCAAAGGTGGCCCTCACCCCTCTTAGAAAAGGGAACTCCTCCTTCTCTTTTCTTCACACATTAAAAGCATTTTGGTTCGGCAAAAATCTGCCCAAATACTCTCCCAACTTCAATAACTACAACCTAGAGGCCTTAGTTTGATCTGAAATCCAACCTAAGGAGCCCTTCTGATCAAATCAAAAGGAAGAAACCGAAGAAGAGGTAATGATTTCACCACCCTTTTCCAAGTTCCTTTCTTCTTCCACTTCTTCTTCATTTGTTGTGACCATTCTAAAATAATAACTCCAGTATCATATATATACTGTGATTTTATTATAAATATGGTACAACCATATTCAGTATTCTATCCACCCTTTGAATAACATGTCACCATACGTGCGTACGTACGGCTTACCGTCTCCACGTCATGGTGTGATTGTTATTCAATATATTATTATTTGGATGGGTATAATAATGATGTGTAACTCATGTAAATAATAAATATAACATGTTAATGATTATGTATATATGATATACCATCCATTTATATGTTATTTTAATATCAAAAGAATGATATTGTCGCTCGTGCGTAAGTACGGACTACCGTCTCCACGAATGCGATGAGATTCATTCTCCATCGTATCCATTCAAGTATAATTATCATTTGATGATTTAAAAATGATGTTTAAGGACTTGATATAGTTCTGGATATTAATAATATACAACCTATCCATTACAAACATGGATTACGTAACAAAACATATAAAAGAAAACGAGTAAGTTAACACCCGAAACAACGATAATACTAAGATATTATTAACAAAGCAAAGTTAAAAGATCATATATGATATTATATTAATATATATGATTCTTGTATAATTTAATAAAAATTATTTCACTATTATACAGGAGGTTAACCTACCCCAACCAAGGAAAAGTACAAGGTAAGGGTTATTTCACAATCTCTTCATTATCCGAGGTTGTTTATACGTAATAATCTACTGGGATCTCTTTATCATCCACATCCATGTTTCCTAAAAATTTATTTCAAAACATTTTTACTATTTACTAGAATATGAGTTAAAGTCATTTATACACTTTTTGACTTTTATAAGTGGTTTATAAATGAATCTTTCCATCGTTTTCAAAACAAGGTCCTTTTTAACCTTTTCGACAGAATTAAGGTAAGAATGTTTTTTTAACTTATACGGCGGATGCGGCTATTTTCCGCCGTTATAAAATCATCAAAGCTTCCCTTAAAAGCTTATAAGAATATTTTCAAAGAAAATGTTTTATTTTATAAATATATTACTCTTAAATGATTTTAAAATAGAAAGAGATATTTCTTTAAAAAAAAATTTGATTTCATCTATGTCAACATCCTTTGATAGATTTTACGCTTATTTAAAGTTGATTTATTATGATACAAAACTTCTATATTATATTGAAGGTTTTGTGATATGTTTGACTGTGGATGTGCTATTTTTATACCATTCATGGTTTATGGTGAAAGTATTGACATTTCGTATGCTATTTTTAATACAAATGTTAATGTTATGTTTAAACCTTTTCATATGGGAATGCATTGGACTTAATATGTGACGGGTGGAGCCCGCTATAGCTCCTCGATGCATCGGTAGGTCTCATGAGACAAACTAGTGTCTTGTCACAAGGCCTTGGAAAAATCTTATTTGTAGTCTTGGCACGAGGCCTTGGCTATGTGGTTATGATAGTCTGGCATTATGCATTCCAACATTATGAAAGTGGTTATTGATCTTGCATGTGATTATTCGATTAGTAGAATATCCATGAGAATAATTAAATGGCATTATTTCATTTTACTTTTACCATACTATGTTGAAGTTCAAGTTTAAAAGGCTTTTGTTTTAGTAATGTATTTCCTTAGGTGTTTATTCTTATTTTTTAAAGTTCCGCTATATTGTTATCCTTACTGGGCATTTGAGATCACCCCTTTTCTATGTTTTATTTTTCCCAGGATGTGAAGAAGTAAGTTATGAATGACCTGCAAGGATTTTATGTGGGGATATGAGTGTGGAATTTGGATACTATGTTGTTGTAGTAGTTTTTTTTTCACTTTATGATGTAATGTAAAACTTTATGAATATATCTAGTGTTTCCAAGGATACTAAACCAATCGGTCTTTCGAGATTTGATCTTTCTTGTGATCATGCCAATGTTATGTAATAATGCACCGACTCTGGGTAACTAGGGTCGGGGCGTTACAGTTGGTATCAGAGGAATTTTAGTACAAACCTTGGAAGCTAGATTTAGATACACTCTGATTAGAGAACGTAGAACTAAGATGAACTTTGAGGATTAGTATAGAAGAACTTCCTAGAATTTTGGTATTGTATAGATTTTGTGAGTTTTCCAAGCAATACATCTCGGTCTGGATACGAGAAGGTAGAGGAGGCTCTGGCACAGATTTACCTAGGGGTAAAACTCGAAAACACCGCTTTGAGCTAGACTCGAACGGGAACTGGTGCACGACAACAGGCCTTGTTGTACTCTTGGTTACGACACTCCCGGGGGATATGCTTAGGATAACTCTCATTTTCATTACAAATCATTATGAAGGGTTTATGAGTATATACTTTCTCAATGAAAACATTCTTATGATTATGGATTATATCAATAAATAGTTCAATTTATGTTAAGTGTTTTATAAGTATAGGATTATGTATTTTGATTTATAAACTGATCTAGTTTATGAAATTGTTTAGAAATGGCGCCTAGTGGAAGAAATGGAAATCATATCAATGCACGCACTCCATGTAGGGATTTCCCTCCTGCTCAAGATAATTATAGTGGAGCTGGTGATGCAACTGGTACCGATCAGCTAATCACCATACTGGGACAACTCACTCAGGTTATGAATAATAACCTTACCCATATGGAGCACCCTGATCCACAACGTGGAGGATCAACGTTGGATCGATTTATGAGGCAACAACCACCAACGTTCAATGGGAGTAAAAATCCCTTAGTAGCTGAGCAATGGATAAATTCCCAGAGAAAATATTTCAGGCTTTGGGGAGTAGTGAAAGGGAAAAAGTTATCATGGCAGTTTACCGCCTCACTGGAGATGCTGATCAATGGTGGTCATTGATTCAAAACACGAAGGAATATTATGAAGTATCAAATATGGAATGGAGGGAGTTCAATGATCTGTTTTTAGAAAAATACTTTCCTCGCGACCATCGAGCAGATATGGAAAGACAATTTCTGAGTTTGAGACAGAAGGAGGATGAGAATGTCACAAAGTATGAGGCTAACTTTACAAGGTTAGCAAGGTATGCTAGAGATTATATACGTAACCCAAGAAGTAATACTGATCGTTTCTTTTATGGGTTAAAACCATTTCTCCGTCGAGCATTAGTCTCACAATCCTTCTCGTCGTACGAAGACATTGTCTTATGTGCTATCAAGAACGAAAAGAAATTCTCTAAGTCTAATGACTTTAAAGAAAAGAAAGAGAAGAAGAGACCAGCTGATCAATCTGGGAATGGAAATAAGGGGAATAAGGGAAAGGTTGAATATCCATCATGTGGTAAATGCGGGAAGAAACACCCTGGTACTTGCTTGAAGGGAATGAGAGTCTATTACAAGTGTGGTGAAAAAGGCCACCAAGATCGTGATTGCAAGGGGAAGAAGGAAGCTACCAACGTTCAGTGCTACAATTGCAGGGAGATGGGGCATTATGCAAATGAATGTCCTAAGCTTCAGGAGAACTCACCTCAGAAAAGGCCAAGGGATCAAGGCCAAGCTTATGCTATCACTAACGTTGAGGTAGAAGCTCCGAAAGACGTGGTGGCAGGTAATTTAATGGTTTCCTCAAGTTTAGAAAATGCATTATTTGATTCTGGATCATCTCATTGTTTCATATATTCCCAGTTTTCTAAGAAAATTAGATATTTCCAATTTGATTTAACAAGGGAGTTGTCTGTTAAAACTCCTAAGGGAAGTATCATTGCAACAAAGTTTTGTGAATCAGTCCCCATTAGAGCACATAAATGTTCTTTATCTGCTGATATCATCGTCATACCTATGATTGAGTTTGATATAATCCTCGGTATGGACTGGCTTTCGGACTATGATGCGAAGATTTATTGTAAGAAGAAAGAGGTTACGATTCTTGATGATAATGATAAGAAACGCCTTATCTTTAGAGCAGAATCGTCACCACCTAATTCTTATTTAGATCCACCCCCATTAGCTCAACTAAATTCAATTATTGGGGATAAAGAGAATGAAATGACTGTGGGTGAGGAAAGGAATGTTCAAATATAGGATGCACCTGTTGTGAAAGAATTTGTAGATGTATTTCCGGAAGATTTACCTGGACATCCTCCAGAACGAGAAGTTGAGTTTTCAATTGAATTAATTCCTGGATCAAGGCCTATATCAAAGACCCCTTATAGAATGGACACTGTAGAATTAGTTGAACTAAAGAAACAACTAGAGGAATTGAGTAATAAGGGATTTATTCGCCCTAGTGTTTATCCATGGGGAGCCCATGTTCTTTTTGTTAAAAAGAAAGACGGATCTATGAGGTTATGTATCGACTACAGGGAGATCAATGCTATAACAATAAAGAACAAGTATCCCCTACCTCGCATTGATGATTTATTTGACCAACTACATGGAGCTCAATACTTTTCAAAGATTGACCTTCGATCTGGATACCATCAGTTGTGTGTGAAGAAGGAAGACATTCCGAAGACAGCATTTCGAACCAGGTATGGGCATTACGAGTTTACTGTAATGCCTTTTGGATTGACTAATGCACCCTCTATATTCATGGATCTGATGAATAGAGTTTTCAAGGATTATCTCGATGAATTTGTGGTGGTATTTATTGAGGATATCTTGGTATACTCCAAAAGCTACGAAGATCATGAAAATCACTTGCGCATTATCCTGAAGACTCTGAGAAGACATGAATTATATGGGAAGTTTAGAAAGTGTGAATTCTGGCTTCATGAGATTTCTTTTCTTGTCCATATTGCCTCTAAAGATGGAATATCTGTTGATCCTTCTAAGAACAAGGCGATCCAAGAATGGCCAGCACCTACGAGTATAACTGAGGTACGTAGTTTTATTGGTTTGGCAGGTTATTATCGATGATTCGTCCAGAATTTTGCCCGATTGGCTAACCCATTAACGAAGCTCACACGTAAAGGGGTTAAATTTGTTTGGACAAAAGAGTGTGAAGAATGTTTCGAAGAACTGAAGAGAAGATTAGTTAATGCTCCTATATTGACTCTACCATCGGGGAATGATGGGTTCGTTATTTATAGTGATGCATCAAAGAAAGGACTTGGTTGTGTCCTTATGCAGAATGATAGGGTTATTGCCTATGCATCATGATAGTTGAAAATTCATGAACAAAACTATCCTACTCATGATCTCGAGTTAGCAGCTGTGATCTTTGCTTTGAAGATATGGAGGCACTACCTCTATGGTGAAAAATGTGAGATTTATACTGATCACAAGAGTTTGAAGTATATTTTCTCACAAAAAGAACTCAACATGAGGCAAAGGAGATGGCTTGAATTAGTCAAGGATTATGATTGCAGGATACACTACCACCCAGGGAAAGAAAACAAGGTGGAAGATGCTTTGAGTAGAAAAGACCATGGAGTTTTGAACAATATGAGAATTGAAAGGGATCCAATTTTCATGGATCTAGTGAAGATGGACATGGGAATAACCAGGGAAGGTGAAACATCAATGCTTTTTCAAATGGTTGCCAAACCATCTTTACTAGAAAGGATTAAGAGTTCTCAGACCAATGATGAAGAATTTCAAAAGAAGATTAAAGCTGTGAATGATGGGAGATTGAGAGACTTTGTGTATGAAGATGAAATTTTGAAATTTGGGAAGAGACTTTGTGTTCCCGATATACCTGATCTAAAAAGGGAATTGCTGGATGATGCTCATAGTTCCAATTTCTATATACATCCTGGGAGCACCAAAATGTATAGATAATTGAAGGAACATTTTTGGTGGGACAACATGAAGAGGGAGATTGCTGATTTTGTGTCAAGATGTATGGTTTGTCAGCAAGTGAAAGCTAGAAGGCAACAGCCTGGAGGAGTCATGCAACCTCTTCCCATACTGGAGTGGAAATGGGATAATATTACGATGGAATTTGTCATGGGGCTACCAAAGACTCCTAGAAGGAATGATGAAATATGGGTTATTGTTGATCATCTTACCAAGTCAGCACATTTTCTTGCTATAAGAGAAGATCTACCCCTGGAACGTCTAGCAAGACTATATATTAATGAAGTTGTGAGACTTCATGGAGTACCCCTATCGATTGTTTCTGATCGTGATCCCCGTTTTACTTCAAGATTTGGGAAAAGTCTTCAGAAATCCCTGGATACTGAACTTCATTTGAGCACTACTTACCACCCTCAGACAGATGGACAATCAAAACGGACTATTCAAACCTTAGAAGACATGTTTAGATCTTTCTCACTTGACTTTCAGGGTATGTGGGATCAATATTTACCTCTCGTAGAATTTTCCTACAACAATAGCTTCCATTCGAGTATTCAGATGGCACCATATGAAGCGTTATATGGAAAGAGATGTCGTACACCAACCTGTTGGGATGACATTGGTGAAAGAAAACTTGTAGGCCCAGAACTGGTGGAGGAAACAATGGAAAAGGTGATGGTAATCCAAAATCACATCAAAGAATCTCAATGTAGGCAGAAGAGCTATGCCGATAATCGAAGGAAGGATTTGGAATTTCAAGTCAGTGATCATGTTTTCTTGAAGGTATCTCCATGGAAGGGAGTCATACGTTTTGGTAAGAAAGGTAAATTGAGTCCCAGGTACATCAGACATTTCGAAATTCTAGAACGAATTAGGGCTGTAGCTTACCGATTGGCAATGCCGCCAAGTCTCTCCAAATTTCACGATGTGTTCCACGTATCTCTGTTGAGGAAATACATGCCTGACCCAACGCATGTACTCACCTATGAAGAATTAGAACTGGAACCCGATATGTCTTATTGCGAAGAGCCCATCAGGATTCTTGATACGAGAGAACAATTACTGAGAAACTGGACGACACGTCTGGTAAAAGTTTTGTGGAGAAACCATAAGATGGAAGAGGCAATGTGGGAACCCGAGGAACTTATGAGGAAGAACCACCTGAGTCTTTTCATGTGATAATTATTCTAGAAATTTCGAGGACGAAATTATTTGAAGGAGGGTAGAATGCAACACCCCAAGCTTTTACGGTACGCTTCTCTTTGAATAATGTGATAGCGTGTGTTGTACGCAACACCGAGTTCTTGTTGGAACCAGGTTCTTCAAAGCATGATTTGGTGTATGGTTTGTGTTTGTTGTCAATCCTCAGTGGAAGTTCAGGGTGTGAACCAACAAAGCGATCATACCGTTCAGGAAGAAAACAGTAGTGAAGGTGGTGCTGTTTCCCAGTGTTTGCCAAATTTTTGGGCCTGAAAATCCGTAAATAAAGTAAAGTGTTTTTGGCAATGATACTTGCGCGCCGAGCTCTTTGAGGATGAAAGACTTGCGCGCCATATGTTTTTGAGGATCAGAACATCACAATTTGGCTAAGGAAAGAAGGTCGCGCAAGTGTTGGTTGGGTCGCGCAAGTAACTTGCGCGACAGAGGATCTGGAGACAGGACTTGCGCGCCGTCTAGGGACTTGCGCACCGCCGCGCAGGGGGTCCAGTTTTCCTATAAATACTGGACCACCCCTCCTCATTTCCAACGGAGTTCAAGGCCGAGAGATTGTTCGAGCTCTCGTCGCGCAGGTGGTTGAGTCGCGCAGGTGGTTGTTTTGTCGCGCAAGTAGAGCTTGCGCGCCGGTGTTTGGCTGTTCTCCCAAGGCAGTTTGGAAGAGAAAGGAAGTGGATCGCGCAAGTATTTAGTTCAAGAAGGCAGTGTCGCGCAGGTGCTTCAGTGACACTTGCGCGCCAGTTTAGTCTTGCGCGCCTGAGACTTGCGCGCCGCCGGGAGACTTGCGCGCCGGGCTTGAAAAGGAGACCTAGACACTATTGAAGCACGCCTGCCTTGCTGGAGCTGCACGAAAGCCGAGAATCTACTCGGTCCATTCGAGGAAAAGTGATATTCTTCTTCTAGTGAGAATCGGACTTCAATAGAGCATCTACATTCAACAAAGGATGCACTCTTATGCAAATGAAGAAGAGACCTACACGTATATAAACTGAGTGGGACTTCACCAACGGCAGTGAGCCCGGGGGAGTCAACGGGAGTGACCCGAGGGACGCAGTGAGCTATCCCTGAACAATTGTAAAGGCAGTGAGCCTGGGACAGAGTGTCTGTACCCTAACTTTTGTATCCGTAGCTAGTGAAGCATAGTGGATTTAGGTACGACCGGCAACCAGTCGGCGTATGCTCCTTGGACGTAGCCCTTAGTGGTGAACCAAGTAAAAATGGCTGTGTCCTCTCTGTGCATGTGAATGTTTTCATTTTGATCATAATCATCATACAGGTTCAACAAGTTCCTACCAACGTGGGAACAAGATCCAACACATTAAAAGAAAAAGTGGTCACCCTGATTCACCCCTCCCCTCTCAGGGTGTCCCGGGGTCCTTCAGTTCTAACACACCATAACCAATCAAACTAGCTGTTATGAATAGTAATACCTACTTTTTGAAATTATATATATTTTATATTTCAAAATGGACATCATTTTTTGATTTTTAATATCTAATTTATCCTAAGGTGAAATTTTGGTACTTTTCGGATAACTTTAATATTTTGATGAATTGTGAAAATTACTAAATTTTAATTAAAAACAAATTTTTTAATCAAAATAATTAATAATGATAAATTATGAATTTTAGAGGTTTTAAAGTATATTTAGAATATATTTTTACCATTTAATACAGTGTTAGTCATTGGATATAATTTTACAATTAAACCAGACATAAACAAGTGTCAATCTTTTGATAGTTATTATCTCTTAAAAACACGCTTTTTGTTTTAACAACTGGAATTAATTATAAATTAATTTCTGCCACTTCTGTGTTTTGAATTTGAAAAAATGGATTCCATATTTGAAATCAGGATGTTCAAATTGTGTAAATAGGTAACATTTTTTTAGGCATTTTGAATAATTACTACGGTAAATATTTTATTTACCATGGTTAAGGGTAAATCCGGTAAATAAGGGTTAAAAAATAATATTATAATAATACTAAATTACCCTAAAACGTGTCCTAACCTTATTGGTTGATACATGTTCGACCATGGGCATCTTTGGGGCAATTTTGGGACCTCATGGAGCCACTTGTAAGTGATAGGGACACTTTATTTTAATTAAGTTAAAATGAATACAAAAATGACACAAGCATATATCTTTTAGAAAAACACTTTTTACATAGAGTTATATATGTTTGATTTTAGATTATAAATATTCATTAGAAATATAAAACTATTTCATACATAATGATATTTTATTTATAATTTTTAGACATTAAATAATTTAATTTATTTATGACACAATGATGATGCATTAATTACTATAATAGTGAAAAATTAAAATAATTGATATTATAAATACCCAAATAAATATAATATGAAACTTTTAATGAATTAAACTAATTTTATAGGATAATATGATATATTAGGATTGATTCAATTGACCTTGGTGAAGTAATCAATCTGTTATGAGTTTCACAAAAATCAACTATTGAATAGTGTCAAAATTGACATAAAATAGTTTTTTAAAAAAATGTTATATTATTAATTGGTATTAAATTCCTAAAAATCTAAGGCTCGGCCAAAAGACTTATATAATTATAGGTGTCTCATTAATGGACCACTTGTGGGTCTCTTGGATGAATATAGTATGTTTATTAACCATATTATATAAAAATACAAAGAGACATTGTAAAAGTGAAACTAATTAACTTAGAGTTAGTACTTAAAGATAAGGTTAATATAAGTACCCAAACCTGTCTAAATTATATTGGTTGAGTTTTTTTCTACCCCTACCCACCTTAAAATTTAAATAATCAACTTTGGAGCCATTAGAAACTGAATATGAATTTATTATAAACTAATATTTCTAGCTTTTCCAAAGGTGCCCCTCACCCCTCTTATAAAAGGGCACTCCTCCTTCTCCTTTCTTCACACCTTCAAAGCCTTTTGTTTCGGCCAAACTCTACCCAAATACTCTCCCAACTTCCCTCAATAAAACCTAGAGGCCTTAGTTTGATCATAAATCCAACCTAAGGAGCCATTTTGATCAAATCAAAAGGAAGAAACCGAAGAAGAGGTAATGATTTCACCACCTTTTTCCAAGTTCCTTTCTTCTTCCACTTCTTCTTCCTTTGTTGTTACCATTCTAAAATAATAACTCCAGTATCATATATATACTGTGATGTTATTATAAATATGGTACAACCATATTCAGTATTCTATCCACCCTTTGAATAACATGTCACCATACGTGCGTACATACAGCTTACCGTCTCCACGTTGTGGTGTAATTGTTATTCAATATATTATTATTTGGATGAGTATAATAATGACGTATAACTCATGTAAATAATAAATATAACATGTTAATGATTCTGTATATTTGATATAACATCCATTTATATATTATTTTAATATCAAAAGAATGATATTGTCGCTCGTGCGTACGTACGGACTACCGTCTCCACGAATGTGATGAGATTCATTCTCCATCATATCCATTCAAGTATAATTATCATTTGATGATTTAAAAATGATGTTTAAGGACTTGATATCATTATGGATATTAATAATATACAACCCATCCATTACAAACATGGCTTACGTAACAAAACATATAAAAGAAAATGAGTAAGTTAACACCCGAAACAACGATAATACTAAGATATTATTAACAAAGCAAAGTTAAAAGATCATATATGATATCATATTAATATATATGATTCTTGTATAATTTAATAACAATTATTTCACTATTATATAGGAGGTTAACCTACCCCAACCAAGGAAAAGTACAAGGTAAGGGTTATTTCACAATCTCTTCATTATCTGAGGTTGTTTATACGTAATAATCTACTGGGATCTCTTTATCATCCACATCCATGTTTCTTAAAAATGTATTTCAAAACATTTTTACTATTTACTAGAATATGAGTTAAAGTCATTTATACCCTTTTTGACTTTTATAAGTGGCTTATAAAGGAATCTTTCCATTTTTTCAAAACAAGGTCCTTTTTAACCTTTTCGACAGAATTAAGGTAAGAATGTTTTTTTAACTTATACGGCGGATGCGACTATTTTCCGCCGTTATAAAATCTTCAAAGCTTCCCTTACAAGATTATAAGAATATTTTCGAAGAAAATGTTTTATTATATAAATATATTACTCTTAAATGACTTCAAAATAGAAAGAGATATTTCTTTAAAAAGAATTTTTATTTCATCTATGTCAACATCCTTTGATGGATTTTACGATTATTTAAAGTTGATTTATTATGATACAAAACTTCTATATTGTATTGAAGGTTTTGTGATATGTTTGACTGTGGATGTGCTATTTTTATACCATTCATGGTTTATGGTGAATGTATTGACATTTCGTTTGCTAGTTTTAATACGAATGTTTATGTTATGTTTAAACCTTTTCATATGGGAATGCATTGGACTTAATATGTGACGGGTGGAGCCCGCTATAGCTCCTCGATGCATCGGTAGGTCTCATGAGACAAACTAGTGTCTTGGCACAAGGCCTTGGCAAAATCTTATTTGTAGTCTTGGCACGAGGCCTTGGATATGTGGTTATGATAGTATAGAATTATGCATTCCAACATTATGAAAGTGGTTATTGATCTTGCATGTGATTATTCGATTAGTAGAATATCCATGTGAATATGTAAATGGAATTATTTCATTTTACTTTTTCCATAATATGTTTAAGTTCACGTTTAAAAGGCTTTTGTTTTAGTAATGTATTGCGTTAAGTGTTTATGCTTATTTTTGAAAGTTCCGCTATATTGTTATCCTTACTGGGCATTTGAGCTCACCCCTTTTCTATGTTTTATTTTTCCCAAGATGTGAAGAAGTAAGTTATGAATGACATGTAGGGATTTTATGTGGGGATATGAGTGTGGAATTTGGAGACTATGTTGTTGTAGTAGTTTTTTTCACTTTATGATGTAATGTAAAACTTTATGAATATATCTAGTGTTTCCAAGGCTACTAAACCAATCAGTCTTTCGAGATTTGATCTTTCTTGTGATCATGCCAATGTTATGTAATAATGCCCCAAATCTGGGTAACTAGGGTTGGGGCATTACAATCAGGCTGACTAGCCCCTCTTTCCCTCACACTCCTTGGCCTCGCCCTCCCGATCTGACTCCCAACCTCACCCTCAAGCTCTTGCTGACTATCACCATAGACGACAACACCAGCCAGGCCCTCTCCCTTCCCTCAGAATTCTCCCCTCTCGGCTCTGGCTAGATCTCATCTTCCATATAGGTTCCGACCTTGCATCACTCTATATGATCAGACCACATCCTTCTGTTCTGGCCTCCTTCCCTTCTGGAATCCGCCCTTCCTTGCTCCGGCAAGGATGCCCCCTCCTTGTTCAGCCTCACCGCACCAGAATAACCCCCTTTCTCTAGTATGTTTGTTTATTTATTTATCCTTCATTTCATCTGAGGTTATTTATTTGTTTTGAAAGACATATAATACGACGAGTTGTGTTTCTCATGTTCTACTCATTGTCTAGGGCATGAAATTGGTTCGTTGGGTGTTGTTCATATTTTTGAGTATGCGTTGTTGTATCCATGCTTCATTTGAATAAGGTGAATCCAGGTTTGTCCCATTCCGATGATTTCCCTTAACATTTTCATTATTCCAAATAATTATTTTATCTGAGCTGCAACTTTAATTTTTTTCTATTAGATTGCCTGTTGTAATGTTTATTTTAATTCCTATAAGTTATGAATGTAAAAGTTTTAACACATTTCCTTATGTATGCATATCCTCACCAATGTGGGAGGATTTTGATTAATTACCATATCTGTTTTAATAAATTTATTGTGTGTGGATGGAAATTTTGATGATGCTTATTCCACAAATCTTTTTATGGTTTTATGAACCCAAAATATTGGATAAAATTTCTTTGCACTTGTAAGGTGAAATTATGGGATTTCATGAAATGTATAGTCATTATTATGATATAATGGATTTTTTTTTGAAAAGCTGGTTTGGTTTTAGTAAGGCCATATCTTGGCATGTGTGTTAGAATGTTTTAGAAAGGGTTTAATGATTTTAAAATGGGGCATTCATGTTTTTCTTAAATGAGGTGAACAATTAATTTTCGTTTTAAAGTAGTTGTTGTTTGGTGGAAATGGATCTAAAATATCTCCTTGGTTTCTTATTATGTCATTAGATGTTGGATCATCCATGGGTGAACTAGGTACACACATGAATGTTCTCATAAATGATAATAGTACCTTTGAAATGGTGTTTTTTTAAATTCTTGGTTTTCCAAATAATTCATGCATTCCTAAATGAAATTTGGTCTTTGGTGTGGTTCCCCTTAGATGACTTCAAATGTTCTACTCAAGGGTTTGGCCCATTTGGCCTTGAAAAATGATTTGGCATGTTTCTGGAATGTATAAGGTCTTTTTTTGGAAAATATGAAACGTTTGGGTGTGGTTGGTAGCCAAGGGCCCATTTGGCACATTGAACATAAAAGGTGAAATCGACCAAGATTTTGTTTAAGGATGTGGTTTGGAAATTTTTTTGTGTCTGATCAGTGTTTTAAAAATGTTTTTAGAAAAATGGTTTTGACATGATGTGATATGATGACCCATTTGGAACTTTTAGCTTTAGTGTTATGTTTTCATTAATACTTTGAAAGGATGGTGTTTTGAATTAATATATACATATTTAACAAAGTTAATATTTTTTAAAAGGTATCAAATGGTTTTAATTATTTCATGGCATGATGGCTCTGTTGTCACTATTAATGATATGATGAGTGTATATATATATATGGAACCTCTATAGGGGGGATATCCCTTTATGGGTTATCATATATATTGTCCATGTTTGGGGTAGGAAAGTTCAGTGATATGATTCACATGTGTGAGGGCCTCTTACATATACAATATTATAATAACCACCATGGATTCCTAGGTGGCTTCTAGATGATCAAGAGATGGCTGATGATCTGCCCTGATTATATGGGTTGGTAACCCATGGATTTGTTGTTAGGCCCGGCAGGCTTTGCCACATGATTGGTCTGTTTATGGCAGATAGTTGGTTATAGACATAGGAGCTTCACCATATGATGGGAAGTGTTTCCGAAACTGAGTAAGTCCAGGTTCTTCTAGGTATGTTTAGGAACACCCACGGTTACTAAATTATTTCAATTTCTTGTTCACTTTTTGTTATACTAGTTTATTTATAGCTCACACTGCTTACATGTTCTACTTTATCCCATCATTGGTATACTTTGTTTGGGGTTCAGTTTATAAAGTGTCAAATGAATTTGGAAATGATATGTCATGTGTGATTAATTTTTAAATGAGAAAACATGTTTCTTATTTTAAAATGTGAAAACCATACTTTTATATTTGTATTTTAAACTTCTGTTATGGATAATTTTGGGAAAGGGGACTTTGAATTGTGTAGTTTGACTTTGAAACCCAACCAATCATTTTAATTCTCATGCCTATTTTATCATTTCAGTAGCAGAGTTCCTTTTCTTAGGCCTTCTTGGTTGTGTTTCTCATTATTGGAGCAATCTTTTCCTTTAGTTGGGAGGTGACCTAGACGGTCACATGGAAGTATGTTTATTTGTTCAGTTTTATTCTTTTTTTACTGCTAGAGTTTAGTTGTATTGTTATATTTATTCATGTTTATTTATTTATCTTTTAAGTGCCAAATCGTTCCCATCGATTAAATTTTGATGCCCGACATTGGTGTTCATTCCGTTGGGATCGGGAACGCCCTTTAGGACATGTTATAGACCTCTTGGGTGACCAGTTTTGGGTCAAACCAGGTTGGTTCATGACAGTCCTTGAAGATATGATAAATTTGAATAATGTTTCTACCACTATGGAGGAATTTTGGTAATTTAATAAGTTATTAAATGGATGTGAGTTCTCTCTTTCTTGCATTTTTAAATAAAGTTAGTGAATATTTATTTGAGGTCTCATATAAGAGTTTGATATGAATATATTTCTATATGGATAATATCACCATGGAACTTCATGAATAATTAGTCCAAGTCCATCCTACTCTTACTATTGGAGGGAGTGATGGCTGAGAGTCCAAATATGTGAGATCTCCAAAGGACCCCTATCACAGTTTTTGGGAAAACCAATAAGGTCACTCATCATACAGAAATCATTTATTTGAGAATTGAGACCAGAAATACTGTAGAATAATTAATACCAATAGATGATCAAACAATGGTTGAGTGTGGTCAAATAGTTTCACTCCTTTACAAAATTAACATTCTGCTAACCCCCTAAAGATTTTTATTGGTGTTAGTTGTTTATTCAGTTTCATCAACTAACGTTTTTGAGCATGAAGTGGGGGCTTTTCTTCCAGTTCGGTCAATAATGATAGAAAGAACTAATGGTTTCAGGGAGTATACAGAACATGGAAAATTAATGAGTAAAATAATAATGGAATGTTTTCTCCCCTCTGAGTATAGCTCTGAGTGGGTCTTAGAAATTCGGGATACTCTTCACACTACACATCCAATTTTCTAGTGGGGCATCAGAAGATAGCTATGGAGAAACCTCTTAGAGACATGTCATCTTGACATCACTAACTTCTATTTAGGTTTTCTTAGTTTAGACCTAGGGTATTTGATTACCACATGATACATCATGTGGTGAAGTCATTGTTTTATCCAAGGGAATGGGATCAAATATCACAATGGGTTGAGGCTCAATTAGAGGGTTAGTTTTAAAATCTTAAGGTTATTGTGTTCATGGTGGATAATAATCATTCCAAGCTAATGGAGGATCATTAAAATAATATAGATGATAAATACCTCTAAATGAATATTCATGAAGTATTAAAGGTCGCAGAGGAATTGATAGTTCAAATCCACCATTATATGAAGTGGATCACTACACAATGGGAATATTCCTTGGATGTGGAGATATATAACCTTCCTTGTGCTAAAAAATTCCTCTCAACACAACTAAATGTGTTCTACCAAGCTGTGGAAAATTATTGAGCCATAGTTCATCTTATTAAGGACTATGTCAATGATAAGTTATAAAACTTGTTAGGGAGACTATGACATGTGGAAATCACTTTTAATTTTAGAAAATAAATGAAAATATATTTTTTCCAATCTCATATCCTTATATTCTAATCCTTATTGTAATTATAATACATCGTTGAAAATTACTCATTTAATTGAACGTCATCATGTTGAAATCATAATGGTAATTATGAGGGGACACTTTATTTTTTTCTTATTCCATGAGGTATAGCAACCATAGTTAGATAGATTATAGATTTCTATATAAAATCATATAAACATTGTTCCTTCTTATTCCATCACTCTAATCTTTTTCTAAGTCCCTCAATTTTAGAATTAGTGTGTGAGACTTGGATTTTTCATAGGCTTCCCTTTTTTGGTTTCTATCCAAAATAATTATTGCCTCTTTCTTTTAATTAATCTATTCTTTTCTAAAACATGTAAAGAATAGGTATATTGAGCCAAGACTTTAATTTTTTCAAGAGTTCCCTATTTGGTGTTTCAACGTGGTGAGTAATGTGTATCTTTTCATGGTTAGTTTAAAGTCATGTAACCAGGAAAAATGTGACTCGTGTTTCAGTATGAATAGTTCTGAAAAATAGTTTTTGAATGATTATCCAAATAGGGAATGTTTTCCCTAAATTCTATGACATTTATTCAGATATTCATAAAGGAATTTTGAGTCCCAATTTTTCGATTTTCAAATAATAAACATGACAGGAGACAATTATGTTAGTATTAACTGCGAACTGAGTTTGAAAAGTTGGGTCTATTACAATATTTTCATGTATTATGGGAATAGGGGAGTTCTCTCTAAAAGATGAATATTCTACTTGTTAAATAAAAATTTTTGTTAGAGACTTTATAAAAATACAATAGGGGTGCGATACTATATAGTCAAACAACGGTATCCTTTGGATGATAGAACCTTTTGTCAAAGACTTATGAAAATACACCTGGGCATGTTATTGAATTCTCAAGACCTCTAACAGTGGATTCACCATAGGAAATGATTGATAATAAAGAGTTCGTTTTTATTGGCATTGGAAATGAATGAAAAGATACTCTTTATTAAATTGTATTGACAAAAGGTGGGATTATTTGGGTCAATGACCAACATCATTGGGGATGGCCCATATCAGAAAATGGATGAAGCATTATGTCGTTTAATTTCATGAAATCTAGACATGTACAATGTAGATTAATGTATTATGGTGAGGATGTTTTTGTACAGTTTATATTATTGTGACTAGAACATTAGGCTATGTAATTTAAATTCATATATATAGGACATTGGGGGATAAAATTTTTAGTCATGTATCTTTGATTGAAACATTAATAATTCACCCATTCCCGGTAATCTGTCAAAGTATTATTCTATGATTTTCAAGAATCAAGGGTAATGTTTGTTAGATATAATTTTGGGATATCCAGAACAAAAAACTGATGTTGGGGAAAGGGATTATGGAAACAAAAGAGAAATATCATAAGGGAAAAATTTCCTCTTGTTGAAAAACACATTATGTGAGTAACTTTATATAATGAAAATTGGTAAATGATTCTACATATTTAAATAGAAGTATCCTTCAGCTGATAAGCCCTATTAGTGGGAGAATTTTGAAATTAAAAATGGGGTGTGTTATAACATTTTTTGAGAAATGATTTCTAAAGAATTCTGACATTCTATTATTGATGTCTGAAGGAAGATAATAAAGTTTCATATTTCCCAAGACAAATATTTTGGTTTGTAGAGGGAAATTTATGGAATATTGGAGGTTAATTTCAGTTATAAAATACCCAAGAAAGGGGTAATAGGTATCCTAATTTAGTCTATCCAAATTGTGGAAGGACCAGTGCATGTAGTTTTAGTTAATACAACTAGGATCGTAGTATTATTGAAAAAATTGCCAATGTATAGCCTACCCAGCAGAGGTTGTTTTGAGATACATCATAAATTTTGGTGTAAGTTATGAACCATGGTCATGGGGGTTCTCATATCACAATATATGAGATGGGAAAAATATTTGGGGGCTGACTAAGAACCAAATTTGAATAACAGGTTTTAGTATAATGTCGTTGAGGCCTACGGAGTTTGAAGAGACATCCCCTGAGAGGAAATTTGCCTCTATCTAAGAAACCCATTTTGTGGGAGACATTATCGAAAGCCACATGGGGCATGTTACAGAAAATTTATATATTGGAATCCACAAGATTACATGCCTTTTATGTGGTAAACTAATTCAATCCCTACTAGGGTAGGTTATAGCATTTCCAGACAATGGTGTCTTCAAGTATCATACATTCTATTACTAATAGTTCGAGAATGATTATGATGTTTTGAAAGTATCTATGATTAATAGTATGTCATGTGGAAGGGATAATTCTGTTCACAATTTGTACATATATTTTCCAAGTGTAGAGTCTCTTTAAAGTATCTAAACCACATGCAGGAAGGGACAACTCAAAAATCAGGGGGGCCCTGACTGAGGGAACACAAATTAAGAGCTTCGACATAGATCCTTATTTTCAATCAGGACAGGGAGTGTTTTTTTCAATACACTAGGTCTTGGAGTAAGAAAAATGGTCTATGCATCACTACATATATTATTGAGATGATAATAAAGACACACACAGTTCTTTGGGAACCATACAGTTTAATTTCATGTGCTAAGGAAATCAGCTGTGTAGTTCAACATCATATAGTAAAGACATTAGCGACATGATGTTAAATATTAAATTTTTTGCTGGACTAGGATGCATGAATCTGGTGCCACTACGTATCTTGATGGTGCATGATCCAAGAAACAAATAGTTCTATAAGAACCATGTAGTTTAATGTATTGTGGTTAAAGTAATCTATTGTGCCTTTTACAGACATACGACCAAGCCCGTGACAACCCCATGTTGAATTGATATGTCTTACTCATGAAAATAACTTTTTAAATAAAACTTATAATCCTAGGTGATCTATGATCTGTGTGATAAAAAATTAGTGGAAAAGGATTCTTCCTCCACACAATGGAAGTACAAGTTAAGGGTAGGGTAATATAAAAATTTTAGTGGGTGGTCCAGGATGTATAATCTAGGTGTCTCTATGTATCTCATTATAATGATAATCATGCCATATGTAGTTCTTTAAATGCGCCTTATGATGGTTTAACTCATACATATAGAGGAAGAATTTAACTTATTGTGTTTCATCTGGTTATAGTATTAGATATTTGGATATCATTATGTATCTTCCTAGAATGATAATCATTCCACAAATTGTTCTGGAAAAGATACCCCATAGTGATTGAATTCATGTTTTGGATAAAAGAAGGATCTTTTATAATACGAGATCACTCATGAGGTGAGATACCATACAGAGTCCTCTTATATAGACCTGACTCATATATATGAGAGTGGAGGGATTTCACATATTATGGCTAGACTAGAATATAGGTTCTCAGTGTCTCATCATATCTCATGGGAATGAAAATGAAGCCATATTTTTTTCTCATAGAACCCATGTAGTTTTATGTCAGGATGTAAAGAGATGTAATGTGCATTTTATAGTATTTTTTCAATGACTATGATAACCTCTAAGTGTATTAATATGCCGGACGTATATAGAGAATTTCTTTACCAAAATAGTGAAGACCAAATGAGCTTTTTTCAGTGTTAGAAACAACAAGTGGAAAAGTTTTGTTCCCCCTTACAAAGGTGACTCAAATTATGGATTGTGTAATTTTGATTTTGTGGTAGCTGGGACACGATGAAAGATCTATGTTCTAATACATATCACATTTTAATGGAAATAAATCCATAGGTAGTTCTTTAATTTCTTAATGTGTAGGTCTATCCCATTATAGGGGGTGGAGAATTTTGTGTGCATGTGCTGATATGCTACTAGATTCTTGATTGGAGAGAATAGCATCACTAAGTATGTCATTGGAATGAGAATCAAGACTTATGCAGTTCTTGAAAATATCATGTAGTTAATTATCATAAAATGGGGATGTTAGGTGTGCATTTTAATGTCTTGCGGTAAGGATGTGGGTCAACAGATGTAGAAAGGATGTAGTATAATGGATGGGTCTAGGATTAGAGGTCCGAGTGTCACTACATATATTATTGGAATAAGAAACATGCAACACATAGTTCAGGGAAATACTTCCCCACATCAATCACGGTTTGATGTTGCGAAAGAGTACTTTGATGTTTTTTAGAATGATGGTTGGGCCAATGACATAAATTCTAGGAATTACTATGTAAATCGTTGAGATGAGAATTAATACATACATATTTCTAGAATTATAGTGTTTTAGGAGACTAAAACCAAGAAATGTGACCAGATGAAGTGTGAATAATAATTCTCTATAGTTTTATGTCATACAACACAGACATGAACTGTGTAGTTTTACATCATTTAGAAATGAATTTTTCATATAATTTAATATATTCTAAGTTAGAAATTGATGTTGTTCAGTTTATCATCTTTTGACATGGATGGAATTTTGTTATTTTTAAGTTCACGTGAAAAAGTATGACTGAACAATTTAACATAATGAAATTGAAACAAATACCATGAAGTTCAATGTAATATGGTCAGGATAACATGATATTAATTTTAAAGTATTACAAATTGGGATATATAGTGCTATGCTGTTTAACATCCAACTAACAAGGAAAATGTCACGGGATTACAAAAAATTGTTCTTTAAGAATATGGTCTTGGTTTGGGTTGAAATTAGCTCTCCATCTAGTGATATCATGGAATAATCTCTAATAGAGCTGACATTCTGTATGGAGTACGGTCCCTCCCACATTGGCTCAATAATTAGAGGATTATTTATAGGTATCATTGGATTCCTATAGACCAATACCCATTCTCCTTGAAGTAATTAATGGAGGAATACATTCTTGTTAAAATCCCACACAATCTATTTTTTATGGACCTCCTTGTGATGGAAGGAATGAAATATTTTCTCATCCATTCTCTCTATGTTATCTAATTTTTATGGGATTTATCATATATATAAAACTGTTCAAAAATGGAAACATAGAGCAAGGGAATTTGAACATAAATGGGAAGTACCACATCCATTATTTAGACATGTGAATATGAGGTTTAATGTGTGGTGGTTTAGGTGGTAGTTTGGTAGGCCCATAAGGAAAGTAAGATCTTATTCAGACAATAATTCTTATCCTTATCCAATTTTTTTTATGATTGATATCAAATTGTTAAAGTGCTATATCTATCCATTTTCCACTACATGATAGTTGTATGAGTGGTTTAATTTTATTTTATGTTCTTAATATATATTTTCCACCTCAGTAGAATAGAAATTAGTGTTTTTGTCCATTATTTTTTTTATGAGGGACACCAAATATAGTTATTATGTTAGACTTCAAAAAGCTGATGATTCTTTTGGACAAAAAATCCTTGATGGGTACTACCTCAATCATTTTATGATGAAACCTATAATGGCTAATATGTATCTAAACTAATTGTATGTAGTTGGAGGGTAAATACTAAAAATATCCATTACCCATATCAAAAATATATTGGATTATTTTTATATATGTAGCAACATTAGGGGTTGATGGATTATGTTCTCATGAACTTTCTAAGCATGAAATTTCGTGGTGAATTTTGTACAATCATGTATCATAATGGGCCAATGGTACCCAAGACATCAAATTTGATAGGAAATCATGTACACTAACAAGTGGGAACCATAGGATCTTGAGTTTTCTTATTTCATGATAAAAGTAGTATAGTCTCCATTCATATATCTTATAATTCCTCCATCAAATCCACATTTATAATGTACATTCTATTGATTTGGGCCACTATAATTAGTGAAGTTGGTTCCTCATCATCATATTTTCTAATTCCACACCTTGTCTGATTGGAGTACTCCATTTTGGAGGCAATCCATAATGGGAATCATCCACCCAATGGATGGACCATATAGTTCAGTGACATTTTTGATTTCATTGATATCTTCTATTATGATTTGAATAAGAGGTGAGACAAATTCAGCGATGCGAAATATTTTTTAGAATTTTTTCTGTATTTAGATTTTCTAATTTCATGGCTACATTTTTCAATGCATCATCATGGTAATTCTAAGATCACGGGATTGTGTTAAATGTTGTATTTGAAGGGAATTATTCCACTAACCATTGTACATGGTCATGTAGGGGGTTTATCTCTTCTTTACTGATATTATAATCTTCATTCACCTATTTTATACCAACTCTATATAACCATTAATCTCTAGGTAATATACTAGTATTTGGAGTGCCAGTTCTAAGATTAAATGAGGTTCTAATATCCTACTTCTTTTTTTTACGTCCTTCTAACAATAGTAAGATCAACTCAAAACCTATTTTTTATGGAGAAATTAATAAGATCCCCAATAAGAATTTTTTGTGCATTTAATCTTACATTATCCTCTTATTTGTCCTCTTAAATAATTATTCAAAATACATTTCCTGAGTTTGGGTTCTTTCTTGAATATTAAATATATCTTCATTTTAAAATGTAATATTTAATGAAATTTCTTAAGTAGGTGGGTTTTCTGCAATAAAATCTTTGGAAGTCTATCCTTTCACTACTTTTTATGTTATAAAATATACATCAAACTAATATTTTATAACCACCAACCATGTTAGATGTCCTTTCAACATATGATGGATTAGGATGTAACTGAGTGAGTAATTTTGAGAGACCAAATAGACCTCATTGTGGTTCAGGTAGTACCTTATATTATAAACTATGAAGTATAATTCTAGGAATATCCTCTCAATATCTGAATAATAAGCCTTAGAATTGACCATGGTTTCTCTGAGATATTAAAGACAGTTTTCAGAACCATCATTATTCAATTTTTTATGAAATAACCTAGTGATCCTTCTTGGGATGTCCAATATAAAATGAGTGGATTTACTTCAATGGGAAACATTAAAATTGGTGTTCTCAAGACATATCTATTCTTATATACAAATGATTCGTGATAGTCACATCTCCATTGATATTTAACCCCCTAATTAGTAAATTTGGTGACTGGTAGACATTGCTTGGAAGATTGTCCATGAAGCACCAAATTATTCTAGGTGGACTCGAAGTCCACTCAACACATTGTGGTTTTGATGAGAGGACATGATTAGGAATACCTTTTTCTACTTGAGAACAAAATCAATTCCATGATTATGTATGAAAAATTCAAATAATTTCACAGAGGTAACACCAAAAAAACATTTCAAAGGATTCATATTCAATATATGTTCTCAAATTTTATTGAAGATAATATCAAGATGAGGAAGATGGTCAATTTTTTTTGTAATTTGACTACCAGATCATCGTTGTAGCATTTAAAAAAAAATCCTATGAAGGTTTTAAAGATGTGATTAATGGTAATTTGGTATGTAGAACTATCATTGTTTAAGAAAACATTAATAAAAAGATATAAAAATTATCATTAGGGGACAAAAGGTAGTGGATTCTTAATCTTCTAGGGAAATTCATTTTTTTGTACCCTGAACAGCCATTGATGAATGATAGGTCCTAATTTCTAGCTATGGCATCCATTAGTATCTCTGTGATTGGGGATGTTAAATTATCCTTTGAATAATGATGATTATGATTTTTGAATTTGATGTAGGCCCTAATTTTCCAATTCTTCTTATTTACGAAGAAAATATTGGGTTTAAATTTCAAAATGTATTTCCCAAAATAATGTATCATTTAAAATATTTTCCACTTCAACCTTAATTTTGGTGGCATGAGTCAGGTGTGTCCTTCTGGCAGCATAATTTTACCCCAAGTGGTATTCTAAAAAGCCCATGTGATGGGTGGCCACATTGGGTTTAAGTCCTAAAATCATTGTGTAATTCCATGGAGACACATCCCAAATCTACTTATGGAAGATGGTGTATACCTATTATTCATCTAAAGTATTGGATTCAATTTTCAATGTGGGCCATAGATCTTCTTTTGTACACAAATGTTTCTCTTTGATATGATCAACAGTTTTAGAAAAACCTTCCTCAAATGCTAGAGGGTCGTCCCGAATTCATTCATCCTCTTACTTTTCATCATCCACTTACACATCTACTTGGGAAGTATGTGATGAAATAAATTTCTTAGAGATAGTGGAGAAGAAATTGTTTTTAAATTTATAAGGATAATGAGATAATTCCCATGTGACTGATGACGTGGGGAATATTTAAGTATATGATTATGGAATGAGGTCATTTTAACATATGATTCCATTAATTTTGGGAGATTCAATTACTATGTTAGCATTGTCAGGTTTGATTTTCATGAAAAATGTTTACGATGTTTTCGAATATGTGCCTAAATTAGGACCCAAATATTCAATTTAATATATAGGAAACACATAATCTGAACATATCTTATTAAATGTATTATCTAGGGAAATTTATAGACAATTTGGGGAATCAGATTGAGAAAAATTGTCATTCCTGGGATGCTTCCCTTCTGTCTAATAGAATACCTCATAGATTTATGATGATTCACTTAATTTAAGGGGATTTTTAATTATGAATTGTCCAAATTTTTTCATTGATACAATATCTCATGTATTTGAGGTATGACCATGAAATGTTTGTATGTTAATGTATCAATGTTATTCCCACAAGAATGTTGTTGTTTGTATCATAATAAACAACAATGAATTATGTGTTAGACATGAGATCCCCAAACTGATTCTTGAGTTTAATTTCTATGTGTGTTTTTCTCTTGTTCTTTTCACGACAATGTGTCATTAGAGTAGATATGGAGATGTGAGACTCATTGAAACCTATTGGAAAAATTATTCAAACCAAAATTCAGTTAACTCTAGATACATTTTTAATAAATTATTTTTGGATATAAACATAATTTATCTTTCTAGAAACATATAAATTTATTTTGTATCCTTTTATAATGGTATATTCATCTTGGAATATAAAAGAGACGATCATATAGAAATCCATTGGATATATCTCTACCCGATATACTATGGTAGTGGAAACTCCTACGTGAAATTATTGATTGCTTGAGAAGGAATCTACAAGTACTTTCTAAAGGACTTTTGTTAGACATAAGACATCCATGATTTAATACCTAGTCGGTACTGAGACGAATTATTTAAATATTTCATACATTTGGTCAAATAAAATGTGATTTTTTGTATGTGGGTTCTCATTTTAGGGTGATTTTGGAACAGAAGTACTAAATATGGATGGATACTTCCTTGGAATAGGTGTCAAAGGTGATTCATCATTTGGTATATTAAGTCAATTGGGTTTACTTATACACTTAGGCTTATTAGGTGATGGTGTTCCTGATTGTCGATATTCCAAGATGATCATGTTAGGGAAAATCATATAATGTTTGGGGGATCTTTCATTACCATTATGAGATCATTGGAGGGATCTCCCATGATCTTTATACATGTAGAAGTTTTGAGGAAGGAAATGATTAGAGTAGTAACTCTTGGCATGACCATTTATTCCCCTCTATCCTCAACTCTGATAGCCTCTTCTCCCAATTCCACAATTGAATGAATAAAATTTGGATTCCTAGTCACACTCATCATCAAATAAATGATCCATAAAGAGAATAAAGATAATGTAACCAAATATAAACTCCTAATATGATAATTATTCCTTGTACCATTTGGAGGGGTGGTGCACGTTCTTCTGAGACTATAAGAATGATACTCTCTAATGTCAAAGATCACTTTGTCCTTGGAATAGGATCATATTCTTGTGATTTATTCTGATTTATCTAGTCATTCAATTACATGGAATATTGGGCTTTGGGGGACAATGACACTAAAGAAGCCAGCTCTATAATTTTTATCTGAATTGCAAGAGAATCTTCTGATGGAGATATTCCCACCCTATAATTGACCAAACTAGAAAGTTCCGGTATCACATGAAATTTGTACCCAATAATGTCAATATAAAGAACCTTAGTTTTACATCCCTATATTTTTTTAGGATTCCCTATCATGGGATAAGATAGGGACACAAAATCTATCATATTCTACTTTGGGTCCCCCGATCCATTGAAAATACAAAATTTAAGGTTCCCAATGATCGGTGGGTGAAGATGTGGATCAACCCGTTGGGGGGGGGGGGGTAAGGCTTCTTTTATTTATTAATAGCATACATAATTTTTCAATATCTTCTAATCGAGCATTTATAATCTTATTATTATTGGTGATACATTGATTAATATCTATTAAGGAAGGTTCTAGAACTGAGGAAGTAGCATTTGCGGCCAACTATGGTATCCCTGCTTGTATCTACCCTTTGTAATCTTTAAGGGATGGTCTGTAATATGATATATGATAAGTTCTATTGGTGTTACCAATGAAGATAATTCTCAATATTTTTTTGGTGAATCCGATTATATTTTTGGTAATTATCCCACATTGAGTGGATGTATGGGATTTATTTTGGTTGCTAAAGTGAACCCTCTTTGTTGATGTGTTATAATTGGGAGTTTGAGTTATGGATATTATTTTAGAACATATCCAAAAAAATGATCCATTTTATTTGTTCTATATTATGTCTTCTCCATTCATTCACCTCCTCAACTTTTTGGAAAACTTTTCCTCATGTTCAAGGGATTGAACAACTCTATAATGTGAATGGCATGTAGTATTACCTATAACATTTTCATTAATGGATGATCTATGAGGAGGTAATGCTAAAATTGTTGGGGGATTCATAAATTCATTGAGGACCTCTTATTAGGACTACACACACATCCTTTAATTATTTCGATTTAGACCGTACAATGAACTAAAACATCCTCCTCTACCTCTTCTGAATTGGTCTCACATTCTGAAGGACCTTCTGGGGTTGTGCTAATGACATTCACTGATGAATAATTCATTTCATTTATTTCATAAATTCCTTTGAAAAACTTACATTTCTATTCCCTCAACAAGGCCTTATCATATCATTTTCTTGTTTTCTAGGAGTGTTTTAGTAGATATTAATCTAAATGGAATCTAAAAATAGTTTGTATATGTGTATCCATAATAAGGTTATTAGGTCACAGGATGGGATGAACTTAGAGGATTAATTATATGGTGTTTCCTGTAATTAGAATAAAAATAAAATCTAATAAGGATGAGGTTATTGTGCTAAAAAGGACCCCATCCCATAGTGTTGGGTCTATTCCTATTCCTCTTTCACAACACCTAGAGTTTGTTTTTATAACCTCGATGGTTGTGTTGAAAAAGCTCCCAACCCATGGGATGGGGTTCTTGTAAAGACCTGTAAATTTCAAGGAAATTTTTTTCTTAATTTTCTTTAGAATTTTACAAGAGCGCAGTTTCTGACGGCACCTGATTCCGAGGCCCGGTGTGCCCAGAATAATTTTCTAAAGTTTGGCTCAGGTACGTTCAGTGAACGGACGAGCAGGTTTTTATAACTTTTGAACCGGTGCCCGGAATCGAATTCTGAGGGCACCGATGAAATCGCAGCACCGGTATTCGCTTAGAAACGCCTCTTTCGGAGTTGCGTTTGCTCGGGTGTGGTTTTTAATTTTCGGGCTTAAAGTTAAGAAATAAAATAATTTTGCGACAACTTTATTTTATTTCACTTAAGCCACTTAGAAGCCACTTGAAGCCACTTAAAGGCGGCTTGAACTGAGTTAAACCGGATAGGATGCTATCCAGAAATATCCTACCCCCTTGGTAGGATATTTGTGAGGTGGGGCCCGCACGAGCCCCGCTGTTTATTTCCGCTAAGAAACGCACCCGCGAAAACCCGTCTTTATGTAAGTCAACAGACGTGTTTCTTAAAATCTTAACAGACCATTTAATTGGGCGGTTTATTTCGTGAATTAAATAGGCAGTTTCTTTTGTCGAATTAATTCAACGAATTAATTCAATCGTTTCTTAACCAGTTTTCAAATTCTTTGGCATAATAATAAAATAAGGCCAACGCACGACCTCTGGTTATTTGCGCGTTGAAAGGATTTGAGAGGACCCTTGTATCTTCTTCTCCTTCGCGAAGAACGCGAAGAACGCGAAGAACGCCAAACCCGGAAATCGATGACGCTCCCATCCGAGACGTTCTTCCCCGCCCCAATCTCCGATCACCAACCGTTTGAGGTGAGTGATTTCGGGTTTCCTCTAAAGGTTCTTTTTGGTTTTAAACGAAACACCGATTTAATTATTTATAATTTAAATCTATTGTTCTTGGTCCGTTGAGCTCGTCGACTCAACGCCGGATTCCGTGACGACGCGACACCTTCCCGCGACGACGCGACGATCCCCCTCTTCCACGACGAGCAATTCCGCGAAGAACGCTCACGACGACGACCAACGAGGTAGGGATTTTATAATTTTGGAATACCCCTCTTTATATTCCCGTGAACGTTCTTTAAAAAAATTAAAGAACCGGTTTCGAATGAACAATTTTATTTTATTAAAATTGTTGGTTCATGTGTTGATCAATTTCTCCCGTTGTTTTTATCTAACGCGGAGGGTGCGGGTCAAACGAACACGGCCCGACAACCCTCCGCCGTTCTTCGTGTTTTGCAGATTTGGCGGGCGACGACGGAACGTGCCGCAACGGATGTTTGATGATCCCGTAGTGAAGAACGGAACCCGGGAGGAACAACGGCGCAGATGAGAAGGAAAAAGGGCCACCAGAGCGACTCCGGCGGCCCGCGGAAGCCGGCGGCGGCACGGGTCGCCGGCGCGGTGGCGCTGGCGGCCGGAGGTGGCGGCGCCCGTGGACCCGCGGCCGCGCGGGTCCGGCACGCCCGGGTGTCCAGGGTGGCACCCCGCGGGTGCCGCGGGGTTGTCACGCGGCGCCCCCGGGTGTCCAGGGCGGCACCCCGCGGGTGCCGCGGGGTTGTCACGCGCCGCCCCGGGTGTCCAGGGTGGCACCCTGCGGGTGCCGCGGGGTTGTCACGCGACACCCCCCGGGTGTCCAGGGGGGCACCCCGCGGGTGCCGCGGGGTTGTCACGCGACACCCCCCGGGTGTCCAGGGCGGCACCTCGCGGGTGCCGCGGGGTTGTCACGCGGCGCCCCCGGGTGTCCGGGGCGGCACCCCGCGGGTGCCGCGGGGTTGTCACGTGGCGCCCCCGAGTGTCCAGGGCGGCACCCCATGGGTGCTGCGGGGGTGTCCCGCGGGTGTCCCGCGGGAGTCCCGCGGCTGTCCAGCGGGTGTCCCGCGGGTGTCACGTTGGTGTCCCGTGGGTGTCACACGGGAGCGGTAGCTCCTCCCGCGTTGGCCGCTCGGTCGCCCGGCCGAGCCCGACCGGTCCGACCGGGTCGGGCCGGGTCGGCCCGGGCTCGGACCCCCCGTCTTCGGACGGTTTTCGTTCAAACATCCGTAACTTGAGCTACGAGCATCCAAACGACTCGCCGTCAGCGGAAACACGATCCTTGGATCGAGACGGTCGTTTCGGTTTATCACACTCAAGGTTTCGGAATACCTTTAGTTCGGCCGGGTTGGTTCGTACACGAAACCAACCGGGCCTTCGGAGCGGTAACAATCATATCTTGAGCTACGAACATCCGATTGACATTCCCTCAGCTTCATTGAATTCCTCTAAGTGAGACGTATCTTTTGGCACACTCCGCCCAAGGTTTGGATGCTGGTGGAGTACGGTCGGGTTGTTTTTGCCTTAAAAACCAGCTGGGCCCCTGGGACGAAAAAGCCAATAACTCTCAGACCGGGCGTCCGATTGACGCGCCGTCTGCGACGTTGAGTTCCTGTTGACGATACGGAACTTTTGGATACATCAACTTCGGTCTTTGTGACAGTTGATGTATCGGCCTCTCGGCTCGTGGAGCGAACCCTCCCGAACGAGCTTACTGTGTGCGGGAACCCTAGTGCTGGGTGCGACTGCTACTTCGACAGCGACGACTGTGCAGAGATCCTCCGTGGACTCCGACGACGACCGTGAAGAGATCCTCAGTGGACTGCGGCGACGACTGTGCAGAGATCCTCAGTGGACTGCGACGACTACTGCACTCAGCGATCCTACGTGGATCAGTGCTACAGGTCCTGTGTGGGCCCGGTCCTATGTGGGCCCGATCCTGTGTGGGTCCGATCCTGTGTGGGTTAGCGCTCAGCGGTTCTGTGTGAGCCAGCGCCTACAGGTCCTGTGTGGGCCCAATCCTGTGTGGGTCATTGCGGGGGTTAGTTACCTATCGATCCTTCGTGGGTCCGACGACTTAGATGGATCAGTGATCATCTTTATCATCATCCGAAGAAGTATACCTGTGTGAGCTGAATCTTATGTTTACTCTCCTTTGTGGATTGTGTTGAGCTATCCTGTGTGGATTTACTGTTTACTCTCCTTTTTGGATTGTGTTGGGCTATCCTGTGTGGATTTACTGTTTACTCTCCTTTGTGGATTGTGTTAAGCTATCCTGTGTGGAATTACTGTTTACTCTCCTTTGTGGATTGTGTTGGGCTATCCTGAGTGGATTTACTGTTTATTCTCCTTTGTGGATTGTGTTAAGCTATCCTGTGTGGATTTACTGTTTACTCTCCTTTGTGGATTGTGTTGAGCTATCCTGTGTGGATTTACTGTTTTCTCTCCTTTGTGGATTGTGTTGAGCTATCCTCTGTGGGTATACGTTTTGCTTTCCTGTGTGGACTGGGTTGTTCTTGGGCTCAGACGTTGGAGCCGAACGGGAATTGATGACTTAGGTATATGTATGGGCATATACCTAATCCGTGTCAGATGTTACTTCGTGATTGTATCTTTCCTTTGTGGATTATCCTTCGTGGATTTCGGGAGACCTTCGGGGGTCTCGGGGTCCCTACTGAGTAGCTTATACTCACCCCTGCACGGGCTATGCCCGCACTTCGTGGTGTTGGTTGCAGACGACGGACAACACTGACCGTGGTGGAGGTGTGCGGAGCAGGATGGTACCTAGAGGTGGACCACTGGGCGGGACGTGCTCGGAGCGGACGGCTGGACCGAGGAGCTGTAGAGGCTATATGTACCCACCCTTGAGGTGGGACCTTCAGAGGACGGCTCTACGCTGTGGCTTTTCTTTACAGTTGTTGTTTTCCCCTTTCAGTTGTACTTTAAAGTTGGGCTTGTATTTCCGGCCCTTTTACTTCCAGCACAACTTGTTACAGTTTTACTTAGTGTTTAATTTTCTGCTTTCTTACTCTGTGGTGCTTGTTTACTTTTCAAAGGCAATTCCTTCCCTTTTCTTGGGATTTACGCCTTGGTGATAGTCGCCAGCCCCTGGCCTATGGAAGGCGGGCTTGGGGTAGTCACGGCACGTGCCCCGAGGACGGGTTGTGACAAATTGGTATCAGAGGTGGTCAGTTCTTCCGGAGACTCTGATATTTCTTCTATGTGAAGCAATATTGTTTAGCGTATTGAGTGTGGTTATCAGTCCAGGGAGTCCAGTGTTGGTGCGGCGGCCGACATATCCATACACCAGGACCCTGACTTCTGATTTCCGACTTAATGCACGAAAACATTGATTGCATGTGTGTTTCAAGTTTTCTTTGTGATTGCATGTGTCAGCTCACCAGGTATATTGTTCTGACCGTGGCGCACTTGTTTCCTTTTCAGGATGGCCCGACGACAGCAGGCAGCTAGGGTTCCTAGAGTAGAGCGTGACGACAGCCCGCCGAGCGACGAGGCCTCGGTACAGGGCCCGTTGACAGCAGAGGCACCGGCGGTACCTTTACCCGCCGAGCCCCCGATGCTTCCAGCACTGGCAGTTGACGACGCACAACTCCTCGGAGCTCTGCACGATTTCCAGCGCCAGCGACCACCCAGGTTCCATGGGGAGTCGGACCCCCAGGCAGCCGAGGACTGGCTGGAGGCGGTCGTCCGAGTTTTCAGGCTAGTGAGGACACCAGCAGACCTCACGGTGATCATCGCGGCGAGCCTACTGCACGCAGCAGCAGGGCGATGGTGGAGCCTGATGCTCCTGGTACACGATGAGGCCTCCCTCATCTGGACGGACTTCGAGCGCCTCTTCCACTCAGAGTTCGTCCCGGCCACCCTCCGTGTGGTGCGCATCCAGGAACTTCTTCAGCTGCAGCAGGGCAACTTGATGGTCGCCCAGTACGCGGCGAGGTTCACCGACCTATCTCGCTACTCGACAGACATGGTACAGTACCCCTTCTTCCGGGCCCGGACCTTCGAGCAGGGATTGAGACACGAGATCAGGGCATCCCTGATCTCCCTCAGCATCCTGACCCAGGCAAAAGTGCTAGAGCGAGCCCTTCTGATCGAGAGATTTCTGGCTGAGTCTACAGCGAGACCTACCGCAGGGCGGCAGGTGGCGGAGTCTTCGGTAGCAGGTAGCCGACAGATGACTCAGGGTTCCGGCAGACGACCTCGGGACACTGGCTCAGCAGTGCGGGGCACACAGCGTGATGCCAGCCTTCCGAGAGGCAGGCAGTGCTACTCGTGCGGCGGGCAGGGCCACATGGCTCTTGACTGCCCGACCCGCCGTACCAAGGAGCAGCAGACGGTGGAGGGGCCACCCAGGCAGAGGCAGATGGTCGACCGTGGCGGTCCGCAGGGAGGAGGCGGACGAGGCAGAGGAACTGGCCGAGCAGCAGGTGGTGGGCGACGCTTTGAGGCTCTGCCACCACCACCACCAGGAGGTCCGCCCCGACCGCAGGGAGTTGGTGGACAAGGGAGAGCTCAGCTTCAGGCAGCTAAGGCCTTCAATCATGGAGCTCCGGGAGCAGATGGACAGGAGCAGAACTAGTGGATACGTCCTTTGTGCTTCTAGTTCCTTGTTTCTATTGTGTAGAGTCTTTGTATTATGAGCTGCAATAATAAAAGACGAATACCTTTGTGATGTTTTCATTCCTGTCCTCTTTTGTGTTGTTACTAAGAGGTTCCAGTTTTGACTGTTGACTTGACCCTCACTTGTGAGAAATCTACTGGAGGAGACCCAGTTACCACACAATGATGCCGACAGTGTGACTCAACCCTTGGAGGTGAGAGTAACGGTTGGATCTCTTGGTAGTAGCGTCGAGGCCTTACGACATCATCCTTGGTATGGATTAGTATCATCCATGTCGGGATTGACTGTATTAGGCAAAGAATGTGGTTCATCCAGGGGATGGGACCAAATTTCTCTTATCGGCAAAGAAGAAATCTTGCAGCTCTTGTGGGACCTGAGATGGTCCAGGTCATCCAGGGGCGGATGAGTACATCTCAGAGCCGGCAGAAGCCTTATGCTGACAGGAGGCGGAGGCCACTGGAGTTCGAGGATGGCGACCACGTCTTCTTGCGGGTCTTACCTCGACGTGGTTTACAGAGATTTGACGAGGTGGTTTGTCGCCTGGCTCTGCCACCTCAGTTGCACCGGGTGCACGACGTCTTCCACGTATCCCAGCTGAGGAGATACATGCACGACCCGATGCACATCATTGACTATGTGGAGCTAGACGTGGATGATGGGGCGACTTTTGCAGAGGTCCCAGTGGAGATAGAGGATCGACAGGAGCGGGTCCTACGTGGGCGATCGATTCCTCTTGTGCGCATCAGATGGCAGCACGAGAACCTCCAGGAGAGCACTTGAGAGTGGGAGGCTCAGATGCGTGCTCAGTACCCACATTTGTTTCCCTAGTTTATGATGTATCTTTATGGGGATGTAAAGTCCTGAGGTGGGAGTAATGTAAAACCAGTAAATTTCAAGCAAATGTTTTTCTTAATTTTCTTTGGAATTTTACAAGAGCGCAGTTTCTGACGACACCTGATTCCGAGGCCCAGTGTGCCCGGAATCATTTTCCGAAGTTTGGCTCGGGAACGTTCAGTGAACGGAAGAGCGGGTTTTTCTAACTTTTGAACCGGTGCCCGGAATCGAATTCTGAGGGCACCGATGAAATCGCAGCACCGGTATTCGCTTAGAAATGCCTCTTCTGGAGTTGCGTTCGCTCGGGTGTGGTTTTTAATTTTCGG